>JAYESA010000016.1:132668593-133341224 GCA_036927795.1 Iris macrosiphon | reverse complement strand
GCTTTGTTTTGAAGTGTATGTGCTTATTCTGAAGTACCCTCTTAGTTTTAAGTTTCTTTTTACCGATACAGGCATTATTTAGATTTGTGTTATTTTATTTTATTTTTATTTTCAGGATCTGTATATACTGGGGTGGAATTCTGTAAAAGGTTATGTGGTATCTCAGTGATCAGAAGGTACACCATTAATAATTTGTTATCCCGTGTCATATCCTTTTGCTTTCTGCAGTAGTTGCATTGAATTCCTACTGTATGATAAAGTGGTATCTCAGTGATTAGAGAATTGTACTTTTCAGAGTATAAAATGTAGATAAATGTAGCCAAATGGGTTATTTTGGACAGTTGAGAATGTCCCTTGGAAAATAGGAAATCTCAAGTACCAAACATGGGAAGTCCAGCTGCCAGAGCTGTCCTTGTTTCTCAAAAGAAAATGTTGCTACATAAAGAGTGAAGGAATTATTGTGGAATACTAGAATTAGATCATATTGTGTAATATGGATAGACGGGTGAATACTGAACCTACAACATAAATTTCGAGTTCCATATGCTTTCTAATTTGCAAGCACTGTTAATTTCTTTGCTTGTTTAAACGGTAAGTCGAAAACTTGAAATATAAGTAATTGAACATGTACAAGTTTATTGTGATTACTTCCTGCCTGGGAAGCCTTCTGTAACTGTTGTTTCCCTTATTCGTATCACATTATACTCATATAAGGTTGTTGCTATTTTTAACTGTACCTTGGATTTCCTAAATCTGGTTTCAGTGGTGAAAGTATGGAGAATGCGCTGCGAGCGTGTTGTAAAGGGATTAAGATCGGAAAGATTCTTATTCACAGGGAAGGCGATAACGGCCAGCAGGTTTGCGCTGAGCTCCTCCGTTTTATTATACCTTTGTAGCGACTGTTTGACTGACATTTTGATTATTTTGTAGCTAATCTATCAGAATCTGCCAAAAGATATTTCGGATAGGCATGTTCTACTGTTGGATCCTATTCTAGGCACAGGTTGGTTTGATATTATCGTTCGATGCACATCAGTACATTGTTTCGGCCGTAGACTACTATACTGTATTATGTCACCCATAAGTCCCTCTTTCATGCTAATCCCTGCTAGCGGAATTTAACTAATCTCTGTAGCTTTATGATGAAGAGCCAAAGACTGGCGGTTGTCAACCTAATTAGAGCGATGATACATTAGCAAAAATAGTTTCTTTGTATAGATACTAGTTATTCAAACCAGTACACATATCACATAAGTTATTCATTCCATAGCAACTCAGCAAATAGAAGTAAAACTTTATGATAGCTGCTATTTAATACTTGTCTGGTCATATTCGTTAATTGCATTCAACAGGACTTGTCATCATTTTTTCTTATCATTGCTTCTTTTCTTCTTTAACTATATCTGATTCAACTATGAGGTGAAGGAAAATGAAAATCATAGAAAGAATATGAGTTTATTCGTTGGTCCAGTACTAACAACTGTGTTTGTGGCTGTCTCCAAGCGACATGTCTGTCTCATACAATTGTTTTAAGGGGTAACTGATCTGGATTAATCAAATTAGGGTATATGGTTTCCCTCACTGAAAAACTCGGAATTGTAGAGGGTTTTATTGTATAAAGACAAAATAAGTTATGTATAATGTTGATGAAAATCACCATAAAGATAATTTTATCTACTATCAAACTCTCGTCTCTTGAGTTAGAGAGGAAGAGAGTACAAAATTAATATCAAAGAATTGATTAGAAAAATAAGTTCTGAATAATGTTGATGAAAAATCACCAAAACATAGTTTTATTTACTATCAAACTCTTGTCTCTTGAGTTAGAGAGCAAGAAAATGCAAAATTAATTGTCAAAGAATTGATTAGAATGGAGTCTTGAACTGTCCTTTTATACCCATAGGCAACCTCTACTATCTACTAATTTCTACTGAGACTAGGAAGTAGGAACAACTAATACCCTAAGGACTAAGTTGGAAATCCTAAAAATATAGGAAATCCTGCAATTCTGAATATTATTGAAGATCTCTTATCCTGAACCATATAGGAGATCCTGCTGAATCAGGAGCTGTGTAGTTCAAGCGCTTTCTGTTTCACTTTCATCTCTCCCGTGGTTGGTGTAGTGACACAGGTAGAGAGAAGGCAGGTGTTGACATTTTGGAGAGAGGGATACTGTGATAAATGGAGGGAAAAAAAGAGCTTTATTCTAGAATTTCTTTAAAAATGGACTTGTGAAATGGGGCTCGATTACCTGACAACCAACAGATATCCAAGATTACTTGGTGGGTTTGGATTCTTAGAGATGGATGCAACTTCTTACGAGATCCACTTATGGATCTTCGAGTATACGACTATGATAATATGCAATCTATATATATATAGTTTGGAATTTTTGGACATTTAATGCAAGATGAAAACAATGATCCCTTTTTAATGGAATTTTACATTACTAATTATTTCATGTTTTGAAATGAGTCTTAATATCTTAAATGTTGAAAAATAGTAGGAAAAAAATCACTTTCCTCTCTCCCGTGGTTGGTGTAGTGACACAGGTAGAGAGAAGGCAGATGTTGACATTTGGAGAGAGGGACACTGTGATAAATGGATGCTGGAGGGAAAAAAAGAGAGAGCTTTATTCTAGAATTTCTTTTAAAATGTACTTGTGAAATGGGGCTCGATAACCTGACAACCAACAGATATCCAAGATTACTTGGTGGGTTTGGATTCTTAGAGATGGATGCAACTTCTTACGAGATCCACTTATGGATCTTCGAGTATACGACTATGATAATATACAATCTATATATATAGTTTGGAATTTTTGGACATTTAATGCAAGATGAAAACAATGATCCTTTTTAATGGAATTTTACATTACTAATTATTTCATGTTTTGAAATGAGTCTTAATATCTTAAAAAATGTTGAAAATTAGAAGTAGGAAAAAAATCACTTTCCTCTCTCCCGTGGTTGGTGTAGTGACACAGGTAGAGAGAAGGCAGATGTTGACATTTTGGAGAGAGGGATACTGTGATAAATGGATGCTGGAGGAAAAAAAGAGAGCTTTATTCTAGAATTTCTTTTAAAATGGGCTTGTGAAATGGGGCTCGATAACCTGACAACCAACAGATATCCAAGATTACTTGGTGGGTTTGGATTCTTAGAGATGGATGCAACTTCTTACGAGATCCACTTATGGATCTTCGAGTATAACAAAGAACAATGAATGACTGATGTAAATTTATGTTACTTATTACATAAAATTGGCATCTAAAAGGATTGTTAACCCAAAATCCAATTTTGGATCCGAATTTTGTAGGGTTTTGTTCAAGCATGGATCTTGTGTTTCTTTTCTTATTGGGCTTGGATCTGGAGCATGGATCTTGTGTTTCTTTTCTTATTGGGCTTGGATCTGGATCCTTTATCATTCTGAGTTTGACCATGTACCCTAGGTGTCCTATGTAGGATTACAACACCATTTTATTATTTTAATATCTAGTTAAATATATGCTTGGGATTTGAAATTCAGTTCACGTCCTTATTCTGCATCAGTGTTGCCCCACCTGCAAACTTAGAGAAAGGAAATTAAAATAAACAACTTATGTAATGGCCTAAATGGGGTTTTCTGACATTCAGGGAAGTGACAGTGTCTAGTTTCATCCTTGAGGGCAACTTAAAAAAAATTACTTGAGGTATTTTGTTTTTCCATTGCCTAGTAAAAACAAAATTGGTTGATGTTGGCCTTGTTTGAAATAACAGATAACCTTGTGGTCTAGTCAAACCAAACCCCGCTTACTTTTCCACATTCGATCCTACTCACATCCCTTACCTACACTGACTTAATGCCCTAGCTCTATCATTTCATTATTTGTTTGTGATACTTTTCCCACTTATGTGTAAGGATGATCTGAAAGTACACAAAATAGGTATCATTTAGGAAACCAATGTCCAAGATTCTTAAACTTAGTGCCCTGATTGTTTTTTATTAAGAAAATAATGCCCATATTGGTATTATTAGTAAATTAGTGAATTACGCTTTAAAGGGCATAATAACCTTACAAGATAAGTATTTACATCTTTGACAGTGATGTGCTCTGGCAGTCGATTGGAAATGATGTTTGTAATTGTTCAAATATTAGTTTATGTAATAGATAATGATTATTAATGAAATGATTATGTTTTTTTGTATTTATGATGTTTTCTCGCATAATTATAATATTGCATTGTTAACCTGGTAAAGTGCCCAGAGTAAAGAGCAAAGCTTTCGAACTATCATGAGATGAAACAAATTTGTTTGAAACCATATAAGCTTTACGCTTAATAGTTCCTGGTCATAGGTTCACTAAGAGGGACATTAGTGAAATCGTTCAGACTAATACACGCTAGCGAACTCATGATGAGTATGACTGTACTCATAAGTCATTTTTGTAGTTGACGTCATAGCAATAGTATAGGAGGTAATTAGTTGAATGAGTTCATTGAATGATTTGCATAAGAAATCCCCAATGGAGTTGTATGCTACATGTTAATGGGGAAGTCCTTCATGCCAGTGGAACAAGTGGTATACCATTCAGAGAAGGAGAGTATGTCATAAGTGATCCAACATGTTACACTAAAGAAACTCTCGCCCAAGGTAATATGAAAAGAGAAGACTTTATATTTATTATTTGAGGTGTGAACATATGAGATCCAGATACATAGTTACTAACCTTACAATGGATTTGACATTGTTTCATATCCTGTGTCTAGTCGAGGTGTAATATGACAGATTGAATTGCACGGTAATATAGCATGGATAGGTTCTTTTTGGATGTTGCTACATCCTTGCACCATATGGGGCATGACATCAGGTGTTAATTTTGGCTAGGAAGACAAGGTTCTATAAAGTGTTTTGTTGGAAACCATCCGAGCAGATAATCGGTTGGATATCCGAATTGGTTAGATATGTCAGGGTTATTTCAATTCGATGCGGCTATCTTGGTATTGAGCTGACTGGATAACACACAGAGTTGGTCGACCATGGAAACACATGGTATGGTATGTGCAAACCAAATGTGATTTGGGTTTGTAGGTTCAACGTAGTTGACTTTTGCTAGCCAAGGGTCACTCGATGTTTGATTTTGATCAACTTCAATTAGAATCAAATATATTCCGATATGATCAGAATATTAATTGATGGCAACTAATATTTGAGTGGATTCCAATGGGATTCGGACATCCATATAATAATAGATTTGATGGGATCAAATCTAATCCTAATTGGTGGCCAACCATATTCCTAAACTACCCTTGGCTTCCAGTATAAATAGAGGGCCAGGTGCGATGAAATTCCTTGTAGAAACTCGTGGTAAAATCCACCCAAAGCCCTAGCCCCATCTGTGTGTGTTCTTTGTCAGTCTGCCAGAGCAGTCCGAACGGTAGGTTAACTGGTTCTGTAAGACAAACTGTCAGCAGTATTGTTACGTTGTTCGAGAAGACATGATGATCTCGATTTGGGTTGGTGTATGTGCACAAGTAGCTTAGTTCGGTGGTCATCCTGCTCGTATGTATATCGTTAGAGACCGACATGGTTGCAGTTTGGAACATTGATAAAGTACACCGAATCTTGATAGAATAGGATTATATTTTGTCAAAAGCATACATGTGATCTTGAATAGATTAGTTTACTCTATGTTGCGTGCTTTGATCTTCGAGTTGGACTCCTTCCGAGTTAGATCTCGAAGATGCATGAGATGTAACAAAGCGATTAAGGATAGGTGTGAGGACTATTCGGTTTTGGACCGAGAACCGAACCGAATAACGGAATAAGAGAGTATGTTCGATTTTGAAAAAAAAAATGGTTCGGTTTCGGTTTCGAAAATACTAAAATTTCATATTCGGTTTTGGGTTTGGGTCCAAAACCGAATGAAGACTTACGCAAATATATAATTACCCTCAATCTTATACATATTTTATGATTAAAAATGTGTAGATTTTGGAAATAATAATTCTATGTATTTTAAAGCCCAACTTTGATAATTAATAACAAGTCCAACTTTGGGTCCAACTTTGAAATGCAAAAAAACGTAAGTGTAAAAATTATATTTTTAAATATAATTTAATCACAATCCCAACTTTAAGTCCGGCCCATTAAATAATAAAAACAACCCAACTGAACAAACCGAATAAAACCAAATTGATTATCGGTTCGGTTTCGGTTATGGCTAATTTCGATTTCGGATTTAGATTTTTAAAAGTTTGGTTTATTCGGGTTTAATTATTTGGGTTTGATTGAAACCGAATAAACCAAACGTCCATCCCTAATTAAGGATCGTACAAGTGAACATCGTTCGGCCACGTACATAAATAGTTCGTGTACAGCAGAACCATATCAGACTATGTTGTACGTACACGACAAAATGTTCTCCGTATCTGTATATGTCCGTACCCATGTCCATATTCGTACTCGTGCAACATAGATTACTACCTTTGTACATATTTGAAAATGTCTCTATCTCGTATCCATATTGGGTCCGCATCTATATCCGTGTCTGTATTCGTGCAACATAGTTATCAGAAATGCTCAATGTCAGAACTAGATATCCGGTGGGATATTGAATACTGGATATCAGTTCTGGTATATGCTAAGGTCTTACCACTTCATGTGTAGTTATGACACATGAAGTGTTCATGTGAATTTTTTGATTTACACTTTTGTATCCCAAGCGTCATTTACTTACAATCTTGTCATCTACAAATATCTTATAATCTATTCCATTCAGTAGCAGATCTTGGAATAAATTTTACGCAGTACCGAATTACAGGTAACGAGATGAAAGTCTATCATATATAGTTGAAATATTTTCCAGATTTGGATGATTAGGAACATCACAAACAAAATGTTGCAATTGAAATTGATTTTTTTTGGCTAAATTACAACTTGATACCCTCAACTATCCAAAATGTTCAACTTGACCCCCTCAACTTTGATAGGTACTAACTTAGTACCCTAAAAAAAAGACCAAATTGTCTCTCTCTACTCTCCCCCCCCCCCCCTCCCTCTCCGGCGACTGGAGGGGGAGGGGGGGCACAACGGCAGCCTCGCGCGCGGGGGGGGGGGGGGGGGGGGGGGGTGCATGCGGGTAGGGGGGGGTTGCCCGGGGGGGGGGGGGGGTAATTGTGGGGAGGGTAGTTTAGGAATAAACCAAATTTTGGGTATCAAGATGAAAATATTAGTTGAGATAGGGTATTAAGTTAGCACCTATCAAAGTTGAGGAGGTCAGGTTGAACATTTTGATAGTTGAGGGTATCAAGTTGTAATTAAGCCTTTTTTTTCTTGCTCAATGAAATCATTAGGATAGTATTTCTCAATAATAGTAGAAATTGCATCTACGATAAATACTTTATAAGCAGTATTAGGATAATATTTCTCCATGGAAGTATATATAACTTATTCTGAAGCGGGCCAACTCAAGAGTTTTGTAAATCTTGGGAGGTCCTCACGCAGCCACTAGTCTTTATGGAAGAGCATATAATTTTTGGTTATAATTTTTGGGAAGTGGACCGGCTTAGTGCTTAACCTAACTTTAGTGCGTGCATAGGCTTGATCAGTTGTGTATTGCATTGCATCATTAGTAACATTAGGAGCTCTAGTTTGCCATTTGAGCATACATGTAAGTCATTTCTGTCCAACTGGGTACAATTCAAGATGAAGAAGGCTGTTCCTGAGGAATGATAACTGAAAAAAATACAGCAACGATACTCTTCAGATAATGCAGCAATGACACTTCAGATCTTTGTTGGGATCGACTTGGGATGCATGAGTTTGCAGATTAAACATCATCAGAGATTTTTTTTCTTGCAAAAGTGTGTTAAAACTTTTATGTTAGCGTCAATATGACTCATGCTAGTTCTTGCACGTTCAGGTACTTAAAAGCCATCATCATTTTCAAGTGTGAAGATTTAGCTAAATTCCATGTTTAGAAATTATGATACTTCAAATTGACGAATGCAATCATTGGTTATCTTCTCTATTATTCATTGATGGTAGTTGCTATATATCTTGCTAATGTTACGTAGGATAAGGCCCTTCCCAGAGCTGAATGGAGGGAATAAATTCAATTAGCTGACTCTTAAAAAATGGGATAGCCATCACATTTGCCAAGTCTTTTGCCCATTACTCACTGCTTCTTTCCATCATAGGGAACTCGGCTGTTCAAGCTATTGCATTACTGCTGCAGAAGGGTGTACAAGAGGCAAACATTATTTTTCTTAATCTAATTTCTGTGAGTTGAACTGCCTTCCTGATAACATATGTTACTATATTTTGTGTACTTCAAGTTGTAAACTTTGTTTGACTCATGTTTTACGATGTGGAAGCAGTTGCATAAGAAATCAAAATATATCCAGTGCCCGAAAGATAGCTTTTAAAACCATATCTTTACCAAAATCATTATTATCTTTATGATGCTATTGTGTCATTGGAATTCCAAATGAAAACCGACAGCCTTACTTCCATGTGTTTTAGCTGCCTATATATTTCCTTGTTTTTCTTATATATCAAACACATCAATTGTTTGCAATTCAACTGTCTTTTCAATTTTCATGAACCATTGATTCCAGACTACCGACCGTTATGGATAATAGGTACTAGCATCATTTTGAATGTGATGAGTATACAATGTAAAGAGCGTCCCAATGCCACGGCTCTCACTAATGTAGGAATGAAATAGTCATAATGTATTTAGCTTTACCATACGGTCCATACCCACTACCACCACCACCACCACCACCCCACCCACCCACCACCACCTATTATGAAGAGGCTATTTACATAGTTCTACCCCGGTCCCTCTCTAGTATTCAAGCGTCAACCCTTTGTGGGCGATGTTTTGGAATTGTTATCAAAGTTTGCATAGGCACCATGAACGTAATACAAGAAAGAACTGAGTAGGGAAGTGGCTTTGAAAGTTAAATGATCTAAAGAGAAACCTGTTTGAAATCCTAAGAATATTTTGTGGATATACGAAAGTATAGCTCATAGAGATACATTTATACGCCATAGAATGCTGGAGGAAGTCATAGATGGGAATCCTAAAGACAATTGGTGTTGATACATGTGAAATTTACATTCAAATCCTAAACAAATTTATAAAGAAGAAAGGAACATTGGGATGTTAAAGAGAAGAAATGTAACAATAATATTCTACAAGACTACAACTCATAAAAAAAAATGTATTGATTAAATTCTAAGAAGTAAATACTTCAATTGTCTTTTGTTGACCACTCAAGAAAAATATCAATTCATCTCAAACCAGAACTTACATCTTACCTAGAACGACTCACTCTTAAGAGGTGGTGAAAATACAGAGATATTTCTAATGGAAGACTATTCTTGTATGCCTATTTTCCCACTTTAATGAGGATGGTAGATCGTCAAATCTTAAAGCTTACTTTGAATAGGATTACAATGAAGACCTGAAACATAATCCTAATATCCATACTTGATTTAAGGTAATTTGAACCAACCCGATGGATTACCTCAAAGAACTTGCTTGCGTGATTCACTTCTCTTGCACTTGGCTTGTGCATGACTTCATCTTGCAGCTTCCTCGCGATGTATACAATTGGATGTCCGCATTTTGATGATGGATGCCCCTCATAAACTGAACCATAAACTTTATCTACTTGAGTAAATTGCTGCTATCAGAAGACGAATCCCTTATATAATCATCTGATAGACAGAATGCTAGTGAATCTAAGGATAGATTAAGCAAAGGATCTCTGTAATTCTTTAAAATACCAAAGCGATGACCATAGTAGCAATGTTTATGACATTGATGGCAAAATAGTTTTGGGCACTGCAAATGGTATCACCTGACGATACTGGTTATTGGGATGATCCGTTGGCAAGAAGTTGGTACTGGTATAGTGGAGATGATGAGATATGTTGAGCTGATGGCCATCTTGGTGTCAGAGGTTTGTTAATGATGGCAGATTTGTGTATGTTAAAAGCCACAATGGGAGTTGGCACATCTCAAAAATATCAATTTACCCACAAGCGAATAGAGATCAGGAAAGATTCTTAGTCAGCTGTCTCTTTGAGGATATCTGTGGAGAAACATCCAATGAGTGGGTTCGAAGCCTTAAGATATGTATATCTAAAGCTTCACTATATCTATGTATTTTTTGATAGGTATACCTGTAACAGTTTTGGGACACTCTGTAGTACCTATAAACAATGTGCAGATAAGGGACGGATGAGTACATGTTTCTGATGGAGAGAGGTATATTTTGGAAGTAACAGCCGACATGGCACTTTGGAGGGCCATTCTTGTTCATTTCTACTAGGATTTGGGCCTAATCTAAAAAGTAGGCGATTTTGGGAATATATGAAAATACCAGGTTGTTGAAAATAATACTCTGCAAAAAATGGAGCATGGTTATTTATAATTTTCCGTAATGCTAAATCAATCAGGGTTGTTTGGTTGGCTGTAAATACAACTGTTGCAACATTTACACCATTTCCAGTTTTTGTTTCATTGTAAATGGTGTCACATATGCTACATAAGCAGTAACGATTATCCCAATTCCAGCAACATTTGTTGCAAACAAAATGGCTGCAACACCAGTTACAACAACATTTTTTGCAAGGGAATTCCATTTACAGGCAACCAAGCCCCTGATCCCTCTATCTTCTACTTGATTCAAGCCAACAAGGGAATCATCATCATCTTGGCCGCTGCTTGTGCAGCTTCACATAAGTTCATAAATTAATGTCATCAAAGCTCAATAAAAGATTCATCCATGATCTTCATGCAGTAAGGGCATGAACACAACCCACTTTTTTCCCACACATCTTGTATAATTTAGATAAGTGGTCCATATTTGCTTACTTGGTAGTTCGGTGTCTCTCTGTCCTCTCCTTTGACTCTCAATTCCCTACTTGTAGATGTAAATGATAGATAAAAAGGTTCACCAAGAAAGATTTGACTTTTCAAGTTAAGTGACAATTTACGTGAACTTTTGCATGAAGAATTAAATCCAAATTCGTTCTTTCCCAGTCTTTAATCTTATTCCTACATATCCTTGTGACCTTTGGACTCCTGCACATCTAACAAATAGTTTGAGATCCTCACGCCTATTTGACGTATAATGTTCCATATGAATAATCCATCAACTCCAGTGAACAAGAATCCAAGTCGTTTTTTCCATCAAGAAGTTATGTTGGATTGCCATGACTGAATGTGAATCGGCAGGATAATGTCAAGTAAATTAAAGTGATCTGCTTGTTGCGGGTTTGTAACGATGCAAATAGGAATTGCAGTTACTTTCAAGGGTTACCAACGCTTCTAGCAGAAAGAAAAGTAATTTTTCCCCTCATGTGCAGCAGCTACCAAATGATTACCTTCCAGGTTACAGCTCTTGTGGATTCCTTGGAAGAATTCGAACAAGTTAATTGTCTGCTAATGCTCTCCTGTGGTTTAAGACAGCTTGCCTTTGTTTATCATCTCTCTTCTTGTTACTCTTTCAGAGTTATTTATACTTTTAGTAGTCTATTGCAGAAATCAGTATCATATACTTTGTTGAGTCTCTCTCTCTCTCTCTCTTTGCATGACTAGGCTCCTCAAGGTGTTCATGTCGTATGCAAACGATTCCCGAGAATTAAGATTGTGACATCAGAGATCGAGTTTGCTCTCAATGACGATTTCCGAGTCATTCCTGGCATGGGTGAGTTTGGAGATAGATACTTTGGAACTGATGATGAGTAGATGGCATTCATCTCCAGATAGCTCCTCCGACAGAATCCCTTCATAATTCAAAGTAAGTAGTATTCTTACGTCCTCTATAATTTAATTGCTTATGGTGGTGTTAGTGGAGAAGTCATGGTTAGCGGAGTTGGATGTATTATTGGGCCTTAGTTTGAGAAGAACTTTACTTAATCATAGTGCCTTTGTTTTTTTCCTTGCCTATACCTGTCTCGTTGGTACGTGGGCCACAACCAACATTTGGCTCATGTCTCCACCTGTCATGGAGCCCAGGCATTGGTGGTGATTAAGTAGACGAGATATGTGCTGAGGATTGAGTACTCTTTCCTTCGTTTTTTAGATTAACAATGAAACTGAAGAAGATGACCATGCTATGAAGAAAGACCAACTTTTCATCTTAGAACATCCACAGTGGAAAAGGTTTCGATGCTACATTTTGACTTTAGTCAAATTTTATAGCACTTGAATGTTGCAGTGGACGTTTGTTCATATTTGAAAATTGCTATAAAGCTAAAAGATACTCCAGATTTGGAGTGTGCTTTAGCTCGGCTACATTAATTCTCCCACCAAAAGTAAACAAAATAAAAAAGGAAAAAGAGGGAGGAAAAATCTTACCAAACATGGAAGAAACATGGAAGAAAAATAAAGAGAAAATAGGAGGTTAATTTGGAGTATTTGTTTCGTGTACCATTGTGTGCCAATATAAAGTAGATCCTCCAAAAGTAGTCATTTACAAAATTTTCTATAATTTGGAGAATGTATTTGGAGTGTGTCCCCATTGTGGGTGCTCTTATGGTCCTGAGATGCTGGAAATTATCAGAGTTCGGATGAGAAAGTTCTTGCTATGACTAGTAAATTCACGTACAAAATATTATTTTTTTTGTTGATAAATTATTTTCTTCCGTAATTTTAAGATAAAGTTCTTTCTAAGTTAATTTTTGGATTATTTAGTAATAGGGTCTCACATAATAATTGAAATTAGGGTTTAGGTTTTCAAAATGTTCGGGGTTAAGACTTTTGGTCTCGAAATCACTATTCACGTAGGCTAGTGAACAGTGATTTTGAGACCCAACGTCTAATATCGGACACTTTGGAGACCAAAATTCTAATTTTCATATATATATATATGAGACTCTATTATTAAATAACCCTTAATTTTGTCCGTAATGTGCACAAGAAAAGAGATAAAGTTAGTTTTCAAATTAGTTTCTTCTGTAATTTTAAGATAAAGTTAAAGACTTGTTTTTGATCTGTTTCCAAAAAGTAAGCAAAAACTCAGGATTATGAACAAAAACAATGTGGTTTAGCTTATAGATTGTTATTGTGGTTTTCGAAGTAGACTGTTTACGTAAGCAAAGAATTTTTACATTTGATTATCTACTTCATCTGTTGCAGATGTCGGATGATATATTATTTTTCCAATTCAGAGGATCACTGCAGGGAACTGGTCCCATTCGCTTCGCTCTCTTTATTTGGCGGCTTTCTTCAGCATTTTTAGAGCTTTTTCCCCCTTGAAAAACTTTCAAAGGCTTTTCGTTGTCCTAGTAGCAGCCGGTGATATTATATTTATTGAGAAAAGAACTGATGCAAACATAATGTTGCAATAATGGATGTGGAAGAATGATTACATTAATAGTTACAATAGTATGTGTCCAAACTCTCTTTCTATATTTTGGAACGTAACGTTGACAATTCTAATTACTTGGGATTCGTATAATAATATCAATTTTTTAACTCTATTTTTCAGTTTAGTTTACTTGCATAATATTCGGTTTTGGACCGAAAACCGAACCGAATGAAGATTCGGTTTGGTTCAAAAAGAATTCATTTCGGTCTAGGTTTTGAAAATACTAAAAAAAATTATTCGGTTTTGGGTTTCGGTTTCGGTCCAAAACCGATAAGACTTATGTAACTATGTAAATACTCTCAATTTTTTTTTTTTTTCATATTTTTGTGATTAAAAATGTGTATATTTTAAAAATAATAATTTTATGTATGTGTTTTGAAGTCCAATTTTGATAATTTAATAACTAGTCCAACAAATTTTTACTCTTATAATGAGACTTGGAAACGGTTCTAAATTGAGCCGTCTAAAGTCGTTTGTAAATACTGTATTAATTATTTTTTTGAATAACTAATTATTTAACTATCTAATAGTATTTATTTATAACTAAACCATTCCAATTCAGGTGGTTAAAATATGATTTTTTTTTTTTTTTTTGAATTTGATTTCTAGAAACGATAATATTTATAATAATATTTAAAAAAAATTAATAATTTTTTTACGAATGTGTACATCAATAGTGTGTGTATAAAAATTATAACTTTTAAAAAAATTTAGTTATGATCCCAAATTTGAATTTTTTTTATTTAATAATAAAAATAGTTTAACCGAATAAAATTAAGTCGGTTATTCGGTTTTGGATTGATTTATTCGTGTTTGACTATTTGGATTCAGCTGTGGAACACTCACCCCGAACATAAAGATCCCCGTAACGAAACCACAGAGTTGTCTGAATTTTGTGCAGATGCCGAAAACAACACATGGTTCTATTCTCATCTCGTGCTCCTAAACCGGGACTATTTTTTGTAGCTAACTCTGCTTTGCTCGGGAGAATAGCAGGTGCTAGAAATTTTGTTTTGAAAATGGAAGTGAAACTTCTCATAAATTCTAGATTAGTGGCCATCATGTTTCAGGCTAAAGATTAATGCGTCATAAAATGACTACAATCTTAAAACTTCTCATAAATTCTAGATTAGTGGCCATCTATCCAATCTCATTTTTATTTATTTTTCATGATCATCTTTTTTTTCCAACTGACCATCACCTTCACCATCAAGTCACATGCTCTTCGTCCCACTGGCGATCACCACCTCGGGCCCAAAAACCACAAACATCGTTGTTGTCGTCTCCTCCCAACATTATAAAATCCAAAATAAAAATATATATTATACACCGAATACATTCCAAAATTTATTCAATTCATTATTAACAAACAAACTTGATTTTTCCTTAGAACCAGATCGAGTTAATGGTTTATATATAACAGTTTTCTTTTATATTCAAATTAAACAAAAATCGAACATGATCCAAAAATATTTTGTCTTTCATACTGCTACTTATTGAACTCAAACCAGAGATTCATTTGGATTTCTTTTCCTTTTAAGACAAAATTTATTATCAATTATTTTAACGGATTTTTTCTAATAAAGAAACAAACTTTGACATAATTGCGGCTAAGGGAAGAACTTTTAAAAATTTATATATGGGAGGACAACTCGCCAACTCAGTTGGCGAGTAGGGAGAGAGGGGGAAGACCGCCAACTAAGTTGGCGGGTTGGGGGAGGGAACCGCCAACTTAGTTGGCGGGTGGGATTTAATTTGGTTTGTTTAGATTTGATTTACTTTTTAAGTTGGATTTAATCTATTAGTTAATTTGTCATTATTTAATAATTGATTATCTATATTAATTTGTTATTATCTATATTAATTTGTTATTATCTATATTAAAATTTATCATCAATATTATATTTTTTGTTAATAAAGTATTTTTTTTTGTTATTTTATTAAGAAGTTGATACCATAACTATAACATAAATGAGCCGTCCAAGTCGTATGTATATCATCATCCATTTTATTAAAAATAAATTATAGTAAAAAAACTAATTTCTCTCCCCTTTTCCGCAAAAATATATATTTTTGAAATTAAATTTAAAATTGTTTGAAAACTAAATTTAAAAATTAATTCAAAGAAAAAACATCACAAATATTTAAATTGTTTAACAAATCTTAATTTAAATATATTTAAATATTTGAATCAATTTTTCAACAATATCATAAAAATATTTATATTACGTACAACGAACGTGAATTTACTAGTTTCTTATAATGAGGCTTAAATCCCTTTTTTTTAAAATATATTATCTAAATAATTTTATTATTGATTATTTTGTTACACCTAATTTAATTAAAATTAATTAAGGTATTAAATATTTGAATTATATTTAAACTAAGTATATGATATTATCTAACTAAATACATATCCAAAATTCTAAAAATATATTGTAAAAAAATATTATTTAAATAATTTATTTATTAAAAAATTATATTTAAACTAACTACAAGATATTATCTAAATAAATTCATCATTTTTATTATTTATTATTATATTAAATTATATGTAGATAACATAATATATATATATATATATATATATATATATATATATATATATATATATATATATATATATATATATATTGAATAGATAATTACAAATTATTAGAGATAGAGATTAATTGTTTAAATAAATTGTGGAGTATTTACTTAGACGGCTCATTTTTTAGCCGTTTTGAAGCCTCATTATAATAGTAGAGATAGAGATTAAATTTTAAAATAAATATTTTTGATTTATTATTATCTATATTATATTTTTTATGATATTACTAATAAATAATTTCTTATTATCTATTCAACAACAACAAAAATCAAAACAAAACAAAACAAAACAAAACAAAATTTTATTATTATGTTATCTACGTATACTTTATATAATAATAATAATAATAATAATAATAATAATAATAATAACAACAACAATAATAATAATAATAATAATAATATTATTATTATTATTATTAATAAATTTATTTAGATAATATCTTGTTACAATATATTTAGATACCGTAATTATATTTTATATCATAATTAAGAATTATTTGATTGTATAATATAGTTATGATATCTTGTTAAACAATTTAAATATTTGTCATATTTTTTCTTTGAATTAATTTTTAAATTTAGTTTTGAAATAATTTTAAATTTATTTTCAAATATATATATATATATATATATATATATATATATATATATATATATATATATATATATTTGTGCGGAAAAGGAGAGATAAATTAGTTTTTTTACCGTAATTTATTTTTAATAAAGTGGATGATGATATACATACGACGTGGACGGCTCATTTATGTTATAGCTATGGTATCAACTTCTTAATAAAATAACAAAAAAATAATACCTTATTAATAAAAAATATAATATTGATGATAAATATTAATATAGATAATAACAAATTAATATAGATAATAACAAATTAATATAAATAAACAATTATTAAATAATGACAAATTAACTAATAGATTAAATCCAACTTAAAAAAATAAATCAAACCTAAACAAACCAAATTAAATCCCACCCGCCAACTAAGTTGGCGGTTCCCTCCCCCAACCAGCCAACTAGGGAACCGCCAACTTAGTTGGCGGTCTTCCCCCTCTCTCCCTACTCGCCAACTGAGTTGGCGAGTTGTCCTTCCATATATAAATTTTTAAAAGTTCTCCCCTTAGCCGCAATTATGTCAAAGTTTGTTCCTTTATTAGAAAAAATCCGTTATTTTAATCATTTGTAAGACAATAATTATTTTGTTCTAATAAAAGAATTAATGGCAAATTTATAGTTTTGAAAAACCAACAATATTTTTAATTGGGAACTAAGTTTTCTCAAAGTTACTGATTATTTCTAGAACTAAAAAGGAAACGAAGCTAAAATACTTGGGACATGTTTGGACCTTTGGTTCAAAAATATGGTACAGGGGACACAAAACTCAATGTGTTTTGAGTTTCTTTTTTTGACGGTTCTACAAAGAAATTTTATAAAGTTTTTGGACTTTGGGTTTTGTTACTTGTCACGTATCATATCCAAAATACGAAGAGTTGGGGTGTGACTGACAGCTACGCAATATCGATTACTCAAGCATCTAAAAATACGATTACAGTTGTACAAGACAAGTGGGATTACAGTTGTACAAGACAAGTGGGGTAGGTACTGTCAGCTCCTTTTTCGGTGCACTTTGGCGTATGTTGTCTTTGGCGCATGTTGGTTGCTTGTCCAGCCTTTGTTTAGACAGGATCCGTGAGTTTTGGAGAAGAGTGGGTTTGGTTTGGTTGGTTGCATGTGTGGCTAGGATGAGTTTGAGTAATCCAACGGTCCACATCTCAAATATAAACCTATATGTATTCACATTTTTCTCTCTATGTTCATTATTTCCTTTAGATTTCTCTCTCTTAGGTTTTCTCTCCCTCCGTAGGCAAGTACATCTTGCACAAGAGAAGAACATTAGATTTATGCATGCTCTTAGTTCTTAATAATTTTTATTTGTTTCTAGCTCATGTTGTTGGGACCGAGCACCACTTCATCTTTAATACTTGTCGTTCTTGATTTTCTTGGTTGGAATTGCGTAGACCAGAGTTTGGGTCTATGGGTTCACTTTTGTTTTCTTGGGGATTGATTTTCCAAAACTTCATGTTTTACAAAACTAATTAGCTCATAGTGTAAAGCATCATATTTTATGTAACTTTGCTTTTGGTCGTGCTTGTTTTCGAGTCCAGCTAAGTTCACTGTTGAAACTTGATACAATACGTATACCAAATGGCTTACTAAAGAAGAAGAATAGTGCTATGTGAAGAGTATGCAAGAGAACCCCTTTGACGTAGAAATATGTACGTTTTACTTTGGGCGCATTGGTGTGTTGTCCCAACTTCTCGTGCGTACTAATCATACTGCACTTAGTCTCCTAGCAAAAGTGCACCAGTCACACTCATTGAGTTAGTGGCGCAGTTTTGAGTGAAAACTCAGTTGGCGCATTTTAGTGCGTATTCCATCGAAGTTCTTCCTCGGAAACCAAGGAAAATGCGCCACAGTCTGTCCACGCACTTTCTTCGATTAGCAATCTGGCGCACTTTTCCTATGTTTCATCAGCCAGCGCACTTTGCTTATGTTTGGTAGCTCGCAGCCTCGCACACTTTTTTCTCTTCGTTTCCTGAGGGGCGAAGCTTTGGTTGGTTTCTTGATTTCTGTGTTATTGATTTGTGTGCTCCTCGGCTGACGAGTTTCTCGACTGTCGAGTTTGACCTCGGATTGTGTTTTGTCTTGTAGCTAGCTTGCTCGCGCACTTTTCCTGAAAGCGCGATTTATTCTTGCTTGCGCACTCTTGTCAAGTGCGTCGTTTGTGCGGCACAACCTAATTTTAGTCGTTTGTGCGCCAACTTGCTTTGTGCGCCACAACCTAGTTTTGTTCGTTAGTGCGCCTATTATTTCGTGCGCACATTGAGCCCTGTAGATGTAGCCATGTATGCACTTGTTATTTTACTTGTTAATTAGATTACTTTTTCTTGATCACCTTATTATACGTTGGATAAAATAAGAGGCATAGTTCAACTCGGGTGACGTTCTGCAATCCCGGTCCTTGTTTGGTTTAAGGGGTATGGAACTTACCTCGAGGGGTTATCGCACTACTCTTATTCTCATTCATCGATATAATAAAGTGACAAATTATATTTGACCAGTATTAGACTATCTTGTCCTGAATAACTTGTTATCTGATAACTTGTCCATGATCTGGATACTATAACTTGTTTCTGCCCTGACTATTGTATCCGTGCTATTACACTTGATCGCACCAAGAGTGCTACTTGATATAGAGTGAACCGTCGTGCCACATACTCCTGCTATATGATATATGTTATTATTTTCATGCACGGATCTGGTAGTTGGACAGTGACTTTAGTCGTGACTAGATATTATTTATTGTTGCATCACACTTGGGTGAATCCAGATTTAACTTTCGAGTGACAATATGAATTCATATTAAGAGTGCTCGTACTTAAGGTACAACATCTAAGAAGGAATATTCATGGGACCATAACATGAGATTCTAACTAACCTAGGGTTAACTAGGCAACTAAATTGTAGAGCATTGGGAGGGAACGATATATCGAGATCGTGATTGTGGAACCACCCTAAATTAGCTGGGAGTAAAGGCTGGCCACCATGGATATTGTATATCATCCGCGCTAGTGGAGTGCAGTATCTGATTTAATTATAAGACCGAGCAGTATCTTTCCTATAAAAATCCTGGAAATGTTACGATTATTAATTAGCTTGGGGCCCTTGCGAGGGACTGGTGCATCATTTACATATATTCTTGCTTGTATATCATTGGTTCAGCCAGCCTTGCTCGATTATGGCACGATCTGAAGATGCTCATATATTGCATTACTGGGATAACCCAGAGATCATATATCAAGTCGTAATACATGATTGGTCGTCTAATTTGCTTTTATAAGTGCCTAGCCAGGAAAGTAGGTTGTCGTGGCATGATGATTCAACCCATGTCCTTGTTTGGTTGTTGGGTTGCATCATTGTGTTACGATACTCCATGGACTGAAGCTATATTATTTTTTCTTATTGTCTCTGTTTGTGTATTATGCCTTTTGTTGAGTGAAATTAGGGACACAGGCTGTTGTGGCATGATAGTTCAACTCATGTCCTTGTTTGGTTGTTGTGTTGCGTTGTTATGTTACGATAAACTATGGCCGAAACTACGACGCGGAATATTTTAGCTTGACCATAATCAAGGAACGTATTATATCTTGATATGATAGGGCACTTTCTGTCCTTGTTTGGTGAAGCGATGTTGTATCATGTCATGGATGGATATATGCTATTGATTGTTGGCTCATACATCTCATGCTATAGATCTGGGTTTTTTCTTCATCTCGTGATTCCTTTATGGTACTTGCTTTTTGGGATTTAACCCCATTGGTTTTGCATAGTCAGGTTTAGAGCCAGCACCGGAGGATCAAGCTTACTTCTCCCTCACTGATGGCATGCACTAGAAGGATGGCTGCTGAGGGTCACGAGTGTTACGCCCCGATCTCTCGCAGGGATCGGCCGTCCCTGCTAGGCGCGAATCACCGCGCCAGCGCTCCCACGGGACGAGCGTTTCCATCGGGACGTAATGTCGTGCGAGCCTGGGGTTGCACTCGCACAAGGCAACATCGTTAAAGTTGTGTCTATCATCAAATTGATCAAGTATGGAGCGGAGGAACAATGTTGTAAACAATAATCCATCTGAGTATACGGGACAAGATCAAGGCACGAGGTTCTCTGAATACAATGGCACCGTTCCATACATTATGTCCCTTTATACAAAAGTAACTCAAAGTAAACTCGATACGGCTCAAGGCATCGACACCAGATTTTCGGGTCCTAGGGATGAGGCTCGGCTATCGCTTCCTCGGACGATCCAGCACCTGCGAACAAGCAAACTGTTGGTGGGTCAGCACCTTGGAGAAAGTACCGGTGAGTCTAAAATCAACGAACAGAAGCAACATTCACTAAAATCAACACTAAGTAATTATGTTATAAAATATTACATTACTAGTGATCTTTCTAGTTTTACCTATGTTCGTTTCATGCAGTACAAGAACGGAGTCATATTACTTCTTTTGGAAACATATTTGAAAATAAAGTTCATGTTCGATTAATTCAAGCAAGCAAGACAAGCAGTTCATATACGATAAGCAAATTCATTTACTATCTCTGGTGCGCAACGTGTCTCGTGAGTCATATTCATTTCTATAAAGACTCTAGCATATGCATCTAGTGGACTACCTTCTTAGCATCTCTATCTTTCTCTTATTAGTTAACATCTTAT
Source organism: Iris macrosiphon (assembly GCA_036927795.1). Classification (NCBI taxonomy): domain Eukaryota; kingdom Viridiplantae; phylum Streptophyta; class Magnoliopsida; order Asparagales; family Iridaceae; genus Iris; species Iris macrosiphon. Next base: position 133,319,966 of record JAYESA010000016.1, on the reverse strand, counting down.
CGTGAGAACGAGATAGAAGCATATACGAAAATAAGACTTCTGTATGAAAGCATTCAACATAAGAGAGCATGTTCGATAGCATGCATATCACTTATGCAGTGATTCTTACAATTTCTCTGAGCGGTTATCCCTGCAGTAGACATACAAGTTAGTAATAATTTGCATTAACATATATGTATAAGGTTCTCTTTTCTCTGTTCGTCTCTGCATCAAACAGTTAGGTATGCATGAAGGTTGAATCCTAGCATGCGGCCTAACTATATGATGGTCCATGAGTCTACTTCCTAAATATTAGAAGCGGTATTATCATGGCCCAGCACTGCAATAATGTATACTTGCTCATATACTTAGCTGCTTTGACTCATGAACCAGCTATCTAATAAACATGAATACCCCATGATCGCGAGGACTTCTTTGCCTCAGGGTGTAAACCCCCTGATTTTCAAGAAATTTTTAATTTAGAATTTTCCTTAATTTTTTGGAATTTTTCTCTAATTAAACTAAGGTTCTTTAATTATTAAATAATTTTTAAATGATGTTTAATAATATTAAAATATTATGAAAATAATATTTTATGGTGTAAAATAAAAAACTAGACATAGGGTAAATTTTCGGGAATTTATTGGACCCCGGATGGATTTTTAAAGCCTTAAAAACTATTGATTTAAATAAACCAAATTAATTGAACCCGGTTTACCCGAACCCAATATTAAACCGAACCGGACCGGGCGGTCTACCTGAACCGGACCGCTCAGCTAGCGGGTCGGGCCGGGTCTGCCCAAACCCGCACCCACTCCGACCCGACCCGCACGACCGATCCCTCTCCCCCGACCCCTCGCTTCCCCTGCCTCCGACCGGCCAACCCGCCGCCGGCTGCTCCTCTTCTCCAGCCCTCCGCCTCCCGTAACCGACGCCCAGCCGCCTCCCGTAACCGCCGACGGCCTAGCTCCCTTCCTCCTCTCACCCTCTTCTCCGGCCGAATCTCCCTCCTTCCCCGTCTTCCGCCCCACTTCTTCGACGAACCGCCTCGCTGCCTGAGCCGACCCGCAGCCCCGCCGTCCTCCGCAGAACCCCGCATCGCCCGACGCCGGCCACCTCATCTCTCCAGCACTCGCACCGAGCCCAGCAGCAGCCACCCGAGCCGAGCGCCGCTGCCCTCCGCTCCTGCCGCCACCCCCTCGAGCCGGAGTTGCTCAGCCTCCGCTCAGCCCGACCCAGCCACGGCGAGCCCTCCGGCGAAGCTCCGGCAAAGCCCTTGAACTGAAACCCTAGGGTGAGCAGAACCTGGACACGTATCCCCTTGTGTCGTGTTGCCTCGGACATGAAAAACCCCAGTTTCCGGAGCCCTGTTCAGGTAGTCATAACTTTCTCCTCGCTGTCCCGATTTCTATTCCGTTTGTTGCATCACGTAGACTGTGTGACCCCCTCGGTGCCCGTGCAAAACGCTCGGTGCATCGCGTCCTGTGGTGATCGCGAACCGCGATCCAAAAACAGGAAAACCAACGCCCTGTTTCACCCCGGAACTGAGTACGCCCCGCCAAACGGGACGACTTGGTCGCGTGCGGTTTTCACCGATACGTGCGCATCGTCGATACGGACGTACAAAATTTCGCAGAAGTTGATTTGGATGTGCGTGCACACCGGACAACGCGTATCTGCCGACAACGCCCTGTATCCGACCTTTCTGAATCTCGCTGTAACTTAGTGTACACACGTCGGATCGAGACGAAACTTGCGCTATCGGACTCGTAGCAATACGCTGGTCCTGTGAGCCAAGTTTGGTTCAATTCTGAGAATGTTGACAAAATCGCGTGTCGTGGGCCCCACAGGCTCCACTTGACGGGCGATTTTGAGAACGGCTCATCGGAATCCAATTCTGGAAGTTCCGTTGGGTTCGTATCATCGTTCCTGACCTGTTGACACTAAGTTCGATAGATTTGGAGACCTTTGACCCTGACACATTTTTTCGTGCAAAGCGGCCCACATTTGGATCCCGTTTTGTCCTGAAATATCATTTTTGCTCATGTGTCCAAATTGGACTCAAGGACGGGCGTTTCTAACTGATTAATATTTTCTGGATCTGATAGTGATATCTATTTCAGTAACCGGAGTACTGCCTGCAATCCCCGCTGAAGCCAGAGCTACAATTGGAACCGAAAACCCAGGCAAGTGTACCTTGCCAACTTACAGTTTTGTTACCTATTAATTGGACTTAATTATAACTATTGTACATGCTTAAACCTAGGTTCGTTTGACTTACTTAGCTTCCGATTAATAGTCGGGTGCTAACACCGTACGCGGGGTTGTGTAAGGTCAACTAGAGATGGATATCGTGACATTTACATTCTTGTACTTGCCATATCAAGTACATTATACCCAGGACACCTGACACAGATCATGATACAGAATCTTCCTGAGATATTCATGGTGATTCTGTGTAGGATGCAGGATTGACGTAGACATTATATTTTAGTTCATATTATGACTTGCTGCATTAGTTTTGATCTTGCGTGTCATGGACATGAGACGTGTGATTACATTGGGTGGGGAGAGACACACAGGCTACAGGCTGATTTCATATATATATATAAAATTCATAGTAAACACATAGTAAAACTTATAGTAAACTCCGCTACCGGCTCCCCGACACAGAGCTTGTAGTGGTATCAGCCTAAGTTCTAGTGTTGCTCTCAACTTGCATTTCACATAGATGGTTGTATAGTTTACCCTATTATTTTATTTATTGCTGTACTGCATTTATTTTGGCATGAGATTTCTTGTACCTTGCTATGTTCCCTGAGGACCTGGATCCGGATTATGTCCCCAGGATTAGCAGACTAGGTCTATCCAGAGGTATACGGAACAGGAGCACTTCTCGGAACAGTACCAGACCCTGAGGACGAGGTGATCGCTGAGGACTTCTCCTGAACATCTGCTTCTCCATGCTCAGTTATTATGGCAAATAGACTCTATTTCCTGTTTAATTAAACAATTGTAACAGACTTTATATCGGGTTGTTCCCCGAATTACTTTGCTGAGACTGGATGTTTGATTTACTTTCCTTATTGCTGTTGATCTTATTATCTTTTGTGTGGATGAGATTAGTTCTGTCTTGTTGTTGTAGACCTTATATTACAGCTTAAGTATGCTCCGATGGATCCATTAAATTGGGTTTGTCCATCTATGCGTGCTGCTGGCCATTGCCACGTGTCTAGTCCCTTGGTATTTTGGGACTGAGGCATGACACAGGGTATTCCTCTGATCCCCCCCGGACGAACGATACCCAGTGCCCCAGAAAATCGTTCGTGGGATAATCCTTGTGCACAAGTTGTTTAAGACCAATGCATGATTGCAACTCTATCAGATAAACTATATATGTATGCAGCAGTTCAATAACAAGCATCTAGTCAACCTCTTCTCTCTATCTCTATCTCTGTCTCTATCTTCGTCTCAGTGCGAACATGCCGTCATTTCTATCTCTTATGCAGACTGGCTGCCATTTCTCTGATACCGTTCAAGCATTTTAATAACTTTTATGGAAACATATAACAATCTCTATTTAAGCAAGCAAGCGTGGAAACAGTTCTCTATCTCTTTTAATTAAGCATGCAGTTCTACTCTTTCTTTCTTTAGTATGACAATGGTTGGATTGATAGGCATACAATATTTTTATCTTTAACTAGCATGGCAATGGTTCTATCTCTTTTAGACAAGCATTCAAGTTCTCTAGTTAAGCAAGCAGATTCGTTTCAATGACAAGCTATACGAGTTCTCTTATTAAGCATACAGAGGCAGGTTCTATCATTCTTCTTATGAAACTATCTTCTTAGAACAAGCATTCAAAAACTCATATTCATTATTAAGGCGTGTAAGAATCAAAGAATAAAGTTCTGCCCACTCACCTAGATCAATCGTCTTGTGTTTCGATCGAAAACTCTCCGAGAAGGCTGTCACATTCCGATTTTTGCTAAATCGATAATCGTCCCCCTGGCGTGATACCGTGCACGCGTAAGACGTACGTGCACAAGGCCTAAGCGTAATGATATACTTTAGAACACATGCAACAGAGTACACAAATAAGATATCACACATTGAGATATAGAAAAGTTCTTTTTATTGATAATGAACATCTGGTTACAGACTCTTGACCCAAAAGTAATAGGAACGCCGCACAGGCTTACAACTTGGAAGCAAAATGAGATAGTCGATCCATACATTACATCCTTACTAATATTTTAAAATGTGCAAACTACCTTGGGTGCGAGTTAGCACCATCGCCTAGGAGCTTCAAAAGATATGTGCGGGCTCCTTGTGATTATGTACTTGAGCTCCAAAAGTCACAAAACACAAATACGCCAGACCAGTGGAGGGTTAGGGGAAGCTTCACTTCCTCGTCGCATCGCCTCAGCTCGGGGAACCTGCTTGCAACGAGGGTCAGTACTTCAAAAAGTACCAGTGAGGACGAGCTAATCCAACATACCAAAATCGATATTTTATTCAAGTGAATATGCAACATTATTATTATGTGATCTTTCTCTCTCGCCCCAGTTCAATTCTTTGTATACGATAGAAGAGAATGAAATAACAAAATGTGCCACCGTTCGGTGACTTTACCTGTACCGTCTGAACCACATGTACAAAACTTACCATGACCTTCCCTGCCACGAAGACATAGTTAGTCTGAACAGTTTAAATATACATAAAGATCACTGTCTTGACTAGCCGTCATAGACTATAGTCTGGGTAGACGACGACGCTTGCAGCACAGGTAGCGAGCCCCGCTACAAACTCCTGCCCCACCCATGCTAAGTTGCTAGCACGACTAATTGCTATTACGCCCGGGACGAATCGGCCCCGGTGCTCCGGCGACCGTTCGCAGGAACCATCCACTTTATGCACAAGTTGTCCATGACCATTAACGATCTAAACACTAAGTTAATATATGAAGCATTTCAAGACATCAACATGAACAGAACTACTTTAGCACGGTGCGATGGCATAGTCTACTAGATGATATGAACAATTTACAAGTTATATACCACCCACTGAACAGTTATAGATGAATAAGTTCTAACTACAATGAACATAAAATAACTGCATGTATAGCGGACAAGCACGCAACAATGTGACTGTTGAGAATTTTGTGTGACAAACATTATAAGTATTTCAAGTCTAGTTCTTCTTTTATCATGACTCAATTTTATTCTTTTCGTATCGTTGATCGGGATGCACAAATGAGTCAATTTATTAGGAATGAAGACTTGGAAGAAGGGCGCTAATCGAAGTAAAGTCACTCACCAGTTGGTGATTCGGAAAAGAGAGAAAAGGGAGATCTTCAAGACTCCGCTTGCGCGTCGCCTATACGATCACCTACACGTACCAACAGATGATTAATATCTCCTGCTTCGGTCTCCAATGGTTCGATACGAAATGCAAAATCTAAAGAACGAAGACAATAAAATCCATCGAAATCGTTCAAGAAAACGTAAGGCACAAAACCAACAAGAAAGCAACCAAGCGACATCGAAAACGGACAAAGAAACCAGCGCAACGGAAAGACCCCTCTTGACTCTGCCGTCGAGTTCTTCCTTAAGGTACGATCCGTTGAATGTGGGACCTAATTTTGAAGAAACCAATCCATATTGAGGAAAAGATCTTATTCAATCTGTCCCGATCGAACGATACCAAGTATTTCTTAGCCGCGTTCCCTGAATAGGGGAAATGAGGCGCTACATCTTAACCAACTAACAAAAGGTTTTATCCTCAAAACTTAGGAATAGAACCTACCCCTAAGGAATAATGAGAAAAAAATTCCTTCATGTCTGATTCAAGTTCCCAGGTCAATTTTTCGACCTAGTGGTTCCGCCAAAGAACGCGCACTAGCGAGACTGCCCGATTCCGTAATTGCTTCTCTTTACGATCTAAGATCTGAACGGGTTCTTCGGTGAACGACAAGTCTACCTGCAGATCCAGCGGACCAAAATCTACCACGTGGTTTGGGTCATGTACGTACTTTCTAAGCTGTGACACATGGAAAATATCATGCACATCTGACAAGGCTGGTGGTAATGCAATTTGATAGGCAACTAAAGTGACTCGTTTGAGGACTTCGAACGGGCCAACGAATCTTGGACTTAACTTCCCATTTACTCTGAATCTCATAACTCCTCCCATGGACGAGACCTTAAAATACATAGTCACCTTCAAAGAACTCAAGGGGTCGACGACGAATATCAGCATAGCTTTTCTGCCGGCTTTGTGCTACTTTTAGTCGCACTCGGATCAACCGAACCTTTTGGACTGTTTGTTCAACTAGTTTCGGCCCAAGGATTTGACATTCCCCAACTTTATCCCAGTAGATAGTTGACCTATACTTTCGCCCATACACAACCTCGTACAGAGCCATCTGGATGCTGGACTGATAAATATTGTTATATGCAAATTCGGCCAACGGTAGGTGGACGTCCCAACTTGACTTTGAGTCGATTGCGCATAGACGCATCATGTCTTCAAGTGCCTGATTCACCCGCTCTGTTTGGCCATCGGTTTGAGGATGGTAGGCTGAGCTAAACTTCAACTTGGTCCCCATCGCTGACTGAAGGCTTTTCCAAAAATGTGATAGGAATCGTCTGTCCCGATCAGACACTATAGAAACTGGTACTCTGTGCATCCGAACTATCTCATCAAGGTAGGTCTGGGCGAGGCGATCGATGCTCCAAGTAACTTTAATGGCAATGAAGTATGCTGACTTGGTTAACCGATCGACGATGACCCAGACTGCGTCGTTCTCCCATTTCGTCTTTGGCAAGCCAACAATAAAGTCCAAGCTTATGTGATCCCATTTCCATTCTGGGATAGCAAGATTCTGCATCTCTCCGCCTGGTCTCTGATGTTCTGCTTTCACCCTCTGACAGTTTATGCATTGTGATACGAAGAGCGCCACATCCTTCTTCATGTCGTGCCACCAGAAAATAGTGCGAAGGTCTCTATACATCTTCGTGCTCCCGAGATAGACCATATAGGCTGCATAGTGTGCTTACGCAAGGATCTCCTTTCTGAGTTATGTGTCGTTGGGGACGCATAGCCTTCCCTTAACTCGCAATACTCCATTCTCATCTACTGCAAAGTCCTTCGCCTTCCCCGCTAGAATATTGTCACGCCCCAGTCCCAGAATACGTAGGACTAGGAACACGTAAGCATGCCAGCCGTATGTATATGGCGACTCCAATGTATGGATACCATAATACACACATACACTATAATATAAATGTTTACTCACATGTGGTATATATAGTATCAAAAGTCATAGAGCATAACCAGATCTCATCCACAGAATAACTATATAACTGTATCAAGTATAAAATGCTTGATAAGAACAAGTAGTTGGGTGGAGACAAATCCACTACCAACTAGAATATAAGAGAAATCACATAAAAACATCTAATAAACAATAAGACTTGAAGAGAAGACCTCCTCGAAAGAGATAAGTAGCAAGTCCTGATCCGTGCTCCTGCAAATAGTCGAGATCGTCTACACCTGGAAAGGGACCAGGTCTTCAGAGGGATGTAACAAGATACATAGAAGCATGCCAATTTGAATACAGTAAACATGCATAATAGGTCAAAAATATATAAGTACGTTGTATAAGATAATCTATATGAATGCATAATGAGGACAACTTTTCGACGTATGGGCATGGGTAGGCTACTCGATCTAAATCTCACAACTCACACACACGGCAGGGACATCAGAAATCGACATACCTCGGGGGTAGCGACCAGCGCGACACCAGAAATTGACATACCTCGGGGGTAGCGACTAGCGCGACACACTACCGTAGTGCGTGCTAGATACTACGGTTTACCAGAGTGGTTATAGCACATACGCCTACTGATTGTCCTCCCCTCCTATGATACTATGTGTCAAGTGTGTGTCAACATATGTATAGTATATAATTATGACTGAAAAATATACATGCAATGAACATATAAAAATATAATAAGCATGCAAAGTACTATAAGCAATTTGGCAAGGTATCTTGCCTGGTAAAGAAGCTGTAAAGTGTAAACGTCAAGATGTCAAGCATCAATGTCAGAAACTACGGCCTTCGAATAAACGTCTCCGGATGCTGAAATAAATATTACCAACATTTCCAGAATAAACGAGATAGCTAGAAAATACTATCCTTTCGTCCAATTTGGATACAGGAGCAAAACAGTAATTTTGGGTCAAAGCGGGATCCACATGTTGCCCACTTTACACTAAAAAGCATGCCAGAGGTAAAGGTCTCTAAATGGGACAAATTATAGGTCAAACTAATTCTAAATGTCAATACGAACTCAACGGTACGTCTAATTTTGGATTCCTGTGAGCCTAACACAAATTCGCCCAAAAAGAACCGTGGAGCCCGCAAATAGGTAGCTTGGTCAACTATCTCAGAATTGCGTAAAACTTGGGTCACAGGACCAGCGTGATACCACAAATCCAATGGCACAAGTTTTGTCGCATTCTGACGAGCGTACACTAAATGGTGCAGTATTTTACAAAAGTCGCAATTTGGGACCTTTTTACGGATATGGGGTGATTCGGACGCGCACAGACGTCCAAATCAGTTTCCGTGAAAGCCCACACGTCTGAACATACCATACGCTCCTTTTGGTGCAACTGGTACATGACGAGGCTGTCCCGTTTGGCAGGGCGCGCTCCGTATCATAAGTTTTTGTCATTTTAAAACAGGTTTTTTCGAATTTTTAACCTAATTTGATTCTGATCCTAACACATAATAAAATAAAGTAATTAACAGGAAATAATCTCGATTATGTGGTCTTCACATAGCAAAAAGAAAATTTAGATTTGGATGTCTGTGGTGGAAGATATGAGTCCTTAAACATGGGTGGTTGCAGCAGTTATTCTAAACTTAAAGTTGTGGTTTTTCTCCAACTTGGTCTCAATTTTCACCTAGGGTTACGCGCTGATCGGTGGAAAATAATACACAGAGTTAGAAGAGGGATAGGTCATGAACATACCGGTGAAGACGAATCAAATTTGGTTGTGAGATGGAGCAGAAATTAGCGTGTGAAGGAGGGGTCTTCACTGTCAAATTCTGTGCGGACGCTGCTCAGGCGGACAGCAGTTGCGACGTCGCCGGCGGCGTTGGCGGCTGCGGGGGTTCCGGGCGGTGGAGTTCGGCGCTCCGGTGGCGGCGGTCGGGGGAGAGATGAAAGCTAGGGTTAGGGTTTATATATAGATTATATATATAGAGAGAGTGAGAGAGCGGGTGAGGGGGTTCCCTGGGCGCGCGGGGGGGGGGGGGGGGGGGAGGCCCGCTTGCTGCTGTGGGTTTAGCAGCGGGGGGGAGAATTAGTATTAGGCTTTTTAGTTTTTTCTTTCTTTCTTTTCCTTTTCCTTTTCTATTTCTTTTCTTTTTATTAACTCTTTCTTTTTCTTTTCTTTACCATTTTTATTATTACTATTATTATTATTATCACTATTATTATTATTATTATTATTATTATTACTATCATATTTAATAACTATTACTTAATACTTATTATTATTATTACGCTATTTATTTATTTGCATATATATTTAAGGTATATAAAAAAAATATTTGTACCAAATTTAAATTCTAAAAAAATCTATTACTCTTCTACGAGATTTCTAAAATAAAAATAATATTTTTTGTGAAATAATTCTAAATGATTAATTATCTAGAAAATTAAATCAATAGTATATAATTTATAATCAACTACAAAATAATATAGATAAATTCAATAATTAATTAATTAAATAATATTTAAAAATATAGGATTTTACAAATATGCTCGTGCATTTTTCTTAGGAATGGGTCGTCCCTCTAAGTAGATGTGACCCTCTCTAACAGGTTGGGTGCGAATCGCATCTGAGCAATTCGCGCACCGCGATATCGAATTCGGAGTTCAATGCCCATTTCCTCTAAGTCCCTTTGTAACCTACGATCAACGTACAGGGATCCCGCAAACCCTCGACTCAACGCATCCGCTACAACATTTTTCTTGTCAGGTGTGTAGTCGATCGTCAGGTCATAGTCTTTAATTAATTCTAGCCAACGTCATTGTCGTAGATTAAGGTACGTTTGGGTGAATAAGTACTTCAAGCTTTTGTGATCAGTGTAAATTCGGCAAACCACTCCATAGAGGTAGTGTTGCCACAATTTTAGCTCGAACTCAATTGCCGCTAGTTCCAGATCATGCGTAGGATAAATTTTCTCGTGCTTTTTCAGTTGTCTGGATGCGTAGGCTATCACCATATCCTGCTGCATGAGTACACACCCCAAGCCCTATTCTGATGCGTCGCTGAATATTTGGAATCCCGATATCTCGTTTGGTAGTGCAAGTAATGGGGCAGAGGTGAGGCATTGCTTTAACTCCTTAAACGAGGCTTTGTAGTCGGTGGACCACTCGAATACGACTCCCTTCTGTGTGAGGTGAGTCAGAGGTGATGCTAACTTGGAAAAGTCCTTTACGAAGCGCTTGTAGTAGCCCGCTAGCCCGGGGAAGCTTCGAATCTCACAGACGGATGCAGGCCGCTTCCACTCGACGATGGCTTCAACTTTCTTTGGATCGACTGAAATTCCTCCCGCAGAAATGATGTGCCTGAGGAAAGATACACTGCTCAGCCAAAATTCGCATTTACTCAGTTTTGCGTATAGCTTGTTGTCCCGAAGAGTCTATAGAATGGTCCGTAAGTGCTCTGCATGTTCCTCCATGTTCTTCGAGTACACCAAGATATCATCAATGAACACTACTACAAACTTGTCGAGATATGGCCGGAACACACGATTCATTAAGTCCATAAAGGCGGCAGGGGCATTGGTTAATCCGAATGGCATTACCAAAAACTCATAGTAGCCGTAGTGAGTGCGAAATGCTGATTTTGGCACGTCGTCCGGCATAATCTTGAGCCGATGGTAACCTGAGCGAAGATCAATTTTTGAGAATACCGTCGCACCTTGTAGTTGATCAAAGTGATCATCGATCATGGGAAGGGGGTACTTGTTTCGAACGGTGGCTTTATTCAATTCACGATAGTCGATGCAGAGCAGCATCGAGCCATCCTTTTTTTACAAACAATACAGGTGCACCCCACGGAGACACGCTCGGACGAATATATCCATGATCTAGCAATTCTTGCAACTGAACCTTTAACTCTTTAGTTTCGCCGGGGCCATTCGATACAGAGCTTTGGAAATTGGTCGAGTTTCTGGAAATGTATCAATAGTGAACTCTATCTCTCGGTCGGGCGGCATGCCGGGCAATTCGTCGGGAAACACATCACAAAAATCTGCCACAATGAAAGTAGACTCAACGTTTGCACAATCTCGTTGTGTGTCTTCAACGGACGCTAAGTACCCATCACAGCCAGAATATATCATCCGCCGAGCAGACATTGCAGAGATCACCATGCAGGCATTCGACGCTCTTGACGGTGGACTGCACGCATAGCAAAACTTGATCTCACCAAGTAGACGAAACACGACTTTCTTTTTCGTACAATCAATGGTAGCCAAGCAAGCACCGAGCCAATCTATCCCCAGAATGATGTCGTAGTCCATGATGTCTAAGACTATCGCATCAAGTGATAATTTCCTTCCACCGATGTAAATGTTACCTTTATGAAAAACTAAGTGAGCCGACAAATCCACGCCGTATGGACGCTAAGGTTTAGGCCTAGTGGTGTTATAAAAAATGTGTTCTCGGTGACAAAATTTGTCGCAATAAAACTATGTGTGGCACCAAAATCAAATAATACTCGAGCAGGTACATTATTGAAAAGTAATATACCTGACACCATCGTGTTTGATGCGAATGCCTCTTCCCGAGTCAGAGCATAGATCCGGCCCTGAGCGTTCTGTGGTGCCGTCTGGTTCGCTCGAGGTGCTTGACCCTGATTCTGAGACGGACAATGTTGTTGCAGTTGACGGCGCGGAGGGGGGTCGTTGGGGCGATCCCGACAATCACGAACTACGTAGCCAAACTTACCATAAACGAAACATCTCCCTTTTTGAATACTACAGTCGTTAACATGGTGCCCTGGCCTGTTGCAGTAGGCACAAGGTTGCCTCTGGTTCTTTCTTGGATCTTGGTCTTGAGAGCCGCCGTTATTGTGGCGCTTGTGCGCATTGTTACCACCTGTGTTGCTAGGGCACTTATGATAAAAAAATTGTATAGCGCTGGTGCGAACTGGGGATACTGCGACTCTAGGGAAAGATCATGGTTTAGGGACTCCCGTATGGTACGGTACTGAGGGACAATGACGTGGACACGAATAGAAGGTCGCAGTCCTATCTCAAATTTTCGTGCTCGACTTTCGGCGTCACAGAGATAAGAATTAGAAAATTTTGCAAGCCTGTTGAATTCTGAGGCATACTGCCGCACTGCCATGTTTTTTTGTTGCAGATGTGTAAATTCGTCTTCCTTCTCGCGACGGACGGTGGGTGTGGAAGGTACTCCTCCTCGAAGGCTTTACGGAACACGGACCAAGCGATAGTCATCCTATCATCTTCACTCATTATAGCTTGTTTGTGCACATCCCACCAATCATGTGCGTTTAAATGGAGCTGAAGCTGAGCGCAAGCGACTCTCTTTGTTTCATCCATGCAAAGCACTTCAAAGTGGTCTTCCAACTCAACTAGCCAATCCAACGCCACGGAGGGATCCTTGGTCCCTTTATAGGTAGCATGACACATCTTCTTAAACTCTAATCTTTGTAGGATGGAACCCTTTTCGTCTGAGGGTGGAGGTTCTTGAGAGCCCTGAAGCCCCGCGATCTCGGCTACAACTGGCACTATCGCGACGGCCGCTGATGCAGAATGGTTGTAGGCGACGAGCGTCGTTACAATCATTTGCAAGTTATCCATTTGCTTCTGTTGTGCTTCGGCCTGAGTCCGCTGCGCCAGAAATTGAGCCTCATTCTGGGACTCGAATTGGCTTTGATGTAGTTTTGCTTGCCTCTGCTACGTTTTCATCAAACGCATCATCCGCTCGAACAGATCGACAGATGGCACGACTACTGGACTTCCAGAACTGCCCGAAGTGCCGGAACTGCTCCCTTGCACCTGCGCCACTAACTGCGCTTGTGCATCCGGCTCTGAGGCCATTCCTTTAAAGAAAAGTAACTTGTATCAGTCTCAAAATATATTATGGACTCACTGTATGGAACGCATCTCATTTTGACCAAGCGAATTTAAGAGTTCAACTGGGAGAGATATGGTCATTTCAAGAAAACTCTCTGACATGAAGGTCAAAGAATCTGAAGCCATGCTCTGATACGAATATGTCACGTTCCAATTTTTGCTAAATCGATAATCGTCTCCTGGGCGTGATATCGTGCACGCGTAAGACACGCGTGCACAAGGCCTAGGCATAATGATATACTTTATAACACTTGTAACAGAGTACGCAAATAAGATATCACACATTGAGATATAAAAATGTTCTCTTTATTAATAATGAACATCTGGTTACAGACTCTTGACCCAAAAGTAATAGGAACGCCGCACAGGCTTACAACTTGGACGCAAAATGAGATAGCCGATCCATACATTACATCCTTACTAATATTTCAAAATACGCAAACCACCTTGTGTACGAGTTAGCACCATTGTCTAGGAGCTTCAAAAGATATGTGCGAGCTCCTTGTGATTATGTACTTGTGCTCCAAAAGTCACAAAATACGAACGCGCCAAATCAGTGGAGGGTTGGGGGAAGCTTCAGCTCCTCGTCCCGTCGCCTCGGCTCGGAGAACCTGCTGCAACGAGGGTCAGTACTTCGGAAAGTACTGGTAAGGGCGAGCTAATCCAATATACCAAAATTGATATTTTATTCATGTGAACATGCAACATTATTATTATGTGATCTTTCTATCTTGTCTCAGTTTAATTCTTTATATACGATAGAAGGAAATAACATAACAAAATATGCCACCGTTCGATGACTTTACATGTACCGTCTGAACCACCGGTACAAAACTTACCATGACCTTCCCTGCCACGAAGACATAGTTAGTCTGTACAGTTTAAATATACATAAAGATCACTGTCTTAACTAGCCGTTATGGACTATAGTCTGGGTAGATGGCGATGCTTGCAGCGCAGGTAGCGAGCCCCGCTATAAACTCTCGCCTTACCCGTGCTAAGTTACTAGCACGACTAACTGTTGTTTCGTCTGGGACGAATCGGCTCCGGTGCCCTGGCGACCGTTCCTAGGAACCATCCACCTTGTTCACAAGTTGTCCATGACCATTGACGATCTAAACACTAAGTTAACATATGAAGTATTTTAAGACATCAACATGAGCAGAACTACTTTAGCACAATATAATGGCATAGTCTACTAGATGATATGAATAATTTACAAGTTATATACCACCCATTGAACAATTATAGATGAATAAGTTCTAACTACAACTGAACATAAAATAACTGCGTGTATAGCGGACATGCACGCAATAATGTTATCGCGGCCCTGTCCCGTAAGGGCCGATCGTCCTCGCTTGGTCCTTACAGAACCGATCATCCTCGCTTGGGCGCGATGCCGTGCAAGCCAAGTTGCGCTTGTACCAGGTAAAGTACCTGCACAAGACACAAGTTAGACGAAAATATACATATATAGGCACGAAAATGTAAATGCAGAGAACCAAAGTTGAACACATTGATAGGAACACAAAATACTTTCTTTTTATTGAATACTTGAAGATTTGGATTACAAAGTGCTTGCTTGGCTGAGTTACAAAATATGTCTTAGAAGGCTTACAACTCTTTTTACATTCCCAAAATTAGCCACAACGCCGACACATTACATCCTTTTAGTAGGACCAAAATATCAAAACATCTAGCAGAAGAGGAGATGCCCACTGAAGAGGAAAGCTAAGGAAGCAGCACGAGCATGGTCCCTCGGAAGGTTATGCTAACACTGATTCAGAATGCTTGCTAAGCTCTCGCATCCAGTACCTGGATATTTGCCTACAAATATGGGTCAGTACTACCACATGTACTGGTGAGTGACCGTGGCCAAACTCACCTAGAGATCCATACTAAGTAAGCATGTGAAGCTAGCATTAATAGGTGATCTTTCTAGTTGTATAGTTTTTTCTTTTAACAATTCATGCAAGAAAACATAGATAATAATTGAACCATGCATATGATAATTCTTATCCACGGTCGAGCGGTTATCCCTGTAGCAGACACACAAGTTAGCCACAATTTGCATATGAAAAACTTATGAATCAATCTTGGCATCCGGTGTTAGGTATGCAAGAAGGTAAACCTAGCATGCGCCCTATGTGATGGTCCATGGGTAGCCCCATGATTAGCAGCGGGGACCCAAGGTTCAGCTCTTCACTAGTATGTGCATGTGTCGACAGCTGTGACTCAAGGTTTAGCTCTTCACCAACACACACGAATACTAGCAGCTGTGACATCATGGGATCCGCATAACACTAATAGGTATATCGCCCCACTAGACCCCCAGCGGGCCGTATCCTCAGGGCAAAACAAAAATCTCTTCCTGACCGAGCGATTCCCAGTGTCCCAGGAACCGTTCGAGAGACAAGACCTTATGCATAAGTTGTCTGAGACCAACGCATGACATGAAACATCTAGCAGATATAACACTACAATGCACAGTTCTGAACAACAAACACACAATTTCTATCTTCTTATTCTTATCCCACGTATCACATTCAAAACATAGGGACTTGCCATAAATCGGGTTGTGCAGCATAGGAACGAAGAACATGCAACATAATTGATAGCAAAAGCATAATTCTAATACTTCAAGCATGCAGTTCATTTCTTTTTGACTTATCTTTTTAGTGAGGCAACATTTATAAGTGAACTCGAGATTCTTTATTAAAGCGTGTAGACTAAAGGATTCATCGAAGGGCCTAAGCCACTCATCGATTGAATCGAACGAGAGGATGGGGAAGCCTTATACAACGTTCACTCTTTGGTTATACGTCCTGAAAATGCGACAATTACTTGGTTAGCATCATTTGATCTCTTTCCCTTACGATTCTAAAAGAACGCGCAAGCGAGAAAAGCGAATCATGAAAACCAAGTCATCGAAATCAAGACAAAACATAAAGCAACACAAAACCAAGAAGCAAAGCAACTAACGAAAACTCTTTGACTTATTTCAATAGAAGCCGTTCCATCAATTTAAAGGGTTCATTATATTTCGTCCGTGTTGATTTGGCGGTAAGGTTTCTCCAAGACTCGATTCTTAACCGAGTCAAAGTAGCAAGTGTTCCATAAGTAACCATTTAGAGCAGGGCGTTACAAATGTGACCGTAGAGAATTTTGTGTGACAAGCATTATAAGTATTTCAAGTCTACTTCTTCTTTTATCATGACTCAATTTTATTCTTTTGGTATCGTTGATTGGGATGCACAAACGAGTCAATTTATTAGGAATGAAGACTTAGAAGAAGGGCGCTAATCGAAGTAAAGCCACTCACCAGTTGGTAATTCAAAAAAGAGAGAAAAGAGAGGTCTTTAAGACTCTGATTGCGCATCGCCTACACGATCACCTATACGCACCAATAAATAATCAATATCTCCTGCTTCGATCTCTAATGGTTCGATACAAAATACGAAATATAAAGAACGAAGACAATGAAATCCATCGAAACCGTTCAAGAAAATGTAAGGCACAAAACCAACAAGAAAGTAACCAAGCGGCATCAAAAACGGGCAAAGAAACCAGCACAACGGAAATGTCCCTCTCGACTCTGCCGCCGAGTCCTTCCTTGAGGCACGATCTATTGAATGTGGGACCTGATTCCGAAGAAACCAATCCATAATGAGAAAAGAATCTTGATTCAATCTGTTCCGATCGAATGATACAAAGTATTTCTTAGTCGCGCTCCCTGAATAGGGGAAACGGGGCACTACAAAGGCTTCCGCTCGAGCCAGCAAAGCGATATCTCTTGTATATAGTGCCGACGCGGAGCGGGGCACTACATACTTATCCACCAAGAAAGAGTTTCGTCCTCGAAACTCAAGGAGAAACTTTCGATATCCAGAGCAGCGATAGTCCTCATCCCTCACCATCCTCAATCAAAAACTATAGCAATAAAAAAATGATCACTCAAGCAAACCGAAATCAGAAGCCACAACTCTCAAGCGATAAATCAAATCCAGAAAATATTTGTGCACATCTTTGAAAATATCTATGGACTTATTATATGGAATGCTCTACTCAATAACGATATCAATGTACAAGGAATCGTCATCTAGGAACTTGCAGCGAAATGGACGTAAGGCCAGAAGATCGAATTGCTCTGATACCATTATGTCACGTCGCGATCTCCCGCAGGGATCGGCCATCCCCGCCAGGCGCGAATCACCACGCCAGTGCTCCCGTAGGACCATCGTTTCCATCTGCACGTGATATCGTACGAGCATGAGGTTGCGTCCGCACAAGGCAACATCGTTAAAGTTGTGGCTATCATCGAATCGGTCGAGTATGCAACGGAGGGACAGTGTTGCAAACAATAATCCATCTAAGTATACGGGGCAAGATCAAGGCATGAGGTTCTCTGAATACAATGGCACCGTTCCATACATTATGTCCCTCTATATAAAAGGAGCTCAAAGCAAACTCGATACGGCTCAAGGCATCGACACCAGATTTCTGGGTCCTGGGATGAGGCATGGTTATCGCTTCCTCGGATGATCCAGCACCAGCGAACAAGCAAGCTGTTGGTGGGTCAGCACTTTGGAGAAAGTACTGGTGAGTCTAAAATCAATTAACAGAAGCAACATTCGCTAAAACCAACACTAAATAATTATGTTATAAAATATTATATTACTAGTGATCTTTCTAGTTTTACCTATGTTCGTTTCATACAGTACAAGAATGGAGTCATATTACTTCTTTTGGAAATATCTTTGAAAACAGAGTTCATGTTCGATTCATTCAAGCAAGCAAGATAAGCAGTTTATATACGATAAACAGATTTATTTACTATCTCTGGTGCGCAACGTGTCTCGTGAGTCATATTTATTTCTATAAAGACTCTAGCATATGCATCTAGTGGACTATCTTCTTAGCATCTCTCTCTCTTAGCATCTCTATCTTTCTCTTATTAGTTAACATCTTATCGTATGAATGTGATAGAAGCATATACAAAAATAAGGCTTCTCTATAAAATCATTCAACATAAAAGAGCATGTTTGATAGCATGCATATCACTTATTCAGTGATTCTTACCCTTTCGCCGAGCGGTTATCCCTGCAGCAGACATACAAGTTAGCAACAATTTGCATAAACATATATGTATAAGGTTCTCTTTTCTCTGTCCGTCTCTGCATCAAACAGTTAGGTATACAAGAAGGCTGAATCCTAGCATGCGACCTAACTATATGATGGTCCATGAGTCTACTTCCTCAAGATTAGAAGCGGTGTTATCATGGCCCAATACTGCACTAATGTATACTCGCTCATATACTTAGATGCTTTGACTCGTGAACCAGCTATCTAATAGACATGAATACACCTTGATCGCGAGAACTTCTTTGCCTCAAGGTATTTCTCTGATCCCCCCAGGGCGAACGATCCCCAGTGCCCCAGAAAATCGTTCGTGGGATGATCCTTGTGCACAAGTTGTCTAAGACCAATGCATGAATACAACTCTATCAGATAAACTCTATATGTATGCAGCATTTCAATAACAAGCATCTAGTCAATCTATTCACTCTATCTCTATCTCTGTCTCTGTCTCCGTCTCAGTACGGACAGGCCGCCATTTCTATCTCTTATGCAGACTGGCTGCCATTTCTCTGATACCGTTCAAGCATTTTAATAACTTTTATGGAAATATATAACAATCTCTATTTAAGTAAGCAAGAAAGCATGGAAACAGTTCTCTATTTCTTTTAATTAAGCATGTAGTTCTATTCTTTCTTTCTTTAGCATGGCAATGGTTCGATTAATAGCGGTGTCCATGTATCTAAGCATGCAATATTTCTATCATTAACTAGCATGGCAATAGTTCTATCTCTTTTAGACAAGCATTCAAGTTCTCTAGTTAGGCAAGCAGATTCATTTTAATGATAAACTATACGAGTTCTCTTATTAAGCATACAGAGACAGGTTCTATCATTCTTCTTTTGAAACTATCTTCTTAGAACAAGCATTCAAAAACTCAGATTCATTATTAAGGCGTACAAGAATTAGAGAATAAAGTTATGCCCACTTACCTAGATCAATCGTCTTGTGTTTCGATCGAAAACTCTCCGAGAAAGCTTTCGCTCGAGCCAGCAAAGCGATATCTCTTGTACATAGTGCCTACGCGGAGCGGGGCACTACAACGAGTGGGTTTCTTGTTTCACTGCTCATCTTTTCTAAACTATATTCTTTTGGACATTTTGTCACGCCCCAATCTCCCGCAAGCTCAATAGTCCCCGCTGAACGTGAAATCACCACGTTGCAGCTCTCCCGCGGGACAATTGTTCTCTTCGGGATGTGATGTCGTACGAGCCTGGAGTTGCGCTCATACAAGGCGATGTTCTTAAATACCAAAGTTATCATCAAAACAACCAAGTTACAGCGGAAGCCATTTTATGTACCAAGCACACATCAGAGTATACGCAGCGAAGCTCTCGATAGGGTCCAAATAAAATGCCCCGAAGGCAATGCCACAAAGGCGATGCCACGGAGTCGATGGAATACTCTTGCTCTTTTCTCTAGCCTACAAAGGTACTTACAGTTCATACATCATGCCTCGTATATCCAAGCAGCGCCACTACGCCTGCGTACCTGAAATATTGCCCACAAACGTGGGTCAGTACACAACCGTACTGGTGAGCGGGGTAACCCACTCGTCTAAACCGACACTAAGTAAAAATAGTGAATGCAACTAGTTATATGGTGATCTTTCTAGTTGAATCCTAGATTCGTTTCATGGCATATGAATGACATGTTAAGGAAAGCTGTAAAGCAGTTTAAGCATGCAAGCATTCAATCTCAAACCAAACGACAAGCATTATATATATCCAACCCGTCCTACTCAATGCCATCGCTTTGCACGATAACATATCGAACCATCAGTCTCGCCTCAATATCCATCCTCAACCAAAGTTTATATATTCCAATCTCAAGTGCACACTCTTGCCGAGGCAAGGTGGCCGCGCCTACACGAAAGCCAAACCAACAAAAGAAAAGCAAGCCAACTTATATACTATATGAAGTCACTGGCTAAAAGCCACGAAGGACATTGATCGGACCAAGATCAATAGGGCAATCATACCCGATCCAGGGTTGGGCAGCTACTCCCGCCTGGTGGTATCGGACTACCAGCATTGCGCCCAATCGCGCGATGCCTATTGTTTCCTCCATGGTGGAACGGTTCCGGTGCCCCGGTGCCTCATCCCGTTCCAGGAAACAAAACCATGTGCCACCCATGTTGTCCGTAATAATACAGACACAGTAGGTATGACGAGAGGATCGAAACATTCTCGCCCCACCAAGCGATCCTAGACTCGTTCAACCGATATCCAACCAAATATCCATAACCATTCTTCCAACATATTGTCCAAGGCACCAAATATCAAGTTATCCCATATTCATAATGCCGCTTCTCAGCAATATATTTTAACTTGGTGCAACACCCATGCTCAAAGCAAACCCATGGCACAATGTCCCAACCGTGGCACAATGCCGCTTTCGTGGCACAATGCCCTATCAGTGGCACAATACCCTCGCCGATGCAGTTGTTCGGTTTCGAACCACAACTGCTCGCTTTGCAAGACAAAGCGACCAAGTGATACTCGTGCACGGATGCACGCTCGCTCGCCCGAATTATCGATATTCCCATTGCCTCAATGTATCATTCCAACCGTCCAAGTATAATCCCAATTATCCAACCGACTGCCTCAAATGTAATATTCCAACTCTAGCTCCAACTATCCAACGCGTAAATCAATTCAAGCCATAATCCTACCAAGCAAACGACGTACACTCTATGCACGCCTCAGTGTAGTGAATCCCGATATTTCAGCCCAAGTGTTCAAGCCTTTTACGTGTTTTCCATATTATTAGGCATGAAGGAGTAGAGGAGAAAGGAAAGAGCCCACTCACAATGTTTGATCTCGTTAGGCATCCTGTCCTGCCGATACGGCCAATCCCTTGAACCCGTAGTCCGATGCAAGCGCGATCTACTCAACTGGTATGACCGTGCGAGCAGGCCGTGTTCTCCGAATCATCCGACCGATCGGACTAAGGAAGATGGCATTATCATTCTAACCCAGCTATCTCAGTACTGCTCTGAACGAACACATGTTTTTCATCGAACCTGCTAGCCATCTGTACATGAAATAACTCAATCAATACTTATTTCCAAAATCCAACAAATCAAATGTAACCAGCATTTGTTCTATTCAATCCGACTCAGCGTAACGCACCGTGCGGTTGCGGACGTTACATAATATACCACTTAGAAATCAGGTTCGTCCACGAACCGTGCTGGTACTTATTCCTATCACATGCCGCTTGTCCAATTCCATAGATATGCTCTATGCAACTCACATACTCACGATTCTGACTCAGCATCTCGCTCTGCTGAATGCTCGTACAAATTCCACGAATTTTCACATCCTCCTTGCAGCTCAATACAAATTTCTCGTATCGCTTAGTTTTGGATCGTACACATATTTAAGGCGTGCCTAAAATACATGCATTTCAGTCGAGCTTTGCGATAGTAAATTTGAACAAGTTGCAAGGATATCTTTATGTTCGAGGCATCTATTTGCTTTACTCCCAATTAAATCAAATTATGATTTCCATTCCAACATATTCGATTGAGCACTATTCTCAATTATGCAGATTTTCCACCGACTCAATGAGTTCGCATTCCAACTCAATCCATCTAACTATTTCTGAAATCAGTACTAGCAACATCTCCAAATATTTTCTCGTGCACCGAACGATAATCTCAACTGATACTACCCCAGCTAGGCGACTTACCCAAATATCAAACTTTTGTTTAGATCAGCTCAGTCTAACACCTTTTTCTCAATCTCAATACCTCGCTGGGTGAACATCTATATTGAGGTTCGTGTGATCCACGAAGATCTCGCAGCCACGCCAAAGGGATAGTGTCGTCACTATTTTAACGTAGACACACTCGCCATAATTCCTAGGTTGCGCATGGAATAGTCCTTCGTACTGCTTCCACTTCCTCGAAGCATAGAATATCACCTTTGCCTTCCGAACGAGCACACTTCCCATACTAAGTTCCGAGACATCTTGTAAATCTGAAGCACGTAACGAGCCGTTGCTTTAACTTCACGAGCTAGTTTCACAGTCGTCAATTCATATGAATGCTATTCCCTTCCAGGGCACGATGAGTCAGAGGTGATGCCATCGATAAAAATATGCGACTCTGAATCTTATCAGTTGACTAGGCTACTTCCACCTCGCTTCGATCTTCTGGCTGCTTCTTCAGCTGAAGACTATCCCAAGGGTCTCTCAAATCCAACACTCAGTCAATAAGCCGAATCTCATTGCTCACATCTGCCCTCGACGCATTCCCAAATATGCCGCCTCAAGGGTCGTTCTATGGGTCTACTATATTCATATCTGATCTGGCGGGCAAGTCGCTAGGGTCAGCCGTCCCGAAGCTACGCTCGATAATTGTAATCATCACGATGGACAGTTACTATAAACTATGCTATATCTCATCTGCAAATCCGAATCAAAATCCAACCATTCCATCCGAGCGAACTTTCGAATCCGAGCACCGCGCTCGTTGAAACCGTCTTCCATCAATCCGTCGTTCTGCCCTGAATCCATCAAATTTTCGAATTGCATGTTCGATTCTCGTATTACAAATTGCAATGATTCTCAAAACTCAAGACTTGCTTAAATTCAAATCCGTTTGCCACGTTCTCCAATGCACGTCCAACTTACTCGAGCAGCACAGTGATTTGTTCCGACGTTGCTCCCACATTTAGCTATCTTTAAAAGTCTGTCCGCCATAATCTTTTTGCCTTCCGTTGTTGCCACAATCCGTCCACGTCTTCCGGAGAATCCGTTTATCATCGTTGCACCATCTTGCCCAAAATTTTATTTTCGCTAAACCTGAGTCGACTCCTCGAGAAGCAATATCCAAAATCTTTCAAGTTTGTGTGAATCCATCGCATTGTCCCTCCAAAGCAGCTTGTGTTTCATTACTCAACCAACAGCTCAAATGTGTTTCCCAAAATTGTAGTCCGTGCTCGCTATCATTCGATTCACCAATCGCTCGTTCAAGCGTATCCCAATTGTTCGTTCCGATCCCGTCCATCTCTCAAGCCAACGATACTTCCATTTGCATCAGTCCGTTCTTGATATGCTCAACTCAATATTCGCTTGCTTCATTTTTATTCTTTCCAACTCAACCGACTTGCACCTACCAACTTGTATTCCCGTTACTCGAGTTCGTTCAGGCAATTCTCATTAATGTCCAACCAAAATATTTTCAATGCCTTGCTCAAAATATGGTATCCCATATACCACTCCGAATCAAGTCGCTACTCGCACTACGATTCCTTACAGAAATCCAAAATCTGTTCGAACCATCCAAAATATGTGATTATGCCTTTCCCAATTCGAGTTTGACACAGAACTCAGGCAATGCCTGAATTATCCAACTATTTCCATCAATCTCGCGATGCAACTCGTGATATGTTCCATTCTCAATGCTTCCAACTATTCTCAAACCGTCTAATACTTCGCATCACGAGCAATCGTCTGAATGATTGTATTGCAAGTAGTCCAACCCAATACCCAATGGTTCCACATATTTGTTATACGAGCAACTCGTGCCAACTATTCTGATATTCCCGAGCCAAACTCGAACATGCCCAACCGATGCGCCACAGCCAAAATTCTAACTTCTATCCAACACAGTCGCTAGACGAGTAACTCGTGCAAGAATTTATTCTCATCGAATGTTTCTACTCAAAATATGCCGCATAACCAAATCTCGTTAGCCAACCAACTGATCCATTGAGGCAATCAGAAACTCCCGAACGACAAGCCAAGCCAACCCAACGACAGCTCTCAACTTGTTGGTTGTTGCACAAATGCAACAACGCCACCCAACTTGCTGCACGAATGCAACAACGCCTAACGAGGCTAAGCGATCCTACGAAAACCAACCAAAGCAACACAACTGAGAATAACATGCAGCCACAACCAGCAATATATAGAGTTATTGCATGAAACATCCAATGCGGCACCGAGTAGAGTCAAGAGCTAAACGACACGCGGAAGCTATTTAGAGTTTGTGATGAAGCGAAGGACCAAGTCCGAAGAAATGAACTGGGCGCTCTGATACCAATCTGTCATGCCCCAATCTCCCGCAAGCTCAATAGTCCCCGCTGAACGTGAAATTACCACGTTGCAGCTCTCCCGCGGGATAATCGTTCTCTTCGGGACGTGATGCCGTACGAGCCTGGAGTTGCGCTCGTACAAGGCAATGTTGTTAAACACCAAAGTTATCATCGAAACAACCAAGTTACAGCGGAAGCCATTTTGTGTACCAAGCACACATCAGAGTATATGCAGCGAAGCTCTCGATAGGGTCCAAATAAAATGCCCCGAAGGCAATGCCACAAAGGCGATGCCACGGAGTCGATGAAATACTCTTGCTCTTTTCTCTAGCCCACAAAGGTACTTACAGTTCATACATCATGCCTCGTATATCCAAGCAGCGCCACTACGCCTGCGTACCTGAAATATTGCCCACAAACGTGGGTCAGTACACAACCGTACTGGTGAGCGGGGTAACCCACTCGTCTAAACCGACAATAAGTAAAAATAGTGAATGCAACCAGTTATATGGTGATCTTTCTAGTTGAATCCTAGATTCGTTTCATGGCATATGAATGACATGTTAAGGAAAGCTGTAAAGCAGTTTAAGTATGCAAGCATTCAATCTCAAACCAAACGACAAGCATTTATATATATCCAACCCGTCCTACTCAATGCCATCGCTTTGCACGATAACATATCGAACCATCTGTCTCGCCTCAATATCCATTCTCAACCAAAGTTTATATATTCCAATCTCAAGTGCACACTCTTGTCGAGGCAAGGTGGCCGCACCTACACGAAAGCCAAACCAACAAAAGAAAAGCAAGCCAACTTATATACTATATGAAGTCATTGGCTAAAAGCCACGAAGGACATTGATCGGACCAAGATCAATAGGGCAATTCTACCCGATCTAGGGTTGGGCAGCTACTCCCGCCTGGTGGTATCGGACTACCAGCATTGCGCCCAATCGCGCGATGCCCATTGTTTTCTCCATGGTGGAACAGTCCCGGTGCCCCGGTGCCTCATCCCGTTCCAGGAAACAAAACCCTGTGCCACCCAGGTTGTCCGTAATAATGCAGACACTGTAGGTATGACGAGAGGATCGAAACATTCTTGCCCCACCAAGCGATCCTAGACTCGTTCAACCGATATCCAACCAAATATTCATAACCATTCTTCCAACATATTGTCCAAGGCACCAAATATCAAGTTATCCCATATTCACAATGCCGCTTCTCAGCAATATATTTTAACTTGGTGCAACACCCATGCTCAAAGCAAACCCATGGCACAATATCCCAACCGTAGCATAATGCCGCTTTCGTGGCACAATGCCCTATCAGTGGCACAATACCCTCGTCGATGCAGTTGTTCGGTTTCGAACCACAACTGCTCGCTTTGCAAGACAAAGCGACCAAGTGATACTCGTGCACGGATGCACGCTCGCTCGCCCGAATTACCGATATTCCCATTGCCTCAATGTATCATTCCAACTGTCCAAGTATAATCCCAATTATCCAACTGACTGCCTCAAATGTAATATTCCAACTCTAGCTCCAACTATCCAACGCGTAAATCAATTCAAGCCACAATCCTACCAAGCAAACGACGTACACTCTATGCACGCCTCAGTGTAGTGAATCCCGATGTTTCAGCCCAAGTGTTCAAGCCTTTTACGTGTTTTCCATATTATTAGGCATGAAGGAGTAGAGGAGAAGGGAAAGAGCCCACTCATAATGTTTGATCCCGTTAGGCATCCTGTCCTGCCGATACGGCCAATCCCTTGAACCCGTGGTCCGATGCAAGCGCGATCTACTCAACTGATATGACCGTGCGAGCAGGCCATGCTCTCCGAATCATCCGACCGATCGGACTAAGGAAGATGGCATTATCATTCCAACCCAGCTATCTCAGTACTGCTCTGAACGAACACCTGTTTTCCATCGAACCCGCTAGCATCTGCACATAAAACAACTCAATCAATACTTATTTCCAAAATCCAACAAATCAAATGTAACCAACATTTGTTTCATTCAATCCGACTCAGCGTAACGCACCGTGCGGTTGCGGACGTTACACATTTAGCCAACCAACACTTGTTAGCCGGCAAATCTGGACACTAGTTTTCTATTTGACTGTATTTATACTCAGACTGCAGCTGACTTACTGTCATGTATACTTTTAATTATGTATCTGACATATCAACTTGTATTGCTAGAACTCTAGAACCTTCTGATGCAGCGTTTGGGACGTCTTACAGCTTATTCTAAAATGTTCTATATTATTGCTACTTGATTGAATGATTGAGATATATAAGTTTTTGACCCTAGGAGACTTGATTGTAATATGCACCCTTTATCTCTAGACAACCTTAACACATTGCGGGTTACTTCGATATTCCGTAAGGTGTGGTTGGCTGAGTCATTCCTCCGCTCTCCAGTATACTAGATCTGGGGCTTGACAGGTACAATCCAACAATCTCCTAAGATCCAAGAGCTCTTAGTCTCCATACAAGCAAGATAAAATAACACATGATAATTCAGTAAGGCGTCCCAAACTCCAAAGCATAATGATCATGAAGTTAGAGATACAAATATACATCTAGCATAGTGTACAATCTTATATGATCACAAAACTAGTTGCAGTCTAGTATATACAACATAAGCCCAACAAGCTCCCAGAACTAGGACTAAAACATGTCATTGACTAAATATCCAAAAGAAAATAAAGATAAGGAGTGGGTAGAGAAGGGAACCCATGCACTCATGCTCCCCGGTCGTTGTCCTCCTGGTGTGGACTATCGAGAGGAAGATACGGAAGATCCTTGATCTTAGCTACGAGATTTGGTCAATGCAAAACTAGATGAGTTAAAATCTCAAATGACAAGTATCGCAAGGAAATGAAAGCTTTAAGGTAGGCATAAAACAAGCACAAAATTAAAACACAACAAAAGAAGAGGTCAGAATCCCAATTAGGACTCATGGGCCATCGACGAAGTAGGAACCAATCTCTACATAAAACAAGAATAAGAGGTTGGAACTTGTCATACCCCAGTCCCGTAAGGGCCGATCACCCTCGCTTGGTCCTTACGGAACCGATCGTCCTCGCTTGGGCGTGATGCCGTGCAAGCCTAAGTTGCGCTTGCACAAGGCATAGTACCTGCACAAGACAAAAGTTAGACAAAAATATACATATATAGAGGCACATGATTCAAAATACAGAGAACCAAAGTTGAACACATTTGATAGAAACACAAAATACTTTCTTTATTGAATACTTAGAGATTGGATTACAAAGTACTTGCTTGGCTGATTATAAAATATGTCATAGATGGATACATCCCTTTTTACAAATCCAAAACTAGCCACAACGCCCATACATCATGTCCTTGTAGTAGGACCAAAAATTAAAACAACTAGCAAAAGAGGAGCTTACACACAAGAGAGAAAAGCTAAGGAAGCAGCACGAGCACTGTTCCGATGTATGGATGCGCTAGTACTGGTTCAAAATGCTCGCCAAGTTCTCGCTATCAGAAGCTGGAGATTTGCCCACAAACGTGGGTCAGCACTACAACATGTACTGGTGAGCGACCATGGCCAAACTCACCTAGAAATCCACACTAAGTAAACATGTGAAGCTAACATTATTAGGTGATCTTTCTGGTTGTCTAGTTTCTTTTTAATAATTCATGCAAAGAAACATAAATGATAAATTAAAGCATGCATATGAAAATTCTTACCCACAGTCGAACGGTTATCCCTGCAGTAGACACACAAGTTAGCCATAATTTGCATATATGAATAAACTTATGAACCAATCTCGGCATCAAGTATTATGTATGCAAGAAGGTAAACCTAGCATGTGCCCTAACTACATGATGGTCCACGAAAATACACATGAATAGCAGCTGGGACTACAAACCCAGGCTAACTATTAGACAGGACATCCCCCTAATCGCGAGGACTACAAGCCTCAGGGTATTTCGATTATCTCTCCCAGGCCGAACGATCCCCAGTACCCCAGGAATCGCTCGAGAGACTGACCTTGTGCACAAGTTGTCCAAAGACCAATGCAATAATTGTGTTCTATCAATTAATCAGTTCTATTACAACAGTTGAACAAGAAGCTTCTATGTGGACTATCTTCTTTTCGATAGAGACGTGGCTCTTCAATAAGTTCAATATCGATCAATTCAAACCATAAAAGATTTTTAATAGGTTCATTGCGCATCATAAGATAAGTAACATGCATCAATATCTCGAACGGTTTACAATGATTATTCTATAATTCAAATATCACAATTCCATATCATGTAATAAGTAGAAGCAAATTCTAAGTTAATAAGTGAATCATGTTCATTGACTTATCTTGTTACTGGGACATCAAATTGAGCATAGGGACAGGCATTTTGAGTGGACTAGATATTCTTTATTTAGGCGTGCAGACTAAAGGGTTCATCGAAGTGCCAAAGTCACTCACCTATTGAATCGAACGAGAGGATGGGAAAGCCTTGTACAACGATCATTCCTTGGTTATGCGTCCTAAAATTGCAGCAATACTTGGTTAGCATCCTTCGATCTTTTTTTCTTATGATTTGAAATGAATGCATAAGCAATAAAAGCGAATCATAAAAACTAAGTCATCGAAAGCAAGATAAAACACAAAGAAACACAAAACCAAGCAGCAAAACAACCAACAAAAACTCTTGGACTTATTTTAATAGAAGCTGTTCCATCAATTTGAAGGGTTTATTGTATTTCGTCCGTGTTGATTTGGCGGTAAGGTTTTCCCGAGACTCGATTCTCAACCGAGTCAAAGTAACAAGTGTTCTATAAGTAACCCATTAGGAGCAGGGCATTACATAATACCCCACTGAGAAGAAGTTTCGTCCTCGAAACTTAAGAGATGAAGGAGTCGAAGATCAAGGCATTAAGAGGTCAAAGGAATCAGACTCACCAACATCGTGTCCACTCGCATCACGCTCAATATTCAACTGATAAACTCTAGGCCTTCTCGTCTGATCAGTTTGTCCATTAGCTTGAGCTGGGGCTGGCACGAGATTTTGATCCTGGCCACGTCCGGCATTCTCGTTGCGGTCACGTGGCGCGGACCTTTTGGTCGGATAGTTTCTCAGAAGATGGCCCTTTTAGCCGCAGTTGAAACATTCACCTCTAGCAATATGACAAGTTTCCTCTACGTGCCCTGGTCTACCATAATAGTGCACTCAAATCTAGGGCGCTACTCGCCCTCTGTCTTCTTTCCTCCATCGTGATATATTTTGGTAGGAGGGTTTTGAGCATCTGGTGCCTTTTCTGGAATACTTCGTGGTGTGAACTGCTCATTTTGCACCGCTGCCTTAAAGGCCTTAATGTATGAAGTACACTCCCGGTTTATCACATCCTTTCTAAGTTCATCTTTCAAGCCTTTGATGAATCGATACATGCAGGTCCTCTCCTTAGGAATCGTTTCATTAGCGAACTTAGCAAGCTTGGAGAATTCTGACTCATAATCTTCGAGGGACATGCTCCATTTCTTAAGTTCGATAAATTCGTCTTCCTTTCTTTGTCTGATGGCTGGAAGGAGGTACTGTTTCAAGAATGCATTCTTGAACACCCCCAAGTAATTTTGCCATCTTTGTGCCTTGTGGTAAGATCTAGCTTCTTGATCTGCCACTAATCGTGTGCACGTAACCGTAGCTGCATGGCTGCACACGTCACCCTCTTATTCGTATGTATCCCAGCAAACTCAAACAAGCCCTCCAACTTAGCGACCCAGTCCATCACCTTATCCGGCGCGGCCCTGCCTTCGAACTCGCAGGGTTCAACTTTAGGAACTCGACGCCTTTAAAGGTAGGCTTCCTAGCCGTTTGCGGAGCTTCATCTGCTTCTGTTAGGCCAGCTTCTCGAGGCGCGGGTGCGGCTGCCACAGGTGTCGCGGCAGTTCCTGATGCACCACTTTTGGCCACCAATATTGTTACTATTTGAGTCAAAGAGTCAAGCTATTATTGATGTACCAAGCCTCTAGCATCAGTCCGTTGCTGCTGAGCTTTGAACCTTTCTTATTGGGCCTTATGTCGATCATTCTGATTTTTGAACATAGCAATCAGCCTATCAATTTGGTCATCGTTCACGCTCGGTACGCGCGATGTCCCTTGGTTACCTGGTTTAGTCATCCTACTGCAAAAGAAAGTAGCTTGCATCAGTCTCATAACGTATTATGGACTTATTGCATGGGACGTTAGGTTTTCGTACTTTTTAAGAGCGGGACATTAATACCTTTGATTTACTTATATAGATTCGCAACCATTTTCGAAATCCGGGACTTTTGAAATCGCTTGAAAACTTATATCATTTTTGAAAAAGATATTTGAAGAGATCAAGGACGTAAAGTCGAATTCTGATACAACATGTCACGCCCCAGTCCCGTAAGGGCCGATCATTCTCGCTTGGTCCTTACGAAACCTATCATCCTCGCTTGGGCGCGATGCCGTGCAAGCCTAAGTTGCGCTTGCACCAGGCATAGTACCTACACAAGACACAAGTTAGAAAAAAAATATACATATATAGAGCCACAATATTCAAAATACAGAGAACCAAAGTTGAACACATTTGATAGGAACACAAAATACTTTCTTTATTAAATACTTGAAGATTGGATTACAAAGTACTTGCTTGGCTGATTACAAAATATATCATTGATGGCTACATCCCTTTTTATAAACCCAAAACTAGCCACAACTTCCATACATCATGTCCTTGTAGTAGGACCAAAAATCAAAACAACTAGCAAAAGATGAGCTTGCACTCATGAGACGAAAGCTAAGAAAGCAGCACGAGCACAGTTCCGCTGTATGGATGCGCTAGTACTGGTTCAAAATACTCGCCGAGCTCTCGCTACCAGAATCTAGAGATTTGCCCACAAACGTGGGTCAGTACTACAATATGTACCAGTGAGCGACCGTGGCCAAACTCACCTAGAAATTCATACTAAGTAAACATGTGAAGCTAACATTATTATGTGATCTTTCTAGTTGTCTAGTTTTTTTTAACAATTCATGCAAAAAAATATAAACGATAAATTGAACCATGCATATAAAAATTCTTACCCACAGCCGAACGGTTATTCCTGCAGCAGACACACAAGTTAGCCATAATTTGTATATATGAATAAACTTATGAACCAATCTTGGCATCAAGTATTAGGTATGCAAGAAGGTAAACCTAGTATGCGCCTTAACTACATGATGGTCCACAAAATTACCGATGAATAACAACTGGGACTACAAACCCAGACTAACTATTAGACAGGACACCCCCAAATCGCGAGGACTACAAGCCTCAGGGTGTTTCGATTATCTCTCCCAGGTCGAACGACCCCAAGTGCCCCAGGAATCGCTCGAGAGACTGACCTTGTGCACAATTTATCCAAAGATTGATCAATGAATGTGTTCTATCAATTAATCAGTTCTATTACAACAGTTGAACAAGAAGCTTCTATGTGGACTATCTTCTTTTCGATAGAGACATGGCTCTTCAATAAGTTCAATATCGATCAATTCAAACCATAAAAGGTTTTCAATAGGTTCAATACGCAACATAAGATAAGTAACGTGCATCAATATCTTGAACAATTTGCAGTAATTATTCTATGATTCAAATATCATAATTTCATATCATACAATAAATAGTAGCAAATTCTAAGTTAATAAATGAATCATATTCATTGACTTATCTTGTTACTGGGACGTCAAATTGAGCATAGGGACATGCATTTTGAGTGGACTAGAGATTCTTTTATTTATGCGTGCAAACTAAAGGATTCATCGAAGGGCCAAAGTCACTCACCGATTGAATCGAATGAGAGGATAGGGAAGCCTTATGCAACGATCACTCCTTGGTTATGCGTCCTGAAATTGCAATAATACTTAGTTAGAATCATTCGATCTCTTTCTCTTACGATTCGAAATGAATGCATAAGCAATAAAAGTGAATCATGAAAACCAAGTCATCGAAAGCAAGATAAAACACAAAGCAACACAAAATCAAGCAGCAAAACAACCAACAAAAATTCTTGGACTTATTTTAATATAAGTCGTTCCATCAATTTAAAGGGTTTCTTGTATTTTGTCCGTGTTGATTTGGCGGTAAAGTTTTCCCAAGACTCGATTCTCAATCGAGTCAAAGTAACAAGTGTTCCATAAGTAACCCGTTAGGAACGGGACATTATAGAACTACCCCACATGGGACAACATGTCTAAGTCTGACTCTAAGCAGGAACAATAAATAATAGGTTGAGTCAATGCAGTACCAATTCATTCCCTTGGGATCAATAATGACAAGAAAGTAATCAGTAATGACAATAACAAGTAACCATCTAGTCAATCATTCAATCACGGTTAAATATGCCCTACCCTACGGTTTTCTACTATTAACTAATCAGGGTTATCATAATCCTAGTTACTATAATGTAAGGGTGAGGAATCATTTCATGTCATGTCACTACAGATAACCAAAATTGACAAGAGAACAATCACTTCAATGATGTATCACAATCAGGAGTACCTACTGACTAACAATCATGATTAAGAGTAGATAGAAAATCAAACAATCAATATTAGCATAATAGAAAAAAAACACGCACTTTATATATATATATATATATATATATATATATATATATATATATATATATATATATATATATATATATATATATATATATATATATATATATATATAACCACCCCTACATCAAACAAGAATAAGAATGTATATATATTATCCTCAAGACGGTGCCTTGTCACTATATTCGTTGCACAAGTAGGCGACTCCTTGCTTATTGTGCTTAATAACGTGAGATATCACCACATGTGCTTAATAATAATAATAATAATAATAATAATAATAATAATATATTTGGAGTGTCATGTCTCGATAAGTAAAGGTCAGGGTCATGAAATCTTCGCAAAATAATATTAGTAACAATATCACCCGGTCATAATAAATAGTATTTGGAAGGATCCCGTGTATACATGTCGAGGTCAACGAGTCCTACCAATACGGTATCTTGATCCACACGCCATAGAGGTACCGAATCCGGAGCCCTAACCAGCGATGTCGCATAAAACTATGGATTCCTCCCAACCCGATGCTACTACTAGTAACTCGATGTGCAAACCATGTACACTCGGTGAATCGACCATATATATCGCACTCAAGAAAGCTTCCCATTGTCAGAGCCAAAACAAATTTGACTTTCTTGGCACGAGGGTACCGATCAGTCTTTCAGACTAAATTGGTACAAATACAATTAGCTTATTCTACAATTACAAACGATAATCTACGATTGTGCTCAGGTGTGAGTTCAAGTAGATAGACATGATCGAGCATGTGAGCAAGCACGAGAGTCCCAACGTATTATTCCAATAGTTCTACTATTCCAATAGTTCGAGTACATTTCGAGTCACAAACGCGTACTTATATAAGAGTCCCTCCGGGCTAGTCATACATCACGCACACAACGTGTATAAACGTCTATTAACACAAAATTATAACATATATTATCATATAAAAGGATTAGAGAAGACGAAAACACGATATCTTGATAATCTTGCATTTATCCCTATATTGATATGGCCTGATACGAGATACTCTAGAAATCATAAATCCATAAAAATTCACACACAATATGTACTTTCTCCATAGAACATGTTGGTGAAGATCAAGTTGATGATCAATCGCAAATCGGCATGATAGGTACACATTTCTGAGACAAAATAGAAAAATTATGTGACCAATGACATGACGTGTCTCGTACCAACAATAATCATTTCTTGGTTCGTGAGAAATAGGCCGATTGTCGATCATTCTTCGACGAAAATTTTTCACAAATACAATGGATTGATCCTAATTAATAATGCTTCATGTGGAGCAAGTTTGCATATATGTTATGGAAAATGAAATCCAACAGGAAATTACAAAAATCCACAAAATCGACCGAGGTATCAAGCAAGAAATACTTGCCTATTCTCAAATGATGCGAATGATCGATCATCTATATGTGTGCAGGTGTTAGCCCTCCTCTAAGTTGGCTCAATAACACATATTTTGCTCCCTCTATCGCTCATTCACGCGAGAAAGTGAGATGGGCGAGAGAGAGAGAGAGAGAGAGAATAAATTAGGGGGTTAATATTTTCCCTAATACTTGGTTATGGCCGTTGATCCACGGTCGAACGATTACGATCGAGCCAACAATGCAAATTGGAGAAATCATGTACCGACGGTATACTGGCGATTTGCCGTCGGCTCATGATACTTTGGGATAAAGTCCTAAATAGGGGCATCCATTCTATCATTTATTCCTACGCGGGTCGCATAGCAGTATCATAGGTTTGTACAAGTCTCTTGTAATCTGCTATAAAGTATAGATACTCATGAAATCCTTTAAATACCCATTGGTTGCATAAGTTATTAATCAGTTCTAAAAATCTACGAGTATGTCACGAGTCACACTTGTGCGATACCCAATGCACCATAACCGAAAAGCCATGATGTATAAAATCTAAAATTTACGAAAAACTCACAAAATCGATGATCGAAAGCTCGTAATACGAGGATCACGTCGTACCATCGGCACATGCGAGTTCACGTTTTACGAGAAAACTCAACCTCACAACCATGATACCGAAAAACACGAAAAAACACAAAATGCGAGAAAAATACAAATAAGTATGAGTATTTTTTTTATAGAATAACGATACCAGAGAACGAGTGTTATAGTACTCAGGTTGTAAATTAGCTAATTTGAAACTAAATACCGTAAACTTTTTTCGATTTGTAAGTTGTTATCCTAAACTGTTAAAATTAACAACTTGCTACCCTAAAATATATCCTTATGTTGTTAAGGATGTAATCCTTCATATTTTTATATTTCTTTGGATACCATAGCTTACCACACACGATGGCAAGTTGTAAATCGGTGAAAGTTTAAAATATTTAGTTACTAACGACAATATGTTTGGGATAACAACTTGTTAATTTTGATACTTTAAGATAAAAACTTGCAAAAAGATGAAAGATTAAAATATTTAGTTACAAATTAGTCTCATAAATTTGGACATCTCATTTACTATATATGAAGTTTGTTGACTCCTACTGCGGATAAGAACTCAAATGTTCTTTCGAAATAAAAAAAAAAGCGTTTTATTTGTTTATTGTTTTCTTTATTTAAGAAATCTGAGTTTAGTGGGTCAGGAAAAAAAGCAAATAAACAAAATTTTCAAGGACGTAAAATGTAAACAGCCCAACCCAATTGCACTCTCATATAAAATCTCCTCATTGCTCTTCGTCTATAAAACCCTAACCCTAGCTCCGTTCTCTCCTCGACCCCCGCCGCCGTAGTCGTCCAAATCTGCGAAATGGTACATCCAAACCCTAACTCATCATCCCATCTCTATTTGAGAAGTTCTCATTTTGCTTCGATTTATATTTCTTTCCCAATTTTTTTGCCTTTATGTTATAATTGATCTCTATAGTTTTCGTTCCTAATGCTGGACACGGTGCGATACGGTCACGGTGACACGGCTCCGCCGATGATTTCGCCGCGTCCTAGTGTGCTTTCGTGTCCGTCACGAGTCCGATACGACGGACAGTGTGTTCATGCTCCGTAGTTAACGATTAAATTGAGATGAAATTCAACTGGTCACGGTTTTTGCCATGATGACGGGCTAGAACTTGAAATGTTGGTGGAGTGAAGACCACAACGAATGAGTAGCTGCTGTTTGGATCCCAGATCGTGACGGGACACGGGCACGGCAATGATTTTGGTGCACTCTAGTCTACTGTCGAGTCTGATACTCGTCCAAAATGACAAGAAATGTTTCTTTGATTTTTATTCAATATAATGTTTTGCTCTTTAGTAGAACTGCTATATAGTTTTGGTTCCTCGTGATTACAAATCGATTGTTTAGAAGAGTAGTTCTTCTACTGAAAGATTAATTTGGAAATTTTCCTTGATTTTTTCTCTCTTGGCATTAAGAGAAAAAAAGGAGCTTTCAAATTTTTTTTAGAAAAAGACCATTTTTCGACCTTTTTAAACATGTACCATGTCATCTCGTTCTCACGGTTCTTTGTGTGACTTTTTCATTGGTTATATATGTATTTTTATTCTTCTTCATTTTTTGCCCTCGTAGTAGGTTTGTTCTTTTATAATCTGTATTCCTTGTGATGATATGAATTGTTTTTTTAATTAGAACTTCCAATAGAGATTTTTTTTGAAGTTTATAGTTTTTTTAATTTCTATGTTGTACGGACACAAACACGGCATGTTACAGATATTGACAATGATTTTGGTATGCCATAGTGTTTTTGTTGAATTTGTGTCATTTCCTCGATTGGACATGAACATGTACAAAATTTTGCTTTGTGTCCATGTCTTCTTTGGTTTATATGACAGACATTGAGTTGAAAATTGGAGCTTCCTCCTTTAGAAACTACCTACATTTACAGGTAAGATATAAAAAAATTGTTCTTTGTATGCATGTTGCCATAATTTATGTTTTCCAAATATTGTAC
The DNA here is from genome assembly GCA_036927795.1 of Iris macrosiphon. Classification (NCBI taxonomy): domain Eukaryota; kingdom Viridiplantae; phylum Streptophyta; class Magnoliopsida; order Asparagales; family Iridaceae; genus Iris; species Iris macrosiphon. The sequence continues at coordinate 133,283,051 of JAYESA010000016.1, read as the reverse complement.
AAATCCCTGAGTAAAGGCCATTTGTAAGAGACTTCCAAGTGAAAAATAAGATTTGAAGTACTTTGTGGAGATACGTAGTTCTAAGGGACCTAAATGCAAATAACCCTTCAATTTTTTCAGCTTGTTAATGATAAATGTATAAAAAAATTTGGTTTTGTGATCTTCACTGTGATTCATAACATATGTTTGCAATAATATGATTATTGTTTGTAGAGGTCGTGTAAATCTCATATAAATTTATATTTTTTTATCCATATATTTCAAAATTTCTATTTTGTAAAAGAAGGAAATAAATAAATAAATAAATAGCAGTTTGGATTTGTTATATTCCTTGTGACCTTATCATATATTTGGCATGGAACGATTTTTCTTTGTTTAAACTGTCTAAATTGAATGTGCAATTTGCAGAAGATAATAAATAAAAACTTGGGTTTGTGTTTTTTTGTAGGTTACATGTGAAATTCATATATTTTTAAAAATCATGTTGTTTTTTTGCTTTTTCCAGAAGATTCGTAAATCGTAGAAAATTGAAATTTATGTTCTTCACTGTGATTCTTGAGATACATTTGACATGGAAAGATTTTGCCTTGTAGAAATAATACAAATTTCTGACTTTATTGTTTGCAGGCTCCAAAGAGAGGTGTGAAGCCTGCCGCCCCAGCGAAGAAGAAGCAGGTATAATTTCAAATAAATTGGTCCTTTTATGCGTCGGTTGTATGGCTTCTTTGGTGGAGTTTAATGAGCGTTTTTGATTTGCAGGATAAGGTTGTCAACCCCTTGTTCGAGAAGCGCCCAAAACAGTTTGGGATAGGAGGGGCTTTACCGCCAAAAAGGGACCTCCACCGTTTCGTGAAGTGGCCGAAGGTGGTCCGGATTCAGAGGCAGAGGAGGATTCTGAAGCAGAGGTTGAAGGTCCCTCCGGCATTGAATCAGTTCACCAAAACCTTGGACAAGAATTTGGGTAACAATCACTTACTCTTTAGTTTGAATTATTGAGATGTGTACAGTTGTAGATTGTTGATTAAGTTACTTTCTTTAATAGATTGTTTGTATGTTAATACTATTTTTATGTGAATTTCTTGTATGTTATCACATAACTGTAACCCTCCAAATTGCTCACTGCTATTCTTATCTAGCTGTAAGTTGATTTTTCTTCTATATTTCTAATGAGGCAAAAATAATCTTTTTGCTTTATCAAATTTTACACCAAATGTCTTAAGTTGTTTGTACATTTGTGTATAATATTAATACAGTGGATTGGTTTACATGAATCCTTTTGTCTCGTTTGCTCTACTTAAAGGCTATTTTATTCAGCATAACCTTTGATTGGAATTTGGAGGAGCCATGATCCTAAAATTATTGCAATGTTCTTGGTAGAAAAGTAAACATCTGCATTCTTAAATATCGCGTAACATGTTAGGTATCATAATTTATCTACGCTAATGTATCATATTGTAAGATTTTATCTGTGATCATGTATTAAACTATAACATCATCAACAACAAAGCCATACCCCAAATCTTTTGGTGGGGGTATGTGATTCCTTTTAAGTCCATTGTAATCCAATAAGACTTTTGTCAGGAATATGGGTAACCAACTCTTATTTTGTAAGTTTAATTCTTAACAAGTCATGAATATTTAGATTGTTTGTAGATGTGATGTATGAAAGGTGTCAACAGCCCATTCAAGTTTATACCCTAAGATAATCATCTCATGTAAAAACTGGAATTATACAATTTGCAGTTTTGTAAGTTCTTGACACAAGTTTCAGACTAGTCTTCGTCATTCATTGCAACTGTTACAATAAATTATCATTGTAAAACCCATATGAAATTGCTGGCACGTGATGGACTACTGCCCTATTTGTCTTATAGCTCTAATTATTTGCAGCCTTACTAGTTGTTGTTTATTTTGAATAAGAATAAAAGGATATGGTAGTTGTCTAGTTGCTAATCTAGGGTTGGGGATGATCCTTAACATAATTGATTGGAAGAAAGTTGTTCAAGCAGCTGATCCTTGGGATTAAGGTTTTGTTGTTATGTCATAAGTGGTGTAGTTTGGTGCTGATTATTCACATGGTTTTATCTTAAAAGTTTTTGGTCAATTCCCTAAACCGATATTGCAACCAAACACTAGAAAATCCCAGTCAACACCTCCAAGTCTTGCACCATTTGTAGCATTGTTTCATGTAAGCTTTGTGATGTTGTTCTATCAGTAGTTAACCCAGAATTTCTGTAATGTTTCTTGTACCATATTATACTAAGAAACTGAGTATTTCATTTCTGAAAGTTCACTTCATGTATCCTTTGTACATGCCAGGAGCTTCTATCCCAACATCTTTTGGTGGTTTGTGTGAACCCTTATTTTTTCTATCCTGCTTCATTGAATGTCGTCCTGACTGTTATAAAAGCTATGCTTGACAAATAAGTGCATCCTTCCATATCCCTTTTTTTCTCACTTCTCAACTGTAATCATTCTGTTTATCTACATGTTTTGTTTGCCGAACATTTTTGTCTTGTCGCATGTCTGGTCTTATAGATGTTTGATATTTATTTTTGAATTCATATTATTTAATGATCATTGTTACTCTAGAAGTTATGCTTTATCAATGATCATTCTTTAGCTCTCCAGACACCATTCATCTTGATCTACTCATGATGATGATTTCCTTGGTTATTGAATTGAGTATGACCATATGGCGGTGTTTATCAGTGTAAAATGTCTTCCCAGATAGGTTGCTGACGTATTGTTGTATTTGCAGCCATATCGTTTAGGTTCCCTTGAGTGTTTGATAGACGCTCTTGCGGAATTCACAATTTCTTTTGTCTTACTTTCCACTCTCCCTTTTTTCCCCATCAATGTTCGAATATCAAGGGTCTTTATTAGTTGATCTGCCGCCTTGTTCTACCAGTGAGCTCATCTGCTTGGTGTAACATGGTTTCACTTTTCCATTTGATTTTACTGCAAAGTCTGCATGCAGTAATGTGTTACCTTAACATTTGCTTTTGGGTGTAAAGGCATGCTTTGACCATGCTTAAGTATATGATTCTTTGTTTCCATGATAAAAACTGATCAAGAATATTGGTTTCACATGCAAATATTTTTAAGACACTTCTACTTGTTTGTATTGTCCAGTGCTTTGTTTATGATTTTAATATGCTTGTGTAAAATTTTACTTTCTGCAGCCACCAACCTATTCAAGATGCTCCTCAAATACAGACCTGAAGACAAAGCCGCAAAGAAGGAAAGACTTTTGAAGAGAGCCCAGGCTGAAGCGGAACGCAAGACAGTTGAAGTTAAGAAGCCTATTGTTGTAAAGTATGGGCTTAATCACGTTACTTACCTTATCGAGCAGGTTTGTATTGTTCTTTTTGTTGTCCATATATCTAATGTTATTCTGTAGGAAATTTATATCAATAACATGATATATGTTGAGTATTTGACTTATTATATTGCCACTTTATATTCAATAATTTGATAATCAACCCCTAGGCCACGTTTGGTTCACAGAATCATGGCCTTGGGAAAGGAAAATCATTCCTTTCATGTGTTTGGATGCGAATGGAAATAAGGAGGAAACGAAAATGATTCCCAAAGGAAGTGAAAATTGGGGGGGTAGGGTGGGTGGGAATGTGGGTTCCCCACGTCCACCCCAGGGTTTACTTTCCCACCTTAAGGATTTAGTTTTCCTACCAATTTCCTTGGCTTTTCCAAACACCGGAAAGGACAATTGGTTGGAATTACAATTCCCAAAGGAAAGTAAAGAGCAAAAAATTGATTTCCTTTCCTTTATGCGAACCAAACGAGGCCTATAAGTTACATAATTGTTTTTGGGCCCTTACTGTTAATAGTTGCAATGAGTGTTAAGATTGTTGATAAATTGAAGCTATAGCTGTTTCTATATATGCATATCTAAACAATTTTAACTCGTAAAGGGTAACTACTTGCAAAGGAATTTTGGGTGTTATTAGAAGTGTGTGATTCAGAGAACATTGATTTTACAAGTGATCAGTCCTTAGTTTTGGTATTAGCCCTTAAATCATGATACCAGACAAAAAGGTAAATGCGTACATTCTTGTCATGTATGTTCCCTTCCGACATTAATGATGCTTTGTTTTCCAGTGATGATGTTTTATTAGTAATCAGCTCTGATGTTGAGTAAAATGCGAAAGTAATTATCATATAATATTAATATTTCTTGAAGAAAGTTCAGTTTCCAGATTAGAAATTGAACAATTCAATAACTTATTTTTTATGCAACTCAATATAATCTCAATGCGACTAAAAACGCGTTTCTTTTCCTAACTCTGTATATGCTGTCTTTGTGATTTGTGTAGAACAAGGCACAGCTGGTGGTTATTGCTCATGATGTTGACCCAATTGAGCTCGTGGTCTGGCTTCCTGCACTTTGCAGGAAGATGGAGATCCCTTACTGCATTGTTAAAGGAAAAGCACGTCTGGGATCGGTAAATAATATTTCTCCACTGAATCAATAGGAAGGAAATCAAATTTAGTCTCTATTAATACTTTTATCCTGGCCTTATATAGATTGTGCATAACAAGACTGCATCAGTTTTGTGTTTAACTACTGTCAAGAACGAGGACAAATTGGAATTCAGCAAGATCTTGGAAGCTATTAAGGTAAAAAAAACAAGACCTTATTTGTTAGGTCCTGCATTATTTTTGCTACTTCCATCTGAGGCATTGTTTGTAATTATTCATTTCTGCAGTCTAATTTCAACGACAAGTTCGACGAAATGCGCAAGAAGTGGGGAGGTGGAATCATGGGTTCCAAATCACAGGCCAAGACCAAGGCCAGGGAAAGGATGCTTGCTAAGGAAGCTGCCCAGAGGATGACTTAGGTTTTTCCATGCCAAGTTTTGGATAAACTTTTGAGGATTTTGGTATCAGTTAGTGTCGTTCTTTCACCTGGAATTATTGTTCTCCTTCGTTCTTATTGTATCTCTTAGTGTTACAGTACTTGAGTTTTCTGTTTTGATTTCCATGTTGGTGAGTAATGATAGTTATCCATTTGCTTTTATGCAACCACTGAATGAAATAGTATCCAGTGTTGCTTGTTTTCAAATCAGTATCCATAGTTGTATTCAGCAGTTTGACCTAATTATCCAGTGAGATGGCACAAAGCAAGAACTTTTATATAAATCATAATAGTAATGATCATATTGATATTGCATACCTAATAACTTGAGGGAGACATTTTAGCAACAATTATTACACCAGCAATACTACTATAAATATATAGTGTGGATTAATTTTCTTGGAACCATATCATTTTAGCAATGTATGAGTTGCAAGATTTTGCATGAAAAAAAATACCTGCACCAATGCTATGTTGTGATTGAAGCAGTACTTGTTATGGATATACTCGGGGTTGTACAGACTGTGTTATGAGTATGAACATATGAAAAAGATCTTGTATAATCGATGTCATCTAAAGTTGATCACAGTAAATTATCGGACAGCGTCAAAGACATTTGAGTTTAATGCCGGTTGTTTACTTGTAAACAACCATCCTTTACAGAAATTGTAGATGAGAGAAGTAAACAAAATCTCCACTCTTGCATTTGTAGGGAAGTGGTTAGGTGCATTTGTAGGGAAGTGGATAGGTACCGTGGTTTAAAATCCGTACGATCGGACCGGTTGTGACTGAGTAATTTTTTCGGCCTGGTTTATTGATCTATTGTTTTTTTTATTTTAAATTCGTTCAACCTGGCTGGTCAGTTGAGTGAAACTGTTTGATCCAGTTGGATTTTGAATCGATTTGATTCTGACTTTTTATATATATATATATATATATATATATATATATATATATATATATATATATATATAACTTTACATGCAATCAAAGTTAATATGTTTGTTTTTTGGATCGTACAAATTAATTAATAAGTAAAAAAAGTATAATGTCAATATGATTTGAATCATGTATTTTTTAATACCAAGACAATGAAAATTACAAACAAAATAAACTGTTTGATCCAGTTGGATTTTGAATTGATTTGATTCTGACTTTAATTTTTTTTTTTTTTAACTTTACATGCAATCAAAGTTAATATGTTTGCTTTTTGGATCGTACAAATTAATTAATAAGTAAAAAAATACAATGTCAATATGATTTGAATCATGTATTTTTGAATACTAAGACTTGAAAATTACAAACAAAAAAGTAACAACTATTAAATATATATTTAATCATCAATAAAAATAAGATTATATATATTTTTATATTAACTATATATTTATGAGAATATTTGTGTATTCACCAAACATAAAATAATAATTTTTCATATAATTTAGTTTCAAAAAAATTGATTTTCGGGAATATAAATTTTTTGGTGTACCAAATGCACTCTAAAAGTCATCAAGGTTAAGAGAAGGAAAAGGAAAATTACACTCATATGGTCTTATTTTCCTTGCATGATTCATGTGGGAACAATTAATTTTGTTATTTTATACATAGAAATCGATATAGTTTTTTCTTATACCTGCATGCATGGTAAAATATAACACAAAACAAAACCTCCTTGTATATTTGGAAAAGCCTTATTTCACATTAGCCATATATGATTTGAATATTGGATATCTTTTCATTTAGATTTTTTTCAGGTAGTTAAAAAAAATTTAGAAATTTTTTTTTACATAACGGTAATAGTTAAAAAAAAAATTTAAAAATCTTAAATACGTGAACATATACATACAATACATACAGCTTAGAAAACTTGTTCAAACATCTTTATAATATTAAAGATTGAGGTAATTTATCGATGTAAAATGTGATAATAATAACAACTATTATTTTTACTTATTACCTAAAAGTATTATTATTTTTTTATTTGTTGTCAAACATAGAGTTATATTTTAAGCATCCCCTAAAACACACATTTTTCATAACTAGTAATTTGGTTAAACATTGTGATACTAGTTTGTTGCAACTAATAATATGGTCAATAACTACTACTTCTTACTTGTAACAGCTAGAATTAGAAGTAGCTCATTAAATGACCATTTTTCTTGCTAAATAAACAAGAATGTTTATTCATGTGGCAATAATGTCTATTTAAATATATATATTTAGCTTTATATTTCAAAAGTAAATATTAGAACAATTATATTGTCTATTTATATTCTTTCTTTTGTATATTTTCTTTTGTAAAATTTACATAGTAACATTTTAATTGATTTATAATGAGCTCATTTTCTTCATCCAAGGGACTTTTATAAGAGTTAATATTATCCCCTTATAAATACAAGTAATTGTTTACACTCACAATCAGATTCAATAGCTTGTTCTGCTTTCATGTATAATATTAAACTATTCAGGTGCGAATGCTTATTCCTACTCAAAGAATAGCACCCCCTCTTACTTTTTAGATAATAACAAACTTTTTGTCCCCTTTCAAATAGTAAGTAAATAAATTTAAAAGTTAAATTATAAATCAAGATAAGCAAGTTTAACACGAATTCACCCCCCCCCCCCCCCCTCCCCCCCCCCCCCCCCCTCTCTCTCTCTCTCTCTCTCTCTCTCTCTCTCTCTTACTACTATTACTCATATTAATAACAATCACAACCACCGTTATTGTTAATATTAAATATTTATATCGAAATATGGTTGAATTTGGATCATATTGGAGTTGCCTTGACCTTCGGCGCTTACTTGTTTACTTTTAAAACAAGTAGTAAAAAGTTGGATTTTGCTTGAATTTGGATGTCGTGAATAACTATTTGATTTTACCTCCTATTAGATTAAGTATATTGATATTACCCCCTTGTTAGATAAAAAATTTAGTTTATCTTCCTGAAAATGTCTTTAAAAACTTATTAACGATACTTTCAAAACTTATAACGACACTTAAAAAATTTTAACGACACTTTCAGGAGGGTAAACTAACTTTTGATCTAACATGGAATAATATCAATATACCAACGGAAGAGGGGGGGGGGGGGGAGGTAAAATCAAATAGTCCTTATTTAAAATCATGTTTATATTCGGAGATCAAATCCGTCGAATAATAATAAGCAAAATCAGTCTTAGCCTATTCTTTCAAAAAGTTAAACTAGCTTATCTTGATTACTTCTGTTTATATTTTTCAAAATCAATCCAACAAGTCGTTTGGAAATTCAATTTCGTAATAACAGTTGGAAAACTATTATCAAAAGTTGTTCTTGTTTTTTTTAAATAATAAAAAATAGCTTACGACAACAAGTTCCTACGTGCTCTTAAAAGTTGTTCCAAGATTGAAAGAGTTTTTCATTTTTTTGGTAAGTTACTATTAAAAAAAACTTTTCAGATGGCTTTTAAAAAATTTAGTAAATTCATGTAAAAGATTTTATCGAATAGTATTGTAAAATAGTTTAAATATTTAAATTAAAATTTATTATATATATATATATATATATATATATATATATATATATATATATAATTTATTATATTTTAATTATTATTTGTTATGAATATATTTTTACTCTTTATAAAGAGTTTTAAAAACGACTAGCCGTTTAAGTTGTACATATATCCTCACGTAATAATAAATTATTTATCACAAATTAAATTTTTTTCTAATAATTTTTTTTTACGTAATATTAATTTTTTAATAACTGTTTCCATCGTTATTATAAAAGTTGAGATAAGATTAAACGAAACAAGCTTACATCTCTACTTAGCGTAAAGCCCCTTCATATTTTTGTGTGAAAATTAAGTTACGCACGTTTTGCTGTGTAAAATACAACTTGTTCATCTGTCTCCCTTATAAATCCGAAGCTAATCATTTAAACAAAAATTTATAAAGAACAGAAACAAATCATCGAATGCTTCTCCGATCTCACTACTCTCTCTCTCTCTCTCTAAAAAAAAAAAAACTCACTCTCTCTCTCTCTCTCTCTCTCTTCGAATTCCGAAACCCTAACCCTAAGAAATCTCCACCGGAACCCTAGGTTTGGATACAAATCCGAAAACCCTAACCCTATCTCCCGATACCCCCTCCCTCCCTCAATGGCTGCGGAAGGAAGGCTCGATCTGCCGGAGAATCTCTCCAAAGGTGTATATATATATAATCACCTTCTAGAAGCATCGGAAAGTTGTCAAGATCAGCTATGAATGCGTTGATTCTCTTCATTATTAGATTTAGATCGGCAAAATCTTGAAATTAGTCATCGAATTCACTTTTCAAATGCCAGCGGAAGAATCATGGAATTTGGGGTTTGTTGAATCATGAATGAAAAATTGAGTTTTTGACTTTTGGGATTTAACAAAATCGCTGTTTTATTGGGTTTGATGAAATGAGTGGTCGAGTGAGCGCTTTTCCGTATTCATGTGCCGGCAAAACAATGAATTTGGATGTGAGTCAGTGTATTGATGATACGATAGAGGCTTTTTATTTCGAGATATAACAAAAAAAAACTCTTTTTAGGGTTCGATTTACGATTTTTTTTTTTTTTTTTTTGGGGGCGGGGGAGTTTTTGGGGAGGGAGTGGGGTTGTTTGGGTGCTTTTTGGATGTGACGTTTCTTTATGACGGTTTAGGGTTTGATTATGGGAGATCTATGCCTTGTTTATAATGGATTTTATTTTAAAATAGAGTTTTATTTTATTTTATGGAGTAGGTTCATCTCAATATTTATTTGAGGTTTTTTTTTGTTCAAGATGTGTTGGATCTTTAATATTTACGAGGACAGTAACCATTTTTTACTTATATTTTGTACTTGTTAGTGTTTTTTCTTTAGGTTTTGGGCGAAAAGTAGAAGGTTTGGAATCCAGAGTGATTTAGGAAATAAAGAAACTAGCTCTTGAGTTTAGGGTTAGAAATTATGTCTCTTTTATTTGAACTTTCCTGAATCTGAGTTGTGTGTGAATTCAGGAGAATTTCTCTAGGTTTGAAGGATTTATGGAACTTTCAGGCTTTTCTTGTGAAGTATATTTATTTAATTATTTATTTTGAGTTTTAACAATTCAGTATTTTCTTACTCCATGTGCCTTTTTAAGGTTTGTTGAATATTTATGACTATTCCACTCATTGTTTCATGTAATTGGTGAATATGTATTATTGCAAAAATTTGAAGATTTGGAAGATTTTTAGAGTTTATTGTTATGGATGAATTTATAAATATTTGGGGGAAATTTACATTTTGTTTATGTAAATTATTGTTAGGCTGTTAGCGAGTATATGAGAAGAAATTAAACATTTCTAGAAGATTTGAGTTTTTATGCTTGTTACATCCGATTAATATTTGGAAAATTAACATATTTGCTATTTGTTGTTTTCACTGTTTTCTTCAATTTACTACATTTAGAAATTAACTGCTAGCTAATTTTGACACTAATTTGAAATTCATAATAAACATTTTCCTTTAGTTCGATGTTTTGGTTGGGACTTCCTAAAGTATCACCATATTGGTTTTAACTTTTAAGGTGTAATTTGATTTTGTCAAATATCGAATACAAAGAGGCAGTGATTTTATTCTCTAGATAACAGAATTATTAGATTCTGTTGTGTTCTATTTTGACTCATTTGTTTTAGTTTTTGGTGTCCACTGTCCATACTTTTGGTTTACTTTTACTTTTTATTTGCTAGTGTTAGTTTTGACATCTCCTTTTCGTGACAGGTGGCGTTGGAAAGTTCTTTGTGGGGTTTATTGACGAATCAAAAGGTGTCTTTTTTCTGTCATTTCTTAATTGCATGGTTAAATATGGCGACATAAAATTCCCTTCCATTTACTAGAGCTTAATTGCCGTGAGGAGATTAGCTCATGAGGAAAATAGCTACCATTTCACAAGGGTTACTATAGCAGCATATATTTTTCCTTTGATGTAACTAGAGAGTAATTGTCATGAAGAGTTACTCCATTTGGGCGGACATCATGATGTTAGGTGGAGTTATGTGATGAGTGACTGTATTGAAATTGACCAATTTTCACTATACAAATAATTGCGCGATTGCTTTTGCCTTTCTTGTAATTGAAGATTAATTGCTATGAAGAGGTAGCTACTCCTTTACATAATACATATGGACATCCTGACGTGAGATGGAGGGACGTAACCTTAGTTTGATTGAAATACATTGAAATTGGCCAATTTTGATTAAATGACAATTTATATATTAAGGCTATGTTTGAATTGGTGGATAGTGAGGGAAAGGAAAGGAAGGTATTTTTTCATGTAGAAACGGGGAAGCCATGTATAGGTTTATGTTTCCTTTTCCTTTCCTTCCACTCACTGTCTTTGCAACCAAACACAACCTAACTGCAAGGTTAACAAGTGCCGACCATTTTTTTCCCTTAAATGTAACTGGAGACCAATTGTCATGACGGATTGCTACTCTTCTGGATGGATATCATTTGCAATGGAGGCACTGGTGTTTGATGATTTGATTACATTAGAATTGACCAGGTGGATGGTAGTTATTAGTATATATGTTACTTTGCGTCAGGACTTTCTGTTGGCTTCAAAGATAAATATCGTGGAAGATGTGAAATGTTATACGAAATACTACCAGTAATTTAGGGTCATGCTAATGAGGTGCTGCAAGAAATGGGCATCCAGTAGCTGCACTTTCCATTATAGATTTTTTTTTTTCTGATGATTTTTGTTAGTTCTGAATTTTCGTCCACCAGCCGAAAATCATGTCTCAGCCACATCATGGAAACTTATCATTTTACATGTATTCTTTTCATCTTGTAATGCCAACTTATCTTTGGCCGTGGCTTTTTTTTTTGTATTCAAATATCGAGAGACTATTGTACATGCAAACTGCACGTAATAGTTAGATTGTGTCAAGCAACTTGCATGCCATTGTGATATAGGGCCCTATTTAAAAAATCTTTCTTTCATGCTGCAGATCAAGTGACTTCTGAGAACAGTATACCTTTGTCTCCACAATGGCTGTATGCTAAACCTAATGAAAGCAAGGTTGATCTTTTTGCCTCTTCTTTGTTATAAACCTTTTCTATTCGTATTTCTCTAAGATGTACTGTATTTTTTACGACTTTATGTTATGCAATTATGTTGACATTTGCATCTAGTAGCATAAATGTTTTTTTTTCTATGGTCGATGAACATGGACACTAGTTATATTACATTTGTCCTGGAAACTGGTATCTGACTAGACAAGTGAACAAACCATACACTAGACACATGCAAATATTTGTCTTTTAAATATATGCATATTTCAGATGAATAACTAAATGTGATTCCGTGTTTTCATATGAAAGAACTCATGAACCACATAATTGTCAAATATATGAAACTATATATTATTTGATAAATTGGAGCTTGTACCCTGTCTTGCCAATATTATTTAATTCATAAAATTGGATAGTTCATGTGTTTAAAAAATTGTCGAACACAGATGGACGTGTAGTTTCAGATGCGGATGGACACTGCAAATTTAGTAGGTAGAAGTATCCTATACTTTGCAACAGCCTTACTCTGCCTTAGGCCCTAAACTTAACTAAGCTTACTGAAAGCCATGTAATTCTACTTGGACAATCCTCTAATTCCTAGTAAGATGACTCCTTCATTACCCCAGGCAGACACCTAGCATCTAGGTTTCTCTCTAAATTCCAGCTTCTACGAGACAACTAGGTACACTCCTGGGGAACCCATCAGGGATGGGCGGCATGGGCCACCCTAGCAATCTGTCAAAAGCCAGCACTAGGACCTTGTTGTGTGCGGTTGCTAGACGAGTGTATTGGTGGCTGCCTAAGCTGCTTTTTAGAGCTGACATATGGTCAGCACATATATTTAATTTGAGTTTAATAATTTGTTCATGCCATGCTTGGCTAACCGATAGTCTTACTTTTGGTTTTGGTTGGGGCGTGGGCTATGAGAGAGATGTAGGGCAGTGGGTTTTATCTTTTATCAAAATCTTTTGAGTGGTGTTTAGCACCTTTTGATTTTTAAATTTTTTTTGACGCATTCTTTTGAATGCCATTGCAGGTCGTAGTTGCGGTGGCGTTGCATTCTTGTTTTTGAATTTTTAGTTAAATTTGTCCTTGTTGTATTCATTTGGGTGCTCATTTTTTGAAACTTATTTATGTTATCATATTTTTATCCTGGAACAGGATATTCGCCAACAGATTGGCTTACCGCCTGGATCCTCGACAGATAACATTCAGAAAGACTCATGGCGTCTGGATGGATCTCAGGATAAGAAAGAATGGAGAAGGAATGTATCTGATATTGAGAGTAGTCGCCGCTGGCGTGACGAGGAGAGGGATACTGGCTTGCTTGGGAGGAGAGAACGCAGAAAGGAAGGGGATCGGGAGGCTGAATACCGTAAGGGTGATCGTCGTTCTGACACTAACTGCAGGGATCCTACTGATCCTAGGACTCTGCCTTCCTCTGATCGCTGGCATGAAGTTACTAGTCGTAATTCTGGACATGAAAGTCGGCGTGATAGCAAATGGTCATCCAGATGGGGTCCAGAGGACAAAGAGAAGGACTCACGAGCTGAGAGGAAGACTGATGCTGATAAAGATGATCAGAATGCAGAAAAATCATCTCTTAGTGTTAACAATCGTTCACTGATGGAATCTGATTATCGTGACAAATGGAGGCCGCGCCATCGTCAGGAAACTCATTCTGGGGGGTCGTCGGTTTACCGCGCAGCCCCTGGATTTGGGCTAGAAAGAGGACACGGTGAGGGCTCAACTGTGGGGTTTTCTCCTGGCAGGGGGAGGGCAAACTATGTTAGTGGCCTGCCATTTAGCTGGCCATCCGCTACTGGCCCTATTGGTGCTGCACCTGCAAGTAACAAACTTGGTTTATCTCCAGATACATTCCACTATCCTAGGGGTAAGCTTCTTGATGTTTATAGAAAGCAGAAGATGCTGCCACAGTTTGATAAAACCCCAGGTGTCCTTGAGGATGTTCCTCCAATCACACAATCAAACTCTCTGTCACCTCTTGCATTTGTTACACCTGGTGCAGAGGAAGTGGCTGTTTTGGAAGATATGTCCAAGGGAAAAATAACTAGCAGTGAGAGGATGGCAAGAGTTGATGACAGTACAGATGTTACATTGTTCGAGAACAAAGATATTTTCCCAACCAATTCAGCACATTGTGGTACTCCTAAGAGTCAATATTTGGATCCATCAGTTGAACTAATTTGTAGCCCTGGTGAACTTAGTAAGGTCAGTCTAGCTATTAATGGGGTGGACCCTGGTGCTAAGGTTGCAATTGCTGCGGAAAATGATGGCTTCAGTGGTGAGAAGGTCCTAAGCAGAATTTCTACCAATTCAGAATCACTAGTTGTTGGCAATGATGCTGTAAATGATGGTCGTGTGGGGAATCAAGATTATCTTGTTAAGATTGAAGGGAGCAAATTATTTGCTTCTTTTGATGATAGCACTAAGCTACCTGATAACTCAAATTCTTTGTTTGATGCATCTTTCATCCAAGAGGCAAGTAATGGGGGACAATATCAAACTAACAATGGAGCTAATAAACTTGTAGAGCCACTTATTCCTCCTGAAGAGTTAACTTTGTTATACCGGGATCCTCAAGGAGATATTCAAGGGCCATTTTTAGGCATTGACATTATTCAGTGGTTTAAAGATGGCTTTTTTGGTATCGACTTACCTGTATGTCTCTCTGATTCTCCGGAAGACACACCCTTTCAGGCTCTTGGAGAACTAATGCCACATTTGAAGCTAAATTTTAATCTCCCTTCCATCTATAATGAAGAGCAATCGGGACGATCAGATACTGTGAATGACAGCATGGAAGCCAATAATCCAGGATCTGATTTCTCTGCACCTTCTTGGAATGGCCAACAGTGGACATCTTCTAGATCTGAGGAGGCCTTAGATCCTCATGTTCAGGGTAGAAATACAACAGATCCTCGTTATGGGAGCCTTCCACTTTCTAACTCAGATAATTCAGCCAGTATGTTTGCTGCTGAAAGTCAAGGCCTTCATGGTTTTGCTGGACAGGATGCTGGTCAGTGTCTTATTTTGGTTTCGAGTGTACTAATTGCAGCATCTTAGTTTTTTGCATTCTCTTTACATATTAATCATCTTACCTCTGATTATTTTCTTAACTTTTGCAGAAATATCATATACTAGAAGGCCTGCGAGTAGCAGCGTTGATCCCTCAGGAAAGTTTGCTACTGAGCTCTGTGATATGTCACATAATCATAGTGGTCAGCAAGTTTTGGGAAGAAGACCACTCAACTTGGTGAATCACAGGACAACTGATAATGATTTGAATCCCCTTGGGCTACTATGGTCTGAACTTGAGGGAACTCATCCAGAGCAACTTTTATCATCAAGTTTAGCCAGCATTGGTGACCATGGCCGCATCAGTAGTGCTATTGAGGTAGGAGATGCCTCTCTGTTTAGACAAGAACAGGAGCAGTTCACTGTGGCCGGTGATTCTCCTGTCATTGAAGAAGCATGGCCTGGTAACTATAGAAGAAATACTAGGTCTAATGTACTTCATGATACTATGGATGCCGGTCAATTTGCAAAGTTTGAGCAAGATGTCAACCGCATCAATTTGGAGGAGCACATGTTACAGCAGCTCCAAAAGCAACAGCAGCTCCAAAAACAACAGCAGCAACTCCAGCAACAACACTTACTATCTCATCAAAACATGCGTATGGCTGTACCGTTTCTGGAGCAAGTACAGGGGTCTTTGCAACACCAGTGTTCTATCAATCAATCTATACCAGATTTTGAGCAGCATATTTTGAAGCTTCAGCTCCAAGATCGTCATCTTCAACAGCTGCAGCAGCAAGAGCAACTTCAACAGCAATGGCAACAACAGCAAGAGCAAATACATCATCAGATGCAATTGATGCAGCAGCAGCAGCAACAGCAAGAACAACAATTACTTTTTGAGCATTTGTTGCAACAGCAAATACGTGAAACTGGTTTTGGAGCCTCACAGGTTGACCAGGTCTTGTTCAGACAACAACTCTTGCGTGAATTACAGCTACAGGCTCAGCATGTTCCTCGGCACCATGAGCCATCTATAGAGCAGCTTATTCAAGCAAAAATTGGCCACGATCTTCATCTTGAAAATTACAATGAACTATTGGAACGCCAACTTTTAAATCTTCAACTGGAGCAGCTTTCTAGGCATAGGGAGCCTTTGCTTCCTGCAGAACAACTACGTCTAGATATTCAGCAGGAGAAGCTGCAAGCTCAGCAGTTCTCTCTTACCTCAAGACAGCAGTTGGCCATGGATGAAGAGAGAAATGTTGGAGTCTGGTCTGTTGATGAATCCGGCCAATTCATCAGGACTACAGCAAGCCCGCACCAGAGTCGTGCTGGTAGACTTAACCAGTTAGATTTTCCCCAGCCCCCGCTGAGACCACCATCATTTGAACAACCAAGTCACCTTGATAGACATTTCGGGCAAAGTCTGAGAGGGAAGTTTGAAACCAACTCACAGGCTTTTGAGAGGACAGCTTCTATATCTGCAGGTACACCTGGGCCAAATATTGATATTGTAAATACCTTGGCACGACGTCAGGGGATTGATGTGCAGGAACTGCATGATCAGATGTATCCTTCTGGTCATCAGAAGGGACATATACCTTCCAATAGTGCTTCTCATCAGCATTGGATACCTAATCAGTTCTCTGCTACTCAGGATGCAATGGAGAGTCACTGGTCTGAACATAATGGGCTGCTACATAGTAGCTTTATAGAACCACAGGTCAATCAGTTACACCTTGAAGCAGAAAAGCATAAGAGGGAAATGAAATCGAATCTGCCTGGCAGGGAGTCAAATTCATGGACATCGCTTGTGGGGAACAATGAAAGTATGGATCCTGGGTTAGCTGACTTGCTCCATCAAAATCTGGTTCTTCAGTCTTCACAAGCGCTGGAATTGGGTGATTCTGCTCATTCATTTAGTGATTCCTTCAGAGATCCGTCTCTTAATATTGAATTAAGCCAAAGACTGCAGGATCAATTGATGAATACTAATATGGAAAGATTTGAAAGCAGTGCAAGATTAACTTCCAGATCAAATTCTGGAGCACTGTTTGAACACAAACAACTATTTTCGGATATGGATGATATTGAGAAGGAACTGAATGCAGATTCTAGAGTGGGTGATGTATGTGTTGATCGAATTGATCTCTTAGATATGGAGGGAAAGAGGCTAAAGAAGCGTGATTCTAAGGGAAAGATTAATAGATCACTCCTGGATTTCGAGGAAAGTGGGATTGAACAAGCTGGAGGCTCTAATATGAATCAAGGAGAGATTGAAGTTAATACAGCCATCAGGCATGCTTCATTTGGAAGCTCAGGTAATTTGTTAAATGTTTTTTTTTTTCCGAAGAGCCTTCTTTCTGTTCACAGCAATGGGATTCTAATTGCAAAAAGGTACAATTGTGCAGGTGGAGGTATAAACTTCTACAATTATGATATGGGACTTGACAATGCTTATAGTGGTGATCTTCACAAGAATAAGTAAGTAGTAGTTTCTAACACTTTTTGGGAAGAGTAACCGACATCGAATCACTATCCTTGTAATGGTAACTTTGAACCTGCCTATTCTGTGTGCCTTTTCTTGCCTACTTCTCTGATTGCACGTGTCATTTTATTTTGAAGAATTGGTTCTTTTTCAATTTTCCTACTTTGGAAGAACTAGTAATTACTTACAAATATGTCACCCTTTTCCCCGAAGTTCTCAATTTTGATTATTGTGTTTTAACTTTTGCTTTATTTTGTAACGCTTTTTCACTATACTTGTTATTTTGCTCGACTACCATTGTTTTTAAGTCATTCTGTTAGCCCAATTTCTGTCTTGCAGTTTGAAGAAATAAATGAAAAATTAGTTCTGTCAGTACTAGCGATGACTGCATACATAAATAGAGAGATTGAAGCATGGATGCAAGTACTAGGATATGCCATTAAGAAATGAATAGCTTGCATCAATAGATAGAATCTTTAACCTTAATAAGTGCAAATTAATAGTTTCCAGTTTATACTAAGTCTGTGGTCGCTGGAAGAACAGTAATTTAGTATTCAAATTAAAGGCATAGATGCTACAAATTAACATGATTTTGTATCACATGGTATGGGACGACCATTTGATTTTATCTGACTGACTTAGGCTTATTATGTATAGTAGCATAGATGCTACAAATTATATTAACCATGATTTTGTATCACATGGTATGGTACGACCGTTTTATTTTATCTGATCGACTTAGGCTTATTTTGTGTAGTAGTTTCTGAAAATTTATGATTATGATATGTAATGTGTATATGATTTGTTTCGTTATATGAATGTGTCAAATGTGACTTTCAGTTACCCATTAAAGCATTCAAACTCCTTGGCTTTTACATCTCCTGATAATGTCTTTCTTCCATGATTCTCCATCCAGGGTGACAGGGATCCTTTCACGAGGAACTGATAATTCAGTGATGAAGATTTCATCCCAGGGTGCAGGGTTGGAGCGCATCTCTGCCCCCTCTGTCACAGGAAAAAATCCAACTGCTTCGGCACCGTCTGAAGGTATGTTCCTATCAGCAAAAGCCAGTTGCACCCTCCATTCTGTTCTTGAGCATTTTGGCTTCCGAATCACTAACCCATAAAATTAAACTCAGAGGGAAGGAGGCCATCTGGAGGAAATCCTTCAGAGAACACGTCCATAAGCAGGAATGATATGCGATTTCGTCGACCATCGGGCAGTGATGCCCCCGAAGCTTCCTTCATTGACATGCTGAAGAGCACCAAGAAGATGGTTCATCCGGATTCCGAAGCTTCCTCAGAGGCGCAGGATATAGGCGCAGGCGGTAAGGGGAGTATTAACAAGAAGAAAGGGAAGAAAGGAAGGCAAATTGATCCTTCTCTTCTCGGGTTCAAGGTTCACAGCAACCGCATCATGATGGGTGAGATCCAGCGCCCATATGATTTGTAGTGCAAAGGATATGTACATGTTCCTGTAAAATTTGTAGTTTGTAAATTCCTTTTTCAGTTTTATTAAATCGGATAGTTGATTGTAAAGTGTTGCGGGTTCAAGTTTGTCATTTCAAAGAAACCCCTTAGAGATCAAAATTCAGGTGATTGTTGCAATAAGTTTTGTACAGAAACAGGAATCAATACAAAGTATTGGTGGGTTTTTTTTTGTTTTTTTTTATTCGAGCGGTTTCAAGAGGTGCAGAGTTTCTATATTTTGGTCTCGAATTGTGCAGTAACGGACGGAATGTTAACTTCATTAATGAAGGGCATTAGTGTTGGTAATTTGGTAATCGACTTGGTGGTTCCATATACTTGATGCTCCAACTAGCATATGCTATTTGTAAGATTCTCTCTGACTCGGCTGTCAGATTTTTGCTCCACCTAGCCCTTACTAAAAGAAGGAAGTAACAAGCTATCAGCTGTCAAACAAATGCATCAAATTTGACGCAAATGATGCCGAAATAAATTCATAAAAACTTTTATATGTCAAAGCTACTGCTCAAATAACAGGAAAAGTGGGTTGGTAACACATTGATAAATGTACATTTTACACTGGTTCTCCAACCAAAGTATTTACGGGTTTTTTCGTATAAAGTAATAAATTTATATAAAATTACAAAAAAAGGAAAAAGTTGGGAGTAATTGTAGGGAGGAGGAGGAGGACCCGCCAACTGAGTTGGCGGGGTGCAGTGGTCGAGAGTAACTCGCCAACTGAGTTGGCGGGGCGCACTCCTCGAGAGGCCGCTCGCCAACTCAGTTGGCAAATGATGCTGAGTTGGATTCTCAGCCCGCCAACTCAGTTGGCGAGTGATGGTTTAGGTTGGGTTAAGTGACCGTTGCACTCTCCTCGCCAACTCAGTTGGCGAGTAAGAATCCGTTCACACAATTAGCCGTTGCACAACGGCTATTACATTCAACACTCTCCCTCTATATATTTCCTATCTCAACCAAATCATCTCACACTCACTCTATTTCCTCTCTTCCCTCTAGCAAAGTCTCCAACACTCTCTCTGTCTCTCTGCCGCTAGCAAAGCTTCAGTCAAAGTTTTGCCTGCAGCTAAAGTTCATCTGAGTTTCCTGTAGCAAAAGTTCTCAACCGTCATGAATCGTAGCGTAAGAATTGTATGCTCGCACGGCGGTAAAGTAAATGGGTTAAATTACGAAGTAGGAGAAAGTATAATTTTTTCAACTTATCTGAATATTAGTTTTAAAAATATACGTAATCATATTATTGAACGTTGTTCTATTCATTATGATTTTATTCTGAAGTCTATTTTTTGTTCTAATTGTATTTTGATAGATAGTGAAGATGCATGGAATTATATTCTTGAGATTAATTCACAATCACGATATATAAAAATATATGTTATTAAAGTAGCAGCAACCTTAGATAGTAGAAATAATGAATATTTTTCTGAATATCAGCATGTTAGTTCGGGTGCTAGTTCTTCTCAACAAATTGTTTTATTTATCCAAGAAGGTCATTCATCAGATGAATCTAACCATGATGATGATAGTGACAACGACGATGGAAATAATGATGATTTAGTTAAAAATGTAGATTATACGGTAGATGATGATGTTGTAAAAGCTATCACTGATGAAGTATTTAAGGGACAATCATTTCCTAGTCATTCTTACTTTAGAAGCTTTATAAGTAATTTAGCAATTAAATATAATTTTAGTTGTTCAGCTAGTGTTATGAATAATGCTCGTGAAATTATATATAGTTGTGATCAACCGATTTATAATTGGAGAGTATATGTCAAATCTATTGGAAATGGCGATATAGTTAAAGTTAGTACATTAGAAAACGTCATTCTTGTTTAGGAAGACTTAGTACAGGACGTCATCGACTAGCTACCGCTGCATGGATTAAGACCATGATAATTGACATTATTAGAGATAACCAGTCATACAGTCAATCACAAATTGTTAAAGATATATATATAGGGAGCACCGTATACAAGTTCGATATTCCAAAGCCTGGAGAGCCCGAGAGACAGCATTAGCTGAAATTAATGGTAGTTATGATGAGGCATACGCTAGTCTTGAGGAGTATTGTTATAGAATTATGGAGACAAATTCAGGTAGTACATGTTTTATTAAAACTGCCGAAAACAATAGCTTCCAACGAATTTTTATTTGTTTTAAGTCATGTATTGATGGATTTTTAAGGGGATGTTTACCAATTATTAGTACTGATGCTACATTTCTTTCGTCTAAATATCAAGGTATCTTATTTATTGCTTGTGCTCACGATCCTAACTATCAATTATATCCTATAGCTTATGTTGTTGCTGAAGGTGAGAATAATGATTCTTGGTCTTGGTTTTTAAATTCTCTTAAAATATCTTTTGAAAGTTGTTTTAATGATTGGAGTACAATTTCATTTATATCTGACAAGCAAAAGGGATTAATAAATGTTGTTCGTGCTATTTTTCCTGCATCTTCTCATTTTTTTTGTATTCAACATTTTAAACAAAACATGAAAAAAGTTACCAAAGAACCAGTATTTCAACACTTGTTAGACTCGCTTGCTAGATCATATAATGAAACGGATGCAGAGAGTGTGTTTGATATAATTAAAGCCGAGAACATAATTTTGTACGATTGGCTTATTGGTGTAAACGATGAAAGTCGTCGATTTGAACATTGGATAACAGCGTATGCTACTTGTCCTAGATTAGATATTAACACTTCTAATCTTGTTGAATATTTCAATAGCTGGATTAAGAAATTACGAGATAAGCCAATAACAATACTTCTCGATGGTATTAGAGCCAAGATTATTACACTTCATGACAATCGTAGAAAGAATGCTGAAAATATAGACACAGATTATTGTCCGAAGATGTTAAAAAACATGTCTTCTATTATCAAAGAGAAGAATCACCTAGAAATATTAGCTATTGATAGTTATAAGTTTGAAATAATAGACCGGGCAACAAGTAGAACCTATATTGTTAATATAACTGACAGATCTTGTACATGTTTTAGATGGTACCATACTTATATACCATGTATACATGCATGTTTTGTTTGTAGATATTGTAATATTAGTATTGATAATTTTTATCCTGCAGTATTTTCGACAGAGACCTTGAAAAGTGTATACGCAAAAAAAATGGAGCCAATTCCAGTTCCCTACAAGATCCAAGCTCCTTTGGTTAGAGGACAAATTGGGGTGCCAGATGTAAGACGCAAAGCCGAAAGACCAAAGAAGATTCGCATCAAACCCCGGGATGCATCGACGAGAGATCTACGTTGCAGTAATTGTGGTGCTATGGGACACAACCGAAAAAGATATACTAGTCAACCGAGAGAGTAAAATAGAATTGTTCAATACAAACTTAAAAATATTGTAATAGTGAGTCTGATAATGAGAGAGTAAAATAGAATTGTTCAATACCCAAATATTGCAATAAAAACCTTTACAAATCATACAAATATTGCAATCATATTTTGTTACAAATTATCTACTCATCCTCCTCCTCGTCTTGTTGAGTTTGGGTAGGCAGCGGTGCTGATGGAGTCGAAAAAAATTGTGTGAATATCTGGTAGCTTTCATCTCCAACAGTCTGGTAACTCGGGCCTGCTCCAGCATACTGGTAACTCGGACCCGCTCCAGCATACTGGTCACTCGGGCCCTCTCCAGCATACTGGTCACTCGGGCCCGCTCCAGCATACTGGTAACTCGAGCCCGCTCCAGCATACTGGTAACTCGGGCTCCCTCCAGCATACTGGTCACTCGGGCCCGCTCCAGCATAATGGTCCTCTGCAGTATCCCTCCGACGACTACGACGAGAGTGTCTCTGTCGTACTAAGCCGGTCGGATAGTCCGGTGGAAGACGTGATTGTACTGGAGGCATTTCCGGTTCCCGTCCAATACCCAGATGCTCAACATGAGTCACAAGTTCCTCCATAAGACGCCGACTGTTTGGGGAAATGTTTCTATGAGGTCGTTGTAAATGTTGCCGGTATACACCACTCTGAAATTTTAAACTTGTAAATTAATATATTTATCATATCTATGTATATGTATTTTTGAAAGTATAATGAAGTCATACCAAATCATGCATTCCATCGGCAAAAGTACGCAGAGTAGAATCATCTACGGATCTACTCTTGAACCTTTGCTCCTCATATTGGTATACTCGGTTGCTCATAAGAGGGCATCCCCACCATTGCCTATAGTCCAGGTTACCGATGTCTGCATAATGTAAACAAAATTTTAGCAAACTATTTACACTAAATCAATACGGATAATGAGTAACTTATAACTTACATTCCTCAGCAGAATTTAGTCTGGGAGACATGTCCCTCACACTACAATTCTCGAACCGATTATTCCAGTCAGCAACGAGACCAAGGATTCGTTGTAATGCATTTGCTGCCTCATAACCGACTGTCGGTGGATCATCGGGAATTATTGGGCTCATTCCGAATTGCCGAAGAACACGGTCTGCCGGATGGTACATGGTGAACCGATCATATATAATATGAGATCTGTGTAAAGTAAATGCATATGATGTCCTCTTGATTTCTGGAGCATCAGGTTCACATGAGTAAGATAACCAGGTAACCTATTTAAAGATATTGTATCAATTAGATGTGATGTTTATCTACGATCAAAACTAAAATAATTTAAAGATATTTGTCACGTCCCAGTCCCAAAATGTCGAGGGACTGAGCACGTGAGCAATGGCCAGCAGCACGCACCGATGGACAAACCAATTTAATGGATCCATCAGGGCATGCTTAAGCTGTAGTCTAACAGAAAATAGAACAATTGTTACAGGTCACAGACTAATCTAATCTCATCCACAACAGATAAACACAGAGTAGCTGCCAGAAATAATGCAATAGAATAAATAAGCAAATCTCAATAAATATCTCGGGAAACAATCCGAGAATATGTCTAGTACAACAATTGCAAATAGACAGGAAATAATCAACTGGAAATAGAAATAACTGACTGCATACGGCCAATGCTCAGGAGAAGTCCTCTGGTGCGAGCTAGTCTTCAGGTCCTGGTACAGCTCCTGGAAGTGCTCTGGTATGGGGTATCTCTGGATGGATCTCTTCAGCTATACCTGGGGACATCATCCATTCCAGGTCCTCAGGGGACATAGCAAGGTACAGATAATACAAGCCAAAATATAAGCAGTGTAGAAATAAATGAAACAGCAGGGTAAACTATGTAACCAGCTAAGTGATAAATGCAAGTTGAGAGCATCACTAGAACTCAGGCTGAGACCGCTACAAGCTCTGTGTCGGAGAGCCGGTAGCAGTAATAACACGTAAAGGGTCTAGCTCTGCTGGAGAGTCTACGACCTCACACTAATAGTATATATATATGAAAATAGTCTGTAGCCTGTGTGTCTCTCCTCACCCAATGTAATCACACATCTCATGTCCATGACACGCAAGATCATAGCTAATGCAGCAGTCATATAGTATCTAGGAACAAACTGTCCATGTCACAACCTGTATCCTATATAGAATCATCGTGAATATCTCAAGAGGATTCTGTCTCATGAATAGTGTCAAGTGTCCTGGGTTCAGGTGTACTTGATAGGACAAGTAACAAGAGTAAGGGTATCAAATATCCATCTCTAAATGACGTACCCAACACCGCGTACGGTGTTGGAACCCGACTATGATCGGACACTAGGTACGTCACACGTTTCCTATGTTAAGCAGTTAAAACAAGTTTATATTTAAATCCACAAGAAATCAAGTAAAATACTATGTCAAGAATTACTGAGAATTGGCAAGCTTTACTTGCTCACTGATGCTAAATAAGTCCAGAAAAATAAGTAGCAAGCTGCATGGTTTGGCAAGGTACACTTGCTTGTGGTTCCGGCTCTGATTGCAGCTCTGACTTCAGTTGGAGTTGCAGGCGGTAATCCGGTTGCTAAAATAAACATCACCATTAGATCCAGAAAATATCAATCAGCTAGAAACACCTATCCTTGAGTCCAATTTGGAGACAAGGACAAAAACGACAATTTCGGGTCAGAACGGGGTCCACAGGTGGGCCCGCTTTGCACCAAAAAACGTGTCCGGGTCAAAGGCCTCCAAATTTACCAAACTTAGTGTCAACAGATCAGGAACGCTGATACGAACCCAACAGAACTTTCAGAATTGAATTCCGATGAGCCGATCACAAAATCGACCGTCGAGCGGGGCCTGTGGGACCCACGACACGTGATTTCGTCAACGTTCTCAGAATCGAACCAAACTTGACCCACAGGACCAGCGTATCGCTATGAGTCCGATGGCGTAAGTTTCGTTCCGATCCGACGTGTGTGCACGAAGTTAGGATAAATTACAGAAAATCGGAAACGGGGCGATGTCCGCGGATACGCGTTGATCCCGGTGTGCACGCACACCCGAATCAGCTTCTGCGAAAGCCCACACGTCCGCATCGACGATGCACACGTATCTGTGAAGACCGCACGCGACCAAGTCGTCCCGTTTGGCGGGGCGTACTCAGTTCCGGGGTAAAACAGGGTCTGGTTTTTCCTGTTTTTGGATCGCGGTGTGCGATCACCACAGGACGCGATGCCCCGAACGGTTTATCCGGGCACCGAGAGGGTCATACAGGCTTCGCAACGCAATTTGCGAAATCGAAAACAGAGCTACGAACAAAAAGATACACGCACCTGAAGGGGACCCGAAAATCAGGGTCAAATTGTGTCCGACACGACACAGGACACATGTCCTGTGTCGGACACGGGGGAATTTGGGATTAGGGTTAGGGCTTGGGGAGTCGGCCGGCGGCGGGGACGGCGCTCTGCGGCCAGGCGGAGGCGGAGGGGACCGGCGCTGCTGTCGTCGGAGGGCGGCGCGGCGAGGCGTAGAGGCGGCGGCGTGCGGCAGGCGGCTGGGGCGTTGCTGCGGCCGTTGCTGCTGTCGACGAGCGGGGAGGAGGAGGAGAAGAGGGAGGGGGCTGGCCGTGGCGTCGACGGCGGCGCTGGGGGTCTGCACGGCGGGGAGGCGGCACGGTGGTCGGTGGCTAGGGCGACGGCGGTGGGGCGAAGTGGTGTCGACGGCCAGGGGGGGTCGAGGGTTTTATAGGGGGAGACGGCGGAGGTCGAGGCCGGGAAGGGCGGAGGGGGTTGCGGGCTGGGCGGAGAGAAGAGGAGGTCGTGGCGGTCGGAGCGGGCGGCGCCGGCGGCGGAGGCGGCGCGTGACGCGGGCACATGGGGGAGAGGGGTTCGGGTCAAGCGGGTCGGGCTAGCGGGCGGGTCTGACCGACCCGACCCGACCCGACCCGCTAGCGGCGCGGGCTGGGCCGGCCCAATGGGCCTAATTGGGCTGGGCTGGGTATTAGTTTAGGAATTAAATAAGAAATAAAGAAATAGATAAATAAATAAATAAATAAATAAATAGCTTTTGGTAATTTAAAAATAGGTCCGGGGTCCAATAAATTCCAGAAAAATTGCCTAAGTCCAGTTTTTTATTTTACACCCAAAAATATTATTTTCATAATATTTTAATATCATTTATTATTATTTAAAAATCATTGAATAATTAAAACCCTGTTTTTAAATTACAGAAAATTCCCAAAAAATTTCAGAAAATTGTGAAAAATCCAGTTTTTAAAATTTTGAAAAATCAGGGGGTTTACAATCTACCCCCCTTAAGAGGATTGCGTCCTCGCAATCAAAGAATAACCGGTCAACAGAGATGACGCGGTCGCAAGCATCGTTTGAAAACACAGCACAAGATACTTAGGGAAATACCGTTTTCCCTAACAATGAAAGTTATGTACTTCCAGAGAAAATCTAGTTAAGCAAAAGAACTACAATTTTTATGAAAACTAGGTTATTAACAAGTTGCAAATTACTAGGTTGGGGCTGAGGTCACGAACCAACGGGCACGAGCTAAAACAAGACTAGGAACGGATAACTACAAATCACTTACGCGCATCAGCTACTTCACGAGTCTGCGCATTCTCCACGGTCTTCGCTGGAGCTTGGCCGTGTCCTTGCAGTTGATTCCTCTGCTGCTGTTGAGCCTGCTGGAAGAGGGTTGCCTGAGGTGCCAAGGGTGGCCTCGGTATTGGTGAAGCTTGCAATGCTGGAGAGGCTGACCGTGGTGCTGGTAACACTTGCTGGTTACCTGTTGGTGCTCTGTCTCGACGCTCAGGGCATTCTTTGAATAAATGCTGACTGGATCCGCAAGCTATGCATAATCTCTTCTTTCGTCTGCACTCGTCCTCAGCGTGGCCTCGCCGGTGACAATATGGACAGACAGGTATTGCCGGTGGAGATGCTTCTGGTGGTTGGTGTACGTGAGACTCCCTTGCAGTTCCTGCCGGCGGTGCTCCAGCTGGTGCTGATGTGGCGGGTTGAAGATTTGTCAATGCTTTCTCCCGATGTTGGGGACAATCCTTGGCTAAGTGTTCATTGGTTCCACAAATCAGGCATAATCCCAACTTACGTCTGCACCCGCTCTCAAGGTGGCCTTGTTTGTGACAATGTTGACAGGTAGGCAGTACCTGCGGAGATGCTTCGGGTGGCTAGTGCAGCTGAGACTTCTTTGGGGTTCCTTCCTGTGGTGTTCCGGCTGGTGTTGATGTGGCTGGTTGGCGAATCACCACTGGTTTCTCTCGACGTTCTGGGCAATCCCTTACCGCATGCTTCTTAGATCCACAAGATAGACATTGTCCCAGTCTGCGTCGGCATTCCTTAGCGAGGTGGCCTACCTTGCCACAGTAGTGACAAGTAGGAAGGAATGAGGCTCCTGATGCTGTTCTTGGTAGTGGATGTATCTGTGGCCGCTTTGCAGCTCTTTCTTGTTGTGATTGGTCTGGTGCTGACGCATACGGCCGCTTCTGGCTGGACTCGATCCTTGGGGTGCACTCCACGGGTCTTGCTGCAATAAGAACGTCCTCGTCGAAGGTAGTTGTATTTGAACTGTTTGGCCTCCGTGACTCTGAGCTAGTTCTATCGATGGAGTTCTCCGATTGGTTTTGTTGAGCTTCTTGTTGCACCCTCTAATAGGCTTGCATCATTATGTAGAACATGCGGAACATCTGCTGTTCGTCCATAGGCGGTCCCAGTGGGAAGGAAGGCATCGATGGAGTAGGCTGCGTCGAGGGTGGAACGTCATCTTGGTGGATTCTTGAGGCAGGCTGACTTGCTTGACTGCCTTGTGATGATTGGCCTTCACTGACTGGTATCACATCGTCTTCTTGGGTAACCACAACGGTTTGTGGTGTTTCTGCATGGGCCTCGTTGCTGGCTGGTGGGTCCATTTCCCTGCGTTCAAAATAAACGATAAGAGGCGCACAGGAATCAAGGCAGGATGCAAGTCAATAAATTAATTCGAATAGATATCAAGAACGATACAAGCAAGTGGATGGGATCCTAAAACTTATCCTAGCTTTATTGCAAGCCTGTTCGGTCCCTGAGTTGAAACCGAACAATTTAGTCGATGACCTGCATGGGCCACCACAAAAACCATGTCACGCCCCAGTCCCAAAATGTCGAGGGACTGAGCACGTGAGCAATGGCCAGCAGCACGCACCGATGGACAAACCAATTTAATGGATCCATCAGGGCATGCTTAAGCTGTAGTCTAACAGGAAATAGAACAATTGTTACAGGTCACAGACTAATCTAATCTCATCCACAACAGATAAACACAGAGTAGCTGCCAGAAATAATGCAATAGAATAAATAAGCAAATCTCAATAAATATCTCGGGAAACAATCTGAGAATATGTCTGGTACAACAATTATAAATAGACAGGAAATAATCAACTGGAAATAGAAATAACTGACTACATACGGACAATGCTCAGGAGAAGTCCTCTGGTGCGAGCTAGTCTTCAGGTCCTGGTACAGCTCCTGGAAGTGCTCTGGTACGGGATATCTCTGGATGGATCTCTTCAGCTATACCTGGGGACATCATCCATTCCAGGTCCTCAGGGGACATAGCAAGGTACAGATAATACAAGCCAAAATATAAGCAGTGCAGAAATAAATAAAACAGCAGGGTAAACTATGTAACCAGCTAAGTGATAAATGCAAGTTGAGAGCATCACTAGAACTCAGGTTGAGACCGCTACAAGCTCTGTGTCGGGGAGCCGGTAGCAGTAATAACACGTAAAGGGTCTAGCTCTGCTGGAGAGTCTACGACCTCACACTAATAGTATATATATATGAAAATAGCCTGTAGCCTGTGTGTCTCTCCCCACCCAATGTAATCACACGTCTCATGTCCATGACACGCAAGATCATAACTAATGCAGCAGTCATATAGTATCTAGGAACAAACTGTCTATGTCACAACCTGTATCCTATACAGAATCATCGTGAATATCTCAAGAGGATTCTGTCTCATGAATAGTGTCAAGTGTCCTGGGTTCACGTGTACTTGATAGGACAAGTACCAAGAGTAAGGGTATCGAATATCCATCTCTAAATGACGTACCCAACACCGCGTACGGTGTTGGCACCCGACTATGATCGGACACTAGGTACGTCACACGTTTCCTAGGTTAAGCAGTTAAAACAAGTTTACATTTAAATCCACAAGAAATCAAGTAAAATACTATGTCAAGAATTACTGAGAATTGGCAAGCTTTACTTGCTCACTGATGCTAAATAAGTCCAGAAAAATAAGTAGCAAGCTGCAGGGTTTGGCAAGGTACACTTGCTTGTGGTTCCGGCTCTGATTGCAGCTCTGACTTCAGTTGGAGTTGTAGGCGGTAATCCGGTTGCTAAAATAAATATCACCATCAGATCCAAAAAATATCAATCATCTAGAAATGCCTGTCCTTGAGTCCAATTTGGAGACAAGGGCAAAAACGACAATTTCGGGTCAGAACGGGGTCCACAGGTGGGCCCGCTTTGCACCGAAAAACGTGTCCGGGTCAAAGGTCTCCAAATTCACCAAACTTAGTGTCAACGGATCAGGAACGCTGATACGAACCCAACGGAACTTTCAGAATTGAATTTCGATGAGCCGATCACAAAATCGCCCGTCGAGCGGGGCCTGTGGGGCCCACGACACGCAATTTCGTCAACATTCTCAGAATCGAACCAAACTTGACCCACAGGACCAGCGTATCGCTACGAGTCCGATGGCGCAAGTTTCGTTCCGATCTGACTTGTGTGCACGAAGTTAGGGTGAATTGCAGAAAAGTCGGATACGGGGCGATGTCCGCGGATACGCGTTGATCCCGGTGTGCACGCACACCCGAATCAGCTTCTGCAAAATCTCACACGTCCGTATCGACGATGCGCACGTATCTGTGAAGACCGCACGCGACCAAGTCATCCCGTTTGGCGAGGCGTACTCAGTTCCGGGGTAAAACAGGGTCTGATTTTTCCTGTTTTTGGATCGCGGTGTGCGATCACCACAGGACGCGATGCCCCGAACGGTTTGTCCGGGCACCGAGAGGATCATACAGGCTTCGCAACGCAATTTGCGGAATCGAAAACAGAGCTACGAACAAAAAGATACACGCACCTGAAGGGGACCCGAAAATCAGGGTCAAATTGTGTCCGACACGACACAGGACACGTGTCCTGTGTCGGACACGGGGGAATTTGTGATTAGGGTTAGGGCTTGGGGAGTCGGCCGGCGGCGGGGACGGCGCTCTGCGGCCAGGCGGAGGCGGAGGGGACCGGCTGGGCGGCGCGACGAGGCGTGGAGGCGGCTGGGGCGTTGCTGCGGCTGGGGCGTTGCTGTCGTCGGAGGGCGGCGCGGCGAGGCGTGGAGGCGGCGGCGTGCGGCAGGCGGCTGGGGCGTTGCTGCGGCCGTTGCTGCTGTCGACAAGCGGGGAGGAGGAGGAGAAGAGGGAGGGGGCTGGCCGTGGCATCGACGGCGGCGCTGGGGGTCTGCACGGCGGGGAGGCGGCGCGGTGGTCGGTGGCTAGGGCGACGGCGGTGGAGCGAAGTGGTGTCGACGGCCAGGGGGGGTCGAGGGTTTTATAGGGGGAGACGGCGGAGGTCGAGGCCGGGAAGGGCGGAGGGGGTTGCGGGCTGGGGGGAGAGAAGAGGGGGTCGTGGCGGCCGGAGCGGGCGGCGCCGGCGACGGAGGCGGCGCGAGACGCGGGCACAGGGGGGAGAGGGGTTCGGGTCAAGCGGGTCGGGCTAGCGGGCGGGTCTGACCGACCCGACCCGACCCGCTAGCGGCGCGGGTTGGGCCGGCCCAAAGGGCCTAATTGGGCCGGGCTGGGTATTAGTTTAGGAATTAAATAAGAAATAAATAAATAGATAAATAAATAAATAAATAAATAAATAAATAAATAGCTTTTGGTAATTTAAAAATAGGTCCGGGGCCCAATAAATTTCAGAAAAATTGTCCTAAGTCCAGTTTTTCATTTTACACCCAAAAATATTATTTTTATAATATTTTAATATCATTTATTATCATTTAAAAATTATTGAATAATTAAAATCCTATTTTTAAATTACAAAAAAATTCCAGAAAATTCCAGAAAATTGTGAAAAATCCAGTTTTTAAAATTTTAAAAAATCAGGGGGTTTACAATATTTATTGTATATTTAAAAATTACCTCATTATACTGTAGTGTATCAAATTGGCTACGATAAAGTG
This sequence comes from Iris macrosiphon, assembly GCA_036927795.1. Classification (NCBI taxonomy): domain Eukaryota; kingdom Viridiplantae; phylum Streptophyta; class Magnoliopsida; order Asparagales; family Iridaceae; genus Iris; species Iris macrosiphon. Next base: position 133,251,521 of record JAYESA010000016.1, on the reverse strand, counting down.
ATACACTCCTGTATTGGTAGTGTTGATAATCCACTACATTTGTAGCCAGCGCATAGCAACTGAAAATACTCCAACATTACTGAGAATGCTAGTAACAGGCCTACCAATATAGAAGTGCTCGTAGGACCAGAACTATAAAACAAAAATATGACATTAGTACAAACAAATTTTGCGTATAAAATTACTCTAACATTTTAAGGTCTTTCATTCATACCTGAATCAATAAAATACATCCACAAATACTCTTGCGATTGGATCTCACAAATTCTGTCAGATTGGCGTATAAAAAGGCAAGAGTAGCAGCTCCCCACGCATGCTCAGTAAGTTTTGTCAAATCATCCAAGAATGGTAGAAGCTGCACATTTACCATATTTTCTGATGCATCGGAAAATAGAATTACACCACATAAACAGAGCAGATACGCTCTAGTGCAACGAATGACCTGGATATATTAAGTGTTATATAGACACTAAATTAAGTCATAAACAAATTGTCACGCCCCAGTCCCAAAATATTGAGGGACTAGCCACGTGGCAATGGCCAACAACACACACCAAAGGACTAGCCCAATTTAATGGATCCATCGGGGTATACTTAAGCTGTATTACAATGATCAGGGTTTACTAATCTCATCCACAGAATAAACACAGAAATATCAATAGAAAGTATTAAACAACATCCAGTCAAAAGTAAATAAAATCGGGGAACAACCCGATATTAAGTCTGTTACAATTGTTCATTTAAACAGGAATAAAAGAGTTTAATTGCCAATAAAACTGGGCATAGAAGAAGCAGTTGTTCAGGAAAAATCCTCAGCGATCACCTCGTCCTCAGGGTCTGGTACTGTTCCGAGAAGTGCTCATGTTCCGTATACCTCTGGATAGACCTCGTCTGCTAATCCTGGGGACATAATCCGGATCCAGGTTCTCAGGGGACATAGCAAGGTACAAGAAAGCTCATGCCAAAATAAATGCAGTGCAGCAATAAATAAAACAATAGGGTAAACTATATAACCAGCTAAGTGATATGCAAGTGAGAGTTTTATTCATACTCGGGCTGAGACTACTACAGGATCAGTGTCGGAGAAACCCATAGCAGTATTTTTTCGAAGGGCCAGTACGGTACCAAAGCTCTGTGTCAGAGTCTAAGGCACATCCATTAAATTATTATATATATATATTCAGCCTTTTGTATGGTAAATCTCTTCCCACTCAATGTAATCTCACGTCTCATGTCCATGACACGCAGGATCAAAACTAATGCAGCAAGTCAGAATAAAATCTAAGCATGTAAAATGTATATGTCATGAAACCTGTATCCTATACAAAATCACCTTGAATATTTCAGGAAGATTATGTATCATGATTAGTGTCAGGTGTCCTGGGTATAATGTACTTGATAATGCAAGTACTAGAATGCAAAGGGTCACGATATCCATCTCTAGGTGACGTTACACAACTCTGCGTACAGTGTTGGCACCCGACTATTAATCGGACGCTAAGTAAAGTCACACGGTCCTAGGTCAAGCATGCACAACAATGTATATATGTCAAGGGAATAAGTAGCAAAAGCTGCAGGATTTGGCAATGTACACTTGCCTGGGGTTCCGGCTCCAATTGTAGCTCTGGCAGCAGCGGGATTTGCAGGGAGTACTCCGGTTGCTGAAATAAATATCACCATCAGATTTAGAAAATATTAAGCAGCTAGAAACGCCTGTCCTTGAGTCCAATTTGGACACAGGGGCGAAAATGACATTTTCAGGTCAAGGCAGGGTCCACATGAGGGCCGCTTTGCACCGAAAAATGTGTCAGGGTCAAAGGTCTCCAAATCTGTCAAACTTAGTGTCAACAAGTCAGGAACGATGATACGAACCCAACAAAACTTCCAGAACTGGATTCCGATGAGCCGATCACAAAATTGTCCGTCAAGTGGAGCCTGTGGGGCCCACGACACGCGATTTTGTCAATATTCTCAGAATCGTACCAAACTTGGGTCACATGACCAGCGTATTGCTACGAGTCCGATGGCGCAAGTTTCGTCTCGACCCGACGTGTGTACACTAAGTTACAGTGAGATCTAGAAAAGACGGATACGGGACGTTGTCGGCGGATACACGTTGATTCCGGTGTGTACGCACATCCGAATCAACTTTTGCGAAATCCCACACGTCCGTATCAACGACGCGCACGTATCGGTGAAGACCGCACGCGACCAAGTCGTCCCGTTTGGCGGGGCGTACTCAGTTCCGGGGTGAAACAGGGCGTTGGTTTTCCTGTTTTTGGATCGCGGTTCGCAATCACCACAGGACGCGATGCACCGAGCGGTTTGCACGAGCATCGAGGGGGTCATGCAGGCTACGCGATGCAACAAACGGAATGAGAAACAGAGCTACGAGGAGAGAGATATGGGTACCTGAACATGGCTCCAAAAGTCTGAATTACGCGTGTCCGAGTCGAGTCTACCGTGTCCTGGCTAGGGCTTGAGCTCCGTGTCGTGTCTGAGTTCACCGGAGTCGGTCTGGGGTACGGTTGGAGGCGGCGCCGGTGCTGTGTTGGAGGGCGGCGGAGGGCGCTGGAGTCGGGCTCGGCGTCGGGTCGGGGTGAACTCGATCGGAGGGAGGAGGAGAGCGAGGTGGTTCTGGAGTCGGGCGACTGCGGGGCTGGGCTGGCGGCAAGGTCCGGTCGAGTGGTGAGGGAACAGGCGGCCTGGCGGCGGGTGGTCGAGGGATCAATGGGCGGCCGGAGTCGGGTGCTGGGGTTTAAATAGGGATTCGAGGAGAGGGATCACCGGAGGTTGCCGAAAAAGGAAGGGGAAGGGCTGGGGGTTTCGCCGGAATAGGAAGGGAAGGCGTCGACAGGTGGAGGAAGGTGAAATGGGGGGTCGCCGGCGGCCACGGCGGCGGAAACGGCCGCCGGCAGGTGAAGGGTCGGGGAGGAAATTATTTTGGGGGTTAGGTTTTAGTTCGGGTCTGGTTCTTAGCGGGTCGGGTCTGACCCGGATCCGACCCGTTAAGGGGGTTGGGCCGGTTCGGACAGACCGGCCGGTTCGGTCTATTTTGGGTTCGGTTTAATATGGTTTAGTTGAACCGGGTTCAGATTAATTAGGTTAATTTAATCAATAGTTTTTAGGGCTTTAAAAATACTTCCGGGGTCCAATAAATTCTCAGAAAATTACCCTATGTCTAGTTTTTCATTTTACACCATAAAATATTATTTTCATAATATTTATTTAATATTATTTAAAAATCATTTAATAATTTAAACACCTTAGTTTAATTACAGAAAAATCTCAGAAAATTCCAGAAAATTGTAAAAAATCCAAATTAAAATTTCTTGAAAATCAGGGGGTTTACACAAATTTACTAATAAAAATACATACCCGCATTTCACCTACATCAACCACCCCGTCAATAATGTGATGTAGGTCCATGAAGTTGTCACGAAGCCATGTAAACTTCAAAAAAATGTCATCTTTTATACCTGATGGAGGGCTAACACCGAGATACCTCCTGATCAGATCAGATCCCTTTAAGTGTGGATAAAAATATATAGCGTTACCTTTAATAGGTAACCTTAGTATATTTGCCACATCAAAAAGGGTGATCGTCATCTCGCCGAATGGGAGTTGGAAAGTGTTGCGTTCGGGCCACCAACGCTCCGCAAGACTTACAACTAAATGAAGATCGTGGATTAAATATCTAACACGATCTATATAGTGGAATCCAAAGAATTCCACCAAAGCCTTTTGGACCGAATTTAGCTCCCACGTACGATAATTTCTTTCGCTCCGCCAATGTACATGGATCCGGGTTCGTAAACCAATATCATGGTCGTATAACTATAAAAATATATGCATTATATTTTGTGTGTAAATTACTAAAGTTGGAAACTTGTAATTTCAAAAATTACCTCGCCAGTAAATATCTGACTAGAAATGTGGTCTTCACGTTGCTTAATAATAAGCTGGATAGTCGGTCCGCCAGGAATACGACCGTCATTGTGGGTAGACATCTCCAAAAATGTTGATTATAATATGTGAGTAGGAGGAGGAGGAGGAGGAGGAGGAGGAAGATGATTGCTGTGAGTAAGGAGGAGGAGGAGGAGAAGAATGTGTAAGGAGAAGGCTTCGGACTATGGGGGTAGTTATAGGGAGGGGAGGGAAGGGAAGGGGAGGGGGGAAGTTGAGGGGATGGGTGGGGGTCTCCGAGAGAATGGGAGAGGTCGTGGGTGGTCTCCGAGGAAGGGGAGGCGTCAGGAATCCGAGGGGAGGGAAGAGAGTCGCCCGCCAACTGAGTTGGCGAGCGGTCTCTCGTGGACTGCGTCCCGCCAACTCAGTTGGCGAACGGTCTCTCGTGGACTGCACCACGCCAACTGAGTTGGCGAGCGGCCTCTCGAGGACTGCGCCCGCCAACTCAGTTGGCGAGTCCTCCTCCTCTCTGCAACCCATTTACTTTACCGCCGTGCGAGCATACAATTCTTACGCTACGATCCATGACGGTTGAGAACTTTTGCTATAGTAAACTCAGATGAACTTTAGCTGCATGCAAAACTTTGACTGAAGCTTTGCTAGCGGCAGAGAGACAGAGAGAGTGTTGGAGAATTTGCTAGAGGGAAGAGAGGAAATAGAGTGAGTGTGAGATGATTTAGAGGGAAGAGAGAAAATAGAGTGAGTGTGAGATGATTTGGTTGAGATAGGAAATATATAGAGGGAGAGTGTTGAATGTAATAGCCGTTGTGCAACGGATAATTGTGTGAACGGATCCTTACTCGCCAACTGAGTTGGCGAGGAGAGTGCAACGGTCACTTAACCCAACCTAAACCATCACTCGCCAACTGAGTTGGCGGGCTGAGAATCCAACTCAGCATCACTCGCCAACTGAGTTGGCGAGTGGCCTCTCGAGGAGTGCGTCCCGCCAACTCAGTTGGTGTAATCCCCTGATTTTCAAAAATTGATAATTTAGAATTTTCCCCAATTTACTATAATTTTCTGAGATTTTTCTGGAATTAAAATCAAGGTATTTTATAATTAAAGGATTTTTTTAATGTTATTAATTAATATTAAAATATTATGAAAATAATATTTTATGGTGTAAAATGGAAAACTAGACATAGGGTAATTTTCCGAAAATTTATTGGACCCCGAAAGTATTTTTAAAACCCTAAAAATCTATTTTGTAATTAAACCAAACCGAACCAAACTGTGAACCAACCCAGACCCAACCCAACCTTAGCGGGTCGGATCCGGGTCCGACCCGACCCACTTAGGACCCGACCCGACCCGAAATCTCTTCCCCTTCCCCCAGCCGCTCACCCGACCGTTCCGGCGCCATTTCAACTCCGGCCGCCGTGTAACGTCGGCGACGTTCCCTCTTCGGCTCCCTTCAACCTCTGGCCGCCTCCCCTTCCTCTCCCCTTGAACCGCCGACCGACGACCTCCCTCTTTCCCTCTATTTAATCCTCTCCGCTGCCTCCCTCCCTGAACCCTAGCCGTCCCCCTCGAATCCTCTCCTTCGGCTCTGCCTCCCGCCTCCGGCCCTCGACGACGCCACTGCTCTTCTCCCCTCCGCCTAAGCACCCCAGCGCCACCCCCGCAAAGCCGCCCAGCCGCCCTGGTCGTTTCCTCCCCCGACGACCCCTCTCGCCCCGCCTCTGTCCGGCGACCCCGAGCAACTGCCGCCCCTATCTCCTCGACCCGCCTCCGTCCCAGACGACTACCCGGCCGCCCTCTAGCACCGACAACCGGCCTCTCCTTACCCGTCGTCTCCCTCCAGCACTCGCCCCCGAGCCCAGCAACAGCCACCCGAGCCGAGCGCCTCGTCGCAGCCTCCGTCGCCTCCGGCCAGAGCCGCCCTCGGTGAGCAGTCGTCTGCCCAGCGTTCCTCCGGCGAGTCTCCGGTGATTGAGAAGACCGAACCCTAACCCTTGCACGACCTGGACACGTACTGGACACGACTCAGACCGGACACAGTGTCTCATGTCGACACGCGAGGACACGAGAAACCTAGTTTACGGAGCCATGTTCAGGTACTCATTTCTCTCTCCTCGCAGCCCCGTTTTCGATTCCGTCAGTTGTGACACGAACCTTGTGTGACCCTCTCGATGCCCGTGCAACCCGCTCGGTGCATTGCCTCCTGTGGCGATCGTGAACCGCGATCCAAAAATAGGAAAACCAACGACCTATTTCACCCCAAAACCGAGTACGCCCCGCCAAACGGGACGACTTGGTCGCGTGCGGTCTTCACCAAAATGTGTGCTCTGTCGATATGGACATGTGGAATTTTGCAGAAGTTGATTCGGATGTGCATGCACACCGGAATCAACGCGTATCCGCCGACAACGCCCCATATCCGTCCTTTCTGGTTCTCGCTGTAACTTAGTATACACACGTCAGATCGAGACAAAACTTATGTCATCAGACTCGTAGCAATACGCTGGTCCTGTGACCCAAGTTTGGTTCGATTCTGAGAACGTTGACAGAATCGTGTGTCGTGGGCCCCATAGGCTCCACTTGACGGACGATTTTGTGAACGGCTCATCGGAATCCAATTCTGGAAGTTCCGTTGGGTTCGTATCATCGTTCCTGACTTGTTGACACTAAGTTTGACAGATTTGGAGACCTTTGACCCTGGCACATTTTTTGGTGCAAAACGGCCCACATTTGGACCCCAATTTGCCCTGAAATGTCATTTTTGCCCCTGTGTCCAAATTGGACTCAAGGATAGGCAATTCTAGCTGATTGATATTTTCTGGATCTGATGGTGATATTTATTTTAGCAACCGGAGTACTTCCTGCAATTTTTACTGAAGTCAGAGCCACAATTGGAGCCGGAACCCTAGGCAAGTGTACCTTGCCAAATTCTGCAGTTTTTGCTACTTATTTCCTTGACATATATACTTGTTGCACATGCTTAAACCTAGGACCGTGTGACTTACTTAGCGTTCGATTACAGTCGGGTGCCAACACCGTACGCGGCGTTGTGTAACGTCATCTAGAGATGGATACCGAGACCTTATACTTCTCGTACTTGCATTATCAAGTACGTTATGTAGCGCTCCGTTCTCCCGGTACGGAGATCGCGGCTAAGAAACACAAGACGGTATCGTTCGATCGGGATAGATTAAATTAAGAACTCGTCCTCGTTATGGATTTATTTCTTCGGAATCGATTCCCATATTCAGTGGACTGCGCCCCAAGGATCGACTTAGCGGCAGAGTCAGGAGGGACCTCTCCGCTGCTATCTTTTATTGCCTCGGTTTTTGATGTCGCTTGTTGCTTTCGTACTTTGAGTTGGTTTTGGGATTTCTTTGTTTTCCTTGAACGGTTTTGATGGTTTTCATTGTTTTCGTTCATTGACTTGCACTTCTATTTCGAGATTGGAAAGAGAGGAAGAAGTATTAATCGAGCTGTTCGTGTGCAGGTGAACGAGCAGTAGGCGGCTTGCGAGCGGAGTCGTGAAGCGCCTCTTTCCTTCTCCTTCCAACTATCTAAGTGAGTGGCTACCAACCCGATTAGCTAGCCCTGCTTCCAAGCTTCATATCTAATCAATCTTGCATTCTTCTTCGCCCCGATCAAACGATACCAAGTAATAATAAAAGAAACCAAGATAAAAGAGAATAGACTTGGTATATATATGCTTGTCAATAACTGCACGAACGGATACTAATGGCATGCTTGTTCGCTTGGGAATAAATCGTAAATTACTGCTTGTCTTGTACAATTGCTTGTCTTGTACTCTTGTTGCCTCAAAAAGCATGAACTGTTAACTGAGTAAACATATTGTTCGATCACGGACAACTTGTGCACAAGGTCATTGGTTCCTGCGGACGGTCGCTGGGGCACTGGCACCGATCCGGTCCGGACGGAACTCTATTATATAGTCCATTGTGCTGGACGGGGTGGCATGTAGCGCTCCTTATTCATTCGCTGCATACCATTCCCGCCAGTGACTAGTATCCATTGTGGCATCACACCAGTGATCTCTTGTATATTTAAACCTGTTGCAAACTAACTTGTGTCTTCGTGGCAGGGAAGGCATGGTAAGTATTGTGCAGGTAATTCAGACGGGCAGGTAAAATCCACCGAACGGTGGCACGTTCATTTCAGTAAATTCTATATGCTGCTTACTTGTAAATGAACTAAGGCAAGATAGAAACCCACAAATATGCATGCTTCATTTAAAACAACGTGTTGATTGGTATAGTTCGGCTAGCTCGCCTTCACCAGCATATTTCGATATGCTGACCCTCGTTGAAACAGGTTCTTCGCACTAAGGCGAACCGAGAGAGGAGCCGAAGTCGTCTATCCGATCCAGTCCAGCTGTTGGCGCATCTTCACAGCGCCCCCTGAAGCATTTTGAAGACAGGAGCTGCAACTCTTTATACACAAATGCAGCTCCGTGGCAAAGCTATCCTCCAGCCTGGAGGTCTATATCTTTTAAAGTTATAAAGGGATGTAATGTATAGGACTGCTATCTCATTTTGAGTCATCTCTTTCGTAAGTCGTTCGGCATATTAGTTGACTCGTTCAGGAGTTTGTAATAGATGTTCATTATCAATAAAGAGAACTTTTTCATGTTTCAAATCTGTGTTTCAATTTATCTGCGTACTCTGAATATGTGCTTGCTATGCAAATCATTAAAGCCTTGTGCGGGCGCAACCCCAGGCCCGCACGGCGGTCACGATTCAGGGGACGCCTTAATTGATTCTACGAAATTGGGTCGTGACACGTTATACCCAGGACACCTGACACTATTCATGATACAGAATCGTCCTGAGATATTCATGGTGATTCTGTATAGGATACAGTTTTCATGACTTATTCCTTTGCTTAGATATTATATGACTGGATGCATTAGTTATGATCTTACGTGACATGAGCATGGGGCCACATGGACATGAGATGTCACGCCCCAATCTCCCGCAAGCTCGACAGTCCCCGCTGAACGTGAATCACCACGTTGCAGCTCTTCCGTGAGACAATCGTTCTAATCGGGACGTGATGCCGTACGAGCCTGGAGTTGCGCTCGTACAAGGCGATGTTATCAAACACCAAATGTTATCATTGAATCAACCAAGTTGCAGCGGAAGCCAATTTGTGTACCAAGCACACAATCAGAGTATACGCAGCGAAGCTCACGATAGGGTCCAAACGGAATGCCCCGAGTCAATGCCACAAAGGCGATGCCACGGAGACGATGAAATACTCTTGCTCTTTTCTCTAGCCCACAAAGGTACTTACAGTTCATACATCTTGTCCCGTATATCCAAGCAGCGCCACTACGCCTGTGTACCTAAAATATTGCCCACAAACGTGGGTCAGTACACAACCGTACTGGTGAGCGAGGTAACCCACTCGTCTAAACCGACACTAAGTAAAATAGTGAATACGACAGTTATATGGTGATCTTTCTAGTTGAATCCTAGATTCTTTTCATGGCATAGGGATGACATGTTAAGGAAAGCTGTAAAGCAGTTTAAGCATGCAAGCATTCAACTCAAACCAATCGACAAGCAGTTATGTATATCCGACCCGTCTAACTCAATGCCATCGCTTGCACGATAACATATCGAACCATCAGTCTCGCCTCAATATCCATCCTCAACCAACAGTTTATATCCCAATATCGAGTGCACACTCTTGCCGAGGCAAGGTGGCCGCGCCTACACGAAAGCCAAACCAACAAAAGAAAAGCAAGCCAACTCTTATCTATATGAAGTCACTGGCAAAGCCATAAAGGACAAAATCCAAGCATTAACGGTGCTCCCTATCAGCCCGGGTAGCAAGCCCCGTTGGAGGTCCCGCAATGCATCGTGACTAGCACTATGACTAGCATGAATCAATATTTTCCTCCGGATCGATACGGTCCCAGTGCCCCGGGAAGCCGTTTCGAGGAAATGTCAAACCCTTGTGTACACAGGTTGTCCGTGATATGCAAAAATTAGGTATGACGAGAGGATCGAACATTCTCGCCCCACCAAGCGGTCCTAGACTCGTTCAACCGATATCCAACCGAAGCATCCATAACCATTCTTCCAACATATCCAACCAAGGAGTCCAAATCTCGACCTCAATATATATATCCCAAGGCACCAAAATACTCATAAGCACAATCTCTCAAGTTGTGCCCAAGTTATGCCCACACTTCACATTGCCGCTTCCCAACACAGTATTTCACATTGGGTGCAACACCCCACACTCCGAATAATCCCATGGCTTAATGCCTCAACAGTGGCACAATACCCTCGCCGATGCAGTTGTTCGGTTTCGAACCACAACTGCTCGCTTTGCAAGCGACCCAGTGATACTCGTGCACGGATGCACGCTCGCTCGCCCAAATTCCCGATATTTTCATTCTGTCATTCCAACTTGTATAATTCCAACCGTCCAAGTATAATTCCAATTATCCAACCGACTGCCTCAAATGAATAATCCAACTATCGTACCAACTATCCAACGTGTAAATCATTTCAAGCCACAATCCTACCAAGCCAACTACGTACACTCTATGCACGCCTCAGTGTAGTGATTCCCAATGTTTCAGCCCAAGTGTTCAAGCCTTTTACGTGTTTCCCATATTATTAGGCATGAAGGAGTAGAGGAGAAGGAAAAGAGCCCACTCACAATGGTTGATCCCGTTAAGCATCATGTCATGCCGATACGGCCAATCCCTTGAACCCGTGGTCCGATGCAAGCGCGATCTACTCAACTGGTATGACAGTGCAAGCAGGCCGTGCTCTCCAAATCATCCGATCGATCGAATTAAGGAAGACGGCATTATCGTTTCCATCTAGCTATTCAGTACTGTTCTGAACGAACACCTGATTTCCATCGAACCCGCTAGCCATCTGCACATTGAAACCAACTCGATTAATCCTTCTTTCCGAAATCCAACAATTAAAATGTAACCAGCATTTGATTCTTTCAATCCGACTCAGCGTAACGCTCCGAGCGGTTGTGGGGCGTTACATAATATACCACTTAGAATCAGGTTCGTCCACGAACCGTGCTGTTACTCATTCCTTACTAGCATGCCACAATCCAATTCCATAGATCTGCTCTATGCAACTCTCATATTCGCGATTTCTGACTCAACATCTCGTTCTGCCGAACGCTCGTACACATTTCACGAATTCCCACATCCTCCTTGCAGCTCAATATGAATTCTTCGTATCGCTTAGTTTTGGATCGTACACATATTTAAGGCGTCCCTAAAATACATGCATTTCAGCCGAGCTTTGCGATAGAAAATTTGAACAAGTTACAAAGGTATCTTTATGTTCGAGGCATCCATTTGCTTTGCTCCCAATTGAATCAATCCCGATTTCCATTCCAACGTTTTCGATTGAGCACTATCCTCAAATATGATAATTTTCCACCGACTCAATCAGTTCGTGTTCCAACTCAATCCATCCAACTATTTCTAAAATCCGTACTAGCAACATCTCCAAATATTATCTCGTGCACCGAACGATCATCTCAACTGATCTACCCCAGCTATGCGACTTACCCAAATATCAACTTTGCTTAGATTAGCTCAGTCCAACACATTTTCTGCCATCTCAAATTCTCACAGGGTGAACATCTATATTGAGGTTCGTGTGATCCACGAAGATCTCGCCGCCACGCCAAAGGGATTGTGTCTCCACGATTTCAATGTGGACACACTCGCAACAATTCTTAGGTCGTGCATGGAATAGTTCTTCGCGCTGCTTCCACTGCCTCGAAGCATAGAATATCACCTTTGCCTCCCGAACGAGCACGCTTCCCAGACTAAGTTCCGATACATCTTGTAAATCTGAGGCACATCTGTCCCTTCCAGTATTTGCAAAGATTTGATTTGAACGAGCCGCCACAGTCGTCCATTCATATAAATGCTATTCCCTTCCAGATCATGATGATTCAGAGGCGATGCCATCTACAAAAATCTGTGACTCCGAATCTCATCAGTTGACTTAGGCCAATCCCACCATCGCTTCGATCTTCCGGTTGCATCTTCAGCTGAAGACTATCCCAAGGGTCTCTCAAATCCAACACTCAGTCAATAAGCCAAATCTCATTGCTCACATCTGCCCTCGACGCATTCCCAAATACGTCGCCTCAAGGGTCATTCTATGGGTCTACCATATTCATATCCGATTCGACGGGCAAGGTCGCTTAGGGTCAGCTGTCCCGAAGCTACGCTCGATAATTGTAATCATCACGATGGACAGTTAATATAAACCATGCTATATCTTATCTGCAAATCCAAATCCAAATCCAACCATCCATCCGAGCGAACTCCCGAATCCGAGCAATGTGCTCGTTGAAACCGTCTACCATCAATCCGTCGTTCTGCCCTGAATCCATCAATTTTTTGAATTGCATGTTCGATTCTCGCACTACAAATTGCAATGATTCTCAAAACCCAAGACTTGCTCCAATTCTTATCCATTTGTTGCGTCCCACAATGCACGTCCAACTTACTCGAGCAGCACAGTTATTTGTTCCGACGTTGCTCCCATATTTAGCTATCTTTAAAAGTCTGTCCGCCAAAATCTTTTGCCTTCTGTTGTTGCCACAATCCGTCCACGTCTTTCGGAGAATCCGTCTACCATTGTTGCACTATTTTGCCCAAAATTCCATTTTTGCTAAACCTGAGTCGACTCCTCGAGCAGCAATATTCATAATATTTCAAGTTTGTGTGAATCCATCTCATTGTCCCTCCAGACCAATATCATGTTTCTTTGCTCAACCAACAGCTCAAATGTGTTGCCCAAAATCGTAGTTCGTGCTCGCTATCCTTTCGATAATCCCATCGCTTTGCTCAAGCATAACCCAAATGTTCGTTCCGATCTCATCCATCTCTTAAGCCCAACGATACCTCCATTTGCACGATTCCGTTCTTGAGTTCTCAAGTCTAATGTATCGAAGGATACCCGAGTCAAATTTTATTACACTATATACCACTTGGAAATATAGTTGCCCTCGTGCGTAATCTGCGTCAATCAGCGTCTATCCCAAACCGACTATTCCGAGGTGATTCTGTCGAATCATAACTCAATATTCGCTTGCTCCATTTTCATTCTTTCCAACTCAGTCGATTTGCACCAACCGACTTGTATTCGTTATCCGAGTCCGTTTAGGCAATTCCCATTGATGTCCAACCGAAATATTCCAATACCTTGCTCAAAATGTGGTATCCCATATACCACTCCGAATCAAGTCGCTACTCGCATTACGATTTCCTTGCAGAATCCAAAATCCGTTCAAACCATCCCTTAGGTGTGATCATGCCTTTCCCATCTTAAGTCTGACACAAAAACTTAGCCAAATTCTTTAACCATCAATCTCGTTAGGCAACTCGTGCTATGTTCTATTCTCACTGCTCCCAACTATTCTCAAACCGTCTGATACTTTCGCAACACGAGCAATCGTGCAACGATTGTCTTCCAAATGGTCCAACCCAATATCCAACGGTTCCACATCTTTATTGTACGAGCAACTCGTTCCAACTTATCTGATATTTCTTAAGCCAAACTCAAATCTGTCCAACTGATGCGCCACAACCGAAATTCCAACTTTTATCCAACACAATCGCTAGACGAGCAACTCGTGCAAGGATCCATTCTTATCGAAAGTTTCTACTCAAAACATGCCGCATAACCAAATCTCGTTAGCCAACCAACTGATCCATTGAGGCAATCAGAAACTCCAGCACGATAAGCCAAGCCAACCCAACGAAAGCCCACAACTTGTTGCACAAATGCAACAACGCCAACCAACTTGCTGCACGAATGCAACAACGCCTAACGAGGCTAAGCGATCCTACGAAAACCAACCAAGGCAACCCAACAAAGAATAATATGCAGCCACAACAAGCAATAAATAGACTTATTGCATGAAACATCCAATGCGACACCGAGTAGAGTCAAGAGCTAGACGACACGCGGAAGCTGTTTAGAGTTTGTGATGAAGCGAAGGACTGTCACGCCCCAGTCCCAGAATGCCGAGGGACTGAGCATGTGAGCAATGGCCAGCAGCACGCACCGATAGACAACCCAATTTAATGGATCCATCAGGGCATGCTTAAGCTGTAGTCTAGCAATAATATGTTACAAGTCTCAGGTATTTCTAATCTCATCCACAGAATAAACACAGATTAATTGCCAGAAATAATGCAATGAAAATAAATAAGCAATATCAAATAAGTGCCTCGGGAAACAAATCCGAGAATTATTCTGTTATATTTTAAGGAAAAGACAGAAAATAAAATACTGAAATGGAAATACTGTGAATATGAAGCCGGTGCTCAGGAGAAGTCTTCTGCAACTATCTCGTCCTCGATTCCGGGTTCTGCTCCAAGGAGTGCTCCTGTACCGTACACCTCAGGGTAGTTCTCTGCGGCTATACCTGGGGACATAGTCCATTCCAGGTCCTCAGGGGACAAAACAAGGTACAGAAAATACAAGCCAAAACATATGCAGTGCAACAATAAAATAAACAGCAGGGTAAATATATAAACCAGCTAGTGATATGCAAGTGAGAGTTTTAGTCATACTCAGGCTGACTACTACAGGATCAGTGTCGAAGAAACCATAGCAGTATTTTCTCGAAGAGCCAGTAAGGAACCAAAGCTCTGTATCAGAGTCTAAGGCACCGCCAGATAAAAGTATTTATATTATATTATATTCAGCCTTGATATGATAATACTCTCCCCACCCCATGTAATCTCACGTCACAGTTCCAGAAAAATATCAGGTACAAGTTACGCAAGTTTGAACTAATGCAATGAGTCAGGCTAGAATCTAATCATGTAAACTGGAAATGACATGAAAATGTATCCTATACGGAATCACCAGGTATATCTCAGGCAATTCCGTCACATGAAGAGTGTCAGGTGTCCTGGGTTGAGCAGTTAAACAAGTTCACATATGAAGCTACAGAAATCAAGTAAAATACTATAACCAGAAATATCTGAGAATTGGCAAGCTTTACTTGCCCACTGATATATAACTAAGTCCAGGAAATAAGTAGCAAAGCTGCAAGTTTTGGCAAGGTACACTTGCCTGTGGTTCCGGCTAGGTTTGCAGTTCTGACTTCGACGAAAATTGCAGGCGGTACTCCGGTTGCTGAAATAAACATCACCATCAGATCCATAAAATATCAATCAGCTAGAAACGTCTGTCCTTGGGTCCGATTTGGAGACAAGGGCAAAAACGGCAGTTTTGGGCCAAAACGGGGTCCACCGGTAGGCCCGTTTTGCACCAAAAAATGCGTCCGGGACAACGGTCTCCAAATTCACCAAACTTAGTGTCAACAGGTCAGGAACGATGATACGAACCCAACGGAACTTCCAGAATTGGATTCCGATGAGCCGATCACAAAATCGCCCGTCGAGCGAGGCCTACGGGGCCCACGACACGCGATTTCGTCAACGTTCTCAGAATCGAACCAAACTTGGCCCACAGGACCAGCATATCGCTACGAGTCCGATGGCACAAGTTTTGTCTCGATCTGACGTATGTACACAAAGTTAGGTCGAATTGCAGAAAAGGCGGATACATGGCGATGTCTGCGGATACGCGTCGATTTCGGTGTGCACGCACACCCGAATCAGCTTTCGCAAAATCCTACACGTCCGTATCGACGAGGCACACGTATCTGTGAAGACCGCGCACGACCAAGTCGTCCCGTTTGGCGGGGCGTAATCAGTTCCGGGGTGAAACAGGGTCTGGTTTTTCCTGTTTTTGGATCGCGGTGTGCGATCACCACAGGACGCGATGCCCCGAACAGTTTGTCCGGACACCGAGAGGGTCATACAGGCTTCGTAACGCAATTTACGGAATCGAAAACGGAGCTACGAGCAAAAAGTTACACGCACCTGAAGGGGACCCAAAAAACCCGAACTTGATCGTGTCCGACACGTGTCCGACACAGGAAATCAAATTAGGGTTAGGGTTAGGGCTCGGCTTGGGGATTCCGGCGAGGGCGACGGAGACGGCGGTGTGGGGGGGCTGGCTGCGGCGGTTGGGGGCCGGGGACGGCGCGGCGAGGCGGCGCGGCGGGCTCGTCGTGGTGGTGGGGGGTCGTGGCGGTGGTCGGCACAGCGAGGGCTAGGGCAGAGCACGGTGGGGAGCGGTGGGGCGTGGTGGTGCTGCGGAGGGGGCCGGAGAGGGTTTAAATAGGGAGGAGCGAGGGGGAGGGGAGGCCGAGCGGGGCGGCGCGTGGGGTGGACGTGGAGGCGTGGGCGGCCGGAGCGGGCGGAGGATGTAGCGCCCCGTTCTCCCGGTGCGGAGATCGCGGCTAAGAAACACAAGACGGTATCGTTCGATCGGGATAGATTGAATTAAGAACTCGTCCTCGTTATGGATTTGTTTCTTCGGAATCGATTCCCATATTCAGTAGACTGTGCCCCAAGGATCGGCTTAGCGGCAGAGTCAGGAGGGACCTCTCCGCTGCTATCTTTTATTGCCTCGGTTTTCGATGTCGCTTGTTGCTTTCGTGCTTTGAGTTGGTTTTGGAATTTGCTTGTTTTCCTTGAACGGTTTTGATGGTTTTCATTATTTTCGTTCATTGAACTGCACTTCTATTTCGAGATTGGAAAGAGAGGAAGAAGTATTAATCGAGCTGTTCGTGTGCAGGTGAACGAGCAGTAGGCGGCTTGCGAGCGGAGTCGTGAAGCGCCTCTTTCCTTCTTCTTTCCAAAATCTAAGTGAGTGGCTACCAACCCGATTAGCTAGCCCTGCTTCCAAGCTTCACTCCTTTGCCCCGATCAAACGATACCAAGTAATAATAAAAGAAACCAAGATAAAAAGAGAGTAGACTTGGTATGTTATGCTTGTCAATAAACCGTACGAACGGATACTTAACTGCATGCTTGTTCGCTTGGAAATAATCATAAACTGTTGCTTGTCTTGTGCAAATACATATTTCATACTCGTGTTGCCTGAAGTGCATGAATGCTTAACAATTATGGATATGTCGTGTGCTCGTGTTGCCTCGAAGGCGTAACTGATTGTTTAAGCAACGTATTGTTCGATCATGGACAACTTGTGCACAAGGGTAAGTTCTGCGGACGGTCGCTGGGGCACTGGCACCGTTCCGGTCCGGGCGGAACTCGTGTGTAGTCATCGTGTGCTAGAGGGGATAGCTTGCAACGCATCGTGTGCTTGTCGTGTGCTTGTCGTGTTCTCGTTGCATGCTATCCCTGTCCTTGACTATGTCCGTTATGGCACCACGCCAGTGATCATCGTGTATATTTAAACCTGTTGCATACTAACTTGTGTCTTCGTGGCAGGAAAGGCATGGTAAGTATTGTGCAGGTAATTCAAACGGTCAGGTAAAATCCACCGAACGGTGGCATGTTCATTTCAGTAAATTCTATATGCTGCTTACTTGTAAATAAACTAAGGCAAGATAGAAACCCACAAAATATGCATGCTTCACTAAACAATGTGTTGATTGGTATAGTCAGGCTAGCTCGCCTTCACCAGCATGTTTCGATATGCTGACCCTCGTTGAAACAGGTTCTCCGCACCAAGGCGAACCGAGCGAGGAGCCGAAGTCGTCTACCCGATCCAGTCCAACTGTTGGCGCATCTTCACCGCGCCCCCTGAAGCATTTGAAGACAGGAGCTGCAACTCTTCATACACAAATGCAGCTCCGTGGCAAAGCTATCCTCCAGCCAGGAGGTCTTTATTATTTTGAGTTTATAAAGGGATGTAATGTACAGGACTGCTATCTCATTTTGAGTCATCTCTTTTGTAAGCCGTTCGGCATATTAGCTAACTCGTTCAAGAGTTTGTAATAGATGTTCATTATCAATAAAGAGAACTTTTCTATGTTTCAAATCTGTGTTTCAATTTATCTGCGTACTCTGAATGTGTGCTTGCTATGCAAATCATTAAAGCCTTGTGCGGACGCAACTCCAGGCCCGCACGACGGTCACGATTCGGGGGACGCCTCAAGTGATTCTACGAAATTGGGTCATGACATAGTGGTATCAGAGCACAGATTCAAAGTTCCTTAGACTTCGTGTTGGAAAAGTTCCTTTAACGATCAAAATTCCTGTGCGAACTCTTGAACTCGCTAGGCCAAAATGAGATACGTTCATGCAATAAGTCCATAATACATTATGATCCTAATGTAATTTACCTTCTTTTGAAGGAATGGCTCCAGCGCAATCTGCAGCGCAAACTCCGGACGAAACGCAAGGCCAAGAAAGTAGTTCGGATACTTCGGGAAGTTCAAAGAGCCACCGAGCCGTGCCAAGCATCGATCCCGTCCAACGAATGTTGCAGATGTTGGAGGCAAACCAACAAAGGGACGAGGCTCGCTATGAACGGGCCGAGAAGCGGGCGGAAGAGAGTCAGCTCAAGTTTCAAGACAATATAGAAGCACGATTCTCAGTCCAACAGAAGCAGGTAGATACCCTGCAGCAGATCGTTCAGACTTTGGCATCCAACCAGTCCGCGGCAACGCCAGCGACTCCGGTGGAACAGCCCGTGCTTGAAGTAGAGACGCCGCAAATTCCAAGGACGAGGGACGTGATTGCCTTCGACTTTGGCCACTTCAAGAAAGTCTGCAACACCCCATTCAACGGGACTGAGGACCCAGTCGTAGCTCTAGATTGGTTGGCCGAACTTGAAGATCACTTCGCTCTGCTAGAGGTCCCCGAAGATAAGCGCATCTCCTGCGCGCAACTACAGCTCCGCCTCAACGCACACGATTGGTGGGACGTGCATCGACGATCTCTCCAATTTGATCACGGAGAGGAGGCGATCTCGTGGACGACTTTTCGTGCCGCGTTCGAAGAGGAGTTTGTACCCCCTCCAGTACAACGTCAAATGGAAAACGAGTTCGTGCAGCTGCGGCAAGGCAGCATGACAGTTAAGGAGTACTCCGCCGAATTCAACCGACTCTCCAAATTCGCTAGGGCCTATTTACCTGATGCAGCGAGTCGAACTAGAAGGTTTGAAGGTGGACTACGCCCTGCCATCCATTCGTACGTAGCCGTTCCTCAGTATCGTACGATGCGTGAAGTCATGAATCACGCCCTGTCGCTCGAACCACTCTATCCTCATGTTGCTGCCGGCGCTGTGCATACATCCAGTCACAAACGCCAAAGCAACGAGGGAGGAAATACTGCTACAAAGCGCCCGAATAACGCTGGTCAGCAGGACGGGGATTGGAACAAAACTTGTCACTTCTGTAAAAGAAAAGGGCACCTTAAGAAGTACTGCCGTAAAAGACTTGGATTATGCCTCGCTTGTGGCGATCCAGGCCATGCTATTTCCTCCTGTCCGAACCTTCATGGTCGTCGTCCTGAACGAAATAATCCCTAATGGTAGGTCATATTCTTAAGTTTCGGGACGAAACTTCCAATTAGTTGGGTAGGATGTAGCGCCCCGTTCTCCCGGTGCGGAGATCGCGGCTAAGAAACACAAGACGGTATCGTTCGATCGGGATAGATTGAATTAAGAACTCGTCCTCGTTATGGATTTGTTTCTTCGGAATCGATTCCCATATTCAGTGGACTGCGCCTCAAGGATCGGCTTAGCGGCAGAGTCAGGAGGGACCTCTCCGCTGCTATCTTTTATTGCCTCGTTTTCGATGTCGCTTGTTGCTTTCGTACTTTGAGTTGGTTTTGGGATTTGCTTGTTTTCCTTGAACGGTTTCGATGGTTTTCATTATTTTCGTTCATTGAACTGCACTTTTATTTCGAGATTGGAAAGAGAGGAAGAAGTATTAATCGAGCTGTTCGTGTGCAGGTGAACGAGCAGTAGGCGGCTTGCGAGCGGAGTCGTGAAGCGCCTCTTTCCTTCTTCTTTCCAAAATCTAAGTGAGTGGCTACCAACCCGATTAGCTAGCCCTGTTTCCAAGCTTCACTCCTTTGCCCCGATCAAACGATACCAAGTAATAATAAAAGAAACCAAGATAAAAAGAGAGTAGACTTGGTATGTTATGCTTGTCAATAAACCGCACGAACGGATACTTAAACTGCATGCTTGTTCGCTTGGAAATAATCATAAACTGTTGCTTGTCTTGTGCAAATACATATTTCATACTCATGTTGCCTGAAGTGCATGAATGCTTAACAATTATGGATATGTCGTGTGCTCGTGTTGCCTCGAAGGCGTAACTGATTGTTTAAGCAACGTATTGTTCGATCATGGACAACTTGTGCACAAGGGTAAGTTCTGCGGACGGTCGCTGGGGCACTGGCACCGTTCCGGTCCGGGCGGAACTCGTGTGTAGTCATCGTGTGCTGGAGGGGATAGCTTGCAACGCATCGTGTGCTTGTCGTGTGCTTGTCGTGTTCTCGTTGCATGCTATCCCTGTCCTTGACTATGTCCGTTATGGCACCATGCCAGTGATCATCGTGTATATTTAAACCTGTTGCATACTAACTTGTGTCTTCGTGGCAAGAAAGGCATGGTAAGTATTGTACAGGTAATTCAGACGGTCAGGTAAAATCTACCGAACGGTGGCATGTTCATTTCAGTAAATTCTATATGCTGCTTACTTGTAAATGAACTAAGGCAAGATAGAAACCCACAAAATATGCATGCTTCACTAAACAATGTGTTGATTGGTATAGTCAGGCTAGCTCGCCTTCACCAGCATGTTTCGATATGCTGACCCTCGTTGAAACAGGTTCTCCGCACCAAGGCGAACCGAGCGAGGAGCCGAAGTCGTCTACCCGATCCAGTCCAACTGTTGGCGCATCTTCACCGCGCCCCCTGAAGCATTTGAAGACAGGAGCTGCAAATCTTCATACACAAATGCAGCTCCGTGGCAAAGCTATCCTCCAGCCAGGAGGTCTTTATCATTTTGAGTTTATAAAGGGATGTAATGTACAGGACTGCTATCTCATTTTGAGTCATCTCTTTTGTAAGTCGTTCGGCATATTAGCTAACTCGTTCAAGAGTTTGTAATAGATGTTCATTATCAATAAAGAGAACTTTTCTATGTTTCAAATCTGTGTTTTAATTTATCTGCGTACTCTGAATGTGTGCTTGCTATGCAAATCATTAAAGCCTTGTGCGGGCGCAACTCCAGGCCCGCACGGCGGTCACGATTCGGGGGACGCCTCAAGTGATTCTACGGAATTGGGTCGTGACAGAGGACGCGGCGGAGGCGGCGCGCGACGCGGGGAGCAGCGCGGGTCGTGGGGGAGAGGGTGGAGGCCGGGTCGGGTTTGCGGGTCCGGGTCGGGTCTGTTGGATCCGACCCGACCCGCTAGGGGCTGGGCTCGGGTTGGGCTGGGCCGGGTCTGTTGGGCCGGGCTGGGCCGGCCCAACGGGCTGGGTTAAAAATAAAAAGAAAATAATAATAATATTAATAATAATAATATCAGTAATTAATTAATAAATAATTAATTAAATAGGTAAATACTTTTTAGGCATTTAAAAATAGGTCCGGGGCCCGATAAATTCCAAAAAAATTGCCTTAAGTCCACTTTTTCATTTTACACCCAAAAATATTATTTTTATAATATTTTAATATCATTTATTATCAATTAAAAATTATTTAAAAATTAAAATCCTGTTTTTAAATTACAAAAAAATCTCAGAAAATTCCAGAAAATTGTGAAAAATCCAGTTTTTAAAATTTTGAAAAAAATCAGGGGGTTTACAAGGACCAAGTCCGAAGAAATGAACCGGGCGCTCTGATACCAATTTGTCACGCCCCAATCTCCCGCAAGCTCGACAGTCCCCGCTGAACGTGAATCACCACGTTGCAGCTCTCCCGCGAGACAATCGTTCTAATCGGGACGTGATGCCGTACGAGCCTGGAGTTGCGCTCGTACAAGGCGATGTTATCAAACACCAAATGTTATCATTGAATCAACCAAGTTGCAGCGGAAGCCAATTTGTGTACCAAGCACACAATCAGAGTATACGCAGCGAAGCTCACGATAGGGTCCAAACGGAATGTCCAGAGTCAATGCCACAAAGGCGATGCCACGGAGACGATGAAATACTTTTGCTCTTTTCTCTAGCCCACAAAGGTACTTACAGTTCATACATCTTGTCCCATATATCCAAGCAGCGCCACTACGCCTGTGTACCTGAAATATTGCCCATAAACGTGGGTCAGTACACAACCGTACTGGTGAGCGGGGTAACCCACTCGTCTAAGCCGACACTAAGTAAAATAGTGAATGCGACAGTTATATGGTGATCTTTCTAGTTGAATCCTAGATTCTTTTCATGGCATAGGGATGACATGTTAAGGAAAGCTGTAAAGCAGTTTAAGCATGCAAGCATTCAACTCAAACCAATCGACAAGCAGTTATGTATATCCGACCCGTCTAACTCAATGCCATCGCTTGCACGATAACATATCGAACCATCAGTCTCACCTCAATATCCATCCTCAACCAACAGTTTATATCCCAATATCGAGTGCACACTCTTGCCGAGGCAAGGTGGCCGCGCCTACACGAAAGCCAAACCAACAAAAGAAAAGCAAGCCAACTCTTATCTATATGAAGTCACTGGCAAAGCCATAAAGGACAAAATCCAAGCATTAACGGTGCTCCCTATCAGCCCGGATAGCAAGCCCCGCTGGAGGTCCCGTAATGCATCGTGACTAGCACTATGACTAGCACGAATCAATATTTTCCTCCGGATCGATACGGTCTCAGTGCCCCGGTAAGCCGTTTTGAGAAAATGTCAAACCCTTGTATACACAGGTTGTCCGTGACATGCAGAAAGTAGGTATGACGAGAGGATCGAACATTCTCGCCCCACCAAGCGGTCCTAGACTCGTTCAACCGATATCCAACCGAAGCATCCATAACCATTCTTCCAACATATCCAACCAAGGAGTCCAAATCTCGACCTCAATATATATATCCCAAGGCACCAAAATACTCATAAGCACAATCTCTCAAGTTGTGCCCAAGTTATGCCCATATTTCACATTGCCACTTTCTAACACAGTGTTTCACATTGGGTGCAACACCCCACACTCCGAATAATCCCATGGCTTAATGCCCCAACAGTGGCACAATACCCTCGCCGATGCAGTTGTTCGGTTTCGAACCACAACTGCTCGCTTTGCAAGACAAAGCGACCCAGTGATACTCGTGCACGGATGCACGCTCGCTCGCCCGAATTCTCGATATTTCCATTCTGTCATTCCAACTTGTATAATTCCAACCGTCCAAGTATAATCCCAATTATCCAACCGACTGCCTCAAATGAATAATCCAACTATCGTACCAACTATCCAACGCGTAAATCATTCCAAGCCATAATCCTACCAAGCCAACGACGTACACTCTATGCACGCCTCAGTGTAGTGATTCCCAATGTTTCAGCCCAAGTGTTCAAGCCTTTTACGTGTTTCCCATATTATTAGGCATGAAGGAGTAGAGGAGAAGGGAAAGAGCCCACTCACAATGGTTGATCCCGTTAAGCATCCTGTCCTGCCGATACGGCCAATCCCTTGAACCCGTGGTCCGATGCAAGCGCGATCTACTCAACTGGTATGACCGTGCGAGCAGGCCGTGCTCTCCAAATCATCCGACCGACCGGATTAAGGAAGACGGCATTATCGCTTCCATCCAGCTATTCAGTACTGTTCTGAACGAACACCTGATTTCCATCGAACCCGCTAGCCATCTGCACATTGAAACCAACTCGATTAATCCTTCTTCCCGAAATCCAACAATTTAAATGTAACCAGCATTTGATTCTTTCAATCCGACTCAGCGTAACGCTCCGAGCGGTTGCGGGGCGTTACATGAGACGTATTATTACATTGGGTGGGGAGAGACACACAGGCTACAGGTTGATTATATATTATGCCGGCGTCTCAGTCTCTCTCCGAGCTAGACAACCACATGATATCACTGCTACCGGCTCCCAGACACAGAGCTTGTAGTGGTTTCAGCCTGAGATATAGTGCTGCTCTCATCTTGCATATCGTTTAGCTGGTTATATATTTACCCTATTATTTCATTTATTTGCTGTACTGCATTATCTTTGGCTTGTATTATCTGTACCTTGCTATGTCCCCTGAGGACTTGGATCCGGATTATGTTCCAGGATTAGCAGAGGAGATCCACCCCGAGATATTCAGGACAGGAGCATTATCAGGAGCAGAAGCAAAAACAGGTGCATACAGTGGAGCAGAACCAGGAACCAAGGACTAGGTGATTGCCATGTATTCTCTGAGTATATGTTTCTTCCATACTCAGTCAGTGATGATATTTACTTTCTTGTTAAATGAACCATTGTATCAGACTTGATTATCGGGTTGTTCCCCGATTTAATTACTTATGACTTGATATTGATGTTTATGTTTCTTTTTGTTGATATTTGATATATTCATTTTGTGGATGAGATTAGTAGATCCTGATTATTGTTGTAATACAGCTTAAGTATGTCCCGATGGATCCATTAAATTGGGTTTGTCCATCGGTGTATGCTGCTGGCCATTGCCACGTGTCCAGTCCCTCGATATTTTGGGACTGGGACGTGACAGTTGGCGAGTTACTCTCGACCACTTCACCCCGCCAACTCAGTGGGCGGGTCCTCCTCCTCCCTACAATTACTCCTAACTTTTCCCTTTTTTTATAATTTTATATAAATTTATTACTTTATACGAAAAAAATCGTATTGTAAAATTGTTGTCACATCGATGCAAGTACACAAGCATCAATCAGTCCCAATGCTATACTATTGTAAATTCAGAAAATTTAGTCAAAAGTATTAGAAATTAATTTTATTACAAAAAAAGGTAAAAATTTGGCAATTTTACAACCACAACATATTATCGTCATATTTTATGACGTAACTTAAAAATTATGTCCTAAAATAGGACGTACATTACTAATAATAAATTAAATTGATAACCGAATATGCTAATCTCATTATTATAATTAATCGAAATATGGTTAGAGCAGAGAGCGGGATAATTAAGAACTTTTGCTCTAATATTGGGCGTAAGTTTGGTAATTATTTGGCGTAAGTTGGCGTAATTGTCGTCCAATTATTTGGCATAAATCACTTTTGACTAAATGGCCTCGTCTTTACTCGCATGTGACAGACTTTTGACCTAACTTTTGATTTTTGACCGCTTTTGATAAAAGGAAAATAGTATGTTGTGGTTGATAAAAGGAACATTGTTGCAAAATTGATAAAACAAACTTAAAACTTACTCTCCTCTGAATTTTTTTTAACTCGCTTGTGAACATTTTTTACCGAGGGAAGAAGAAGAAAAGGAAGCGAAGAAGAAGAAGAAGAAGAAGGCAACAACCATTTAGTATAAAGTGGCAGCCAACTTACGCAAAAAAATCGACAAGAATACCAAACTAACACCCAATAATTGGGCAAAATTACCAAACTTACGTCCAATATTAAGGCAAAAGTTCCTAATTATCCAATTAGTTTCTTCGGTTATCAATTTAATTCATTATTAGTAACTTACGTCATATTTTATGGCGTATGTTTTAAGTTACGTCATAAAATGTGGCGATAGTATGCTGTTGATGCAAAATTAGCAAAATTTATGTTTTTTCTACAATAAAATTAATTTCTAATGCTTTTGACGCAATTTTCTTTTGTGGTTTTTTTTCACATTGCTGCTTCATACATACGCAATGTCTTGACACTATCTTGAACTGCATCATATTTTAACGGGTGACTAATCAAGACATTATGTAATCCCTAAACCCCTTACCTCCTTGTAACTGACACATGTTCACCGTTTTGTTGTCAAGCAACCACGCGGTGCGACTGAGTAGGGCTGAAAATCAAACGAACAAGTTCGAACAAAGAGTGTTCGAATTCGGTTCGACTAAACTATCGAACGAGTTTGAATCAAGCCGAGCTTAATGTCGAGTCCAATGATGATGTTTGAACTCGATTCGATCAGAGACTCGAAAGGATCGAACTCGACTAGATTTAGCTCGCGAGCTCGGACGAACACGAATCTAGTCCGAGCCAAGACCGAGCCCCATACACCTGTTGTATAAACCATTACAATGCTCTAAGATTTTTTTTTTTATTGCTATATACATATTGGAAACTAAAATTTAGATGAGAATCAAGAAGAAATAAATTGGGAAGACCAAAATCGTTGGAGTTGAGGAATAAAAGCGTCCGCCGCTTCCTCAATGAGAATAAAGAGAGTTCGTCACTTCCAGTCTTCAAAGCATCATCCACTTTCCGTCTTCTTTCAGCACAAAATAATATGGAGAAGTGCCTCATTCAATACAGGCATGGGAGGACTACAGACATGAAAAACTAGCATAGGAGTCATACGAGTCTTTTCTACTATAGGAGACTCCACTCCAGACTCGATACAATGGTGGTGGTGGCACCCCAACGTGTTGCTCAGCATGTTTCATTGAATGGATGTATTTAACTACAGCTCCTTACCTGCGCATTTCAAGATCATTGGCTATGGACCCAACGTGTGTTGTCGAGTTTACTTACCATTTAATTTTAATTAATTTATCTAAAAGAAAACTTTAGGAATGTGTCGTTTACTTCCAACATAAACATACATCACTTACACTAGAGAAAGAAAAATAATATGAGAAATTGAACCGAGTTCGTTTGCGAACAAGAACGAGTCGAACTCGGTTCGAATACCTCTTCGAACGAAAAATAATAATAATTAATCGAGTTCGGTACCGATTAGTTTACAAACATGCTTCGAATCGAACTTGGACCGAACCGAACGCGAACTGTTTGAATCGTAGCGACGAGACTTACTTCCAATACATAGTGTACATGTACGTTAATAAAGTGTTACTTTAAAACCAATGGTCTAGAACAATTTAGACAAAAATTAAGTTGCACCCCACTTTATTTATCCATATTAAAGATGTACCCTGTACGATTATCGTAATGTATGACTCTTTACTTTTAACGAAAATCATCTGCAACTAGCTGTCAACCCCTTTGACCAAATTTTTGGACAAAAATATCTCCTTCCGTACACGACATAGGAGAGGGTGAGCTGGGAAGAAGGAAGAGATATTTCGGTCAAAAATTAACAGTAAAAACAGTTAACTGTTAGTTTTCGTTAAAAAAATAGGATGCCATACATTATGGTAATCATGTGAAATATAACTTGAATATGGATAAATAAAACTGGGTGCAACTCAAATTTATTACCTTAAAAAAAGAGATAAAATGGTAAATAATCAAACGTAAACACACAATTTCTCCAACCCAATCCCTCGCTCCCTCCCTCCTGCCCCGTTCCAAATCCCTCCCAAAATCATGGAAGGAGGCAACAACATTGACCCCACCACCAAGAACCCACCAATGTCCCAGCAGCAACAGCACATGTTCCAGCAGCAGCTCTTCCTCCTCCACCAATACCAACAGCAGCAGCAGCAGCAGCAGCAGCAGCAGCAACAACAGCACCAACAGTCCCCCCTCCCCACCGCCGCCTCCGCCGCCGTGAGCCTCCAGCAGCAGCAGGCGGCCATGTCCCGGTTCCCGTCCAATATCGACGCTCACCTCCGTGCCCCGGGCCTCCGATCCAACGTCCACCACAGGCCCACCACGGGGGTTCCGGCAGGAGGGGGGACCTCTTCCTCCACCTCCCCCAGCCAGTTCCAGCAGCCCCAGCAGCCCCAGCAGCAGGCGAAGGCGGTGGCCGGAGGGGGAGGGGTTAGGGGGAGCCCGGTGGAGGCGGAGATGGTGCAGCAGGACCTCACGAAGATCTGCAAGCCTGACGTCAAGAGGCCCTTCGCTTCCGTCGAAGATGCCGTCTTTAGGTTATTTATTACTCCTTCCTTTCTTCCTTCTAGGGTTAGGGTTAGGGTTTGGTTGGAGAAAATTTGGGGCTTCTTTATTTTCTTTATGGTCACTGCATTGTGTCTTGGGGGTGGGGGGAGAGGTTTTCCCATCGAGTTTCATGGGGAGCCTCGCAACCATGTCGAGTCGAGGTGCCTCGCCTTGGCTTCTTGCACGCTGCTCCTTGCTTGCTCGCGCCTGTGGCATGTGTCTCGATGTGTTATTGACAAATGTTTTGAGACGATTAGAGTTTGATCTGTTATGCTAGGGTTGAGGCTCCAATGTTTTTTGTGTTATTTCTTATGGTTTTGTGTTATATTTAAGATCTGCAATCTTGACGGTCAAGAGGACCTTTCCAAAGACACGGCTTTTAGGTATTTCTTCCATCCAAACCTTCTTCTTCTCCTGGTTTTGTGCAAAGGTTCGCAGTATCAGTAGATAATCTTACATATCATTCGAATTTGTCACATCGGTTCCGATAGTTGGGGCTATATTTTTCCGTCGATTCAGTAGAACGAATTAAAAGAAAAAGAAAGGATAACATAAAACAATATTGTTCAATACAATAGAAATTTAGTAGAATATTTGGCTTATTTATTATTGAGGTGGACCTACATATATATAGGAGAGGCTAACCCCTCTCCCTACTATTCTACTCAATGTGGGACTAAAAGTCCATTAATACTCTCAACACTCCCCCTCAAGATGGATGATAGATATCAATAATCTCCATCTTGCTACATAGTTTAGAAAGACTTAATGAATTAAGACCCTTAGTAAGACAATCTGCGACTTGTTCTTCTGAGCGAACATGATCGAGCTTTAATATTCCTTTCTCTAGCTTATCTTTAATGAAGAATCGATCAATCTCGATGTGTTTCGTTCTGTCATGCTGAACTGGATTGTAGCTATACTTAGTGCAGCTTGACTGTCACTCAGAAGGCGCAATGATGTTCCTTGGTCCAGCTTCAACTCTGTCAGCAGTGCTTTTACCCACAACAAATCTAACACACAACAAATCTAACACTCCCAGAGTCATAACTCTATATTCTGCTTTATTGGTCTATCGTGCTACCACAAACTGTTTCTTGCTTCTCCATGAGACTAGGTTATCCCCCATAAAGACACAGTACCTTGAGGTAGACCTTCGATCGTCCATGCTGTTTGTCCAATCTGCATCGCAATATCCCTCAACACCCAGGTGTCCATTGTTCTTGAACCATAGCCCTCTTCCAGGAGCCCCCTTCAGATATCTCAGTATATGGAAAACTGTATCCATGTGGGCCTTCCTTGGATCATGCATGTAGCGACTCACTACACTCACAACAAATGAAATACCAGGACGAGTGTGGCCTAGATAAATCAATATGCCTACTAGTCTTTGATATCTCTTACGATCAACTGGCTCTCCCGTCTCTGTCTCCAACTTATCTTTCTGATCGGTTGGAGTGACTGTTGATCGACATTCCAGCATACCAGTCTCTGCGAGCAGGTCTAGTACACACTTCCTCTGATAGAGGACGATCCCATCTCTTCCTCGAGCCACCTCGATCCCGAGAAAATACCTCATCATTTCCAAGTCCTTTACTTCAAATTCCTTTGCAAGTTTTGACTTCAGCTGGGTAATCTCCTCATCCTCATCATCATCGCTTGTGGTCACTATATCATCTACATATACTGCAAGTATGATGACGTGGCCTCTCGCATGTCGGAAGAAGACCGTGTGATCTGTATTGGTCTGGCTGTACCCCATGCCTATGACGGCTTTCCTGAATCTTTCAAACCAGGCTCGAGGAGATTGCTTGAGTCCATACAGTGATTTCTTAAGCTTGCACACCTTTCCTATCGACTGCTTCGTGCAAAACCTCGGAGGCGTCTCCATGTATACTTCCTCTTGTAGATCTCCATAAAGAAAGACATTTTCACATCCAATTGATGAAGTTGCCACCCATGATTTGCTGCAATAGAGACCAGGGTTCTCACATTGCTCATCTTTGCTACTGGAGCAAATGTCTCATCGTAGTCGATGCCATAGGACTGAGTAAATTCTTTTGCAACCAATCTTGCCTGATATCGTTCCACCTTTCCTTCTGGCATCTCTTTTACTATGAAGATCCATTTGCATCAAACTGCTCTCTTTTCTTTAGGTAATGTAACAAGTTTCCATGTTCCATTTCTTTCAAGTGCCTCAAGTTTCTTCAACATTGTAGCTTTCTATCTTGGATCTTTCTTCGCTTTCTGTCAATACTTAGGCAAAGAGGTGGTGTCTAACGATGCAATGAATGCTCCATAAGTAGGGAATAGATTAAAGTAGAATAAAAAATGGGTAATGTTATATTCATAACCATAACGATTAAGGGATCTTCCTGCATTACTGTGAGAAGATCTTCTTAAGGGAATATGAGATAGTAGAGGAGAGATCATACCATCCGAATCAGAGGGATTCGGTGCGGGAGGTGCATCTTCAGGAGGTGGGGCAGGGTTAGGCGAGGGACATGGCACAGTAGAGGCAATAGACACAGTAGTGGACTGCTGATTTCTCTTTCTGTAGACTTGGAGCTCTGTAGATTGTTCTGTAGTCTGTTCCTTCTCCTGTATTAGAGCATCACTTTCTTCTTCCTGATTGTGTGCATCCTCATCACTTTCCTCATTCTCGCTATCTCTCCCTTGTTCCCTTAGACCAACTTCCATCATTGGGCATGAAATTGATCCGACAATCACGCTTGGGCCCATCTCCCCCAAACTCCTAACACCTTCTGTGTTAGGTGTGTCGCCAAATGCGGAGCCTTCACTTGAACCATTGTGGTAGTATGGTTTCATCTCTCTGAATGTAACGTCCATGCTCACAAGGAGCCTTCGCTCCATAGGACTCAAGCAAGAATGTCCCTTCCAAGTCCCTGAGTAGCCAACAAAGACATACTTCACTACCCGAGGGTCCAACTTTCCTACCGCAGGCCTATTATCCTTCACAAAGCATACACATCCAAATACTTTTGGGGGAACAATGCACTTGTTCTCACCTGTAAGCATCTCAAACGATGTCTTCCATCCTAACACCTGAGAGGGCATCCTGTTGATGAGATATGCAGCCGTCAACACGGCATGCCTCCACAAGTGTTTAGGAACAGCCATAGCAAACACCATTGACCGTGCTACTTCCAACATGTGCCTGTTCTTCCGTTCCGTCACGTCATTCTATGCTGGTGTATAGGCACATGAAGTCTGGTGCTGTATCCTATGGGTTGATAAGTACTCTTCAATAACCTTGTTGGTGTATTCTGTCACATTGTCAGACATCAAAATCTTTACCTTAGCACCGTATTGTATTGTAACCCTGCGAAAAAATCTTGAAAGCATGCAAAGACATTACTCTTACTCTTCATTAGGTATACACAGGTAACACGAGTGTAGCAGTCAATAAAGGTGACAAACCACTTAAAACAATTAACAGCAATTGTAGGACAAGGTCCCCACACATCAGAGTGTATCATATCAAAAGCAGCTAAACTTCTATTTCCATAACTCACATAAGAGCTTCTGGTATGTTTTTCAAGTTCACGAGCATCACAAACCATCTTTTGCTTATTAACCTTTTGATACATAGAGGGATACATCTGACTCAGTAAAGTGAATGAAGAGTGTCCCATGCGCTGATGTTGGAGTAATAATTTTGCTTCCACAGTCCTTCGCGTCTCCTCCGGTTGTGTTTCATCAACTAGTGACGCCAGTGCTGCATCCATCTCACCCCTGTCTAAATACCATAGCCTTTTATGTCAAGTGCCAGTCCCCAACCGTCTCTCCGTTCCCTTCTTCTGAAAAATTACCTTAGAGATGTCAAAGGAAACAACACAATTAAGTTGAAGAACAATGGCATTAATGGACAATAGATTAACAGGAAAAGATAGAGCATACAAGATATCAGTAAGAGTCATGGAAGGGGTGCATTCAACTGTGCCTTTACCCACAATGGGTCTAGCAGTACCATCAGCAGTCTGTATGCTTTCAGGCGTCACCAGGTGAGTGTAATCTTGGAACTCATCATGGGCACCCGTGACATGGCGGGATACCCCAAGTCAATTATCCAATTTAGACTTCCTGGTCTGTGGGTAGATACAAGGGCATGAGCAGGTATACATGTGCTTGTATGTGCATAGTAGGTGATGTTACCCTCGGAGGTGGTTGGAGTCGATGTCCCAGCGGTGTTGGCTCGACTGTCGCTGGTTCCAAGCTTCATGCTCCTCCATATTTCTAGCATTTTTCTCTCACTGGGGGTCATATCGAATGACTGACTCCCATTTTCCCCTTTTGCCATGTTTGCTTTGTGCCCTCTAGAATAATTATTCCTGCCACCGACATAACCTCCTTTGCCACCCCTACGCACTCCATGTCTGCTTCCGCGCCTACTGGACTGGCCTCTCAGAGGTTTCGTACAAAATCTGATGAAGTGTCCAGAGTCTCCACAGTTGTAGCACCCTCCCCCTTCGGAAGGATTTGGGTTAAAAATTGCTAAAGTCGATTTTTTTTCACCGAAGAGTTAATGGTGCTAGGCATCAGCTTCAACCATGTCTCTTCTTGTGCCATAGCATCTATGACCTCCTCCAGTGATAGCAGTCCGGGTTGTGCAAGTAGGACATTTCTCCTCTTCTCGAATGCTGGGTTGAGCCCCTTCAGGAACTTCATCATCCTCTGTCGCGAGACATACTCCATGAACTTCTGATAATGTTTCGCAAATGTCGGTTCCACTTGCTCATCCTTCACGTCAATGAGATCATAGTGGTCGAGATCTGACCAATATTTCTTCAACAGAGCCGCATACTCAGAGATGATGTGATATTCTTGGACCACCTTATCAAGTTCATCCTATAGTTGGAAGACCCTCATAGGGTTGTCCGACCCTGAGTACATGTCTCTCAGCGTCATCCAAATGTCACCAACACCCTCCATCGCTTTCACGTTGTCCGACACTTCGGTCAATGGGCTGTCAATCATCCAGCTACAACATTGTTGACGATTTTTCACACAACAAACTCCTGTGAGGAGTGATCTTCAGGTGCCTCAGGTTGGTAATTCGCATAGCCCACTAAACCCCTTGCCTTCAGAGTCCGCACCGCCTGACGCGACCACTTCAAGTAGTTGGAAGTACCCTCCAACTTTTTCATTTTGTATGGTGATGGATCCACATTTGCGTGTGCAACACGGGAGTTAGTCTTGGTCAGCCTCCTGGAGAAGAGATCGTCCACCAAAGCCTTCATCTCTTTGGCCGTCAGCTTGCCGTAGATCGTCTCCATCGTCTTCTTCTTCTCCTCTTCCATTAGTAACGCGGTGGCAGATCTATATCGTCTCCACCTTTGATCGTCGTTCTCTCCACGTCTATTGTTCCTCCTTCAGCAGCAACGACGTCTTCGAGAGCAGCTGCTCATGTCCCGTGTATGGCTGCGACCCGAGGTCGTCTGGCTTGACGAGAAGGAGGAGGAAGGCTGCTATGGCGGAGAGGGAGCGGGGGCCGGCGTTGAGAAGGGCGGGTTGCTGGCCGTTGTAGGGGAGGGCCGCGGCGGTGCTGGCGGCGGAAGGGTGGGGGGTGGGGAGAATGGGGGGTTTGGCGGAGGTGGAGTTTGGAAGGGGGGGCGACTATGGAGTGGGGGTTAGGGTTAGGATTTGGTGGAGAAGGGTGTCGGCTAGGATTAGGGTTAGAGTTTGGTATCTCTGCTACCAAATAAAAATTTAGTAGAAAGCTTGGCTTGTTTATTATTGAGGTGGAGCTACATATATATAGGAGAGGCTAACCCTCTCTCTACTATTCTACTCAGTGTGGGACTAAAAGCCCATTAATACTCAGCAAATATTATTTCATTCAAAACTAATCTGAGCACAACAAATGATACATAAGATTATGCCTAAATGTATCAAATGTTTTCTATTTTGATAAATTATATATATATATATATATATATATATATATATATATATTATATAAGACAAATGCATAGTAAATTGTGCAAGTTGTCTCCTACACTTTGACTTGATCAATTGATCTGTTATAGTAGGTCATCTTTTTAAGTGAAGATTGAAAAAAAATAAGGTAAATCATGAAAAGGAATCATGACCTATAATAGGAGGTAACAAACAAGTAAAAAAAATTAAATAATGTTTTCCATAATTATTGCTCCTAGTCATATTACAAGAAAGCCCTTTCAATAAGAACCATTGCATCATAAATCAATGGTCGAAAAAATTGCTTATATGGATACAAATTGTGTGTATGTGTGTGTTTGTCCCGAAACCAAGAACTCCAATACTGCAATCAGAAACTGTCGAAACCGGTTACACGGTTCTCACAAGGACCTGAAACCGTTTCTAATATTGACAGCGTGAACTTAGGTTCTAATACCGACATCGTGAACCTAGGTTTCTTTGTTTATCACCAGGGGATTTAAGTTGACAAAATTAGGGTTGCTGTCTACGTTGTGTTTTATGTGGATGATATGGTATTATAGTGCACATGTTTGGGGGAAGAAGTTTAGGTTTATATTGAAGAAAATTATGGTTTTGGTGGAATGTATTTTTAGGGTTTAGGCCTAGGATGGCAGACGAGGATTGGGAAGTTTCACACTTTAAGCAGTTGAGCCTTATATTAGGAAAAGAAATTTATATTCAGAATTAGGCTTCTAGTGGTCCTTTGAAGAAAATGACTGTTTTTGTTGAAGTATGCAAAGCAGTTAATGATTACTGATGATTAAAAGTTTAGGTTTTATTGTTATCACAAAAGTTGGGGTTTAGTTGGAAAGCATTACCTTCCTCTTCTTCTTCTTCTTCTTCTTCTTTTGCTTCTGATAGTGTTCTCTATGGATGAAATAGTGTCATTTTGTTTGTGGGAAGAAAGATAGGTTTTTACAAGAAAAATTTATGCTAGGGTTAAGACTACTTTGCTTTTGTGGATTGTCTTCTCTTTCACTGGTGGACCGTGTTCTTTTCTACTTGTGAAGAATATTTATAGTTTTGGAGTGATTTTTAGGCTTTAGGTATATGGATGGCGAGTTAGGAATATAGTTTCAATCCTTAAGCATGATAGTAATAGTATATGAGAGGAGAAATTTATATTTATAATTAAGCTTAGTGGTCCTCTGATTGATTAATTGAAGAAAATGAACATTTGATTGAATAATAGAAAGTATGGGTAATTGCAGATATTTCTGTTGTTGTGATAGAATTTTGTTCCTTCTTCTCGTTGTCTGTTGATGGCGGACAACAGTGTGTGGAATTGTGGTCTAGTCTCTTCAGTGCTTTGTTGTAGCTGCCATTACTTTTTCTTTTGTTAATAACTCCATCTGTTGGAGATTTGTGGGACTTCTAAGCAAATAACAATATTGGGGACTTATCTTGAAATAGGGTAGATTAAAGGGACGTAGGTCAAAAAACCCATTAAAATAATTCTGCCACTAGCAACAAAACAATTAGAGAGAATAGAATGGGTTAAACAACAAGAGCACATAGAAAGGCAGACTATATATCCCTGTTTTGCCCAATTTGGCCTATATAAAGTCCTGATCCAATCCTATTGGCTTTCCAATATGTATGAGTTTCTTGGCTGATAACATGCATCTTAAACCTATTAATTCCCCCAGGAGGCATGTTGCAAATACCCTTTTTTGTCTTGTTAGGCTCACTATGGTCACACCTCCTGAGATTTCCACTTCTTGCGATGTGCGATGGTACTACCGTTCCCATGGATAGGTCCTTGCCTTTTCAAGCAAAGACATTATCCTTGCCTTTTCAAGCAAAGACATTATCAGGATCTTACTCAATCTTACTTTGTCGTGGTTCGCTTAGGCACCGGGATACGAATATGTGGTGTGCTACTTTCTGGCTACACGAAACAATAGGGGATGGGCTTAATACGTGATTATGTGGTACTGTTCACAATTTGCTTAAGAGTAAGTTGTTTGTGTTGTGTGCTTGAATGCGTCTAATATGAAAGAACTCATAAGAATTCTACAATAACCTGCTATGCTTGTTTTTGACAATCGATTGATGTTGTTGTCTTTTATTTTGATTTGATTGATATAAAAAATTCAGTTAGGAAGTAGAGTAGCAGGTCATTGTAGAATTCGTATTTTCTAGACTGATGGTAAACAAATAAGGTATGAAGGCTTTGTTAGAGAGCCATTGCAGAAAGAAGACTAGGCTAATTTGCAACTAAATACTCCGAACTTTCCTCAATTTGCAACTTGCTATCCTAAACTACTTTAATAGGCAAGTTATACTCGAACTTTTAAGATTTTGCGAGCTAATACCCTCCGTTAAGCTGCCATCCAACTTAACGGTCATGTGCACATGACGCGATCATTATTTTCCTTCAATTAAAAAAGAAAATCCTACCTTATTGATTCTTCCCCAAATCTAAACCTAATCCTAAATCTAACCTAACGGAGGTGGAGATGCTCAAAAGGGTGTCATCCAAGAAAGGGGGTCGTCTAGGAGGTACATCGACGAGGATAGGGGTCGACAAGGTGGATGAGTGGCCATGGGGATTTTCTAGACATTGGGAAAGGCGAGGAGAGGTGTCTTGTCAACAATAGTGGGGTGGGAGGAGATGGTCGACCTGGAGGGAATCGACCAAGAGAGGGGTGGCGGGACCCCCAAAAGGAGAGGGTAGGTGATCGGTGGGTTTAGTATTAGGATTTTTAGGGCTAGGGTGCACGAGGAAGAAGATAATGATAGAATAGTAATTTTATTTATTTGTTTAACAACGTAGGATAGCAGGTTGCAAAAACTTAGTTCAGGCTACAAGTTGTCACATTTGGTACTTCAGAGTATTTAGTTGCAAATTAGCGTAGAAAGAAAGAAAAAAAAAATCGTACACAACACAAACAACTAAAAAAACATTTTTCTCTCTATTATAAGCTCTGAAGAAGAAGAAAAAACTCGTACACAACACAAACAACAGAAGAGTTTTTCTCTATAATAATTGTAGAATGGGCTCAAAAATCAGTCTGAAGACTTTTTTCTATAATGGATGTATGTTAGGTAGTCTAATAAAGGTCTGAAGACTTTGTTATGGATCCATTGTCGAATTTGTATTTTCTAGACTGATTTTTCTATATGGAAGAAGAACTCATATGAAATCTACAATGACCTGCCTTGCTTTTTTCGACAATCAATTTATTTTGTTGTCTTTCTATTTTCTAGACTGATGGTATAAGGTCATTCCTGCGTGGAGCTTGGGAATGAAAATTTTAGATCAAGGCTGAGAGAGCTACATGCCGTACAACAGGAGGATTGAGCTGCCAGAGAATGTTGATGTTGAGAAGATCAAAGAATGAAAGTTTTCAATACTTGTGGGGGCACTTAGGTACTCTA
The DNA here is from genome assembly GCA_036927795.1 of Iris macrosiphon. Taxonomy (NCBI): domain Eukaryota; kingdom Viridiplantae; phylum Streptophyta; class Magnoliopsida; order Asparagales; family Iridaceae; genus Iris; species Iris macrosiphon. The sequence goes on along the minus strand of JAYESA010000016.1, from coordinate 133,214,415 downwards.
AGAGATGATGATAAGCCTGAATGGGCTAGGAAGAAAAGCGGAGCCTTTGTTATATAGCCATTATAGGGGTAAAAAAATTAAGTGTTTGCTTAAGGCTTATTTCGCTTAGAATTCAGTTTGTTTGGGGTAATTCTATATGTGGAGGCTTTTTCCGAAATTATCTGAAGACTCCGAACCCCGAGTGAGCCATTAGGCTGAGTTAACAATGAACTCTGCTAAGTTGTAGGTCAGCAGAATCAGCTCCTAAGGAGACCTTCTCTTGGAAGTTCACTTGCCAAAAATCGAAAAATAATCTGTTGGTATATTCATTGTGTGTGGGGATACATCTTGTGTTCATCCAAACCATCAGATTCACTTGCAAGATTCTTCCCAAAATGATAACTTATACCTAGGAAAAACAATTCTTTTGGTTGGAAAAGTCCATGCCTACACGAAGTATCATGCCAGTAAAACAATATTTTTGCATCTCAGCTCCAAGGAAACAGTTCTTTCAAACTCATTATTCACTAATAAATTAATGGCCATGCCAGTATTGTTTCTCAGATATCTAGTTTTTTCTGGTGCTCGTAGAAGTCTGATATGTAATATCAAGCTACACATGGATGCTAGTCCAAAACAATGTTGTATATGTTGGGTTCTTGTTGGATTGGATCTTTTAATGTCATATGTCGGGACATGTCAAGGACCTTAATGTCGGATTTCAATAAATGTGTAATATATTGTATATACTAATTACTAACTGTGCAAATCTTTTGCACAAAATGTCGGATATTATCATATTGATAAATCAAGCCCTACCTAATGGAGAGGAAGGAGCTGCACTGTGAAGGACTAGGCGACCCAGAGCTCTGATTTTAGCAAATCTGCTAAAAATACAGTTTTTGGGGCAAAATAGAGAGAGACGCAGGAGAAGGGAGGACCCTGGAGTAGAGAATTTGGGGGCTAGGGTTTGGGGTCAAAGAGAAGATAGAAAGGGTTAGGACTCTGGGTCAATGGGAGTGATTTTTATTTGAGCTATTAGGTTAAGTGGTATTTTCAAGAACTCCACCCGTTAACATATAAAACCAATTTTGTATACATATAAAACAAATTTGTATAAAAAGTAAAAACTCGGCCAAGATTTTGATTTCTCGTGTCGGTCAACATATTATTTTTTGCTGATATGCTATGTTGCATGGATATTCCTTGAGAGAATCATATTCATGCCCGTATTTTTATCGGACACATAGTGGACATGATACTTCTTTGACTGACTCTCCTTTGTTTAGGCTCCAAAGGGACCCAAAACATTGTATAATAGAGAGATGAAAGCAACATAAATCTGTTTAGAACTTTTAGGAACTTACTATCCAAAACATGCTTGAGCATAGATATTATTAGTATATAATATATAAAATATGTATATAAATATGTTTTCATGTGTATGCCGTACTTGTATTCCAAAATTTTCTAAAATATCATATCTTGAATCTTTATTGTGTCCATATCCAAATCTGTGTCCCTGTCTATGTAACCTAGGTGTTACCACTCTATTGCTAGTCACCTTCCAGCCCGCCCTTGGGTGGCTTCCTGCCTTCTATTCCAATAGCCCTGACTCCATCAATAGTAGTCCTTCCTTCAACTGCAACCGTGGGGGATATTTTCACAAGAGCAGCTCCCATCAGCCGATTTTAACCAAAAACGATATAAACTATTTTGTTTGATGATTTCTGTTGTTTGCAAGTTAAAACTGACATGTTGATCGGCATCGACAACCATTGTGGAACCGTATCTTTCCAATGTTTTGGTTTATATAGGCAAAGAGTTTATTTGGTGCTGTATTTGGATCCGTGCAATTTACTTTCCGAGTTATGTAGTATTTCTGGTGTTAGTCAAAAAGTATGAGTGCGTGCTGCTTGTGTTACATCCCCACACCACTTTGGTCCCTTATTTGGATGATGTATGGTGCACAACTTCCATACTCAAATGTCCTGTATCAAGGATCAGAAATGTGTGTTTTACAAAGAAGTTCTGGAAGATAATAAAGTTGACAAATCTCATTCTCCGAATTGACAATCCATGGTCTGCTTCACAAAAGGTTCTTGGAGATGATCATTTGAACCAGAGAAAGAAGCACACTGCATATTAGCCATCATACTTATTATCCAAGCCTTTTCCGATCATAATAGGGTCAACTATGGAGCATGAGAAACTTCATAAATGATTTGACAAAGTTTATATGACTGGTTTGTCTACCTGATGTTAATCCTTTATGTTGATGTCAAATTCCTAGCCATGAGCATGAGATGATCATGCCATAAAACTAAGTGACCAGTTGATGATAGGTAGACCTACCTTCTAGATATGCAATTTAAGCTCATGCAATCAAGGAGCATCCTTCATGTTTCCTAGACCTATGTTGCATGAATACGGACACATATACGGATAAGTACATGATACAGTACGGGATAGACACATTTTTTCAAATATGTACAATATAATGACCTATGTTGCACGATTACGGGTAAAGATACGGCTGCGGACACGATACAGCTACGGGCACCATTTTGCTGTCTACATGCAACATAGCTTGGACTATATAAAGAGTCTAGACACAGAGGTAAGATAATACCAATTCGCTATAGAGAATTGTTCTCTATGACACATTAAGAGAAAGAGTGAAAGAATGACAATTCCATGCCCGCTGCAATATGTGTCTATTATGTAAATCATGAGTGAAACTGAGACACAGAAAGGAGGATATCATTTGGATACTCATTTTTGAAGTCAGGATTTTAGTCGGGGTGTAAATGAGATGAGCAGGATGGGGCTTTGACTTGTTAGGTTTGGCTCAAATGTTTATTGGTTGGCTTGAGTTTGACTGGAACTTGAACTGAGCCTTTGGCTGAATTCAAGCTCGTTTCCGTAAAAACTGCTTCAGCTGCTTGGACTTGGCTTGAATATAGCTTTTTATACTAAATAAGAAATAACATTCTTAAATTAACCCTTAATATGATTCACAATACAAACTGAATTCATTCTTGTGCTTAGGTGGCTTAGGGCATCTTTTTAAGAGCATTCCTGAATCCTGATATTTGTAATCACAGGTTCATATCATATTTGTCTTAGATTCCTGATTTACCTCTCTAGATTTTTACATGACATTAATATAAATGTAAGTCTATAATTTTTACAAATAGGAAACAATAAGCAGAATATTCAACCGCAGCAAAAAAATAACAAAAAAATGGTGAGATAAAAGCCAGAAGCTTTACATAGTTAGTTTTAAACTTTAACAAAAAACTGCAGGATGACGAACTCGTACATGGTTAAAGTATATAGTTGTTTAAACTTTAACAAAAGAAATGCAGTGTCGAAATCGTACATGGTTAAAGTTTGATGCATCTTTGAACTTAATCCAATCAATGGAGTTGAACTTTCATTCCAAAGTAATGATTTTGAGTTGTTGGTTCCTGCATTAGCCTCCAGGTGAACAAACTAGTAACTTCCTAAAAAGTATGCAAAATCTGAATTTGGCCAGTATCCAATGGTGTTAAAAAAATCTTCTACAAAATAAAATTAAATAATTTTAAGGGTCACTCTTGAAGTTGAAAGCTCCGAACTGAGGACGGGTTTTTGGAGTTACCTCACCCTCGCGGGATCGCGACCCTTTGTCCCGGCCATTGTAGCACGCCAGCTCTTCTATGACATCTCCGCCCGGCCCATCATTGGCGAGGAACATTATGAAACTGCGCAAAGAGTTGAGCAAACTCGCAACAAAATATTTTCTTTGTGCGTCGGTAAAAAAACATGTTTTTTTGGAGAGAGAGACTTTCACCAATCGAGTCACAGGTATCCTATTGAAGAACATACAGTTATGCATAGACAAAGAACAAAAAGGAAGAAATTTATTTAGTAGCCTTTCATTTCAATACTGATTGAGACATGAAATTTTATCCTACTCCATATATTTATTGCAATTCTAAAGATCATCTTTGGAACAATAAGAGGAAAGTTGCATTTGGTTTATCCCCAAAGTTATTATATCTGAGCTTCTGTTTGGATGTAAGGAAACAACTAAGAAATGCAGAAGTTGGAGATAATTATTTCGTTTTCTTTTCGGGGTTTGCTGAGTGCAAATGCCTTGCACTGTAAGTTGGAGATGGTTCAATTTGAGAAAAAGGACATATATCTCATCCTATAACCTTAGGATCTGCTACTGTAACAAATCCAAATCTCTAGAGAGCAATATAAACCTCCCAACTTGAGAGGTGGTTTGACTTGAATAGTGTAGCAGTTGAAGTATACTTTCTGCGACATCTTAGATGATTGGATCACCCTGAAACTCCCGGGTGCCTTAGATATATACCCTTTTCATTGACTCTTGAATCATGAAGAATCCATTGAATTTGAGTTTGATTTTGTGTCTTGATCTTCATATGGATGCTGACTCCTTCCACAACCCCTTTGAATCACGTTGCTAATGGCCTTGGCTTCTCTCACTGTTGGGGAAGTTCTTTTGTCGATTTTTAACATTCTTCCTCCTGTATAAAAAGACACAAAGAAGTGAGAGAAAATATTAGGTTCTAGCTGGCCACAATGATTTTTTTTTCATGCGCTCTCATATAAAAGATAACTTATATGGAAGTTCTATTTATTTTAGTATTGTGTATACTCTATAATTTGATTGTGGATTTGGCTGTTCTCAAACCTGTCGGCCCTTACTATTTTCTTGGCGCTGTATATAAAACTTTGTAGTTTTTGAGTTGATGAATTTTTCTTCTTCTTCTTCTTCTTCTTCTTCCCTGGAGCAAACACCATCATCTCTCATTTATCATTGTGGTAATCAGGCTACTGCCCTATCATGTTGTATCTGACTACGAGGCCGAAGAAGATGACCGGATGCTTGACAGTGACACCACAGGACAGATCCCCTCCCGCCTCCAGCAATGGGACCACAACATCCTTGCCAAGATTGCTGAATTTACCACCACTTTCGAGAAGCAAGTCCTTGCCTTCAACATAATGTCCAGAAAGAGGGCACTGGGAGAGTTCCGATCAGAAGAAAGGCTCATGATAGAACAGGCCCTCCTAAACGAGGAGAAACAGGCTATACACGAGATGAGAGCAGAAATCGAGTCCAGAGAGAAAGCCAACCGCGAGGCAGCTGAGGCCCAGGCGAAGGTGAGGATGGCAATGGCGCAGGCTGAGCAGGCTCGAGCTGAGGCCCAGGCTCATGCAGAGATGATGGCTCGGGCGCCTATGAGGGCGAGTGCTATTGGATCGCATGGGGACGAGGGCTCTGTTGGGCATGGCATGGGGCCTGGGCAAGGGGGGAATATGGAGGAGATGATTCATGGGTGGAGGCACAACAATAATAATAACAACGGTCAGAGAGATGAAGAGGAGCCATCAGAGGATTTCCTGAACGACGACAATGACCAGGAGAATGATGAAGAGGTCGAAACGCAGGAAGAGTGGCAGGAATCTGGGGAGCTTGATTTGAACACCAGGTAGTTTAATAAGCTGTTGATAAGTCTAGTTTCTTGGTTATTTATGATGTAGAATGAATAATATGCAGAGCATATTTGAGATTCTGTTAGAAACTCAGCAGAAATGTGGTTTTTGGAACCTATGGTGTTCAAATCAAAGAAAGTAGCAATGCTTCTAGAGAGATGATCCAGGACTTGTCCAGTTCACTAAGCTGCTTTAATGAAACTATATCAGTCAGCATTTTGTGTGTACTCATTATTTTCACTTTCTGATTTGTTCCACAGTCGCAGTGTGAAATCATTTGAATTTTGAGGATCATGCATTCTTAGTTGGAAGTGTAGCTTTATTTGGCTTATTTTGCGTGCGAGATCTTGGATGGCAGAAGGCTCAAAATTTACTCGAGCTTTCTTATTTGGTGAAGCTAACTTTGATATTGAAAATTATGTTGTATATGTTGGAGTTGGGGATCATCATTCATATTCTGGTGTTACATGAAAGAGGGATCTGGATCCCTAATGCGAATACCTAACGCATAATAAGGAAATCTACGTTTGGCTAACGTCTAATGAGTTAGATATGCTATATAAGATTAACACATTGAGAAATATTTACATGTTACTTTAAACACATTTGTTATTGTCGCTTAACAGTGATCAGTAGTATTTGAGCCATATTTGTCTATTCTAATACTAATAAAACTTGACTGTAAGTCATTGAGTTTTCAAATAGGGAAAGTAATGCCATGATTGCTTAGGATTGTGTTTCTATATATGGGGTAATGACAACTATATAAAGAGACATGGTCCCTTGTGTTCATAGATGGAGCTACGTAGGGGTGAGCATTTCTCGATTTTAAACTGAAAACTGATCCAAACCGAAATAAATAGTGATTTGGTTCTGTTTTGTACACTACGGTTCGGTTTTAGTTTTTCAAATTTCAGTTTTTTTGGTTTGGACTTCTGGGTTTGAAATTTGGGACCCAAACCGAATAATAGATATTTGAAATTAATTTTTATGATTTTTTTGTAAGTTTTTTTGTTTTATGATCTCTTCTATCCCTATTTTTTGTAAATTTATGATATGTCCTTCCATCCATCCCATCTCTTATCTTCAATTTTTTTTTCAGTTGAAGATATTAGTGTTGTTTCAAAACCCTCAAATGTGGTCAATTTTTTTCTTTATTCCTTCAAATTAATTTCAATTCAATTTTAACTAAAGTAGTCACAATCATTTCTATAATATAATTTCTTATCTTGAGTTTTTAAGTTTTTGTTTGCTAAATTAAGAACAAAGATAGTCATTTTGTAATGTACTTGATTTTTTTTTGGTTGGTTTTGGCAAAAGTTCAACCCATCAAGAAAAGTAAGCCCAACCGAAATAATCGAATTGAATCAAAATTTAATATTATTCTTTTCGGTTCAGTTTACGTGAAAAGTCGGTTTGGATCGGTCGGTCTTGAAATATGTTTTGTTCGATTTTTTCAAAGTCGTTTCGGTTACCGAGTGCTCATTCCTAGAGCTACATTAAGATTGGGATCCGCCATCCCCACGTTTTTTTAGTTACTCTTATTTGTTTTTTAAATTAGTTTTTATTTTCTTATTTTTTAGCTAACAATTATCCTATTTGTTTTTTAAATCTGTCCCACAGTCTAAGAAAAAGAAGAATACTAGATCCAAATTTATGTAGTAGAATTTTCGTCCCCACATAATGGAATTGCTAGCTCCCCTGGTTGTGTTAGATATTTGTGCTAATAGAGATGTTCGATAGCCACAAATAGGCTAAGGGACTGTTTGGTTGCTTGAATGTGAGATATTGAAGTGTGAAATGGGATGAATTTTAAACCACTTTCACACTTGAGTGTTTTGTTGAAGATGAACAGAAAACAAGAAATCGAAATCACCGTTACTTTTTAGTGATTTTACCATCTTGCTTTATATGAAAAAGTGTACATGCTTCCACATTTTTTGAGCAAAAGTGGACGGAAGTGCCATTGAGGTTTAATTTTTAATTAAAGTGTAAAATTTTAATAATATTAACTATTATTTGTTTAGTAAGTTAAATAATTTGTATAAGTGCTTTTTTTTTTATTTACCTAATATTAAATATAAAATGTCCATAATGTACAAAAGTAATATTATTTAATACATTATAATTATTATTTTTTTTTTTGTCAAATTAATGGTTAATACTTAATTTGAAAAAGTTAAATAATTACTGTTAATAAATAATTACAAATTTAGTTATAAATTAGCACTTAAAATTTTAATTATATAATGAATATTTAAAATTTAAAATAATTTTGTTTTATAATTACAATAAATTCTTAAATAATTTAGTAAAATAATAGTTTTGACAATACTAATTAATTATTATTATTACAATTCTATTTATAATAATTATTATTATTAGTTAAGCAATTGTTATTATTAATTATTATTAATTAATATTATTATTTAATTTGCATAATTTGTAGTAAATAATCAGTAATATTAGATAATTAAGTTAAATTAGTTAATTAACTTAATTAAAATTGTAAAATAATTATGAAATAAAATAAAATCTAATACTTAAGTTAATTATTCTTTTTAATTATAATATATATATTTTATTTATCATAATTTTTGTAGTCATCAAAATATTGAAAATATAAATTTAAGAGTTATTTGTATTTACCCTCCAATCCCCCCCCCCTCCTCCCCCAACCCACACATACACAAATTGTTAATCTTATCTCAACAACCACAATTTTTATTTTAATTAGTACTATCCCTAATTTCAAAAAAATTAGGCATTGGGGGGAGGCGGGTAACTAATAAAAAATATGGAGGTAGTGGAGATATGATTTGTGTGTGTGTGGTGGGGGTGGGGGGAGAGGGCCATGTTGTGTTTTTTTTTTTATTACATCTCACACACATCTATATGTCCTTAAGGTTGGGGGACTCGAACCCTGTCGGTCCCGTCTGATGTCCGCACTGTTTTTCACTTAAGCTACCAGTGTTGGACATGTTGTGTGTTTAAATATAAACTAGTATATACGCACGTGCGTTGCACGTATTTCATATTACTTGAAAAAAAAATAGTTTATTAAAAGAGCAACCGACAATTTCTTAATTTTATTATAGGTGGAAATATAATAGGGAAAGTTAAGAGAAATTAAATGACGAAAATATGAAAGATTTCTCTTATCTCTTGGGTTCATGTGCCTACTTTGCATGCATGCTTTATTAACTTTTGTTTTATTCTCCAAACTACCTACTTTGCATGCATGTATATCTTTGTTTTTATTAACTATCGTTTTCCAAGTTGCCTCATGCATGCATACATATATTTAATACGTATTTAATTACTGTTTTTAATTACTTAGATATCCTTATCAACGTTAATACATATTCAAATGTAATGAAGGGTATTTTTGGAATGAAAAACTTTCACGGTGAATCATAGTTTTGGCATTATATAGTAGAATAGATTACTTAGATATCCTTATCAACGTTAATACATATTCAAATGTAATGAAGGGTATTTTTGGAATGAAAAACTTTCACGGTGAAGTCTAGTTTTGTCATTATATAGTAGAATAGATAATTTTAAATTTAATCAATTTTGAGTTACAAAATATTATAAAATAGTGAAAGTGACTTTCAACAAAACATTGAATGTGATAGTTAAGATGGACTAAGAAAGGAACTTCACGTGCCTATAAATACTTAAAAATGCCTCCACTAATTAGTTGAAAAAGAAACCTCCAAACCCTAATAGAACCCTAATTTCACCTTCCATTTCTCTTTTCAATGGCGGCTTCCTTGGACGAAGCAAAGGTGAAGAACATCCTCCGCCAGGTGAGATCACAACCAAAACCCTAACTCCCATCCCCAATCCACATCCCCCCACCCCCCGGGATTTTTCTACGATTTTATTGCAATTTTTTTTCGCAGGTGGAGTTCTATTTCAGTGACAGTAATCTCCCTAGAGACAACTTCTTGAAGAAAACGGTTCAGGAGAGCGACGACGGATGTGAGTCATCCTAAAGCTGTGATTTTTGTTGTTGTTGCCATTTTTGCTATTAGTGGCAATTTTATGAGAGGTTCTTTTATGGGGTTATTTTTCCAGTGGTGAGCTTGGGATTGATATGTTCCTTCACTCGGATGAGGAACCATCTCGGACTGGGGAGCGTGAAGGCGGAGGAAGTTCCGGAGGAGACGGTCGCCGCGGTCGCCGAGGCATTGAGGAATTCTAGTTTGCTCAAGGTCTCTGAAGATGGTGTGTTTTTGAAACTTTCAAAAATTTTAAGCTTTATTGTTTATTTTTGATTCGGTGAGAATTCCCTTCGTTTTTGATTCAGTGGTGATTTTAGTACTTACGTCTCCATATATGTTGAACGAAAACGGCTACAACATTGATTTTGGCATGCTCTAGTGTTAGACAGACAGGACATGGTCACGGCTAAAGAACGAACTTCACCTTTCCGATACGAATCTCCATGGTTTATGCATTATACACGTGAAGATGAAATGTTATCTTTGGAATGCCATTAGGCCATTTTTTCAGTCGGTCATAATGTTTTAGTTCTCTCGTATTGTCAATGTATAGTATGCTGGAAGTCTCAGAAGTTTGTCTCTCTAATTTCAAGTTTATAATATTTGCTTAATTTTATATTATTTGGTTTTGTGATTTTGATTGGATTTGGTGATAATGCCCTTGATATTTGATTTAGTTGTGATTGTACTGTTGGGTTGGATTTGATACAGCTTACGGAAACTGCTTGTGCTTGTTTATGCATAATGCCGCTTTTGAATGCAGGGAGGCGTTGCTTTCAAAAGTTGTTCAGCTATCATGTGTCTTTTTTTTTTTACAAAATTATCTTTTAGTTTTTAATGGAATCTAATATTATATCTTTACCTCTTTATTAATACGTATCTAATTTGGTCATTTTAAATATTTTTTGCATCGAAAAGTAGTTTTTTTTATACCAAACATCTCATTGCTTTTGACAACAACTTTTAGCATGTATAGCAAACAAGTTCAATCAGCAACTTATTACATCAACTTATTAGCCTTAAAATACCAAACCCACTCTTAGGTCCCGTAATGTTATCAGTTTTGTCTTGTTGAGTCTAGTTTGCTCAAAGTACCTGGAGGCAGTAGAATCTGTTTTCCGAAAATAAGCTTTATGGTTGGTATTAGGTGTTACATGAATTATAAGGTGATCAATTTGATTCAGCGGTCGTTGTATTATCAGGGCCTGGATAAATTGGTGAAGTGTTAAATTATTTCGTGTCGTGTAACACAACATAGGTTCTTGAAGACGATAAAGGGAAGTTACTTAGTGTCAATGAAATGATTGGCATGTTTTAGGTCTAAATTATGAACCCTTTATATATATATATATATATTTTGAATTGACATATAATACTTTTTATCTGAAAGTTACTTCACTTTAGTCTTTATCAGTAAACAGTTATCGAAAATGATATGGTTGCAAGTATCTCCCTTTTCTATTTTTCCAATAGAAAAGTTTATTTAAACAAGTGATGTTTAGTAAGCATTACTGGGTTATGTAGTAATCATTTGGATTTGATTATTTATTCTAGTATCTTTATAAGAAATATAGATTTCAATTGTGGAAGTATACTGAGATGTCGTAGGGTTAAAACTTCACAGTTATAAATTGGACAGTATTCTGTAATATAACAATCTCTTCCTAAGAATGTTGGTTATATAGCCAGTAATTTCTGGGCATGGATTATTCATACAACCTGAACTCTGTGTGGTTATGATATGGATAAGATTAGGCATCTTGATTCTCTGTCTCAAAAGATTTTTGAAATTTAACTAACTTCATATCTTTTGTTAAGTGATGTAGTAACGGTTGCAGTTTGACGTTTAATGAAATAGAAAGCAAGTGTATATGTGCATTTTCCTATATGTTTACAGGACCAAATAATAAGGGTACAAACATTTTGCTACTTGGTTTCTAGAGATTATAGATCCTGCCACAAATTCAAATTAGTACTTACATTTATAAAGAACATATGAGCTCACTGTAGAAGCATGGAAATCATGCAGGCCGCATAAGAGCTCATGCACCCCAAAATGAAAGCAAGACGCATAGAGCCGCATGGGACCTATGCGACAAGAACAGCCAACCGCATAGGCGACCCCCATGCGGCCTGATCATCCTCAGAATACGGGAGCCACATAAAAGAAATATTGATAAAAAAAACAAAAAGTTCATTTTGCAAAAAGAGGGGGGGGGGGGGGGGGGAGTACAACATGTAGCCATGAAAAGGCCCATACAAAATGAAAAAACCAGAGGAGGAAGACGCGATCAGTCAAAAGAGCCTCAAGCCTCACGAAGCGCATCCGCAACATCCGGGAGCGAACGTATGCCCGCATGATGAAACTGGCCGCCACTCCTTCCCTCCATTCCAACGTCTCCCTCTCCTCTGGAGTTACGGGCAGTAAGGCGAAGTTCAGAGTGGACTCTAGAGGCCGAGCAAGAGCCTCCAAAGACAACCCTGTCGCGTCCCGGTCCCGTAACGGGCCGATCATCCTCGCTTGGTCCCTACGGAACCGATCGTTCTCGTTTGGGCGCGATGCCATGCAAGCCTAAGTTGCGCTTGCACCAGGCAAAGTACCTGCACAAGACGCAAATCAGATGAAAATATACATATATAGGCACGGAATGTAAATGCAGAGAACCAAAGTTGAACACATTTGATAGGAATACAAAATACTGTCTTTTATTGAATACTTGAAGATTTGGATTACAAAGTGCTTGCTTGGCTGAGTTACAAAATATGTCTTAGAAGGCTTACAACTCTTTTACATTCCCAAAATTAGCCACAACGTCCACACATTACATCCTTTTAGTAGGACCAAAATATCAAAACATCTAGCAGAAGAGTAGCCTACTAGAGAGGAAAGCAAAGGAAACAGTACGAGCACGTCTCTCGGAAGGTTGCGCTAACACTAATTCAGAATGCTTGCCAAGCTCTCGCGTCAAGTACCTGGATATTTGTCCACAAACGTGGGTCAGTACTACTACATGTACTGGTGAGCGATTGTGGCCAAACTCACCTAGAAATCTACACTAAGCAAGTGGAGCTAGCATTATTAGGTGATCTTTCTAGTTGTCTAGTTTCTTTTTAACAATTCATGCAAGGAAACATAGACAATAGATAGCATATGCATATGATAATTCTTATCCACGGCCGAGCGGCTATCCCTGCAGCAGACACACAAGGTAGTAACAATTTGCGTATATGAATAAACTCATGCATCTGTGTTGGTATCAAGTGTCAGGTGTGCATATAAGAGATGACTTATCATGCGACTTAACTATATGATGGTCCATGGGAAAACCCCTGATCGTGAGGGCTTCTGTGTCTCAGGGTATTCCTCTAATCCCCCCAGGGCGAACGATCCCCAGTGCCCCGGGAACCGTTCGTGGGATCTTTCCTTGTGCACAAGTTGTCTTAAGACCAATGCATAGAATGCAACTCTATCATATAAACTCTTACTATGCAGCAGATTTAGACTATAGAAGAACATCTCCATCTATCTTTGCTTCTATTCTTTAGTAACCTATGCGAGGTTCTATAAACATCTTTATGTCGCATATGAGAAAGGGGCATATAAACATCTGTTTGAACAAATATTTGCAACAGTTCTATATGTATAAAATCAAGCATGCAGTTCATCTCTCTTAGCTTGTTTCATTTAGTGAGGCAACATTATATAGGAACAAGTAACTTGTGCATACTAGAGATCATTTTTATTTAGGACGTGCGAACTGAAGGATTCGTTGAAGGGCCTAAGCCACTCACCGAATGAATCGAACGAGGGGATGGGGAAGCCTTATGCAACGTTCACTCTTTGGTTATGCGTCATGAAATTGCAACAACACTTGGTTAGCATCCTTCGATCTCTTTCCCTTACGTTTCGAAAAGAACGCGCAAGCGAGGAAAGCGAATCATGAAAACCAAGTCATCGAAAGGAAGACAAAACACAAAGTAACATAAAACCAAGAAGCAAAACAACCAACGAAAACTCTTGGACTTATTTTAATAGAAGTCGTTCCATCAATTGGAATGTTTTATTGCATTTCGTCCGTATTGATTTGGCGGTAAGGTTTTTCCGAGACTCGATTCTCAACAGAGTCGAAGTAGCAAGTGTTCCATAAGTAACCGTTCGGATCGGGGCGTTACAACCCCAACGAGGACAAAAAGCTTTCAATAACAGACAACTCACTCTCATCCCGTGCCCTCCATCCCAGCGAAAACGCCATGACAACCGGCGGAGAACCGAAAGCTCGCCCCTCACGAGACCCTCTAAGTCCGGACCCTCCGATACCCGAGCACTGAGACGTAGCAGGGAGGAGACGACGAGGAAGCGAGACGGGTGGCCAGGGTTCCCAACTAGAATCCTCCCTTGGACGACATGTTTCATGAAGTTGGAAACGACGGACCACGGCAGTAGTATTTATAAAAGAAAGCGACGGTTCGCGTGACAGCAATAATTGCAATGATGAACCTAGAAAGGGCGAATCCGACGGTTTGGCTTCCGAAAAGTCTGCATGCAACCAACGATTAAGTTCCCAAGAAGTCTGCAAGAAGGCGATTAAGCTTCCCAAAATGGTTGAGCGAAGCCTTAAAAATGCCAAGCTTGACAGCACGCATTCATGCATCCAATAGCCATGCGACCCTGCGCCCCAAAATGAAAACTCAGAAGAGATCAGGCCGCTGAGTCCCCCTGCGGCCCAACAAGCCAACAACCATGCGCCCCCAAAATGAGGCTCAAATCAGGCCGCAGAGTCACCCTGCGGCCCAAACAAAGGCGACATCCATGCGTCCCCAATCAGCCAAAGCAACTTGGTCGCAGAAGGACCTAACGTGGCGTCCCGTCAGCAGGATCGTCTCTGACGCAGAATCCTGACGAAAAGGATTTTTTGATTTTTTCAAAAGACGTGAACACACTAAACGGCAAAAGTCTCGCGTCAGCGCAGAACATCACTCTCGACGCGGTGCAACGCCACATTGACAACACAATAAGGGCATTATGCGTCCCAGACTCCATGCGTCCCTGGACCCATGCGTCTCAGGCTCCATGCGGTCCCATGCGTCTCTGGTCCCATGCGTCCCAAACTCCATGCGGTCTCATGCTTCTCTGGCCCCATATGTCCTAGACTCCATGTGGTCCAAGCGTCTCTGGTCCCATGCGTCCCAGACTTCATGCGCTCTATGCGTCTCTGGCCACATGTGTTTCAGACTCCATGAATACCAAATTTTGCTGTTACGACAAGAGTGATTCTCTCCAACCAAGTGCGGATTATGTATCAAGCTGACCAAGTCACGCCCACAAAGGACAAGAACCACCTTAGACCTTCAACAACGAAAAATTACAATAAGCGCCCACGTAGCAGCTCGTCCTGCTCACGGTTACAGCTGCACCCTATTACGAAGGGACACGTGGCACCCTCCAACATCCATGCGGTCCAACACATGCGCGCCCAGAGATGGCTATAAATAGCAGGATACCACACCCATACAAAGGGCTGGCTGATTATCTGCGAATCTACACTCGAGCAAGAGAGGAGCTTCCGCATCGGATCGTTCACGGAGTAAAGATAGTTGCTACACTCCTAACCCTCCATCGTCACCCCAAGAACACAAAATTTGTACTTAGACTGTCTGTTTAGGACTCATCTTTGTACAATTGTACTATTAAGTTTGTTCAATTAAATTAAGCTTTTTTTCAAACTTTCGCATTTAATGGCAAACAAGATGACGATTCTGCTGGAGACTACCTTCTCCACTGATGAGAAGTTGGTAACGCAGTCCGATGCGGCCAAGCTCGTCTCAACGCAAAAGATATTGGTTGTCCGTTTCGACCGGCAAGCGCTCGAGGAAATACTTTCGGAAGGAAGTGCTAGTCCTTCGCCAAGGCTAGCCAAGCCCAAGAAGACCCGCAGGATAGCAAATGCCGCTGCGTCTAGCCCAACTGCGGAGCACACGCTTCCCGTCTCTCGCTCTGTTGCGGATGATGGTCGTCAGGTGAACACCCAGGACGTCCACATCCATGCGGCAACCCCGTCTGACGCAGAAACTGTTCGGCATCCAGACTCTGGCAAAGGAAAACACTACGATGTCAGACGTTCTGTGGCTGAGGCAGCTTCTATGCGGTCAAGAAGGAGGCCGTATAAGACTGACCATGCGGCACCAGCTCACAGTCGCAGGCAGATGGCCGCATGCGGCCCGAACAACAACGAAACATCTGTTTTTGACCATCTCCTGCGACGCAGATCCCATGCGACTCGTTGGGAATGGCGAAAACCCAAAATTGGACTCTTTGTACTATGCGCTTGCGGGTGCTAAGTCAAAGAAGCCTAGGGCAGTGCGAGCTCATCAAGCTCAGGCAACTATCCAGTTACCTGACCGTCAGCAGGCACCGTTAACCATTACACGGGCCCCTGACGGGAAGCTATATAAGTTTGCCTCGTGCGTCCAGCATGCTGCGGCAAATGGACAACGTCGGTCTCAAAAGTCTTCCGCTGACGATCCGGGGGGAGTTCTTGTACGAACCCCAGATCAGGAAGCAAATACAACACCCACGTACCTGTGCGCTCGGTCCTTTCGGGCCCACAAAAAGGGTACAAAGGTGGAACAACCCTTGCTTGATTTGCGTAATGTGATCAATCACAAGCGCAAGGCGAGAAAAACAACTGTGGCCGGTGAAATGTCCTTTCCACGACATCATTGTGCCAAGATCATTATCAATTGCTGCTGCAACAAAGTGACAACACCCATAACAAGTAGTCGGCCTTCCAGCGACTGCACCAGAAAGTACCTATCCGGCAACAACCTGGAGATCGGGTGCAAATACCAAAGGAGGAGGAGCTGCCCTCCGTCTCATGCTACTTGACTCTGAAGCTTTCTGCTACCAAGGGAGGAAAGAAGTCGAGTACCTCCAGTCCGTCACTTTCTGCCAGTGCGTTGCGAAGGCAACTACCAGGAGGGTTAACAATGGGACCTGCGGAAGACGTTTTCCAGGGTACCCGCTCAAGAAAAAAATTGTCAGCTACTGGGGGTAGTTCTTCCTCAGAACCCCTGGGGGTGGCCATGCTGAGGGCAGTATTCCCCTCGACTTACGCAATAACCCGACTTTCCGAGAAGACAACGATTTCCAAGGAACAGACTCCGAGATCCGGGGGGGGGGTAGCTCCCCTCGCCAGGTTGATGTAGCCTCCTATGTTGGGGGTAGTATTCCTTCCGAGTCCGAGGAGGAGACGACGTTGCCAGCTTTTCCTGATGACTACTCTCGCCAGGGGTCTGAGATGGAAAGTGCGGCATCCACTGCCCCGTCCATCTCTCCCCACGTGAGGACGATATACATGACCGGGGACGACCATGAAGGCCCCAACGACCGCCAGCGCCTCGAGACACTCGAGGCCATGATGTAGACGATGGGTGCATCAATGCAAGTCTTAACCCAGACAATGCTGGAAATCAAAGCAAATGTGGCTTCTCAACCAGCAAGAACCCCTGGACAAGCAAACTTGGACCCATGGACCAACGGGGATTCAAACACAAACGTCCCACCTGCGGGTAGTAATCCTCACCTGCCTGGCTCGTCTGCACCTTCCGCAGGAGATGAGGCCAATGAAGCAATGAAGGAGGTTCGGGAACTCCGGGCTCGCCTAGACTCCATGGACAATCGGGACTCACTCCGCGATCTCGGGGTGCGGCAACCATACCTGATAGAATGGAGGGATGTACCGTATCCGCCCAAATACAAGCCCTTCAACATAAACACATTTGACGACAAGTCCTTCCCTCGTCGGTTCATGAGTTACTTCGAGATTACAACGGGACACCTACCCCGCAGCGATGCTATCCTTACCAGACTCTTCGTCGGGACATTAGCGGTGGTAGCTTTCGACTGGTTCTGCAGTTTCGAAGATAATTGCATCTCATCATTCGATGACCTCAAGTATCTGTTCCTCAACAGATTCTATGAGGCGGAAAATGATATGACGATGTCCTCTCTGATGGATGTCGCCCAGGGAGAAAGGGAACTGACTCAAAATTACATCGAGCGGTTCCGACAAACAACGCTAGGGTTGCCCCCCGGCAATTCCGAGGCTACACTAATGGAGATGTGCCGAAAAAACATGCTTCCGGCGGTCAGCCTCTGGATGTGCGATAACCAATTCAAAGACTAGACGACGTTCATTATAAGCGCTGTCAACGCTGAAAAGCTCAAAGACGTTCAACACTTGGGAATCCATATCCCTACTACTGAGGAAAAGGGCAAGCGCCCCAGCAATACCGGTAACAGCAATCGTGATGCGAAAGGAAAGCAAGCCATGGTCACTAATTTGGCTAAGAAACCTGAGCAAAAGCAGGCAGAGGCTCAAAAATCAAAGTAGACATACTCTAATGCTGCAGGAATAGACCCAGGAGAAAAGTTACTCCCCGACGAGGGGGTCCTGATGACGAATCCGGATCAATATCGTCGAGTGGTTGGAAAACTCAACTACCTGACAGTTATGACTCGTTCATATATTTTCTTTGCTGTCAATGTTACGAGTAGATTTATGTCTTCTCCACGTGTTTTACGTTGGCAGACACTTCTCAGAATTCTGTGCTATTTAGTCCAGAATTCTGGAAAAGGTCCTGGAAAAGGAATTCGCATGGAGAACAGGGACATACAAATGTTGAATGTTTTAATGATGCTGACTGGGGTGCCACCTGACATATAGACGATCTACGTCTGGTTACTCGGTATTTATTGGCGGAAACTTGGTATCATGGAAGAGTAAGAAGCAGAGTGTGATCGCACGATCAAGTTCCGAAGCAAAATATCGAACTATTGCTCATGGCACGGCAGAAGTATTATATCTGCAGCATATTCTACAAGAGCTGAGAGAAGAAGCAGGATCTAAAGCAACATATATGTGGTGTGATAACCAATCTGCTATGCATATTGCTACAAATCCTGTATTTCATGAAAGGTCGAAGTACATTGAAATTGATGTCCATTTCGTCCGTGATGAGTATACAAAGGGAATGATAAAGTTCCATCACGTGAGGACCGGTGATCAGATATCTTCACGAAATCTTTTTTGGGTCCTCGGGTACAAATTTTATGTAACAAGCTGAGCATGATTGATATATATGTTCCAGCTTGAGGGGGGGTGTTAAGTGTTGTATTAGGTAGTGGGCTTTAGTCCAACATCGGGTAGAATAATAGAGAGAGGGGCCAGCCTCTTCTATTAATATGTAGCATTTTTCATCAATGAGAACTAATCTATTATTCTCTTCTACAAAGAGTGATGATGCTTCAAAAAAATATGACTCACAACTAAATTTAGATAATAATAAATTAGGTAATATAGTATGTAAAGAAGATAACATATGATGTCCAGGTCTCCTATGCCACTGAATGAAAGGAGCAACCATTGACGTACTTGGCAAATGATCTACATAGTGAATATCGTTCTGTTCATGCCTCCAACCAATCCGTTGCTTCGTCAAAAGGTCCTGGATCATAAAGTAAGATTGATAAGATGTTACCGAACAATTAGAATCATATGTAAACTGACGAATAGATAATAAATTACGATGTAACAATGGAACAAATGCGAGTATTTTTCAAATGTAAAAACGAAGGAAGAGATAGATCAACAACACTGGGAATTTGCGTAGTAGTACCTTAAGCCATAGAAATAAAATTTTTAGGACTGAAAATAAGATTTGAGGGCTCGTCATGAGACATTGTTTGAGGTGCCAGAAGCAGCAACGCAAGAATGAGAAAAGGAAGAGATTCCTGATGGAGTTGAAAGATTAGCAAAAGCTATAAAGGAGAGGAGTTGAACAACTTGTCATATTCATCATTAGAAAAGAGCATTTGGCCACTAGGTGGAGAAGGCGGAGGAACAATAGTAGGGCCAGATGCTTGTCTGGTAGTAGGTGTGTCATCAGGATAACTATCCTTCTCCCAACTCCAGTCCTTGCAATGATTGATTCCCCGTATTGCCCCCACAATAGGAACAATATAGACCATCACGACCATCACGTCCTCTTCCCCGGGTACCACTACCTCGAATTGATAAAGGAGGACGCCCATGAGCAACAATCCGGCCTCCGATAAAAGAATTAGAAGTGCCTGTCTAGATTGAAAGTGGCTACCACGGCCTTGGCCACGGGTAGCCCAGGCGATGTGGGAGGTGGTGAAAGAAATTTCTTTTGGAGTCGGGGTTCTTTCCAAATTTTCATAACTTTAATACCATGAAATCCAGAGAAAACTCTTCATTTATTTATGTGAATTAAATATGAGATGTCTTGTACATTTATAGGAGTAACTCATGACATCCTTCTTTAGCGCATGCGATTTGGGACTAAAGTGATGTGTACAATAACAGTACTTGACAGTTCTTATTATTAGCTTTAAGCCATTAAGAATGCTCAAGTTTCGTTGTTTGTTTAAATTCTGTAGGAAAGAGGATTGGAAGGAGTTCTGAATTGCCAGAGCCAGAGGTAGTTATCGAGCAAGTGGATTCAAGAACAATTGCTGCATCCCCTTTTCCCCATGACGTCAAGATTGAAGATATCGAAGCTCTCTTCGGTCAACATGCTAAAGTATTTGCTGCAAATAATTTTCTTATATCTGATGCATAATATGTCCTACCTACAGTGGTTTTAACTTGTTACTATATTTTACTCAGTTTTTATGGCCCTACTATAAAACATGTTTGTTAAAGGCGGCCTCTTTGCTGCCCTAAGTGTTTCAGATGATCTAGCATGTACACAGCACACATTTAGGCGGCCACGTACTGAGGTGTCCGCACACAGGCATGCACCTCAAGCGGCCTCAGGTCCCTTGGACCCACCTCTACATGAAATGTGAACTCGGCCCAGGCCTTAGAGCTATAGATATTAAAGATGAGAAGAGGATGCTGCATAGATCCCCTCCTGACCACCTTCTTTGCCCTTGGCATTTGCTCTACACCACTTCCCACCACAACTTTGTCGACATTCCCACCGGCGAATTCTCCAACGTTGTCTAAGTCTATATCCCTCTCAGATTCTCTGTTGCTCTTTTTCCTCTGTCAGGACCAGGGAAATCTGACTCGTGACTATGACAGACGATACTTATAGTCTCCAAGTCAAGGAAGAGAAAAAATTAGTGGCTCACAACATAATTCCCTAGTCGTAAACCTCTGACAGGACAAGGGAAGTCTGACTCTCGGGTCTTTGACACGATACACTGTCTCTTGAGTCTAGTAAGGAGTAAAGATTGGGGGCCCACAACATAAATCACAGGTTTAGTAAGGAGTTATAAACCACAGGTTTGTCTCAACTTACCTATTGCACACCGCTAATTTTAGTCTCGAGGCCTTTTGCTTTGCCGCATCCTTAATAAGGTTGACTGTAAACATTTACTTCAAGTTTCTTATGTTGTTTGCATGTTCTATTGAACACTATAGTATCATATCTAGCATTTTTATTAGTTATGTAAGTTCAATATTCTGTCTATAAAGTGATGATAAATAATTATGCTTAGAAAATAGGCTAGTCAAGGTTACATCGTGGTTTCATTACAAGCTCATTTCAAGGTTTTTCTAGTTATTGATTGGATTATGTGCTACATGGCCTTTTCGCCCATAAAATGGTAATAAAATTATAAGAGAAGAAAGGACTATAGATATAATAGGAACACATAGAAACAACAACAAATAAGTTCCACATCTAAATAGTAGCAATCGACAGATAATTTATATCAACAGTAGCTTGCAAATTTAGTAGTACAGTAGTATTTAAAGATAAAGAGCAAGATGAACTCAATAATAGATGGCAAAATAAGGAGGAAAAAAAAAGAATACAAGGGAAGCTAAAGAGGAAGAGGAGAACACCAAGGAACACAGTGTTAAAAATGATTTAAAGGTTGTGATAAAAAGGAGAAATAAGAGGGGGGGAGAATTAAGAGTTCAGTTACGGATCAGTTTATCAAGATTATAACAAGAACCTCCACTTCTTAACCTGATCTGTATACGAATTACCAGGGTTTATTTTAAGAGAACTTACTTTTAGGATTTTGGGATGTCCTATGAAATGTGTTCTACAGTTGTAATGAAGACTTCTCTTATACTGCTTAGTGAGTTTTCCTTGCGTAATTGTGCATGTTTTCTGATACAGCTGTTTCTTTATGTGTAGCTTCCTCTGGTCATTTTGTTCATCTTTAAAGTGACAGTATCTCAATTGATTTACTGTACTATTTTCAGTAACTTTCTAGAGAACGTTTTGGGGCTATTTGGTTGTTTGAACCAATGGAAATTGGAGAAGTAAATACTGTACAATTTTCAGTAATTTTCTAGAGCATGTTTAGGGGCTATTTGGTTGTTTGAACCAATGGAAGTTGGAGAAGTAAAAAAAACTGGTGGTGGGTCCCATGGCCAAGTTCTTGGTTCCTCTTTCCTACGTAATTGTGCTTGGTTGAGAGAAATTAAACTTGGAACCCATCTTTTCCTCACTCCACACTTTAAGTTCTTCAAGTTCCAAGCATTTTTGTTTGGAACTTGGGTAAGGAACTTGGAGAACTTAATGCCCATGTGGCATGGGGACAAGTCCATGTGGGCCAAGTTTTTGTCCTCCCAAGTTTCCCAACTTCTCCAAATCAAACAAGAGAACTTAGAGAATTCCTCCCAAGTTCTCTAAGTTCTTGGCTATGTTCCAAGAACCAAACAACCACTTAAGTGAAGTTGGTGAGATCGATGTCTGTAAACAGTTCCTGGCAGATGTATATATGTTATTCGCTTTTGGTTTAAAGTAAACATGAACAGTAAGACACTAGGCAATGCTACTTAAAAACAGCAGAAACTTTCTTGTTTTGTTTAAAATGATACTTTTTCCTGTTGGAATATGCTAATATTTTATGTTTACTTCTTTCCGGAAATGGTTATGCATACCACATGTAACAAATTTGTAGGAATAGTATTCTCTTTTCTAGTGAACCAAGTTATATTCTTGTGAAGTTGTTTGGTTGCTACTGGGTAGCATCTAAAAGAAGATTCAAATTCTCTGTTTTGGTATTGATCTCTATTCGTAAGTTTCAGTTTTGAATCTTTTAACACTTTCAGGTTGTAGGTAGGTAGACCTAGGTAGACCTAGATAACGAGTTGGCGGGTAGGTAGACCTACCTTTTGGCTATGAAATTTTAGCCCATGCAACCAAGGAGCACCCTCCACGTTCCTATATATGACAAAAGTGTAGATATCGATAACATTTATTTCATTCTATATAGCTTTGTTTTTTTTCCCTGTCAATTTCAATGATGTTTGTTTCGATATTGAGGATGTCACTTGAAAAAATGTGACGTTGTGTAAGTGATCTTACTGCATAAAACAACATTAGGATACTTCACTGATGAGTACATATTTATAGGAGGAGAATCTTTGTCAATCGTCATACAACTCTATCTAATATGGGACTAAAGTAGATCCAATATGGGACTAAAGTAGATTACATAGACTTAATGTAACAATCCCCCTCAAGGTGGAGAATGTGAAGCATGCCTAGCTTGTGACATAAACTGGGAAAATGGAACACTAGTACACCTAAAAAACGAAATCAACATTAGTATTCACTAACATGAGTAGAAACAACAACACTAGAAAGTAACCATCATGAGTATTGAGTAGAAACAACATCAACAAATGATAGTAGCAACGGTCGACATACGACCCAAGAGAGACCCAAGAGAGAGTACACAGTAGATAAAGGCAGAGTTGATGCTTGATCAGCAACAATAGGAGAGGTCGATATACAACCATAAATAGCAGAGATCGACACTTGAGGACGGCAATCAGATCAAGAGGCAGTCAGACCCGGATAAAAGATCAAGACTGTAAGAGATTGGTATCAGAACCTGGCTAATATTCCCCCTCAAGTTGGATATGATAAGCATGTAGAACCCGAAAGAAAAAGTATTTTTTGTCTACGGTTTGGATGGGTCTTGAATTTTGTCTTTTGAAATCTAGGGTCTTTGGTAGGGTGGCAATAGTTTTTTAGATCTAGGGTTTTGATGGCTAAGGTTGGTGTCTAGGGTTTTATAATATTTTAAGACCTAGGATTTTGGTGGCTGAGTAGCTATTTGGTTATGGGCTATGCTAATGAGTCATGGGTGATTATTTGGTTTATAGAGAATGTGTTTGGAGCGGATGGGTTTGAAAAAAAGGGCTTGGAGAGGAGATTCATTTAGAGAAGATATGTGAAGTAGTAAAGCGGGCTTGGAGAGAATGGGTTTGGAGAAGTTGGAGTTGGGATTTGGAGTAGGGGAAAAATGAGTTTGTCAATACTCTATATTGACACATGTAGCTGTATGAAAAATGAATTTGCAATGGGTTTGAAGCAGATGAATCTGGTGAGTATGGGTTTTGGAGACCATGAATTAGAGTTTTGGAGGAGAACATGAGTTTGGAGAAGATGGATTTAGAATTTCAAGAAGATATGTAGTGGGGCTAGCGTTTGCGTTTTATGTTTTTGGATAGGAAGTATAATAATCAGTATTCTAAATGTATTCATTAGATTTATTCGCTCCATGAATTATTAGAGTTTTGGAGGAGATGAGTTTGGACTTTGGAGAGGGATTTTAGAATTTCAAGAAGATACGTAGTCGGGCTATCGTTTGTGTTTTACGTTTTTGGAAAGGAACTATAATAATCAGTATTCTAAATGGCATTCATTAGATTTATTTGCTCCATATTGACACATTCAGCTGTAACAGATTGTATAATTTTTTATTTTATTTTGGATAATAGCAATCAATGAAAAGTTACTGGTTAAGCATGAGCTTTTGACGAAAGTCTAATTATGTGATAGGATTACTGTAAAGTTTTACTGGCTTGTCTTTATGCACCAAAATAACTACATATTATAGGAGTATTGTAAACTTTTACTGGATCTTGTTTTTATGTACCAAAAGAACTACATAGTTGCAATCCTCTGCCTGATTTCTTGGAAATTGTCAATTTTTTCATGCAGAATGCTTTAATCACAACATAGGGTTGATGGCATGCCCATGCTAAGAGGTGCAACTTTCCATGTAATTCATAATGATTTCCTTCATGTTCTTTCTATATTCCTGTCTGCAGGTGAATAGTGTGAGGCTACCACGTCTTGTTGGTGATAAAAGATGTTTTTGTGGAACTGCTTTGATTGAATTTTCAGAAGAGGAGTCTGTCAAAAAGGTTTTAACTGAAAGCTTAATTTATGCAGATGCAGAGCTAGAGTTGAAACCAAAGTAAGTATCGACTTTAATTCACATAAAACACAAGACGTTTTGTTTGCTTCGCCATTATAATGTGCTTCTGCACAAATTTGCATCTATTCCATATCTATTACTTTAAATGTTGTTTGGCCTTGCAAAATAAATAATTGTGTCATTTACTAACTTATAGCTTGTTCCTTCTGTATACTATATCTGTAATATTATATTTATACCTTGTAAGCTGTTTCATGGCATACCATGGTTTCATAGGTATGCTTGATCTTTTAGCAAGGTTAATTAATGCTTGACAATGTAACTAATATTATGTAGTTCCTTACATTATGATACAGTCTTCACAATGTTGTTGTCAACTTGAAAATTTTATGCAATTATATTATCTTGGGCCTGACTTTCCTGTCTGCACAATTTAGGCGTCTCATGCTGACTGCTGTACACCATAAGCTATTATTGCTTGGCGCACTTTTATGTCTCGTCTTACTGTTATCAACTTATATCAGTTCATATTCCTCTTCAGGTTAATTGTGGTTGATATAAATACCATTTTCCAAAAAAATGTTCTATATATGAGGTTGTAGTCTCTGCTTCATGTAAAGGATTATTTTTCTTGCCAGTGTTGTGAACTAAATCTTAGATCCCTGTGCAAATGTAACTGCACCTTGTGCTTGCTCAGCTAGCTATCCATGCACTCAATTCCCAGAAGCAGCATCTATAAATGCATTTAAAAAAGAAACATTTTCCACCTTATTAGGAAACTGTAACTGTTAAAAGTACTGTATTTTATTTTATCCAGCAACTCTAGGAGGAAAAGAGGAAAAGAAACAAAATTACTTTTGTATAACGTTACCTTTTCATCTTGTTGACGTGTGAGAAAAGAGGAAAAGAAACAAAATTACTTTTGTATAACGTTACCTTTTCATCTTGTTGACGTGTGAGAGGAAATCATTTCCTTTCGTTTCTTCCTCAAATGCATCTGTTGAAAATTTGAAATACACTTCCAACATAGTTTATCACCTTTATCAATTATTTCATATGGTTAAGCTAATGTTCATTAGTAGTAGCATGGGAATGAAAGTGAATTTTGTATCATATATTGATTTAGTTGTTTGAATACTTTCACTTCTTGTTTCCATATCTTATTCACATAATTTTGGCATGTATGAACTTCTCCCAAATATTATATCAAGCAGTTTTACTTGTTTACTCTAAAAATGGTCTTATATACTACATTAAGGTTAACATCTCATATTAACTATTTTATACAGAAAAGATTTTGACGATGAAAGAGAAAAGCAGAGGGAAGAATTTGAGAAAACTCGTCCTGATAAGAATAATTCAAATGGAAGGTTAGAGATTTTTTTTTTGTACTTCATCAGTTGTGCAGATCCTTTCTCCTTGCTCTTTTCTTTATCTGTGCTTATGGGCTAACATCTGTCGTGCTTTACAATTATAGCTACCCGAAAGGCCTAATTGTGTCATTTAAGTTGAAGAGCATTGAACAAGTTTCAGAGGCCAACGAAAATGGAAAGGATAAAAAGATTATACATGATGCTGACAAGGAGAATAGTGAGATGGTTGCTGAGGATCAAACAGTAGATGCGAAAAAGGAAAAATCTGCTGAAGATGTTAGAGAAGAGAAAAGTGAGACGACTGCTGCAGATGATTCTAATGTCGTTGAACACAATAATTCACCAGAAGATTATAAAAACGAGAGTGACGAATCTGCCAACCAGGCAAAAGATATTGAAGAAAAGATTGCTGGCAATGAAAAGAATGTAGTCAAACGAGAGGATCTTAAAGAGGTCTTTCAGAAATTTGGAACTGTCAAGGTATAAATTGATTCAGTGCATTCTATCTTCTTGAAAGTAGTCTCCTCTATTCTATTTATGTTCCCATAACTGCAATATCTGTTAATATCTTCGGATTCACCAAAAAAGTCACTGTCCACCTGATCAGTTTCTTGGTATTAAAATGCTGTTGTACCTAAGCAAGAGCTAAAATTCCATGATGTGATATACAGGATGATGATCCACAATGTTCTGATCTCCATATTCTAAAAGGTCTATGATTAAAACCATGTTACTTTGAGATTTCTAACTCGTGGAAGTAGTGTCATTTGTTCTATTGGTTGAGACTCCTAAAGGAGAATAACTTAATCCATGCAGGTTTTAAAACATAGTTACTGGGTACACCTAAAACTCCATCGAACCCGTATCGAGTATAAACGTTTCCGGTTTGGGGTACATTTCCAGATTGCTACGGTACTCGATCCACATTGCTAAATTTCAACCATGTTACCAGTCAATCTAGAGAGATGGATTGCTACTTGTGACTCAAGAACAAACCCCACGGATTGCTATGGTACTCGATCTAGATTGCTAAATTTGGAGATCCGAATCAATGGTATAAATTTGCTTTTGCAAGAGATTCTTTCAATGCAAAACAAATTGAAAATTTTGACATTCCTGTTCATTGGGGTTCCATAACTTCACATTTCTCATGAGATTTGACTTTTTATTTTGATACTGTTGTTGTTTCTTCATTGCTAATGAGACACCAGTATCTTTTGCAAGCTACTCATGCAAATAAGAGAACGAACTTATGAGATTTTGTGATGTTTTTATTTTATTTTATATGAAAGTTCTAAGTCGTTGGCCATTTTGTTTTATTTTATGGTTTATTTACGTGTTTTGATTTGGCATAATTGTATTATTTTATTCGGAATGTTGTGTTCCAAATTGACGTGTATGACTAGTAAAAGTCTTAAGTTTGCTCTCTTATTGAATGAAGGGAAGGAGTGGGTTAATTTTTTTGTTCTATACAAGGTTTTCTTTTTCGTATACGATACAGTAATCTAGTCAAATTTGAAAAAGTAACTAGCATCGTCCAAATTAGAATTTAAAAGTGTACCACGAACCGAATTGGCGAACCAAGTAAGCCGTTTTGAGAAAATGTCAAACCCTTGTATACACAGGTTGTCCGTGACATGCAGAAAGTAGGTATGACGAGAGGATCGAACATTCTCGCCCCACCAAGCGGTCCTAGACTCGTTCAACCGATATCCAACCGAAGCATCCATAACCATTCTTCCAACATATCCAACCAAGGAGTCCAAATCTCGACCTCAATATATATATCCCAAGGCACCAAAATACTCATAAGCACAATCTCTCAAGTTGTGCCCAAGTTATGCCCATATTTCACATTGCCACTTTCTAACACAGTGTTTCACATTGGGTGCAACACCCCACACTCCGAATAATCCCATGGCTTAATGCCCCAACAGTGGCACAATACCCTCGCCGATGCAGTTGTTCGGTTTCGAACCACAACTGCTCGCTTTGCAAGACAAAGCGACCCAGTGATACTCGTGCACGGATGCACGCTCGCTCGCCCGAATTCTCGATATTTCCATTCTGTCATTCCAACTTGTATAATTCCAACCGTCCAAGTATAATCCCAATTATCCAACCGACTGCCTCAAATGAATAATCCAACTATCGTACCAACTATCCAACGCGTAAATCATTCCAAGCCATAATCCTACCAAGCCAACGACGTACACTCTATGCACGCCTCAGTGTAGTGATTCCCAATGTTTCAGCCCAAGTGTTCAAGCCTTTTACGTGTTTCCCATATTATTAGGCATGAAGGAGTAGAGGAGAAGGGAAAGAGCCCACTCACAATGGTTGATCCCGTTAAGCATCCTGTCCTGCCGATACGGCCAATCCCTTGAACCCGTGGTCCGATGCAAGCGCGATCTACTCAACTGGTATGACCGTGCGAGCAGGCCGTGCTCTCCAAATCATCCGACCGACCGGATTAAGGAAGACGGCATTATCGCTTCCATCCAGCTATTCAGTACTGTTCTGAACGAACACCTGATTTCCATCGAACCCGCTAGCCATCTGCACATTGAAACCAACTCGATTAATCCTTCTTCCCGAAATCCAACAATTTAAATGTAACCAGCATTTGATTCTTTCAATCCGACTCAGCGTAACGCTCCGAGCGGTTGCGGGGCGTTACATGAGACGTATTATTACATTGGGTGGGGAGAGACACACAGGCTACAGGTTGATTATATATTATGCCGGCGTCTCAGTCTCTCTCCGAGCTAGACAACCACATGATATCACTGCTACCGGCTCCCAGACACAGAGCTTGTAGTGGTTTCAGCCTGAGATATAGTGCTGCTCTCATCTTGCATATCGTTTAGCTGGTTATATATTTACCCTATTATTTCATTTATTTGCTGTACTGCATTATCTTTGGCTTGTATTATCTGTACCTTGCTATGTCCCCTGAGGACTTGGATCCGGATTATGTTCCAGGATTAGCAGAGGAGATCCACCCCGAGATATTCAGGACAGGAGCATTATCAGGAGCAGAAGCAAAAACAGGTGCATACAGTGGAGCAGAACCAGGAACCAAGGACTAGGTGATTGCCATGTATTCTCTGAGTATATGTTTCTTCCATACTCAGTCAGTGATGATATTTACTTTCTTGTTAAATGAACCATTGTATCAGACTTGATTATCGGGTTGTTCCCCGATTTAATTACTTATGACTTGATATTGATGTTTATGTTTCTTTTTGTTGATATTTGATATATTCATTTTGTGGATGAGATTAGTAGATCCTGATTATTGTTGTAATACAGCTTAAGTATGTCCCGATGGATCCATTAAATTGGGTTTGTCCATCGGTGTATGCTGCTGGCCATTGCCACGTGTCCAGTCCCTCGATATTTTGGGACTGGGACGTGACAGTTGGCGAGTTACTCTCGACCACTTCACCCCGCCAACTCAGTGGGCGGGTCCTCCTCCTCCCTACAATTACTCCTAACTTTTCCCTTTTTTTATAATTTTATATAAATTTATTACTTTATACGAAAAAAATCGTATTGTAAAATTGTTGTCACATCGATGCAAGTACACAAGCATCAATCAGTCCCAATGCTATACTATTGTAAATTCAGAAAATTTAGTCAAAAGTATTAGAAATTAATTTTATTACAAAAAAAGGTAAAAATTTGGCAATTTTACAACCACAACATATTATCGTCATATTTTATGACGTAACTTAAAAATTATGTCCTAAAATAGGACGTACATTACTAATAATAAATTAAATTGATAACCGAATATGCTAATCTCATTATTATAATTAATCGAAATATGGTTAGAGCAGAGAGCGGGATAATTAAGAACTTTTGCTCTAATATTGGGCGTAAGTTTGGTAATTATTTGGCGTAAGTTGGCGTAATTGTCGTCCAATTATTTGGCATAAATCACTTTTGACTAAATGGCCTCGTCTTTACTCGCATGTGACAGACTTTTGACCTAACTTTTGATTTTTGACCGCTTTTGATAAAAGGAAAATAGTATGTTGTGGTTGATAAAAGGAACATTGTTGCAAAATTGATAAAACAAACTTAAAACTTACTCTCCTCTGAATTTTTTTTAACTCGCTTGTGAACATTTTTTACCGAGGGAAGAAGAAGAAAAGGAAGCGAAGAAGAAGAAGAAGAAGAAGGCAACAACCATTTAGTATAAAGTGGCAGCCAACTTACGCAAAAAAATCGACAAGAATACCAAACTAACACCCAATAATTGGGCAAAATTACCAAACTTACGTCCAATATTAAGGCAAAAGTTCCTAATTATCCAATTAGTTTCTTCGGTTATCAATTTAATTCATTATTAGTAACTTACGTCATATTTTATGGCGTATGTTTTAAGTTACGTCATAAAATGTGGCGATAGTATGCTGTTGATGCAAAATTAGCAAAATTTATGTTTTTTCTACAATAAAATTAATTTCTAATGCTTTTGACGCAATTTTCTTTTGTGGTTTTTTTTCACATTGCTGCTTCATACATACGCAATGTCTTGACACTATCTTGAACTGCATCATATTTTAACGGGTGACTAATCAAGACATTATGTAATCCCTAAACCCCTTACCTCCTTGTAACTGACACATGTTCACCGTTTTGTTGTCAAGCAACCACGCGGTGCGACTGAGTAGGGCTGAAAATCAAACGAACAAGTTCGAACAAAGAGTGTTCGAATTCGGTTCGACTAAACTATCGAACGAGTTTGAATCAAGCCGAGCTTAATGTCGAGTCCAATGATGATGTTTGAACTCGATTCGATCAGAGACTCGAAAGGATCGAACTCGACTAGATTTAGCTCGCGAGCTCGGACGAACACGAATCTAGTCCGAGCCAAGACCGAGCCCCATACACCTGTTGTATAAACCATTACAATGCTCTAAGATTTTTTTTTTTATTGCTATATACATATTGGAAACTAAAATTTAGATGAGAATCAAGAAGAAATAAATTGGGAAGACCAAAATCGTTGGAGTTGAGGAATAAAAGCGTCCGCCGCTTCCTCAATGAGAATAAAGAGAGTTCGTCACTTCCAGTCTTCAAAGCATCATCCACTTTCCGTCTTCTTTCAGCACAAAATAATATGGAGAAGTGCCTCATTCAATACAGGCATGGGAGGACTACAGACATGAAAAACTAGCATAGGAGTCATACGAGTCTTTTCTACTATAGGAGACTCCACTCCAGACTCGATACAATGGTGGTGGTGGCACCCCAACGTGTTGCTCAGCATGTTTCATTGAATGGATGTATTTAACTACAGCTCCTTACCTGCGCATTTCAAGATCATTGGCTATGGACCCAACGTGTGTTGTCGAGTTTACTTACCATTTAATTTTAATTAATTTATCTAAAAGAAAACTTTAGGAATGTGTCGTTTACTTCCAACATAAACATACATCACTTACACTAGAGAAAGAAAAATAATATGAGAAATTGAACCGAGTTCGTTTGCGAACAAGAACGAGTCGAACTCGGTTCGAATACCTCTTCGAACGAAAAATAATAATAATTAATCGAGTTCGGTACCGATTAGTTTACAAACATGCTTCGAATCGAACTTGGACCGAACCGAACGCGAACTGTTTGAATCGTAGCGACGAGACTTACTTCCAATACATAGTGTACATGTACGTTAATAAAGTGTTACTTTAAAACCAATGGTCTAGAACAATTTAGACAAAAATTAAGTTGCACCCCACTTTATTTATCCATATTAAAGATGTACCCTGTACGATTATCGTAATGTATGACTCTTTACTTTTAACGAAAATCATCTGCAACTAGCTGTCAACCCCTTTGACCAAATTTTTGGACAAAAATATCTCCTTCCGTACACGACATAGGAGAGGGTGAGCTGGGAAGAAGGAAGAGATATTTCGGTCAAAAATTAACAGTAAAAACAGTTAACTGTTAGTTTTCGTTAAAAAAATAGGATGCCATACATTATGGTAATCATGTGAAATATAACTTGAATATGGATAAATAAAACTGGGTGCAACTCAAATTTATTACCTTAAAAAAAGAGATAAAATGGTAAATAATCAAACGTAAACACACAATTTCTCCAACCCAATCCCTCGCTCCCTCCCTCCTGCCCCGTTCCAAATCCCTCCCAAAATCATGGAAGGAGGCAACAACATTGACCCCACCACCAAGAACCCACCAATGTCCCAGCAGCAACAGCACATGTTCCAGCAGCAGCTCTTCCTCCTCCACCAATACCAACAGCAGCAGCAGCAGCAGCAGCAGCAGCAGCAACAACAGCACCAACAGTCCCCCCTCCCCACCGCCGCCTCCGCCGCCGTGAGCCTCCAGCAGCAGCAGGCGGCCATGTCCCGGTTCCCGTCCAATATCGACGCTCACCTCCGTGCCCCGGGCCTCCGATCCAACGTCCACCACAGGCCCACCACGGGGGTTCCGGCAGGAGGGGGGACCTCTTCCTCCACCTCCCCCAGCCAGTTCCAGCAGCCCCAGCAGCCCCAGCAGCAGGCGAAGGCGGTGGCCGGAGGGGGAGGGGTTAGGGGGAGCCCGGTGGAGGCGGAGATGGTGCAGCAGGACCTCACGAAGATCTGCAAGCCTGACGTCAAGAGGCCCTTCGCTTCCGTCGAAGATGCCGTCTTTAGGTTATTTATTACTCCTTCCTTTCTTCCTTCTAGGGTTAGGGTTAGGGTTTGGTTGGAGAAAATTTGGGGCTTCTTTATTTTCTTTATGGTCACTGCATTGTGTCTTGGGGGTGGGGGGAGAGGTTTTCCCATCGAGTTTCATGGGGAGCCTCGCAACCATGTCGAGTCGAGGTGCCTCGCCTTGGCTTCTTGCACGCTGCTCCTTGCTTGCTCGCGCCTGTGGCATGTGTCTCGATGTGTTATTGACAAATGTTTTGAGACGATTAGAGTTTGATCTGTTATGCTAGGGTTGAGGCTCCAATGTTTTTTGTGTTATTTCTTATGGTTTTGTGTTATATTTAAGATCTGCAATCTTGACGGTCAAGAGGACCTTTCCAAAGACACGGCTTTTAGGTATTTCTTCCATCCAAACCTTCTTCTTCTCCTGGTTTTGTGCAAAGGTTCGCAGTATCAGTAGATAATCTTACATATCATTCGAATTTGTCACATCGGTTCCGATAGTTGGGGCTATATTTTTCCGTCGATTCAGTAGAACGAATTAAAAGAAAAAGAAAGGATAACATAAAACAATATTGTTCAATACAATAGAAATTTAGTAGAATATTTGGCTTATTTATTATTGAGGTGGACCTACATATATATAGGAGAGGCTAACCCCTCTCCCTACTATTCTACTCAATGTGGGACTAAAAGTCCATTAATACTCTCAACACTCCCCCTCAAGATGGATGATAGATATCAATAATCTCCATCTTGCTACATAGTTTAGAAAGACTTAATGAATTAAGACCCTTAGTAAGACAATCTGCGACTTGTTCTTCTGAGCGAACATGATCGAGCTTTAATATTCCTTTCTCTAGCTTATCTTTAATGAAGAATCGATCAATCTCGATGTGTTTCGTTCTGTCATGCTGAACTGGATTGTAGCTATACTTAGTGCAGCTTGACTGTCACTCAGAAGGCGCAATGATGTTCCTTGGTCCAGCTTCAACTCTGTCAGCAGTGCTTTTACCCACAACAAATCTAACACACAACAAATCTAACACTCCCAGAGTCATAACTCTATATTCTGCTTTATTGGTCTATCGTGCTACCACAAACTGTTTCTTGCTTCTCCATGAGACTAGGTTATCCCCCATAAAGACACAGTACCTTGAGGTAGACCTTCGATCGTCCATGCTGTTTGTCCAATCTGCATCGCAATATCCCTCAACACCCAGGTGTCCATTGTTCTTGAACCATAGCCCTCTTCCAGGAGCCCCCTTCAGATATCTCAGTATATGGAAAACTGTATCCATGTGGGCCTTCCTTGGATCATGCATGTAGCGACTCACTACACTCACAACAAATGAAATACCAGGACGAGTGTGGCCTAGATAAATCAATATGCCTACTAGTCTTTGATATCTCTTACGATCAACTGGCTCTCCCGTCTCTGTCTCCAACTTATCTTTCTGATCGGTTGGAGTGACTGTTGATCGACATTCCAGCATACCAGTCTCTGCGAGCAGGTCTAGTACACACTTCCTCTGATAGAGGACGATCCCATCTCTTCCTCGAGCCACCTCGATCCCGAGAAAATACCTCATCATTTCCAAGTCCTTTACTTCAAATTCCTTTGCAAGTTTTGACTTCAGCTGGGTAATCTCCTCATCCTCATCATCATCGCTTGTGGTCACTATATCATCTACATATACTGCAAGTATGATGACGTGGCCTCTCGCATGTCGGAAGAAGACCGTGTGATCTGTATTGGTCTGGCTGTACCCCATGCCTATGACGGCTTTCCTGAATCTTTCAAACCAGGCTCGAGGAGATTGCTTGAGTCCATACAGTGATTTCTTAAGCTTGCACACCTTTCCTATCGACTGCTTCGTGCAAAACCTCGGAGGCGTCTCCATGTATACTTCCTCTTGTAGATCTCCATAAAGAAAGACATTTTCACATCCAATTGATGAAGTTGCCACCCATGATTTGCTGCAATAGAGACCAGGGTTCTCACATTGCTCATCTTTGCTACTGGAGCAAATGTCTCATCGTAGTCGATGCCATAGGACTGAGTAAATTCTTTTGCAACCAATCTTGCCTGATATCGTTCCACCTTTCCTTCTGGCATCTCTTTTACTATGAAGATCCATTTGCATCAAACTGCTCTCTTTTCTTTAGGTAATGTAACAAGTTTCCATGTTCCATTTCTTTCAAGTGCCTCAAGTTTCTTCAACATTGTAGCTTTCTATCTTGGATCTTTCTTCGCTTTCTGTCAATACTTAGGCAAAGAGGTGGTGTCTAACGATGCAATGAATGCTCCATAAGTAGGGAATAGATTAAAGTAGAATAAAAAATGGGTAATGTTATATTCATAACCATAACGATTAAGGGATCTTCCTGCATTACTGTGAGAAGATCTTCTTAAGGGAATATGAGATAGTAGAGGAGAGATCATACCATCCGAATCAGAGGGATTCGGTGCGGGAGGTGCATCTTCAGGAGGTGGGGCAGGGTTAGGCGAGGGACATGGCACAGTAGAGGCAATAGACACAGTAGTGGACTGCTGATTTCTCTTTCTGTAGACTTGGAGCTCTGTAGATTGTTCTGTAGTCTGTTCCTTCTCCTGTATTAGAGCATCACTTTCTTCTTCCTGATTGTGTGCATCCTCATCACTTTCCTCATTCTCGCTATCTCTCCCTTGTTCCCTTAGACCAACTTCCATCATTGGGCATGAAATTGATCCGACAATCACGCTTGGGCCCATCTCCCCCAAACTCCTAACACCTTCTGTGTTAGGTGTGTCGCCAAATGCGGAGCCTTCACTTGAACCATTGTGGTAGTATGGTTTCATCTCTCTGAATGTAACGTCCATGCTCACAAGGAGCCTTCGCTCCATAGGACTCAAGCAAGAATGTCCCTTCCAAGTCCCTGAGTAGCCAACAAAGACATACTTCACTACCCGAGGGTCCAACTTTCCTACCGCAGGCCTATTATCCTTCACAAAGCATACACATCCAAATACTTTTGGGGGAACAATGCACTTGTTCTCACCTGTAAGCATCTCAAACGATGTCTTCCATCCTAACACCTGAGAGGGCATCCTGTTGATGAGATATGCAGCCGTCAACACGGCATGCCTCCACAAGTGTTTAGGAACAGCCATAGCAAACACCATTGACCGTGCTACTTCCAACATGTGCCTGTTCTTCCGTTCCGTCACGTCATTCTATGCTGGTGTATAGGCACATGAAGTCTGGTGCTGTATCCTATGGGTTGATAAGTACTCTTCAATAACCTTGTTGGTGTATTCTGTCACATTGTCAGACATCAAAATCTTTACCTTAGCACCGTATTGTATTGTAACCCTGCGAAAAAATCTTGAAAGCATGCAAAGACATTACTCTTACTCTTCATTAGGTATACACAGGTAACACGAGTGTAGCAGTCAATAAAGGTGACAAACCACTTAAAACAATTAACAGCAATTGTAGGACAAGGTCCCCACACATCAGAGTGTATCATATCAAAAGCAGCTAAACTTCTATTTCCATAACTCACATAAGAGCTTCTGGTATGTTTTTCAAGTTCACGAGCATCACAAACCATCTTTTGCTTATTAACCTTTTGATACATAGAGGGATACATCTGACTCAGTAAAGTGAATGAAGAGTGTCCCATGCGCTGATGTTGGAGTAATAATTTTGCTTCCACAGTCCTTCGCGTCTCCTCCGGTTGTGTTTCATCAACTAGTGACGCCAGTGCTGCATCCATCTCACCCCTGTCTAAATACCATAGCCTTTTATGTCAAGTGCCAGTCCCCAACCGTCTCTCCGTTCCCTTCTTCTGAAAAATTACCTTAGAGATGTCAAAGGAAACAACACAATTAAGTTGAAGAACAATGGCATTAATGGACAATAGATTAACAGGAAAAGATAGAGCATACAAGATATCAGTAAGAGTCATGGAAGGGGTGCATTCAACTGTGCCTTTACCCACAATGGGTCTAGCAGTACCATCAGCAGTCTGTATGCTTTCAGGCGTCACCAGGTGAGTGTAATCTTGGAACTCATCATGGGCACCCGTGACATGGCGGGATACCCCAAGTCAATTATCCAATTTAGACTTCCTGGTCTGTGGGTAGATACAAGGGCATGAGCAGGTATACATGTGCTTGTATGTGCATAGTAGGTGATGTTACCCTCGGAGGTGGTTGGAGTCGATGTCCCAGCGGTGTTGGCTCGACTGTCGCTGGTTCCAAGCTTCATGCTCCTCCATATTTCTAGCATTTTTCTCTCACTGGGGGTCATATCGAATGACTGACTCCCATTTTCCCCTTTTGCCATGTTTGCTTTGTGCCCTCTAGAATAATTATTCCTGCCACCGACATAACCTCCTTTGCCACCCCTACGCACTCCATGTCTGCTTCCGCGCCTACTGGACTGGCCTCTCAGAGGTTTCGTACAAAATCTGATGAAGTGTCCAGAGTCTCCACAGTTGTAGCACCCTCCCCCTTCGGAAGGATTTGGGTTAAAAATTGCTAAAGTCGATTTTTTTTCACCGAAGAGTTAATGGTGCTAGGCATCAGCTTCAACCATGTCTCTTCTTGTGCCATAGCATCTATGACCTCCTCCAGTGATAGCAGTCCGGGTTGTGCAAGTAGGACATTTCTCCTCTTCTCGAATGCTGGGTTGAGCCCCTTCAGGAACTTCATCATCCTCTGTCGCGAGACATACTCCATGAACTTCTGATAATGTTTCGCAAATGTCGGTTCCACTTGCTCATCCTTCACGTCAATGAGATCATAGTGGTCGAGATCTGACCAATATTTCTTCAACAGAGCCGCATACTCAGAGATGATGTGATATTCTTGGACCACCTTATCAAGTTCATCCTATAGTTGGAAGACCCTCATAGGGTTGTCCGACCCTGAGTACATGTCTCTCAGCGTCATCCAAATGTCACCAACACCCTCCATCGCTTTCACGTTGTCCGACACTTCGGTCAATGGGCTGTCAATCATCCAGCTACAACATTGTTGACGATTTTTCACACAACAAACTCCTGTGAGGAGTGATCTTCAGGTGCCTCAGGTTGGTAATTCGCATAGCCCACTAAACCCCTTGCCTTCAGAGTCCGCACCGCCTGACGCGACCACTTCAAGTAGTTGGAAGTACCCTCCAACTTTTTCATTTTGTATGGTGATGGATCCACATTTGCGTGTGCAACACGGGAGTTAGTCTTGGTCAGCCTCCTGGAGAAGAGATCGTCCACCAAAGCCTTCATCTCTTTGGCCGTCAGCTTGCCGTAGATCGTCTCCATCGTCTTCTTCTTCTCCTCTTCCATTAGTAACGCGGTGGCAGATCTATATCGTCTCCACCTTTGATCGTCGTTCTCTCCACGTCTATTGTTCCTCCTTCAGCAGCAACGACGTCTTCGAGAGCAGCTGCTCATGTCCCGTGTATGGCTGCGACCCGAGGTCGTCTGGCTTGACGAGAAGGAGGAGGAAGGCTGCTATGGCGGAGAGGGAGCGGGGGCCGGCGTTGAGAAGGGCGGGTTGCTGGCCGTTGTAGGGGAGGGCCGCGGCGGTGCTGGCGGCGGAAGGGTGGGGGGTGGGGAGAATGGGGGGTTTGGCGGAGGTGGAGTTTGGAAGGGGGGGCGACTATGGAGTGGGGGTTAGGGTTAGGATTTGGTGGAGAAGGGTGTCGGCTAGGATTAGGGTTAGAGTTTGGTATCTCTGCTACCAAATAAAAATTTAGTAGAAAGCTTGGCTTGTTTATTATTGAGGTGGAGCTACATATATATAGGAGAGGCTAACCCTCTCTCTACTATTCTACTCAGTGTGGGACTAAAAGCCCATTAATACTCAGCAAATATTATTTCATTCAAAACTAATCTGAGCACAACAAATGATACATAAGATTATGCCTAAATGTATCAAATGTTTTCTATTTTGATAAATTATATATATATATATATATATATATATATATATATATATTATATAAGACAAATGCATAGTAAATTGTGCAAGTTGTCTCCTACACTTTGACTTGATCAATTGATCTGTTATAGTAGGTCATCTTTTTAAGTGAAGATTGAAAAAAAATAAGGTAAATCATGAAAAGGAATCATGACCTATAATAGGAGGTAACAAACAAGTAAAAAAAATTAAATAATGTTTTCCATAATTATTGCTCCTAGTCATATTACAAGAAAGCCCTTTCAATAAGAACCATTGCATCATAAATCAATGGTCGAAAAAATTGCTTATATGGATACAAATTGTGTGTATGTGTGTGTTTGTCCCGAAACCAAGAACTCCAATACTGCAATCAGAAACTGTCGAAACCGGTTACACGGTTCTCACAAGGACCTGAAACCGTTTCTAATATTGACAGCGTGAACTTAGGTTCTAATACCGACATCGTGAACCTAGGTTTCTTTGTTTATCACCAGGGGATTTAAGTTGACAAAATTAGGGTTGCTGTCTACGTTGTGTTTTATGTGGATGATATGGTATTATAGTGCACATGTTTGGGGGAAGAAGTTTAGGTTTATATTGAAGAAAATTATGGTTTTGGTGGAATGTATTTTTAGGGTTTAGGCCTAGGATGGCAGACGAGGATTGGGAAGTTTCACACTTTAAGCAGTTGAGCCTTATATTAGGAAAAGAAATTTATATTCAGAATTAGGCTTCTAGTGGTCCTTTGAAGAAAATGACTGTTTTTGTTGAAGTATGCAAAGCAGTTAATGATTACTGATGATTAAAAGTTTAGGTTTTATTGTTATCACAAAAGTTGGGGTTTAGTTGGAAAGCATTACCTTCCTCTTCTTCTTCTTCTTCTTCTTCTTTTGCTTCTGATAGTGTTCTCTATGGATGAAATAGTGTCATTTTGTTTGTGGGAAGAAAGATAGGTTTTTACAAGAAAAATTTATGCTAGGGTTAAGACTACTTTGCTTTTGTGGATTGTCTTCTCTTTCACTGGTGGACCGTGTTCTTTTCTACTTGTGAAGAATATTTATAGTTTTGGAGTGATTTTTAGGCTTTAGGTATATGGATGGCGAGTTAGGAATATAGTTTCAATCCTTAAGCATGATAGTAATAGTATATGAGAGGAGAAATTTATATTTATAATTAAGCTTAGTGGTCCTCTGATTGATTAATTGAAGAAAATGAACATTTGATTGAATAATAGAAAGTATGGGTAATTGCAGATATTTCTGTTGTTGTGATAGAATTTTGTTCCTTCTTCTCGTTGTCTGTTGATGGCGGACAACAGTGTGTGGAATTGTGGTCTAGTCTCTTCAGTGCTTTGTTGTAGCTGCCATTACTTTTTCTTTTGTTAATAACTCCATCTGTTGGAGATTTGTGGGACTTCTAAGCAAATAACAATATTGGGGACTTATCTTGAAATAGGGTAGATTAAAGGGACGTAGGTCAAAAAACCCATTAAAATAATTCTGCCACTAGCAACAAAACAATTAGAGAGAATAGAATGGGTTAAACAACAAGAGCACATAGAAAGGCAGACTATATATCCCTGTTTTGCCCAATTTGGCCTATATAAAGTCCTGATCCAATCCTATTGGCTTTCCAATATGTATGAGTTTCTTGGCTGATAACATGCATCTTAAACCTATTAATTCCCCCAGGAGGCATGTTGCAAATACCCTTTTTTGTCTTGTTAGGCTCACTATGGTCACACCTCCTGAGATTTCCACTTCTTGCGATGTGCGATGGTACTACCGTTCCCATGGATAGGTCCTTGCCTTTTCAAGCAAAGACATTATCCTTGCCTTTTCAAGCAAAGACATTATCAGGATCTTACTCAATCTTACTTTGTCGTGGTTCGCTTAGGCACCGGGATACGAATATGTGGTGTGCTACTTTCTGGCTACACGAAACAATAGGGGATGGGCTTAATACGTGATTATGTGGTACTGTTCACAATTTGCTTAAGAGTAAGTTGTTTGTGTTGTGTGCTTGAATGCGTCTAATATGAAAGAACTCATAAGAATTCTACAATAACCTGCTATGCTTGTTTTTGACAATCGATTGATGTTGTTGTCTTTTATTTTGATTTGATTGATATAAAAAATTCAGTTAGGAAGTAGAGTAGCAGGTCATTGTAGAATTCGTATTTTCTAGACTGATGGTAAACAAATAAGGTATGAAGGCTTTGTTAGAGAGCCATTGCAGAAAGAAGACTAGGCTAATTTGCAACTAAATACTCCGAACTTTCCTCAATTTGCAACTTGCTATCCTAAACTACTTTAATAGGCAAGTTATACTCGAACTTTTAAGATTTTGCGAGCTAATACCCTCCGTTAAGCTGCCATCCAACTTAACGGTCATGTGCACATGACGCGATCATTATTTTCCTTCAATTAAAAAAGAAAATCCTACCTTATTGATTCTTCCCCAAATCTAAACCTAATCCTAAATCTAACCTAACGGAGGTGGAGATGCTCAAAAGGGTGTCATCCAAGAAAGGGGGTCGTCTAGGAGGTACATCGACGAGGATAGGGGTCGACAAGGTGGATGAGTGGCCATGGGGATTTTCTAGACATTGGGAAAGGCGAGGAGAGGTGTCTTGTCAACAATAGTGGGGTGGGAGGAGATGGTCGACCTGGAGGGAATCGACCAAGAGAGGGGTGGCGGGACCCCCAAAAGGAGAGGGTAGGTGATCGGTGGGTTTAGTATTAGGATTTTTAGGGCTAGGGTGCACGAGGAAGAAGATAATGATAGAATAGTAATTTTATTTATTTGTTTAACAACGTAGGATAGCAGGTTGCAAAAACTTAGTTCAGGCTACAAGTTGTCACATTTGGTACTTCAGAGTATTTAGTTGCAAATTAGCGTAGAAAGAAAGAAAAAAAAAATCGTACACAACACAAACAACTAAAAAAACATTTTTCTCTCTATTATAAGCTCTGAAGAAGAAGAAAAAACTCGTACACAACACAAACAACAGAAGAGTTTTTCTCTATAATAATTGTAGAATGGGCTCAAAAATCAGTCTGAAGACTTTTTTCTATAATGGATGTATGTTAGGTAGTCTAATAAAGGTCTGAAGACTTTGTTATGGATCCATTGTCGAATTTGTATTTTCTAGACTGATTTTTCTATATGGAAGAAGAACTCATATGAAATCTACAATGACCTGCCTTGCTTTTTTCGACAATCAATTTATTTTGTTGTCTTTCTATTTTCTAGACTGATGGTATAAGGTCATTCCTGCGTGGAGCTTGGGAATGAAAATTTTAGATCAAGGCTGAGAGAGCTACATGCCGTACAACAGGAGGATTGAGCTGCCAGAGAATGTTGATGTTGAGAAGATCAAAGAATGAAAGTTTTCAATACTTGTGGGGGCACTTAGGTACTCTAAGAGATGATGATAAGCCTGAATGGGCTAGGAAGAAAAGCGGAGCCTTTGTTATATAGCCATTATAGGGGTAAAAAAATTAAGTGTTTGCTTAAGGCTTATTTCGCTTAGAATTCAGTTTGTTTGGGGTAATTCTATATGTGGAGGCTTTTTCCGAAATTATCTGAAGACTCCGAACCCCGAGTGAGCCATTAGGCTGAGTTAACAATGAACTCTGCTAAGTTGTAGGTCAGCAGAATCAGCTCCTAAGGAGACCTTCTCTTGGAAGTTCACTTGCCAAAAATCGAAAAATAATCTGTTGGTATATTCATTGTGTGTGGGGATACATCTTGTGTTCATCCAAACCATCAGATTCACTTGCAAGATTCTTCCCAAAATGATAACTTATACCTAGGAAAAACAATTCTTTTGGTTGGAAAAGTCCA
This sequence comes from Iris macrosiphon, assembly GCA_036927795.1. NCBI lineage: Eukaryota > Viridiplantae > Streptophyta > Magnoliopsida > Asparagales > Iridaceae > Iris > Iris macrosiphon. The sequence continues at coordinate 133,171,831 of JAYESA010000016.1, read as the reverse complement.
TGCCTACACGAAGTATCATGCCAGTAAAACAATATTTTTGCATCTCAGCTCCAAGGAAACAGTTCTTTCAAACTCATTATTCACTAATAAATTAATGGCCATGCCAGTATTGTTTCTCAGATATCTAGTTTTTTCTGGTGCTCGTAGAAGTCTGATATGTAATATCAAGCTACACATGGATGCTAGTCCAAAACAATGTTGTATATGTTGGGTTCTTGTTGGATTGGATCTTTTAATGTCATATGTCGGGACATGTCAAGGACCTTAATGTCGGATTTCAATAAATGTGTAATATATTGTATATACTAATTACTAACTGTGCAAATCTTTTGCACAAAATGTCGGATATTATCATATTGATAAATCAAGCCCTACCTAATGGAGAGGAAGGAGCTGCACTGTGAAGGACTAGGCGACCCAGAGCTCTGATTTTAGCAAATCTGCTAAAAATACAGTTTTTGGGGCAAAATAGAGAGAGACGCAGGAGAAGGGAGGACCCTGGAGTAGAGAATTTGGGGGCTAGGGTTTGGGGTCAAAGAGAAGATAGAAAGGGTTAGGACTCTGGGTCAATGGGAGTGATTTTTATTTGAGCTATTAGGTTAAGTGGTATTTTCAAGAACTCCACCCGTTAACATATAAAACCAATTTTGTATACATATAAAACAAATTTGTATAAAAAGTAAAAACTCGGCCAAGATTTTGATTTCTCGTGTCGGTCAACATATTATTTTTTGCTGATATGCTATGTTGCATGGATATTCCTTGAGAGAATCATATTCATGCCCGTATTTTTATCGGACACATAGTGGACATGATACTTCTTTGACTGACTCTCCTTTGTTTAGGCTCCAAAGGGACCCAAAACATTGTATAATAGAGAGATGAAAGCAACATAAATCTGTTTAGAACTTTTAGGAACTTACTATCCAAAACATGCTTGAGCATAGATATTATTAGTATATAATATATAAAATATGTATATAAATATGTTTTCATGTGTATGCCGTACTTGTATTCCAAAATTTTCTAAAATATCATATCTTGAATCTTTATTGTGTCCATATCCAAATCTGTGTCCCTGTCTATGTAACCTAGGTGTTACCACTCTATTGCTAGTCACCTTCCAGCCCGCCCTTGGGTGGCTTCCTGCCTTCTATTCCAATAGCCCTGACTCCATCAATAGTAGTCCTTCCTTCAACTGCAACCGTGGGGGATATTTTCACAAGAGCAGCTCCCATCAGCCGATTTTAACCAAAAACGATATAAACTATTTTGTTTGATGATTTCTGTTGTTTGCAAGTTAAAACTGACATGTTGATCGGCATCGACAACCATTGTGGAACCGTATCTTTCCAATGTTTTGGTTTATATAGGCAAAGAGTTTATTTGGTGCTGTATTTGGATCCGTGCAATTTACTTTCCGAGTTATGTAGTATTTCTGGTGTTAGTCAAAAAGTATGAGTGCGTGCTGCTTGTGTTACATCCCCACACCACTTTGGTCCCTTATTTGGATGATGTATGGTGCACAACTTCCATACTCAAATGTCCTGTATCAAGGATCAGAAATGTGTGTTTTACAAAGAAGTTCTGGAAGATAATAAAGTTGACAAATCTCATTCTCCGAATTGACAATCCATGGTCTGCTTCACAAAAGGTTCTTGGAGATGATCATTTGAACCAGAGAAAGAAGCACACTGCATATTAGCCATCATACTTATTATCCAAGCCTTTTCCGATCATAATAGGGTCAACTATGGAGCATGAGAAACTTCATAAATGATTTGACAAAGTTTATATGACTGGTTTGTCTACCTGATGTTAATCCTTTATGTTGATGTCAAATTCCTAGCCATGAGCATGAGATGATCATGCCATAAAACTAAGTGACCAGTTGATGATAGGTAGACCTACCTTCTAGATATGCAATTTAAGCTCATGCAATCAAGGAGCATCCTTCATGTTTCCTAGACCTATGTTGCATGAATACGGACACATATACGGATAAGTACATGATACAGTACGGGATAGACACATTTTTTCAAATATGTACAATATAATGACCTATGTTGCACGATTACGGGTAAAGATACGGCTGCGGACACGATACAGCTACGGGCACCATTTTGCTGTCTACATGCAACATAGCTTGGACTATATAAAGAGTCTAGACACAGAGGTAAGATAATACCAATTCGCTATAGAGAATTGTTCTCTATGACACATTAAGAGAAAGAGTGAAAGAATGACAATTCCATGCCCGCTGCAATATGTGTCTATTATGTAAATCATGAGTGAAACTGAGACACAGAAAGGAGGATATCATTTGGATACTCATTTTTGAAGTCAGGATTTTAGTCGGGGTGTAAATGAGATGAGCAGGATGGGGCTTTGACTTGTTAGGTTTGGCTCAAATGTTTATTGGTTGGCTTGAGTTTGACTGGAACTTGAACTGAGCCTTTGGCTGAATTCAAGCTCGTTTCCGTAAAAACTGCTTCAGCTGCTTGGACTTGGCTTGAATATAGCTTTTTATACTAAATAAGAAATAACATTCTTAAATTAACCCTTAATATGATTCACAATACAAACTGAATTCATTCTTGTGCTTAGGTGGCTTAGGGCATCTTTTTAAGAGCATTCCTGAATCCTGATATTTGTAATCACAGGTTCATATCATATTTGTCTTAGATTCCTGATTTACCTCTCTAGATTTTTACATGACATTAATATAAATGTAAGTCTATAATTTTTACAAATAGGAAACAATAAGCAGAATATTCAACCGCAGCAAAAAAATAACAAAAAAATGGTGAGATAAAAGCCAGAAGCTTTACATAGTTAGTTTTAAACTTTAACAAAAAACTGCAGGATGACGAACTCGTACATGGTTAAAGTATATAGTTGTTTAAACTTTAACAAAAGAAATGCAGTGTCGAAATCGTACATGGTTAAAGTTTGATGCATCTTTGAACTTAATCCAATCAATGGAGTTGAACTTTCATTCCAAAGTAATGATTTTGAGTTGTTGGTTCCTGCATTAGCCTCCAGGTGAACAAACTAGTAACTTCCTAAAAAGTATGCAAAATCTGAATTTGGCCAGTATCCAATGGTGTTAAAAAAATCTTCTACAAAATAAAATTAAATAATTTTAAGGGTCACTCTTGAAGTTGAAAGCTCCGAACTGAGGACGGGTTTTTGGAGTTACCTCACCCTCGCGGGATCGCGACCCTTTGTCCCGGCCATTGTAGCACGCCAGCTCTTCTATGACATCTCCGCCCGGCCCATCATTGGCGAGGAACATTATGAAACTGCGCAAAGAGTTGAGCAAACTCGCAACAAAATATTTTCTTTGTGCGTCGGTAAAAAAACATGTTTTTTTGGAGAGAGAGACTTTCACCAATCGAGTCACAGGTATCCTATTGAAGAACATACAGTTATGCATAGACAAAGAACAAAAAGGAAGAAATTTATTTAGTAGCCTTTCATTTCAATACTGATTGAGACATGAAATTTTATCCTACTCCATATATTTATTGCAATTCTAAAGATCATCTTTGGAACAATAAGAGGAAAGTTGCATTTGGTTTATCCCCAAAGTTATTATATCTGAGCTTCTGTTTGGATGTAAGGAAACAACTAAGAAATGCAGAAGTTGGAGATAATTATTTCGTTTTCTTTTCGGGGTTTGCTGAGTGCAAATGCCTTGCACTGTAAGTTGGAGATGGTTCAATTTGAGAAAAAGGACATATATCTCATCCTATAACCTTAGGATCTGCTACTGTAACAAATCCAAATCTCTAGAGAGCAATATAAACCTCCCAACTTGAGAGGTGGTTTGACTTGAATAGTGTAGCAGTTGAAGTATACTTTCTGCGACATCTTAGATGATTGGATCACCCTGAAACTCCCGGGTGCCTTAGATATATACCCTTTTCATTGACTCTTGAATCATGAAGAATCCATTGAATTTGAGTTTGATTTTGTGTCTTGATCTTCATATGGATGCTGACTCCTTCCACAACCCCTTTGAATCACGTTGCTAATGGCCTTGGCTTCTCTCACTGTTGGGGAAGTTCTTTTGTCGATTTTTAACATTCTTCCTCCTGTATAAAAAGACACAAAGAAGTGAGAGAAAATATTAGGTTCTAGCTGGCCACAATGATTTTTTTTTCATGCGCTCTCATATAAAAGATAACTTATATGGAAGTTCTATTTATTTTAGTATTGTGTATACTCTATAATTTGATTGTGGATTTGGCTGTTCTCAAACCTGTCGGCCCTTACTATTTTCTTGGCGCTGTATATAAAACTTTGTAGTTTTTGAGTTGATGAATTTTTCTTCTTCTTCTTCTTCTTCTTCTTCCCTGGAGCAAACACCATCATCTCTCATTTATCATTGTGGTAATCAGGCTACTGCCCTATCATGTTGTATCTGACTACGAGGCCGAAGAAGATGACCGGATGCTTGACAGTGACACCACAGGACAGATCCCCTCCCGCCTCCAGCAATGGGACCACAACATCCTTGCCAAGATTGCTGAATTTACCACCACTTTCGAGAAGCAAGTCCTTGCCTTCAACATAATGTCCAGAAAGAGGGCACTGGGAGAGTTCCGATCAGAAGAAAGGCTCATGATAGAACAGGCCCTCCTAAACGAGGAGAAACAGGCTATACACGAGATGAGAGCAGAAATCGAGTCCAGAGAGAAAGCCAACCGCGAGGCAGCTGAGGCCCAGGCGAAGGTGAGGATGGCAATGGCGCAGGCTGAGCAGGCTCGAGCTGAGGCCCAGGCTCATGCAGAGATGATGGCTCGGGCGCCTATGAGGGCGAGTGCTATTGGATCGCATGGGGACGAGGGCTCTGTTGGGCATGGCATGGGGCCTGGGCAAGGGGGGAATATGGAGGAGATGATTCATGGGTGGAGGCACAACAATAATAATAACAACGGTCAGAGAGATGAAGAGGAGCCATCAGAGGATTTCCTGAACGACGACAATGACCAGGAGAATGATGAAGAGGTCGAAACGCAGGAAGAGTGGCAGGAATCTGGGGAGCTTGATTTGAACACCAGGTAGTTTAATAAGCTGTTGATAAGTCTAGTTTCTTGGTTATTTATGATGTAGAATGAATAATATGCAGAGCATATTTGAGATTCTGTTAGAAACTCAGCAGAAATGTGGTTTTTGGAACCTATGGTGTTCAAATCAAAGAAAGTAGCAATGCTTCTAGAGAGATGATCCAGGACTTGTCCAGTTCACTAAGCTGCTTTAATGAAACTATATCAGTCAGCATTTTGTGTGTACTCATTATTTTCACTTTCTGATTTGTTCCACAGTCGCAGTGTGAAATCATTTGAATTTTGAGGATCATGCATTCTTAGTTGGAAGTGTAGCTTTATTTGGCTTATTTTGCGTGCGAGATCTTGGATGGCAGAAGGCTCAAAATTTACTCGAGCTTTCTTATTTGGTGAAGCTAACTTTGATATTGAAAATTATGTTGTATATGTTGGAGTTGGGGATCATCATTCATATTCTGGTGTTACATGAAAGAGGGATCTGGATCCCTAATGCGAATACCTAACGCATAATAAGGAAATCTACGTTTGGCTAACGTCTAATGAGTTAGATATGCTATATAAGATTAACACATTGAGAAATATTTACATGTTACTTTAAACACATTTGTTATTGTCGCTTAACAGTGATCAGTAGTATTTGAGCCATATTTGTCTATTCTAATACTAATAAAACTTGACTGTAAGTCATTGAGTTTTCAAATAGGGAAAGTAATGCCATGATTGCTTAGGATTGTGTTTCTATATATGGGGTAATGACAACTATATAAAGAGACATGGTCCCTTGTGTTCATAGATGGAGCTACGTAGGGGTGAGCATTTCTCGATTTTAAACTGAAAACTGATCCAAACCGAAATAAATAGTGATTTGGTTCTGTTTTGTACACTACGGTTCGGTTTTAGTTTTTCAAATTTCAGTTTTTTTGGTTTGGACTTCTGGGTTTGAAATTTGGGACCCAAACCGAATAATAGATATTTGAAATTAATTTTTATGATTTTTTTGTAAGTTTTTTTGTTTTATGATCTCTTCTATCCCTATTTTTTGTAAATTTATGATATGTCCTTCCATCCATCCCATCTCTTATCTTCAATTTTTTTTTCAGTTGAAGATATTAGTGTTGTTTCAAAACCCTCAAATGTGGTCAATTTTTTTCTTTATTCCTTCAAATTAATTTCAATTCAATTTTAACTAAAGTAGTCACAATCATTTCTATAATATAATTTCTTATCTTGAGTTTTTAAGTTTTTGTTTGCTAAATTAAGAACAAAGATAGTCATTTTGTAATGTACTTGATTTTTTTTTGGTTGGTTTTGGCAAAAGTTCAACCCATCAAGAAAAGTAAGCCCAACCGAAATAATCGAATTGAATCAAAATTTAATATTATTCTTTTCGGTTCAGTTTACGTGAAAAGTCGGTTTGGATCGGTCGGTCTTGAAATATGTTTTGTTCGATTTTTTCAAAGTCGTTTCGGTTACCGAGTGCTCATTCCTAGAGCTACATTAAGATTGGGATCCGCCATCCCCACGTTTTTTTAGTTACTCTTATTTGTTTTTTAAATTAGTTTTTATTTTCTTATTTTTTAGCTAACAATTATCCTATTTGTTTTTTAAATCTGTCCCACAGTCTAAGAAAAAGAAGAATACTAGATCCAAATTTATGTAGTAGAATTTTCGTCCCCACATAATGGAATTGCTAGCTCCCCTGGTTGTGTTAGATATTTGTGCTAATAGAGATGTTCGATAGCCACAAATAGGCTAAGGGACTGTTTGGTTGCTTGAATGTGAGATATTGAAGTGTGAAATGGGATGAATTTTAAACCACTTTCACACTTGAGTGTTTTGTTGAAGATGAACAGAAAACAAGAAATCGAAATCACCGTTACTTTTTAGTGATTTTACCATCTTGCTTTATATGAAAAAGTGTACATGCTTCCACATTTTTTGAGCAAAAGTGGACGGAAGTGCCATTGAGGTTTAATTTTTAATTAAAGTGTAAAATTTTAATAATATTAACTATTATTTGTTTAGTAAGTTAAATAATTTGTATAAGTGCTTTTTTTTTTATTTACCTAATATTAAATATAAAATGTCCATAATGTACAAAAGTAATATTATTTAATACATTATAATTATTATTTTTTTTTTTGTCAAATTAATGGTTAATACTTAATTTGAAAAAGTTAAATAATTACTGTTAATAAATAATTACAAATTTAGTTATAAATTAGCACTTAAAATTTTAATTATATAATGAATATTTAAAATTTAAAATAATTTTGTTTTATAATTACAATAAATTCTTAAATAATTTAGTAAAATAATAGTTTTGACAATACTAATTAATTATTATTATTACAATTCTATTTATAATAATTATTATTATTAGTTAAGCAATTGTTATTATTAATTATTATTAATTAATATTATTATTTAATTTGCATAATTTGTAGTAAATAATCAGTAATATTAGATAATTAAGTTAAATTAGTTAATTAACTTAATTAAAATTGTAAAATAATTATGAAATAAAATAAAATCTAATACTTAAGTTAATTATTCTTTTTAATTATAATATATATATTTTATTTATCATAATTTTTGTAGTCATCAAAATATTGAAAATATAAATTTAAGAGTTATTTGTATTTACCCTCCAATCCCCCCCCCCTCCTCCCCCAACCCACACATACACAAATTGTTAATCTTATCTCAACAACCACAATTTTTATTTTAATTAGTACTATCCCTAATTTCAAAAAAATTAGGCATTGGGGGGAGGCGGGTAACTAATAAAAAATATGGAGGTAGTGGAGATATGATTTGTGTGTGTGTGGTGGGGGTGGGGGGAGAGGGCCATGTTGTGTTTTTTTTTTTATTACATCTCACACACATCTATATGTCCTTAAGGTTGGGGGACTCGAACCCTGTCGGTCCCGTCTGATGTCCGCACTGTTTTTCACTTAAGCTACCAGTGTTGGACATGTTGTGTGTTTAAATATAAACTAGTATATACGCACGTGCGTTGCACGTATTTCATATTACTTGAAAAAAAAATAGTTTATTAAAAGAGCAACCGACAATTTCTTAATTTTATTATAGGTGGAAATATAATAGGGAAAGTTAAGAGAAATTAAATGACGAAAATATGAAAGATTTCTCTTATCTCTTGGGTTCATGTGCCTACTTTGCATGCATGCTTTATTAACTTTTGTTTTATTCTCCAAACTACCTACTTTGCATGCATGTATATCTTTGTTTTTATTAACTATCGTTTTCCAAGTTGCCTCATGCATGCATACATATATTTAATACGTATTTAATTACTGTTTTTAATTACTTAGATATCCTTATCAACGTTAATACATATTCAAATGTAATGAAGGGTATTTTTGGAATGAAAAACTTTCACGGTGAATCATAGTTTTGGCATTATATAGTAGAATAGATTACTTAGATATCCTTATCAACGTTAATACATATTCAAATGTAATGAAGGGTATTTTTGGAATGAAAAACTTTCACGGTGAAGTCTAGTTTTGTCATTATATAGTAGAATAGATAATTTTAAATTTAATCAATTTTGAGTTACAAAATATTATAAAATAGTGAAAGTGACTTTCAACAAAACATTGAATGTGATAGTTAAGATGGACTAAGAAAGGAACTTCACGTGCCTATAAATACTTAAAAATGCCTCCACTAATTAGTTGAAAAAGAAACCTCCAAACCCTAATAGAACCCTAATTTCACCTTCCATTTCTCTTTTCAATGGCGGCTTCCTTGGACGAAGCAAAGGTGAAGAACATCCTCCGCCAGGTGAGATCACAACCAAAACCCTAACTCCCATCCCCAATCCACATCCCCCCACCCCCCGGGATTTTTCTACGATTTTATTGCAATTTTTTTTCGCAGGTGGAGTTCTATTTCAGTGACAGTAATCTCCCTAGAGACAACTTCTTGAAGAAAACGGTTCAGGAGAGCGACGACGGATGTGAGTCATCCTAAAGCTGTGATTTTTGTTGTTGTTGCCATTTTTGCTATTAGTGGCAATTTTATGAGAGGTTCTTTTATGGGGTTATTTTTCCAGTGGTGAGCTTGGGATTGATATGTTCCTTCACTCGGATGAGGAACCATCTCGGACTGGGGAGCGTGAAGGCGGAGGAAGTTCCGGAGGAGACGGTCGCCGCGGTCGCCGAGGCATTGAGGAATTCTAGTTTGCTCAAGGTCTCTGAAGATGGTGTGTTTTTGAAACTTTCAAAAATTTTAAGCTTTATTGTTTATTTTTGATTCGGTGAGAATTCCCTTCGTTTTTGATTCAGTGGTGATTTTAGTACTTACGTCTCCATATATGTTGAACGAAAACGGCTACAACATTGATTTTGGCATGCTCTAGTGTTAGACAGACAGGACATGGTCACGGCTAAAGAACGAACTTCACCTTTCCGATACGAATCTCCATGGTTTATGCATTATACACGTGAAGATGAAATGTTATCTTTGGAATGCCATTAGGCCATTTTTTCAGTCGGTCATAATGTTTTAGTTCTCTCGTATTGTCAATGTATAGTATGCTGGAAGTCTCAGAAGTTTGTCTCTCTAATTTCAAGTTTATAATATTTGCTTAATTTTATATTATTTGGTTTTGTGATTTTGATTGGATTTGGTGATAATGCCCTTGATATTTGATTTAGTTGTGATTGTACTGTTGGGTTGGATTTGATACAGCTTACGGAAACTGCTTGTGCTTGTTTATGCATAATGCCGCTTTTGAATGCAGGGAGGCGTTGCTTTCAAAAGTTGTTCAGCTATCATGTGTCTTTTTTTTTTTACAAAATTATCTTTTAGTTTTTAATGGAATCTAATATTATATCTTTACCTCTTTATTAATACGTATCTAATTTGGTCATTTTAAATATTTTTTGCATCGAAAAGTAGTTTTTTTTATACCAAACATCTCATTGCTTTTGACAACAACTTTTAGCATGTATAGCAAACAAGTTCAATCAGCAACTTATTACATCAACTTATTAGCCTTAAAATACCAAACCCACTCTTAGGTCCCGTAATGTTATCAGTTTTGTCTTGTTGAGTCTAGTTTGCTCAAAGTACCTGGAGGCAGTAGAATCTGTTTTCCGAAAATAAGCTTTATGGTTGGTATTAGGTGTTACATGAATTATAAGGTGATCAATTTGATTCAGCGGTCGTTGTATTATCAGGGCCTGGATAAATTGGTGAAGTGTTAAATTATTTCGTGTCGTGTAACACAACATAGGTTCTTGAAGACGATAAAGGGAAGTTACTTAGTGTCAATGAAATGATTGGCATGTTTTAGGTCTAAATTATGAACCCTTTATATATATATATATATATTTTGAATTGACATATAATACTTTTTATCTGAAAGTTACTTCACTTTAGTCTTTATCAGTAAACAGTTATCGAAAATGATATGGTTGCAAGTATCTCCCTTTTCTATTTTTCCAATAGAAAAGTTTATTTAAACAAGTGATGTTTAGTAAGCATTACTGGGTTATGTAGTAATCATTTGGATTTGATTATTTATTCTAGTATCTTTATAAGAAATATAGATTTCAATTGTGGAAGTATACTGAGATGTCGTAGGGTTAAAACTTCACAGTTATAAATTGGACAGTATTCTGTAATATAACAATCTCTTCCTAAGAATGTTGGTTATATAGCCAGTAATTTCTGGGCATGGATTATTCATACAACCTGAACTCTGTGTGGTTATGATATGGATAAGATTAGGCATCTTGATTCTCTGTCTCAAAAGATTTTTGAAATTTAACTAACTTCATATCTTTTGTTAAGTGATGTAGTAACGGTTGCAGTTTGACGTTTAATGAAATAGAAAGCAAGTGTATATGTGCATTTTCCTATATGTTTACAGGACCAAATAATAAGGGTACAAACATTTTGCTACTTGGTTTCTAGAGATTATAGATCCTGCCACAAATTCAAATTAGTACTTACATTTATAAAGAACATATGAGCTCACTGTAGAAGCATGGAAATCATGCAGGCCGCATAAGAGCTCATGCACCCCAAAATGAAAGCAAGACGCATAGAGCCGCATGGGACCTATGCGACAAGAACAGCCAACCGCATAGGCGACCCCCATGCGGCCTGATCATCCTCAGAATACGGGAGCCACATAAAAGAAATATTGATAAAAAAAACAAAAAGTTCATTTTGCAAAAAGAGGGGGGGGGGGGGGGGGGAGTACAACATGTAGCCATGAAAAGGCCCATACAAAATGAAAAAACCAGAGGAGGAAGACGCGATCAGTCAAAAGAGCCTCAAGCCTCACGAAGCGCATCCGCAACATCCGGGAGCGAACGTATGCCCGCATGATGAAACTGGCCGCCACTCCTTCCCTCCATTCCAACGTCTCCCTCTCCTCTGGAGTTACGGGCAGTAAGGCGAAGTTCAGAGTGGACTCTAGAGGCCGAGCAAGAGCCTCCAAAGACAACCCTGTCGCGTCCCGGTCCCGTAACGGGCCGATCATCCTCGCTTGGTCCCTACGGAACCGATCGTTCTCGTTTGGGCGCGATGCCATGCAAGCCTAAGTTGCGCTTGCACCAGGCAAAGTACCTGCACAAGACGCAAATCAGATGAAAATATACATATATAGGCACGGAATGTAAATGCAGAGAACCAAAGTTGAACACATTTGATAGGAATACAAAATACTGTCTTTTATTGAATACTTGAAGATTTGGATTACAAAGTGCTTGCTTGGCTGAGTTACAAAATATGTCTTAGAAGGCTTACAACTCTTTTACATTCCCAAAATTAGCCACAACGTCCACACATTACATCCTTTTAGTAGGACCAAAATATCAAAACATCTAGCAGAAGAGTAGCCTACTAGAGAGGAAAGCAAAGGAAACAGTACGAGCACGTCTCTCGGAAGGTTGCGCTAACACTAATTCAGAATGCTTGCCAAGCTCTCGCGTCAAGTACCTGGATATTTGTCCACAAACGTGGGTCAGTACTACTACATGTACTGGTGAGCGATTGTGGCCAAACTCACCTAGAAATCTACACTAAGCAAGTGGAGCTAGCATTATTAGGTGATCTTTCTAGTTGTCTAGTTTCTTTTTAACAATTCATGCAAGGAAACATAGACAATAGATAGCATATGCATATGATAATTCTTATCCACGGCCGAGCGGCTATCCCTGCAGCAGACACACAAGGTAGTAACAATTTGCGTATATGAATAAACTCATGCATCTGTGTTGGTATCAAGTGTCAGGTGTGCATATAAGAGATGACTTATCATGCGACTTAACTATATGATGGTCCATGGGAAAACCCCTGATCGTGAGGGCTTCTGTGTCTCAGGGTATTCCTCTAATCCCCCCAGGGCGAACGATCCCCAGTGCCCCGGGAACCGTTCGTGGGATCTTTCCTTGTGCACAAGTTGTCTTAAGACCAATGCATAGAATGCAACTCTATCATATAAACTCTTACTATGCAGCAGATTTAGACTATAGAAGAACATCTCCATCTATCTTTGCTTCTATTCTTTAGTAACCTATGCGAGGTTCTATAAACATCTTTATGTCGCATATGAGAAAGGGGCATATAAACATCTGTTTGAACAAATATTTGCAACAGTTCTATATGTATAAAATCAAGCATGCAGTTCATCTCTCTTAGCTTGTTTCATTTAGTGAGGCAACATTATATAGGAACAAGTAACTTGTGCATACTAGAGATCATTTTTATTTAGGACGTGCGAACTGAAGGATTCGTTGAAGGGCCTAAGCCACTCACCGAATGAATCGAACGAGGGGATGGGGAAGCCTTATGCAACGTTCACTCTTTGGTTATGCGTCATGAAATTGCAACAACACTTGGTTAGCATCCTTCGATCTCTTTCCCTTACGTTTCGAAAAGAACGCGCAAGCGAGGAAAGCGAATCATGAAAACCAAGTCATCGAAAGGAAGACAAAACACAAAGTAACATAAAACCAAGAAGCAAAACAACCAACGAAAACTCTTGGACTTATTTTAATAGAAGTCGTTCCATCAATTGGAATGTTTTATTGCATTTCGTCCGTATTGATTTGGCGGTAAGGTTTTTCCGAGACTCGATTCTCAACAGAGTCGAAGTAGCAAGTGTTCCATAAGTAACCGTTCGGATCGGGGCGTTACAACCCCAACGAGGACAAAAAGCTTTCAATAACAGACAACTCACTCTCATCCCGTGCCCTCCATCCCAGCGAAAACGCCATGACAACCGGCGGAGAACCGAAAGCTCGCCCCTCACGAGACCCTCTAAGTCCGGACCCTCCGATACCCGAGCACTGAGACGTAGCAGGGAGGAGACGACGAGGAAGCGAGACGGGTGGCCAGGGTTCCCAACTAGAATCCTCCCTTGGACGACATGTTTCATGAAGTTGGAAACGACGGACCACGGCAGTAGTATTTATAAAAGAAAGCGACGGTTCGCGTGACAGCAATAATTGCAATGATGAACCTAGAAAGGGCGAATCCGACGGTTTGGCTTCCGAAAAGTCTGCATGCAACCAACGATTAAGTTCCCAAGAAGTCTGCAAGAAGGCGATTAAGCTTCCCAAAATGGTTGAGCGAAGCCTTAAAAATGCCAAGCTTGACAGCACGCATTCATGCATCCAATAGCCATGCGACCCTGCGCCCCAAAATGAAAACTCAGAAGAGATCAGGCCGCTGAGTCCCCCTGCGGCCCAACAAGCCAACAACCATGCGCCCCCAAAATGAGGCTCAAATCAGGCCGCAGAGTCACCCTGCGGCCCAAACAAAGGCGACATCCATGCGTCCCCAATCAGCCAAAGCAACTTGGTCGCAGAAGGACCTAACGTGGCGTCCCGTCAGCAGGATCGTCTCTGACGCAGAATCCTGACGAAAAGGATTTTTTGATTTTTTCAAAAGACGTGAACACACTAAACGGCAAAAGTCTCGCGTCAGCGCAGAACATCACTCTCGACGCGGTGCAACGCCACATTGACAACACAATAAGGGCATTATGCGTCCCAGACTCCATGCGTCCCTGGACCCATGCGTCTCAGGCTCCATGCGGTCCCATGCGTCTCTGGTCCCATGCGTCCCAAACTCCATGCGGTCTCATGCTTCTCTGGCCCCATATGTCCTAGACTCCATGTGGTCCAAGCGTCTCTGGTCCCATGCGTCCCAGACTTCATGCGCTCTATGCGTCTCTGGCCACATGTGTTTCAGACTCCATGAATACCAAATTTTGCTGTTACGACAAGAGTGATTCTCTCCAACCAAGTGCGGATTATGTATCAAGCTGACCAAGTCACGCCCACAAAGGACAAGAACCACCTTAGACCTTCAACAACGAAAAATTACAATAAGCGCCCACGTAGCAGCTCGTCCTGCTCACGGTTACAGCTGCACCCTATTACGAAGGGACACGTGGCACCCTCCAACATCCATGCGGTCCAACACATGCGCGCCCAGAGATGGCTATAAATAGCAGGATACCACACCCATACAAAGGGCTGGCTGATTATCTGCGAATCTACACTCGAGCAAGAGAGGAGCTTCCGCATCGGATCGTTCACGGAGTAAAGATAGTTGCTACACTCCTAACCCTCCATCGTCACCCCAAGAACACAAAATTTGTACTTAGACTGTCTGTTTAGGACTCATCTTTGTACAATTGTACTATTAAGTTTGTTCAATTAAATTAAGCTTTTTTTCAAACTTTCGCATTTAATGGCAAACAAGATGACGATTCTGCTGGAGACTACCTTCTCCACTGATGAGAAGTTGGTAACGCAGTCCGATGCGGCCAAGCTCGTCTCAACGCAAAAGATATTGGTTGTCCGTTTCGACCGGCAAGCGCTCGAGGAAATACTTTCGGAAGGAAGTGCTAGTCCTTCGCCAAGGCTAGCCAAGCCCAAGAAGACCCGCAGGATAGCAAATGCCGCTGCGTCTAGCCCAACTGCGGAGCACACGCTTCCCGTCTCTCGCTCTGTTGCGGATGATGGTCGTCAGGTGAACACCCAGGACGTCCACATCCATGCGGCAACCCCGTCTGACGCAGAAACTGTTCGGCATCCAGACTCTGGCAAAGGAAAACACTACGATGTCAGACGTTCTGTGGCTGAGGCAGCTTCTATGCGGTCAAGAAGGAGGCCGTATAAGACTGACCATGCGGCACCAGCTCACAGTCGCAGGCAGATGGCCGCATGCGGCCCGAACAACAACGAAACATCTGTTTTTGACCATCTCCTGCGACGCAGATCCCATGCGACTCGTTGGGAATGGCGAAAACCCAAAATTGGACTCTTTGTACTATGCGCTTGCGGGTGCTAAGTCAAAGAAGCCTAGGGCAGTGCGAGCTCATCAAGCTCAGGCAACTATCCAGTTACCTGACCGTCAGCAGGCACCGTTAACCATTACACGGGCCCCTGACGGGAAGCTATATAAGTTTGCCTCGTGCGTCCAGCATGCTGCGGCAAATGGACAACGTCGGTCTCAAAAGTCTTCCGCTGACGATCCGGGGGGAGTTCTTGTACGAACCCCAGATCAGGAAGCAAATACAACACCCACGTACCTGTGCGCTCGGTCCTTTCGGGCCCACAAAAAGGGTACAAAGGTGGAACAACCCTTGCTTGATTTGCGTAATGTGATCAATCACAAGCGCAAGGCGAGAAAAACAACTGTGGCCGGTGAAATGTCCTTTCCACGACATCATTGTGCCAAGATCATTATCAATTGCTGCTGCAACAAAGTGACAACACCCATAACAAGTAGTCGGCCTTCCAGCGACTGCACCAGAAAGTACCTATCCGGCAACAACCTGGAGATCGGGTGCAAATACCAAAGGAGGAGGAGCTGCCCTCCGTCTCATGCTACTTGACTCTGAAGCTTTCTGCTACCAAGGGAGGAAAGAAGTCGAGTACCTCCAGTCCGTCACTTTCTGCCAGTGCGTTGCGAAGGCAACTACCAGGAGGGTTAACAATGGGACCTGCGGAAGACGTTTTCCAGGGTACCCGCTCAAGAAAAAAATTGTCAGCTACTGGGGGTAGTTCTTCCTCAGAACCCCTGGGGGTGGCCATGCTGAGGGCAGTATTCCCCTCGACTTACGCAATAACCCGACTTTCCGAGAAGACAACGATTTCCAAGGAACAGACTCCGAGATCCGGGGGGGGGGTAGCTCCCCTCGCCAGGTTGATGTAGCCTCCTATGTTGGGGGTAGTATTCCTTCCGAGTCCGAGGAGGAGACGACGTTGCCAGCTTTTCCTGATGACTACTCTCGCCAGGGGTCTGAGATGGAAAGTGCGGCATCCACTGCCCCGTCCATCTCTCCCCACGTGAGGACGATATACATGACCGGGGACGACCATGAAGGCCCCAACGACCGCCAGCGCCTCGAGACACTCGAGGCCATGATGTAGACGATGGGTGCATCAATGCAAGTCTTAACCCAGACAATGCTGGAAATCAAAGCAAATGTGGCTTCTCAACCAGCAAGAACCCCTGGACAAGCAAACTTGGACCCATGGACCAACGGGGATTCAAACACAAACGTCCCACCTGCGGGTAGTAATCCTCACCTGCCTGGCTCGTCTGCACCTTCCGCAGGAGATGAGGCCAATGAAGCAATGAAGGAGGTTCGGGAACTCCGGGCTCGCCTAGACTCCATGGACAATCGGGACTCACTCCGCGATCTCGGGGTGCGGCAACCATACCTGATAGAATGGAGGGATGTACCGTATCCGCCCAAATACAAGCCCTTCAACATAAACACATTTGACGACAAGTCCTTCCCTCGTCGGTTCATGAGTTACTTCGAGATTACAACGGGACACCTACCCCGCAGCGATGCTATCCTTACCAGACTCTTCGTCGGGACATTAGCGGTGGTAGCTTTCGACTGGTTCTGCAGTTTCGAAGATAATTGCATCTCATCATTCGATGACCTCAAGTATCTGTTCCTCAACAGATTCTATGAGGCGGAAAATGATATGACGATGTCCTCTCTGATGGATGTCGCCCAGGGAGAAAGGGAACTGACTCAAAATTACATCGAGCGGTTCCGACAAACAACGCTAGGGTTGCCCCCCGGCAATTCCGAGGCTACACTAATGGAGATGTGCCGAAAAAACATGCTTCCGGCGGTCAGCCTCTGGATGTGCGATAACCAATTCAAAGACTAGACGACGTTCATTATAAGCGCTGTCAACGCTGAAAAGCTCAAAGACGTTCAACACTTGGGAATCCATATCCCTACTACTGAGGAAAAGGGCAAGCGCCCCAGCAATACCGGTAACAGCAATCGTGATGCGAAAGGAAAGCAAGCCATGGTCACTAATTTGGCTAAGAAACCTGAGCAAAAGCAGGCAGAGGCTCAAAAATCAAAGTAGACATACTCTAATGCTGCAGGAATAGACCCAGGAGAAAAGTTACTCCCCGACGAGGGGGTCCTGATGACGAATCCGGATCAATATCGTCGAGTGGTTGGAAAACTCAACTACCTGACAGTTATGACTCGTTCATATATTTTCTTTGCTGTCAATGTTACGAGTAGATTTATGTCTTCTCCACGTGTTTTACGTTGGCAGACACTTCTCAGAATTCTGTGCTATTTAGTCCAGAATTCTGGAAAAGGTCCTGGAAAAGGAATTCGCATGGAGAACAGGGACATACAAATGTTGAATGTTTTAATGATGCTGACTGGGGTGCCACCTGACATATAGACGATCTACGTCTGGTTACTCGGTATTTATTGGCGGAAACTTGGTATCATGGAAGAGTAAGAAGCAGAGTGTGATCGCACGATCAAGTTCCGAAGCAAAATATCGAACTATTGCTCATGGCACGGCAGAAGTATTATATCTGCAGCATATTCTACAAGAGCTGAGAGAAGAAGCAGGATCTAAAGCAACATATATGTGGTGTGATAACCAATCTGCTATGCATATTGCTACAAATCCTGTATTTCATGAAAGGTCGAAGTACATTGAAATTGATGTCCATTTCGTCCGTGATGAGTATACAAAGGGAATGATAAAGTTCCATCACGTGAGGACCGGTGATCAGATATCTTCACGAAATCTTTTTTGGGTCCTCGGGTACAAATTTTATGTAACAAGCTGAGCATGATTGATATATATGTTCCAGCTTGAGGGGGGGTGTTAAGTGTTGTATTAGGTAGTGGGCTTTAGTCCAACATCGGGTAGAATAATAGAGAGAGGGGCCAGCCTCTTCTATTAATATGTAGCATTTTTCATCAATGAGAACTAATCTATTATTCTCTTCTACAAAGAGTGATGATGCTTCAAAAAAATATGACTCACAACTAAATTTAGATAATAATAAATTAGGTAATATAGTATGTAAAGAAGATAACATATGATGTCCAGGTCTCCTATGCCACTGAATGAAAGGAGCAACCATTGACGTACTTGGCAAATGATCTACATAGTGAATATCGTTCTGTTCATGCCTCCAACCAATCCGTTGCTTCGTCAAAAGGTCCTGGATCATAAAGTAAGATTGATAAGATGTTACCGAACAATTAGAATCATATGTAAACTGACGAATAGATAATAAATTACGATGTAACAATGGAACAAATGCGAGTATTTTTCAAATGTAAAAACGAAGGAAGAGATAGATCAACAACACTGGGAATTTGCGTAGTAGTACCTTAAGCCATAGAAATAAAATTTTTAGGACTGAAAATAAGATTTGAGGGCTCGTCATGAGACATTGTTTGAGGTGCCAGAAGCAGCAACGCAAGAATGAGAAAAGGAAGAGATTCCTGATGGAGTTGAAAGATTAGCAAAAGCTATAAAGGAGAGGAGTTGAACAACTTGTCATATTCATCATTAGAAAAGAGCATTTGGCCACTAGGTGGAGAAGGCGGAGGAACAATAGTAGGGCCAGATGCTTGTCTGGTAGTAGGTGTGTCATCAGGATAACTATCCTTCTCCCAACTCCAGTCCTTGCAATGATTGATTCCCCGTATTGCCCCCACAATAGGAACAATATAGACCATCACGACCATCACGTCCTCTTCCCCGGGTACCACTACCTCGAATTGATAAAGGAGGACGCCCATGAGCAACAATCCGGCCTCCGATAAAAGAATTAGAAGTGCCTGTCTAGATTGAAAGTGGCTACCACGGCCTTGGCCACGGGTAGCCCAGGCGATGTGGGAGGTGGTGAAAGAAATTTCTTTTGGAGTCGGGGTTCTTTCCAAATTTTCATAACTTTAATACCATGAAATCCAGAGAAAACTCTTCATTTATTTATGTGAATTAAATATGAGATGTCTTGTACATTTATAGGAGTAACTCATGACATCCTTCTTTAGCGCATGCGATTTGGGACTAAAGTGATGTGTACAATAACAGTACTTGACAGTTCTTATTATTAGCTTTAAGCCATTAAGAATGCTCAAGTTTCGTTGTTTGTTTAAATTCTGTAGGAAAGAGGATTGGAAGGAGTTCTGAATTGCCAGAGCCAGAGGTAGTTATCGAGCAAGTGGATTCAAGAACAATTGCTGCATCCCCTTTTCCCCATGACGTCAAGATTGAAGATATCGAAGCTCTCTTCGGTCAACATGCTAAAGTATTTGCTGCAAATAATTTTCTTATATCTGATGCATAATATGTCCTACCTACAGTGGTTTTAACTTGTTACTATATTTTACTCAGTTTTTATGGCCCTACTATAAAACATGTTTGTTAAAGGCGGCCTCTTTGCTGCCCTAAGTGTTTCAGATGATCTAGCATGTACACAGCACACATTTAGGCGGCCACGTACTGAGGTGTCCGCACACAGGCATGCACCTCAAGCGGCCTCAGGTCCCTTGGACCCACCTCTACATGAAATGTGAACTCGGCCCAGGCCTTAGAGCTATAGATATTAAAGATGAGAAGAGGATGCTGCATAGATCCCCTCCTGACCACCTTCTTTGCCCTTGGCATTTGCTCTACACCACTTCCCACCACAACTTTGTCGACATTCCCACCGGCGAATTCTCCAACGTTGTCTAAGTCTATATCCCTCTCAGATTCTCTGTTGCTCTTTTTCCTCTGTCAGGACCAGGGAAATCTGACTCGTGACTATGACAGACGATACTTATAGTCTCCAAGTCAAGGAAGAGAAAAAATTAGTGGCTCACAACATAATTCCCTAGTCGTAAACCTCTGACAGGACAAGGGAAGTCTGACTCTCGGGTCTTTGACACGATACACTGTCTCTTGAGTCTAGTAAGGAGTAAAGATTGGGGGCCCACAACATAAATCACAGGTTTAGTAAGGAGTTATAAACCACAGGTTTGTCTCAACTTACCTATTGCACACCGCTAATTTTAGTCTCGAGGCCTTTTGCTTTGCCGCATCCTTAATAAGGTTGACTGTAAACATTTACTTCAAGTTTCTTATGTTGTTTGCATGTTCTATTGAACACTATAGTATCATATCTAGCATTTTTATTAGTTATGTAAGTTCAATATTCTGTCTATAAAGTGATGATAAATAATTATGCTTAGAAAATAGGCTAGTCAAGGTTACATCGTGGTTTCATTACAAGCTCATTTCAAGGTTTTTCTAGTTATTGATTGGATTATGTGCTACATGGCCTTTTCGCCCATAAAATGGTAATAAAATTATAAGAGAAGAAAGGACTATAGATATAATAGGAACACATAGAAACAACAACAAATAAGTTCCACATCTAAATAGTAGCAATCGACAGATAATTTATATCAACAGTAGCTTGCAAATTTAGTAGTACAGTAGTATTTAAAGATAAAGAGCAAGATGAACTCAATAATAGATGGCAAAATAAGGAGGAAAAAAAAAGAATACAAGGGAAGCTAAAGAGGAAGAGGAGAACACCAAGGAACACAGTGTTAAAAATGATTTAAAGGTTGTGATAAAAAGGAGAAATAAGAGGGGGGGAGAATTAAGAGTTCAGTTACGGATCAGTTTATCAAGATTATAACAAGAACCTCCACTTCTTAACCTGATCTGTATACGAATTACCAGGGTTTATTTTAAGAGAACTTACTTTTAGGATTTTGGGATGTCCTATGAAATGTGTTCTACAGTTGTAATGAAGACTTCTCTTATACTGCTTAGTGAGTTTTCCTTGCGTAATTGTGCATGTTTTCTGATACAGCTGTTTCTTTATGTGTAGCTTCCTCTGGTCATTTTGTTCATCTTTAAAGTGACAGTATCTCAATTGATTTACTGTACTATTTTCAGTAACTTTCTAGAGAACGTTTTGGGGCTATTTGGTTGTTTGAACCAATGGAAATTGGAGAAGTAAATACTGTACAATTTTCAGTAATTTTCTAGAGCATGTTTAGGGGCTATTTGGTTGTTTGAACCAATGGAAGTTGGAGAAGTAAAAAAAACTGGTGGTGGGTCCCATGGCCAAGTTCTTGGTTCCTCTTTCCTACGTAATTGTGCTTGGTTGAGAGAAATTAAACTTGGAACCCATCTTTTCCTCACTCCACACTTTAAGTTCTTCAAGTTCCAAGCATTTTTGTTTGGAACTTGGGTAAGGAACTTGGAGAACTTAATGCCCATGTGGCATGGGGACAAGTCCATGTGGGCCAAGTTTTTGTCCTCCCAAGTTTCCCAACTTCTCCAAATCAAACAAGAGAACTTAGAGAATTCCTCCCAAGTTCTCTAAGTTCTTGGCTATGTTCCAAGAACCAAACAACCACTTAAGTGAAGTTGGTGAGATCGATGTCTGTAAACAGTTCCTGGCAGATGTATATATGTTATTCGCTTTTGGTTTAAAGTAAACATGAACAGTAAGACACTAGGCAATGCTACTTAAAAACAGCAGAAACTTTCTTGTTTTGTTTAAAATGATACTTTTTCCTGTTGGAATATGCTAATATTTTATGTTTACTTCTTTCCGGAAATGGTTATGCATACCACATGTAACAAATTTGTAGGAATAGTATTCTCTTTTCTAGTGAACCAAGTTATATTCTTGTGAAGTTGTTTGGTTGCTACTGGGTAGCATCTAAAAGAAGATTCAAATTCTCTGTTTTGGTATTGATCTCTATTCGTAAGTTTCAGTTTTGAATCTTTTAACACTTTCAGGTTGTAGGTAGGTAGACCTAGGTAGACCTAGATAACGAGTTGGCGGGTAGGTAGACCTACCTTTTGGCTATGAAATTTTAGCCCATGCAACCAAGGAGCACCCTCCACGTTCCTATATATGACAAAAGTGTAGATATCGATAACATTTATTTCATTCTATATAGCTTTGTTTTTTTTCCCTGTCAATTTCAATGATGTTTGTTTCGATATTGAGGATGTCACTTGAAAAAATGTGACGTTGTGTAAGTGATCTTACTGCATAAAACAACATTAGGATACTTCACTGATGAGTACATATTTATAGGAGGAGAATCTTTGTCAATCGTCATACAACTCTATCTAATATGGGACTAAAGTAGATCCAATATGGGACTAAAGTAGATTACATAGACTTAATGTAACAATCCCCCTCAAGGTGGAGAATGTGAAGCATGCCTAGCTTGTGACATAAACTGGGAAAATGGAACACTAGTACACCTAAAAAACGAAATCAACATTAGTATTCACTAACATGAGTAGAAACAACAACACTAGAAAGTAACCATCATGAGTATTGAGTAGAAACAACATCAACAAATGATAGTAGCAACGGTCGACATACGACCCAAGAGAGACCCAAGAGAGAGTACACAGTAGATAAAGGCAGAGTTGATGCTTGATCAGCAACAATAGGAGAGGTCGATATACAACCATAAATAGCAGAGATCGACACTTGAGGACGGCAATCAGATCAAGAGGCAGTCAGACCCGGATAAAAGATCAAGACTGTAAGAGATTGGTATCAGAACCTGGCTAATATTCCCCCTCAAGTTGGATATGATAAGCATGTAGAACCCGAAAGAAAAAGTATTTTTTGTCTACGGTTTGGATGGGTCTTGAATTTTGTCTTTTGAAATCTAGGGTCTTTGGTAGGGTGGCAATAGTTTTTTAGATCTAGGGTTTTGATGGCTAAGGTTGGTGTCTAGGGTTTTATAATATTTTAAGACCTAGGATTTTGGTGGCTGAGTAGCTATTTGGTTATGGGCTATGCTAATGAGTCATGGGTGATTATTTGGTTTATAGAGAATGTGTTTGGAGCGGATGGGTTTGAAAAAAAGGGCTTGGAGAGGAGATTCATTTAGAGAAGATATGTGAAGTAGTAAAGCGGGCTTGGAGAGAATGGGTTTGGAGAAGTTGGAGTTGGGATTTGGAGTAGGGGAAAAATGAGTTTGTCAATACTCTATATTGACACATGTAGCTGTATGAAAAATGAATTTGCAATGGGTTTGAAGCAGATGAATCTGGTGAGTATGGGTTTTGGAGACCATGAATTAGAGTTTTGGAGGAGAACATGAGTTTGGAGAAGATGGATTTAGAATTTCAAGAAGATATGTAGTGGGGCTAGCGTTTGCGTTTTATGTTTTTGGATAGGAAGTATAATAATCAGTATTCTAAATGTATTCATTAGATTTATTCGCTCCATGAATTATTAGAGTTTTGGAGGAGATGAGTTTGGACTTTGGAGAGGGATTTTAGAATTTCAAGAAGATACGTAGTCGGGCTATCGTTTGTGTTTTACGTTTTTGGAAAGGAACTATAATAATCAGTATTCTAAATGGCATTCATTAGATTTATTTGCTCCATATTGACACATTCAGCTGTAACAGATTGTATAATTTTTTATTTTATTTTGGATAATAGCAATCAATGAAAAGTTACTGGTTAAGCATGAGCTTTTGACGAAAGTCTAATTATGTGATAGGATTACTGTAAAGTTTTACTGGCTTGTCTTTATGCACCAAAATAACTACATATTATAGGAGTATTGTAAACTTTTACTGGATCTTGTTTTTATGTACCAAAAGAACTACATAGTTGCAATCCTCTGCCTGATTTCTTGGAAATTGTCAATTTTTTCATGCAGAATGCTTTAATCACAACATAGGGTTGATGGCATGCCCATGCTAAGAGGTGCAACTTTCCATGTAATTCATAATGATTTCCTTCATGTTCTTTCTATATTCCTGTCTGCAGGTGAATAGTGTGAGGCTACCACGTCTTGTTGGTGATAAAAGATGTTTTTGTGGAACTGCTTTGATTGAATTTTCAGAAGAGGAGTCTGTCAAAAAGGTTTTAACTGAAAGCTTAATTTATGCAGATGCAGAGCTAGAGTTGAAACCAAAGTAAGTATCGACTTTAATTCACATAAAACACAAGACGTTTTGTTTGCTTCGCCATTATAATGTGCTTCTGCACAAATTTGCATCTATTCCATATCTATTACTTTAAATGTTGTTTGGCCTTGCAAAATAAATAATTGTGTCATTTACTAACTTATAGCTTGTTCCTTCTGTATACTATATCTGTAATATTATATTTATACCTTGTAAGCTGTTTCATGGCATACCATGGTTTCATAGGTATGCTTGATCTTTTAGCAAGGTTAATTAATGCTTGACAATGTAACTAATATTATGTAGTTCCTTACATTATGATACAGTCTTCACAATGTTGTTGTCAACTTGAAAATTTTATGCAATTATATTATCTTGGGCCTGACTTTCCTGTCTGCACAATTTAGGCGTCTCATGCTGACTGCTGTACACCATAAGCTATTATTGCTTGGCGCACTTTTATGTCTCGTCTTACTGTTATCAACTTATATCAGTTCATATTCCTCTTCAGGTTAATTGTGGTTGATATAAATACCATTTTCCAAAAAAATGTTCTATATATGAGGTTGTAGTCTCTGCTTCATGTAAAGGATTATTTTTCTTGCCAGTGTTGTGAACTAAATCTTAGATCCCTGTGCAAATGTAACTGCACCTTGTGCTTGCTCAGCTAGCTATCCATGCACTCAATTCCCAGAAGCAGCATCTATAAATGCATTTAAAAAAGAAACATTTTCCACCTTATTAGGAAACTGTAACTGTTAAAAGTACTGTATTTTATTTTATCCAGCAACTCTAGGAGGAAAAGAGGAAAAGAAACAAAATTACTTTTGTATAACGTTACCTTTTCATCTTGTTGACGTGTGAGAAAAGAGGAAAAGAAACAAAATTACTTTTGTATAACGTTACCTTTTCATCTTGTTGACGTGTGAGAGGAAATCATTTCCTTTCGTTTCTTCCTCAAATGCATCTGTTGAAAATTTGAAATACACTTCCAACATAGTTTATCACCTTTATCAATTATTTCATATGGTTAAGCTAATGTTCATTAGTAGTAGCATGGGAATGAAAGTGAATTTTGTATCATATATTGATTTAGTTGTTTGAATACTTTCACTTCTTGTTTCCATATCTTATTCACATAATTTTGGCATGTATGAACTTCTCCCAAATATTATATCAAGCAGTTTTACTTGTTTACTCTAAAAATGGTCTTATATACTACATTAAGGTTAACATCTCATATTAACTATTTTATACAGAAAAGATTTTGACGATGAAAGAGAAAAGCAGAGGGAAGAATTTGAGAAAACTCGTCCTGATAAGAATAATTCAAATGGAAGGTTAGAGATTTTTTTTTTGTACTTCATCAGTTGTGCAGATCCTTTCTCCTTGCTCTTTTCTTTATCTGTGCTTATGGGCTAACATCTGTCGTGCTTTACAATTATAGCTACCCGAAAGGCCTAATTGTGTCATTTAAGTTGAAGAGCATTGAACAAGTTTCAGAGGCCAACGAAAATGGAAAGGATAAAAAGATTATACATGATGCTGACAAGGAGAATAGTGAGATGGTTGCTGAGGATCAAACAGTAGATGCGAAAAAGGAAAAATCTGCTGAAGATGTTAGAGAAGAGAAAAGTGAGACGACTGCTGCAGATGATTCTAATGTCGTTGAACACAATAATTCACCAGAAGATTATAAAAACGAGAGTGACGAATCTGCCAACCAGGCAAAAGATATTGAAGAAAAGATTGCTGGCAATGAAAAGAATGTAGTCAAACGAGAGGATCTTAAAGAGGTCTTTCAGAAATTTGGAACTGTCAAGGTATAAATTGATTCAGTGCATTCTATCTTCTTGAAAGTAGTCTCCTCTATTCTATTTATGTTCCCATAACTGCAATATCTGTTAATATCTTCGGATTCACCAAAAAAGTCACTGTCCACCTGATCAGTTTCTTGGTATTAAAATGCTGTTGTACCTAAGCAAGAGCTAAAATTCCATGATGTGATATACAGGATGATGATCCACAATGTTCTGATCTCCATATTCTAAAAGGTCTATGATTAAAACCATGTTACTTTGAGATTTCTAACTCGTGGAAGTAGTGTCATTTGTTCTATTGGTTGAGACTCCTAAAGGAGAATAACTTAATCCATGCAGGTTTTAAAACATAGTTACTGGGTACACCTAAAACTCCATCGAACCCGTATCGAGTATAAACGTTTCCGGTTTGGGGTACATTTCCAGATTGCTACGGTACTCGATCCACATTGCTAAATTTCAACCATGTTACCAGTCAATCTAGAGAGATGGATTGCTACTTGTGACTCAAGAACAAACCCCACGGATTGCTATGGTACTCGATCTAGATTGCTAAATTTGGAGATCCGAATCAATGGTATAAATTTGCTTTTGCAAGAGATTCTTTCAATGCAAAACAAATGAAAATTTTGACATTCCTGTTCATTGGGGTTCCATAACTTCACATTTCTCATGAGATTTGACTTTTTATTTTGATACTGTTGTTGTTTCTTCATTGCTAATGAGACACCAGTATCTTTTGCAAGCTACTCATGCAAATAAGAGAACGAACTTATGAGATTTTGTGATGTTTTTATTTTATTTTATATGAAAGTTCTAAGTCGTTGGCCATTTTGTTTTATTTTATGGTTTATTTACGTGTTTTGATTTGGCATAATTGTATTATTTTATTCGGAATGTTGTGTTCCAAATTGACGTGTATGACTAGTAAAAGTCTTAAGTTTGCTCTCTTATTGAATGAAGGGAAGGAGTGGGTTAATTTTTTTGTTCTATACAAGGTTTTCTTTTTCGTATACGATACAGTAATCTAGTCAAATTTGAAAAAGTAACTAGCATCGTCCAAATTAGAATTTAAAAGTGTACCACGAACCGAATTGGCGAACCAACTCATCCTACCCCCTCTGTACCGAAATAATGACCACTAGCGTACACCGTTTTCGAAGCCGTAGCATAACCTAGACGTACTGGGCAACTATGTTTTAAAACATGGAATTAGTAATGAATACCGTGGTATATCATTTTTGTTGGCCTACCCCCCCCCCCCCCCCCCCCCCCCCCCCACCACACACACACACACACACACACACACACACACACATATATATATACAAAGAGGAAAACCCTAGTTCTAGTGATCCAGGCCATTGCAAAAGAGAATTCAGTCTGGGGATTGTACACAAGAGACTGATGAAGATGGTGTACCAGATCAAGACCAAAACCATCTAGGTTTTCTTGGATGCTCTACATTGTAAGGCCATCTGTTGCAGCACTGCATCCTAGAGAAGCATATTGGGCCCCAGGGCGTGAAGCTACATGAAGTAAAAAGACAACATCGGATGGGAATAAAAGGGTTGGACATATGTGCAAAGAGGGAGAAAATCGAGAAATCGTGGGACTTCCACCATTGATAACATCCAAAACAGGGGTCAATCCTTGCTGCCAAGGAAGGGGAGGCATGGGTGCCTATAAAGAGGAACCTTGCTACTGCTATATCAATGCGACGAAGAGCCCCTGCATATAAAGAGCACCCTCTGTTATTAACAAAGACAACCCTTTTTTCAATGGTGAAATGTGTGCAAAGCTATAAGGGCTAATGCTGAGGAATGCATCATTTCTTATGTAGCTGCCGTGGTTGAGGGAGGAAACCCCATTGCTGTGATCCAATGGAAGAGATCCAAGAAGCTTCCAATATATGTCAGGATACCCTGATGCCTTACGCGGCAGACAACTTACCATTCTACAAACATATAAAAGCCTTTTGCAGTGAGTACAATGAAGCCCAATATCTCTTGAGATTCCAGAGAAAATGGGTTCCTCTTATGAAAATTTAGTAAGTGCTGATGATTGCCAAAGACTGCTGAGTGAAGACCACTAGCTCTTTGATGACAAGCTATTAATAGTTCTTAAGCAGACATGAAGAAGGATCTATTGAGCAATCTCTCAATCTGGATAAGATTCCATCAATTGTACTTGAAATTATGGAGCAAACATATAATTGGAAAGGATGTCTAGAGTGATTGGTAAAGCTCCTTTATATGGGCACATGCTCATGCTGTTCTATGTCACGGACAAGCGCGTACACCCATGTAGTGCGAGTAACACACCCAATCTGTACACCCATGTAGTGCGAGTAACACACCCAATCTATAACTGCATGGATGCGAGCACCTCTTCTTGATACGCGCACATCCGATTGGCTCACTGCAAAAATGTGAACATCAAATTTTTTAGGGTCTTTCTAGAGATCATTGCCTGTATAACTCTACCTCAATTATAATATCACAAGTTCCAGATGTGGAGGATATATCATGCAAAAAGTGGAGTATGGACGGGCACTCCTTACCCTCATTCTGTTGGCCGCATACTATCCAAATGCCCACTAACGGACCAGGAGATATTTTGGAGAAGGAAATTTCTTTGGTGGATGTAAGGAGTGGGCATGAGTGCTATGTATGGGGAGGGTAAACATAAGGGAGAACCCAACCCAGTCCTCTCGTACTAGGGTTGGCTCCTCGCAGTTCTCCCTTTAACACCAACGGTAGATAGAAACTGAACTGTCTCGCGACGTTCTAAACCCAACTCACGTACCACTTTCATCGGCGAACAACCAGTATTTTAAAAATTAAGATTTATAGTCTTTATAACTATCCATTATTCATGAATGGTAAATTTTAAATAATTCATTATTAAAGATCTATCATCTATGTGTTATTTCCGTATGAAATAATATTCACATAATTTAAAATGGATAAGTATTCAAGATTTACATGTATAGTTAGTCCATATTTGGTGCTATGCACGCTAGTTTTGGAATTAAAACTGGTAGTGAGGAAGATTTGGATTTCCTTCCATTTCTCCTGAACTATGTCTAGCCAAAGATTTATGTAAGTTTACAAAAAGACCCCTAACAAACCCATGTTGGATAAGGCGTGGTCTTTTTGAAAAGATCATTTGGATATATATGATCAGTCTTACCTGCACCTCAAAATTTCTAATTTAACAAACCATTGCTATCCTTGTAGAATAATTTGTTGTTTGTGATCGGCTTTTCAGCCAAAACTCTGTTTCTAACTTAGCTGGAATAGTATCTTAATGAGTGTTTTACTTCTTATAGATGCATCCTAGTTTTATTTCAAGTAAGCCACTAGACAGCTACTAGATATTTTATTATGATTTTCATATTTATTTTAAAATCATATTGCCTGATTGTAACCATTTTATGGTGGTTTTCTCTTGTGAAGTTTATTGACTTTAGGATGGGGGAGGAATCAGGATATATTCGCTTTGAGAACCCTGACGCTGCTGCGAAAGCTCGTGCAGCTGCTGTGCTTACTGATGAAGGTGGCCTGGTCGTGAAGAATAGCATTGCTACATTAGAACCCCTAAGTGGTATGCAACATATATGCCACACACACACACACACACACACACATATTTAGCTCTCTATATCATTTTTTTCTTCTGCCCTCGCATATCATCATAATCCTGTGAGTATGGCTGTGGTTCAATTAAGGATTGAGCTTGTATTATATGTAAAACTTTGTGGCGGGCCATCTGAGTAAGAAGTTGATTCATTCATACAATCCACTGCTCATATATAAGATGTATAACCAAGTATCAAACATTTTGATGTTTTGAAGTTTTTTATTTTGTGCTTACAAGTTCAACTACAAACTTTTGGTATTTGTGTTATGGGTTGATCAGTTGAAAGAATATTGTGAGATTCACTGAAACCAATTAATATCTGTCAGACTGTTATGCTTTGGTCTAAGCAAGGTCTGATCCAATAAACTAGGACACACTATTGATCTAGTTTAATAAGTTTGAATCATTTTATGATCTCAACCTATTTTAGATACTTGGGTTTATCACTTCATCATCTAAAATATGGTTTATTGCCTTCAGTTTTGTCATTTATAAGAAATTAAAATTAAAGTGAGTTACTTGCTGATGTTTATTCCTGCCTTTGTCCTTTCCATGGAAGCAAGCAAGAGAGAACATAATCAAAATATTTCCATATTCTTTGTAAGAAAGTTTAACACCTCTACACTCTATAACCAAATAACTGCATACATTTAATGACCAATTATTATATTCAATACCTTTAAACTTTTGAAAATTTATATGCTTTTGCTGTTCTATGCTTGTTTTGTGGTATCTATCTGAACATTTGTAGATGTTCATTATTTATATTTTTTGAATATTTTTCCTAGGAAATTATTTCTTTAAAAATGATGTTTGTTCATTTCAATATTAGATGCTGCAATACTTTTATTTTCATGAATTTTTTTTCTTCTTCCATAGAATAGCCATAATATATAATAGTGTAAACTTTCAACTTAGGTGTTAGGAAAAGGTGTTAGGAAAATGTTTCAATGCCAAGGCTGTGTTGCGGTGTTGACATGTTATATTGTATTTCTGTCCTTGCAACACAAGCTATAACCTAAAATCATAGTTTTGACCTGAATTCATCTCCGTTACACCTTTAGATTTAGAGTAAATTTATTACCTGCTAACAGTGTAATCTATACTATATACTAAAATAATAACCACTATATATGATTACTACAGAATCTACCTGAATTCTAGTATTCAACTCGAGATGGGTTGGATCAGTTTCAGTGTCATTTTATACTTTCGATTTCAGGAGACGCTGAAAAGGAGTATTGGAGCTTGCTTCGTGGTAAGCAAGGGGAAAATAGAGATTCTAAAGGCAATTACAGAGGAAGGTATGTACCTCTCCTCCTACCTACTCTTTTATTAGTTCATTGGCCCAGTATATCTTTTCTGCATTCTCTTTAATTGTGCCTCAACTAGTTATTTGTGTATATTTTGCAGGGGTAGAAGTAACAGAGGGAGATACTTCGACGGGAAGAGACATCGCCAAGGTGGCAATGCAGGTGATGGGCGACCGAATAAATCACATAAATCAAGTACTGAAAACTGAATTATTTTCGACCAAGGCGTCTAGCGTCTAGCTACCGACCGGCTCTTTTTTTGCTTCTCTTGAATCTTTGTGCAATAGGGCGCCATCAATTGGCCCCATACTTTGTAGTAGGAAGAAATTTTTTTAAGCATAACTTTGTATTGTTTATCTAATTATTATCTATGAATTAAACTTTGTTCCTGGTGGCCTGGTGAGTATGGTAACTTGGGGAATTCCATGGTTTGATAGAATCTCATGAAATTGCTTTCTTGATTTCGTGTCTTCGGCCCAATGTCACCACCACACCACCACCACCTTGGGGATGGAGACAAAACACGCCATTAAGAAGGTTGCCGAACTTTTGCACCACTTGACTGAATCTTGATCTCCAAAATCTTTGTGGGGGCAATAAGAATGAACGGTGTCGCCGCCATCAATCAAGAGGCTCAATAAATTTGGAGGGCCAACCAAGTTCAAGTCCACACCATGATTGAGGAGTTCGAGAGAGACATGAACAGGTGGTTTTATCGGGGTGGAAGTTTTTGGGTCTTCTACTGGTCGGATTTTATACGGCTGTATAGTATCTTATTAGTCGTTGTTGTATAAATTACAAACAACGTCTACTGTTCGTGTTTCTTTGGTCATGTTCCAAGTAATTGTGGCATCATCAAGTCTGAGTATCAGAAACTTTGATAAGAGTGTCGGAATGGTGGATCAGGAGCTGAGAGAGCATCTACAATGGTAGTTGTTTCAACTGTTATATTTTTTGCTTTAGTTAAAATTTGTAGTAGTTGGCTCTTGTCAACACTTGAAAAATGCTAGCAAGTTAAGAAACTCTAAATTTTAAAACTGTAATCCAAATGGACACACCAAGAGGGGAAAAAAAATGTATTGATCAAGGAAAAGGAGGAGGAAAAAAAAGAGTAAATAAAATGAGATTGATTTGGAGTATGAATTTTGTACGTTATTTGGAGTTGTGTCATTGTGTGTCAATATGAAGATAACAGTCCAAAAATATTAATTTATACGATTTGTATAAAGTTTGAAGTATGGTATGATGATGGATGAGGGACGAAGACCTAAAAAAATAATAATATTTGTATAAAATTTATTTGGAGTATGAATTTTGTATGTTATTTGGAGTGTGTCAATGTGTGTCAATATGAAGACCACAGTCCAAAAATATTAATTTATACGATTTGTATAAAGTTTGAAGTATGTTACGATGATGGATGAGGGACAAAGACCTAAAAAAAAAAAAATTTATTTGTATAAAATTTGGGGACTAATGAAAATTTGGGAGCGAGTACCTAAAGTAAAATAATCTCTGCATGGAATTTGGAATTTGAAACTTAAAAAAAAAAAAATTTGGGTGCAGAATTTTTAATTAACTAATTTTTTTTATCTTTTTATTTAAATTTATCATAACAAATAAGTAAAAAAATCTAAAAAATAATCGAAAATTCAAAGTTGTTCTCCATTATCACTGGCTCAGGTATCCGCTCTGACGTGGTCCAGTAAGGCAGACGCAAAAGCCGATCACCTAAATGGTCCAACAATCTAATCTTTATATCTTTCTTGATGAATCAATCTACTTTTCACGCATTGGCATATTGATTTCTTCTGCTCCTACTGGACCTGATCCAGTCATCTGATGGCAAGTTTGCCTTCCGAATCCTTATCGGGTCCTTACTGGATCCACTTGGAATGGTCCCTCCCCATAAAGAGAGAGAGAGAGAGAGAGAGAGAGAGAGAGTTTGGGACCATTCCATTCTTCTTCACCGTATCTTCAAATATGATGTGTACCTTGTTGATAATTCTAGTTTGGAAATACATATTACACCTGTAATTGGTTCTATATATTGACACAACTCGATATTTGAAATTGGACAAAATTTCAATTTGATACCCGAAACTATTAATTTTTTTTAACTTGATACCATAAATTTTAATATTACAGACAACTTAATACCTCAACTATAATGGTACAACTTAATATTCTAACAGTGTTACCGAAAAATTCAAAATGACAAAAATATTTCTCTCATTCGTGATCGCTTTATAAATACTCATAAAAAGGAGGATGAGAGTAATTTGGTCAAAAAATATTATTTATATTTGTTGAAATAAAAATTTTAATCTATGACCGACGGAGGGTATCGACTTGAAAATATTCAAATAGTTGAGAGTAGTAATCGGTATGATATTAAAACTTAGGCTAAATTGCAAGTTGGTACTCTCAACTATTCGAGTTTTTCAATTTTGTACCCTCAACTTTAGTAGGTATTAACTTAATACCCTCCCTCAACTAATATTTTAAACTTGATACCTAAAAAATAAAAAAAAAGGATAAAATTGTCCCTCCTTTCCCACCCCTACCCCTGATTGCCTACCCCCTCGGCCCCTCACCGCAGAACCTCCCCCCCCCCCTCGGGTCGTCCACGACCCCCCCCTTCGGTGGCTGCTCCTCCCCCGACTACACCCCCCCACACACCCGCGCGCGCGCCCTCCCCTCTCTTCGCACGCAGTGGCAACGATAACTCTAGCGCGAGAAGAGAGGGAGGGTTGTCACGCCCCAGTCCCAAAATATCGAGGGACTGGACACGTGGCAATGGCCAGCAGCACGCACCGATGGATAACCCAAATTAATGGAGCCATCAGGGCGTACTTAAGCTGTAACGAAGGTCTACTACGACAAATCACACTAATCTCATCCATAAAGATAAAGAAATAAACTGCATAATGAAATGGAAATAAGTAGCAACAACAAGTCAGTCGGGGAAATAATCCGACTTATGTCTGAATACACTGGCTCAATAGGCCAGGAACAAAAGAGATAAACATGAAATAAATACTGAGTACGGGAACAGGTACTCAGGAGAAGTCTTCGGTAGTCACCTCGTCTTCAGGGTTCAGTTCTGCTCCAGCAATAGCTTCAGCTCCGGTCCCGTATACCTCGGGATACTGCTCCTCAGCTAAACCTGGGGACATCATCCATTCCAGGTCCTCAGTGGACATAGCAAGGCACAAAATAAAACAAGCAAAATAAATGCAGTGCAATTAAATAAATGAAACAACATGGTAAACTATGTAACCATCTATGTGATATGCAAATGAGAGCAACACTAGTACTTAGGCTGAGACCGCTACAAGCTCTGTGTCGGGGAGCCGGTAGCAGTAATAACACGTAAAGGGTCTAGCTCTGCTGGAGAGTCTACAACCTCACAATAATAGTAGATATATATATAGAACAGCCTGTAGCCTGTGTGTCTCTCCCCACCCAATGTAATCACGCAAACCATGACCATAACGTCTCATGTCCATGCCAGCGGGATTATAACTAATGCAACAAGTCAAACTGTCTATAACTAAAATATCTCTGTCAAGTCCTGTATCCTATACAGAATCACCATGAATATCTCAGGAAGATTCTGTCCATGTATAGTGTCAAGTGTCCTGGGTTGTAGGGTACTTGATATGTCAAGTACAAAAGTAAAGGGTATCGTAAATCCATCTCTAAATGACGAACCCAACATCGCGTACGGTGTTGGCACCCGACTAGGATCGGACACTAGGTACGTCATACGTTTTCTAGGTTAAGCAGTTTAAACAAGTTTATATGAATTTACACAAGACATCCAGCAAAGTATTATTACAGAAAATATGAAGATAAATACTGCAAGTTGGCAAGGTGCACTTGCCTGATGTTTGGATTCCACTTAGTTCCTGTTCTCGAAAATTTTCAGAGATGTCTCCAAAAGCTAAAATAAACAGTACCATCACGCTCAGAAGGTGTCAAATAGCTAGGAACGCCTGTCCTTGGGTCCAATTTGAAGACAAGGGCAAAAACGGTAATTTTGGGCCAAAATGGGGTCCACCGGTGGGCCCGCTTTGCACCGAAAAACGTGTCAGGGTCAACTGTCTCCAAATTCACCAAACTTAGTGTCAACAGGTCAGGAACGCTGATACGAACCCAACGGAACTTCCAGAATTGAATTCCGATGAGCCGATCACAAAATCGCCCGTCGAGTGGGGCTTGTGGGGCCCACGACACGCGATTTTGTCAACGTTCTCAGAATCGAACCAAACTTGACCCACAGGACCAGCGTATCGCTACGAGTCCGATGGCATAAGTTTTGTCTCGATCCGACGTGTGTGCACAAAGTTAGGATGAATTGCAGAAAAGTCGGATACGGGGCGACGTCCGCGGATACGCGTTGATTCCGGTGTGCACGCACACCCGAATCAGCTTCCGCGAAATCCCACACGTCCGTATCGACGACGCGCACGAATCTGTGAAGACCGCACGCGACCAAGTCATCCCGTTTGGCGGGGCGTACTCAGTTTCGGGGTGAAACATGGTCTGGTTTTTCATGTTTTTGGATCGCGGTGTGCGATCACCACAGGACCTATGTAAATTCCTGAAAATTGCAGAAAATTCTCAAAAATTGATTTTAAAAAATCTAAAATTTTTAGGGTGATTACAATCTACCCCCCTTAAGAGGATTGCGTCCTCGCAATCAAAGGGTAAACTACAAAGACACGAATTTACAGAATTAAAGAATGCTTAGGTTTTACCTGCATCTGCAAATAAGTGTGGATAACGCTGGCGCATAACATCTTCTCGTTCCCAGATCGATTCGCCAGGAGAGTGCTATTTCCAAGCTACCCGAACCAGTCTGATTGTCTGTCCTCGCAGTGTCTTCTCACTGGTGTCAAGTATACCCACTGGTTGTTCCTCATATCTCAGGCTAGGGCCCACCAAAATCTCAAAATGATCAACTATGTGACTTGGGTCAGTCACGTATCGCCTCAGCTGTGAGACGTGGAATACATCATGCACTCCCTCTAAGGATGGAGGTAATGCAAGACGATAAGCCACCTCACCAATGCGCTCCAAGATATCAAATGGCCCAATATACCTTGGGCTTAACTTGCCTCTGCTGCCAAATCTGATAGTACCTCTAGTGGGCGAGATCCTCAAAAATACGTGCTCTCCTTCCTTGAACTCCAGGGGTCGTCTGTGCGCATCGGCCCAATGCTTCTGTCTATCCTGGGCTGCACGGAGATGGTTCTGAATCTGCTTTACTTTCTCCACTGTCTCCGTTACCAACTCTGGACCCAGTAATTGACGTTCGCCAACGTCGCTCTAGCATATAGGCGATCTGCACTTCCTTCCGTACAATGCCTCGAAAGGTGCCATCTGAATGCTTGCCTGATAGCTGTTGTTGTAGGAGAACTCCACTAAGTGCAGATGATCTTCCCAAGATCCTCCGAAGTCCAGTATACATGATCGCAGCATATCTTCCAAGATCTGAATTGTGCGCTCTGATTGGCCATCTGTCTGGGGATGATAGGCAGTACTAAATTTGAGCCTGGTGCCGAGACTCTCTTGCATGCTTCGCCAGAAGTGAGATGTAAATCTCGAGTCTCGATCTGATACAATACTAACCGGCACTCTATGTAATTTTACGATCTGTCACATATACATGTCGGCTAGTACTTTCGTGGATTGTCCGACTCTGAATGGCAAGAAGTGAGCCGACTTAGTGAGCCGATCCACGATAACCCATACCGCATCCTTTCCACTAGGGCTTCTTGGAAATCCAGTGACGAAGTCCATGGTAATATGCTCCCACTTCCATTCAGGTATGGGAAGTGGCTGCAACATACCTGCAGTCCTTTGGTGTTCGGCCTTTACCTGCTGGCAGACTAAGCATTTTGCCACAAATCGGGCAATCTCCCTTTTTATTCCATGCCACCAGTAATATTGTCTTAAGTCCCGGTACATTTTGGTTCCTCCTGGATGAACAGAGTATATGGAGCTATGTGCTTCCGTCATCAACTCCTGTCTTAATTCTCCATTTGGAACATATAGGCGATTTCCGCACCTTAATATCCCGTCCTCGTGGATGCGAAGTCCCGTTTGCAGGCCTACTTCGGTTCTCTCTTTCAGCCTTCGGAATCTGGCATCATTAGGCAAACCTTCTTTGATTCTCTCCACCAGCGATGACTTAACTTCGAGGTTAGCCAGCAAACCATTTTGTCCAGGTAGAACAACCTCTATCTGAAGATCTTGCAAGTCTTGTAATAGCTGAGGCTGCTCCGTTAAGAAATAAGCCGAGGGTTTTCTGCTGAGGGCGTCGGCTACAATATTTGCTTTCCCCGGGTGGTACTGCAGATCTATGTCAAAGTCCACCATCAACTCAAGCCAACGCCTTTGCCTCATGTTGAGCTCCTTCTGAGTATAAACATACTTCAAGCTCTTATGATCAGTGAATATTTTAACCTTCTTTCCATACAGATAATGCCTCCAGATCTTCAATGCAAAAATCACTGCAGCTAGCTCCAGGTCGTGCGTTGGGTAATTCTTCTCGTGGACCTTCAGCTGCCTCGATGCATAAGCGATAACCTTGCCATGTTGTATCAAGACACAACCTAGTCCACTACCGGACGCATCACTATAAACAACAAAATCTCCTGACCCTGAGGGAAGAGTCAAGACTGGTGCTGTTGTTAGACGCCTCTTCAATTCTTCAAAGGCATTCTGGCATTCTTCCGTCCATATGAACTCCTGATCCTTCCGTGTCAGCTTAGTCATCGGCTCTGCGATCCTTGAAAAATTTTCTACGAACCGCCGGTAATACCCAGTAAGTCCAAGAAAACTTCTCACTTCTGCAACAGAGGTAGGGGTAGGCCAGGTTTCTATAGCAGTGACCTTCTCTGGGTCCACAAACAGTCCTTCACCCGAGATAATATGTCCTAAGAATGACACCTTTCCATACAGAACTCACATTTGCTGAGTTTGGCATACAGCTTCTCCCTTCTCAAAGTTTCTAGCACAATTCTGAGGTGTTCCTCGTGCTCTTCTTGGTCCTTGGAGTAGACTAGAATATCATCAATGAATCCCACCACGAACTTATCCAAGTACTGATGGAAGACTCCGTTCATCAAACTCATAAATACAGCAGGTGCGTTGGTTAAACCAAACGGCATTACTAGAAATTCATAATGTCCATACTTAGTCCTGAAGGCCGTCTTTGGGATATCTTCCTTCTTCACCCTAATCTGGTGATAACCGGATCTAAGGTCAATCTTTGAGAATACCCTAGCACCACTCAATTGGTCAAACAAGTCATCAATGCGTGGTAAGGGGTACCGGTTCTTAACAGTGACAACATTAAGGGCTCTGTAATCAATGCACAACCGCACGGTTCCGTCCTTCTTGGGTACAAAAAGTATAGGTGCTCCCCAAGGTGAAACACTGGGCCGGATAAATCCTTTCTCCAGAAGGTTGTCAACTTGTGCTTTCAACTCCACTAACTCCTTAGGTGCTAGCCGATATACCGATGAAGTGATAGGTTCGGCTCCTGGAGTTAGGTCTATTGTGAATTCTATCTCCCGATTAGGTGGTAAACCTGGAAGGTCGTCGGGGAATACATCCACAAATTCTGATATGACTCTTGGGTAACCTGAATCCTCTTCTACGGTTAATACCCTAAGAGTTGGCTGGACACCTTGTTCTACAGCTCCTCGAAGAAATTCAAACTCAGGATGGCTAGGGGGTTTAAATATCACTTTTCGAAGCCGGCAATCCAGTGTCGCATGGTACTGACTTAACCAGTCCATACCAAGTACAACATCGTAATCAGGCATAGAAAAGATCAGGAATTGGGCTCGCATCTCTCGGCCACAAACTACTACCGAACATAATCTACAGATATCACTAACCGGGATAATCCCACCTCCCGTTAGAATTCTCTTCATCTTCGAGAGAGGTGCGGTAGCTACTCTATGTGTGGCTACGAAGCTAGCAGCAATAAATGAATGCGAGGCTCCAGAATCAAATAATGCTACAGCAGGAATTGAAGCTACTAATATGGTACCTGCTATCACTTCGCCTGCATTAGCTTCCTCAGTGACTGCTAGTGCATATGCCTGACCTCGTCCCTGAGCGGGACCCCTTTGCTGACGAGCCTGCTGGAACAAAGCTGCCTGAGGTGGTAGTGGTGGCCTGGCTCCTCCAGGCCCTGTCTGTGTTGCTCCCCCAGCTGGAAGAGCTGGCCTAGGTGCAGGTGGAGCTGGTTGATTCGGAACTCCCTCTCGACGTTCCGAGCAGTCCTTTGAGAAGTGTTGTCCGGATCCGCAAACCAGGCAGA
The DNA here is from genome assembly GCA_036927795.1 of Iris macrosiphon. Taxonomy (NCBI): domain Eukaryota; kingdom Viridiplantae; phylum Streptophyta; class Magnoliopsida; order Asparagales; family Iridaceae; genus Iris; species Iris macrosiphon. Next base: position 133,132,364 of record JAYESA010000016.1, on the reverse strand, counting down.
GTCCCAGTTTGCGTCTACATTCTCTTTCAATATGTCCTACTTTGCCGCAGTAATGGCAAGTAGGCAGGTTCTTTGATGCTGCTTTCTGAGGCAGGTTCTTCTGGGGCCGTTTAGCAGATTCCCCTGGTGATGACTTGGACGGTGTTGAGGAGAATGGACGTTTCAGGCTTGATTCCCTCCGAGTAACGCACTCCATCCGACGTGCTGTAGCTAGGACGTCGGAGTAAGATGTGGGCGCGACCGATCCGATTAACTTCTGAAGCTCGAACCTGAGTCCATCAAAGAACTTCTCCGCCTTCTCTTCTTCGGTAGGAATTAGAGAAGGGGCGAAGCGGCTCAGGCGAATAAATTCGGCGTTATATTCCTCCACCGTCATGTTGCCCTGGATCAGGCGGTTGAATCTGTCTCGGAGTTCTGACCGAGCCACAGCAGGGATGTACATATCCTGGAAGAGTCTGGAGAACTCCTCCCAGGTGACCTGATCATGTCCGAGCCTTCTTTCTTCGGACAACCACCAATGATGCGCGTTGTCCGTCAGTTGCATCCTGACGGCAGTCATCCACTTGTCCCTTGTAAGTTCAGCGGCCTCCAACTGGTGCTGAGTGTTCGTAAGCCATTCATGAACTTCAGTTGGTCCTTCCTTGCCCGAGAAGGTACGGGATTTGAGTTGACGGAAATCTGTGATAGATCCCGTCGCTGGTCGCCTATTTGGTGGATTTGCATATTCCAATGATGCGACTATGCTGTTCCTTAGGTTCTCGGCCTAATGACGTTGGGCCTCCTGTTGGATCTGTTGTTGTGCCTGCATCATGGCGTAGAACATCTGGAACATTTGCTGTCCGTCCATTGCCTGCCCTGGAGGAAAGACAGGCATCGTAGGAGGGAACTGGGGAGGAGGCGGGATGTCATCACGCCTGAACCTGGAACTGGGCTGGCCAGATTGATTGCTCTGAGAGGATTGTCCTCTGGTATCTGACGTCGTTCCAGCTTCACAGGTAACCACAGCTTCAGGCGGTGTACCCAAGGGATTCTCGTCACCACTTATGGGATCCATTACTCTGCATAAAAAGAAAACAATGAGAACGCACAGAGGAATCAAATCAGGATGCAATTCAAGCAATTAAATTGAATTCGACATAGAGTCCAAAAATAATTCAATCGATGGATGAGATCCTATAACTTATCCTATCTTATTGCAGGCCTGTTCGGTCCCTAAGTTGAAACCGAACAATTTAGTTGAGACCTGCATGGGCCACCACAAAAACCATGTCACGCCCCAGTCCCAAAATATCGAGGGACTGGACACGTGGCAATAGCCAGCAGCACGCACCGATGGATAACCCAAATTAATGGAGCCATCAGGGCGTACTTAAGCTGTAACGAAGGTCTACTACAACAAATCACACTAATCTCATCCATAAAGATAAAGAAATAAATTGCATAATGAAATGGAAATAAGTAGCAACAACAAGTCAGTCGGGGAAACAATCCGACTTATGTCTGAATACACTGGCTCAATAGGCCAGGAACAAAAGAGATAAACATGAAATAAATACTGAGTACGGGAACAGGTACTCAGGAGAAGTCTTCGGCAGTCACCTCGTCTTCAGGGTTTAGTTCTGCTCCAGCAATAGCTTCAGCTCCGGTCCCGTATACCTCGGGATACTGCTCCTCAGCTAAACCTGGGGACATCATCCATTCCAGGTCCTCAGTGGACATAGCAAGGCATAAAATAAAACAAGCCAAATAAATGCAGTGAAATTAAATAAATGAAACAACAGGATAAACTATGTAACCATCTATGTGATATGCAAATGAGAGCAACACTAGTACTCAGGCTTAGACCGCTACAAGCTCTGTGTCGGGGAGCCGGTAGCAGTAATAACACGTAAAGGGTCTAGCTCTGCTGGAGAGTCTACAACCTCACAATAATAGTAGATATATATAGAACAGCCTGTAGCCTGTGTGTCTCTCCCCACCCAATATAATCACGCAAACCATGACCATAACTTCTCATGTCCATGCCAGCGGGATTATAACTAATGCAACAAGTCAAACTGTCTATAACTAAAATATCTCTGTCAAGTCCTGTATCCTATACAGAATCACCATGAATATCTCAGGAAGATTCTGTCCATGTATAGTGTCAAGTGTCCTGGGTTGTAGGGTACTTGATATGTCAAGTACAAAAGTAAAGGGTATCGTAAATCCATCTCTAAATGACGAACCCAACATCGCGTACGGTGTTGGCACCCGACTAGGATCGGACACTAGGTACGTCATACGTTTTCTAGGTTAAGCAGTTTAAACAAGTTTATATGAATTTACACAAGACATCCAGCAAAGTATTATTACAGAAAATATGAAGATAAAGACTGCAAGTTGGCAAGGGGCACTTGCCTGATGTTTGGATTCCACTTAGGTCCTGTTCTCGGAAATTTCCAGAGATGTCTCCGAAAGCTGAAATAAACAGTAACATCATGCTCAGAAGGTGTCAAATAGCTAGGAACGCCTGTCCTTGGATCCAATTTGGAGACAAGGGCAAAAATGATAATTTCGGGCCAAAACGAGGTCCACCGGTGGGCCCACTTTGCACCGAAAAACGTGTCAGGGTCAACTGTCTCCAAATTCACCAAACTTAGTGTCAACAGGTCAGGAACGCTGATACGAACCCAACGGAACTTCCAAAATTGAATTCCGATGAGCCGATCACAAAATCGCCCGTCGAGTGGGGCTTGTGGGGCCCACGACACGCGATTTCGTCAACGTTCTCAGAATCGAACAAACTTGACCCACAGGACCAGCGTATCGCTACGAGTCCGATGGCGCAAGTTTCGTATCGATCCGACGTGTGTGCACGAAGTTAGGATGAATTGCAGAAAAGTCGGATACGGGGCGACGTCCGCGGATACGCGTTGATTCCGGTGTGCACGCACACCCGAATCAGCTTCCGTGAAATCCCACACGTCCGTATCGACGACGCACACGAATCTGTGAAGACCGCACGCGACCAAGTCGTCCTGTTTGGCGGGGCGTACTCAGTTCCGGGGTGAAACAGGGTCTGGTTTTTTCTGTTTTTGGATCGCGGTGTGCGATCACCACAGGACCTATGTAAATTCCTGAAAATTGCAGAAAATTCCCAAAAATTGATTTTATAAAATTTGAAAATTTTAGGGTGATTACAAGGGTGCAGCCGTGGGCGGACGGGAGCGGAGCAGTTGGGTGCGGACGGGGTGGGGGCAGCCGTAGAAGGGGGTGAGAGACAAGAATAATTTTATCTTTATTTTAAATGTTGAGGGTATCAAGTTGAACAATTTGAATAGTTGAGGGTATCAAATTGTAATTTAGCCTAACATTTATGATATCAACTTGAAATTTTTGAATAATTGGACATATCAATTTAAAATGAAGCCTTGAAATTATGAACATGAGACTTGTCAGAGCATCTCCAATCATATTGTCTTGTTTTGTGTTGTGATTTCTATGTGGCATGAGACACAAGACAATATCTTTCCTATGTGGCAAGTTTATATTCACACAAGACAATGAGATAGAAAAGTGTTTTCCAATGCAAAAGTTTCGAGAATACAATTCAAACTATTTTTTTCCAACTTCCAAGACAACTTTTTTACTTCTTTTTTTTTATAAATATTTTTATTCATAATTGACTATGTGAAAGTAAAGCATTGTGAAGTCCATTGTCTAGATCTAGAAAACCAAATTTACATTGCCTTTGACATGTCATTGCCATGTCAATATTACAATTTATTTCATATTTGCATTGGAGAAAGAATTTTGAAATAAAAAGTTGTGATTCCTATGTGGCAATCATTTCTTCCAAACTCACAACTGTAGAAGCATGAAAAAATTATGCAGGCCGCATAAAGTTTACGCCCCATTCAAAGAAACAACCTAGCCGCAGAGAAGCCACAAGCGGCATGAACAAACAAGCCGCAGAGAGGCAACATACGGCCTGAAGGACCAAGCCGCAGAGAAGCTGCACGCGCCTGGTCAAACCAAAGATCAAGGAGCCGCATAGTATACTCTATGCGACCTGAACGACCGCAGAGCAGGGAGGCCGCATAAAACCCCCCGACACAGCAGTCGATGACAGTCGGACTCTGACACATCGCTCTTCACGCTGACGCTTTGAGATTCATGAAAACGACGGTTCATGAAAAGACAGAAAGTGACATCATTGCATTAATCACCTCGTCATATGTGCCATGCCACGTGTTCCTTCGTATGCGGCTAAGCCCTATGCGACCACAGCGTCATGCGACCAAAGTGTCTATCGACCAAGGCCATACGAGAGTTTGCATGAGGCCTCGCCAAGATGCGGCCAGAGCGTCCAGATGACCAAAGGCCAAACGAGAGCTCGTATGCGACCGCGACATTATGGAGCTAAGATGTTATGCGGCTCTCGACTCACAAGATTTTTTGTTACAACCGAAGACAATTTCTCGCACAATCAGTGCTGACTAAGTGTCCAGTTGACCGAGTCACGCACACAACATCCCCGAGATATCTTCAATAACATATCCAAACCGAGACCACATGGCAGCTTGTCCACAACATACAACTGCGATTACAACCGCATTCTGTTGAATGAGTCCTATGCGGCCGCCAAACAGAGCCATATGCGGCATCGATGGTCCGTCAACACGACGACTATAAATAGCGAGGGTAGCATACCCTATAATCCCCCAGCCAGCTACATACGTGCACAGAAGCTTATGAGAGAAAAAAATGAGAGCATCCTCATTCCCTCATTGGACCGTCAACGGAGTAAAGGAGCCGCCACAACGCTCTTTGTCCATCAACACTACCCAGATCAAAATATTATGCTTAGAATTTCTGTCTAGGATCTCTTTGTACTTCTTTGTTTGTTATTTCAAACGTCCAAAACTTGGGATGGCGAACAAGATGACGACTCTGCTGGGGACCAACTTCTCCTCTTATGAGAAGACAGTGACGTAGTCCGATGCGGCCAAGCTGGGCTCGACCCAAAGGATATGGGTGGTACGCTTTGACCAACAAGCATTCGAGAACATGCTCTCCAGGGACAACACGAGTCCTTCTCCAAGGCAAACAAAGCCTAAGAAGACCTGCAGGACATGGGTAGCAAAGGCCATTGCGTCTTACCCAACTATGGAGCATGCGCTCCCCACTACTCTTCCTGTTGTCGTAGACGCACATCATGCGTCCACCCAGACTGGCCATGTTCATATGGTAGTCGAAAAAGGCGCTCAGAGACCAAACTCTGGCAGAGAAAAATACTTCGATGCCAGAAATTCGGTTGCTGAGACAATCTTCATGCTGCAACAGCAGAAGCCGCATAAGTATACAGCCGCAGCCCAAAGTCAACATGCGGCACCTATCGGTGGCCGCAGGAAAAAGTCCACATGCGGTAAGCACAGTAGCAAAACCTCTGTCTTTGACCGAATCTCATGCAGTGCTGACTCCATGTGCCTTGCTTAGAAAGGGGAGGATGTGAACTTGGACACTTCATACTACGCACCGGTGCGTGCTAGATCGAAGGAGTCCAGGGCAGTAGGAGCTCGCCAAACTCAAGCAACTGCTCATATGGCCGACCGTCAGCAGTCTCCACTAACTGTTACGTGAGCTCCTGATGGGAAGTTGTACAAGACCGACCCATGTGTCCAACCCGAAGTAGCAAACGAACATGGTCAGTCTCGAAAGTCTTCCATTAACGACTTGGGGAGAGTTCTTGTACGAACCCCAGGATAGAAAGCAAAGACAACACCTACACACCCATGTGCTCAGTCTAACCAGGCTCATAACAAGGGTGTAAAGGTAGACTAGTCCTCGCCTGATTTGCGCAGCATGATCAACTACATGCGCAAATCACGGGAAGAGACCACGGCATGTGAGGTGTCCCCTCCAAGATACCCCTGTGCCAACATCATCATCAACTGCTGCTGTGCTAAAGCAACAGTACCAAAAAATAGGAAGTCGATGTTCCAACGACTGCAACCAAAGGCACCTACCCGACAGTGTCGCAGAAAATATGTACAATTACTAGAGGAGGAGTTGCTTTCCTTCGCCTCGTGCTACTCCGCTTGGAAGTCCCCCTCCACCAGGGGAGGTCGGAAGTCTAGCGCCTCAAACCCTTCGCTTTCGGCCAACATGTCGAGAAGGCGGGCCCAAGGAGGACATACAACGGTACCCACATAGGGAGTTATCCAGGGCACCCGCTCCAAGAAGAAACTTTCAGCTCTGGGGGTGGTCCTTCCTCAGGACCCCTAGAGATCCTGCAAGCTGGGGGTAGCAATCCCCCAGACCTCCACAACAATCCGGCATTCCGAAGGGACATCGATTCCCAAGGAACAAATGTCTAGATCCCTGGGCGTAGTCACCCTCACCAGGAATACGCACCTTCCTACGCTGGGGGTAGTGTTCTATCGGAGTCCGAAGAGGATGCGATATTGACAAACTTCCTCGAGGACTATTCACTGCAAGAGTCTGAGGCAAAAAGTGCGACGTCCACCATTCCATCGACTTCCTCCAATATAAGAATATTATACATGGCAGGGGATGATCATGAGGGCCCAAACGATAGACAGTACCTTGAAACCCTTGAGGTTATGATGCACACCATGAGTATGTCGATGTAAGCCTTGACCTAGACGATGCTGAAGAATAAGGCAAACATGTCCCTATTGCCTCAAAGAACCTCGGGACAAGCTAGCCAAGATCCTAGGGCAAATGGAGACTCAAACGCCACCGCTTTGCCCATCAATGGCAATCACATTAGGCCCGAATCATCCACTCCTTTCACAGTAGATAAGGCTCGGGAAGCAATGCATGAGGTACGAGAATTGCGAGCCCGCTTGGACTCAATGGGGAACCGAGACTCACTGTGCGAGGTCAAAATTCGACAACCATATCCCCTTGAGTGGAGAGACATGCCTTATCCACCTAAATACAAGCCCTTCAACTTAAATCCATTTTAAGGGAAGTCGTGTCACGCCCCGATTCTGTAGAATCGATAGTCGTCCCCCGGACGTGATGTCATGCGTGCCTAGGTTACGCAACGCACAAGGCCAAGGTCTTTATATTACGAGCACATATTCAGAATATGCAGATAATTGAACACAATATTGAAACATGGAAAGGTTTCCTTTACTGATAATGAACATCTTTTACAAACTCTTGAATGAGTCAGATATTTGCCTCACGTGCTTACAGAAGTGGACGCAAAATGAGATAACTGTCCTGTACATTAAATCCTTTCACTAAAACTTCAAAGCTATAGACACCTTCGGGCGAAGCTATCGCCTTTCCACGGAGCTGCATAAGGTATGTGCACGAGCTCCTGAAAACTTCAAAATGTGTCTTCGAAGGCACGATCAGGACTTGTCGATAGGTGGACTAGATTGGAAAGTCGCTAAGCTCCTTGCAGGATGGTCTTGGCGCGGTGAACCTATTGCAACGAGGGTCAGTACATCGAAATACACTGTTGAAGACGAGCTAACCCAACTATACCAATCAATATGTTATTTATATGAAACATACAAGTTATTTTGTAGTCTTTCTATCTTGTCTTAGTTCAATTTACAAGCATGCAGTAGTTATAAAAATTTACCGAAATAAATATGCCACCGTTCGATGACTTTTACCTGCCCGTTTGAACCACCTGCACAACACTTACCATGACCTTCCATGCCACGAAGACATAGTTAGGTTGCACAGTTTAAATATACGAGAGGGTCACTGGCATGATGCCTTAGTGGACGAGTTATAGTCATGAGACGAAGATGACGGAGGTACAAGTATCGTTACACGCCATCTCTCCCTGGGCAGGAATGGTGTACAACGCAAGGGACATGCTTTTTTGGAGTACGGGATGACTCAGATGGGGCGATACACCCATTCCTGCCCGAAGCATGCGACTAAACATGATATTCCGTCCGGATTGAGTAAATAACAGTGCCCCAACGATCGTCCGCAGGAACTAAGACCTTATGCACAAGTTGTCCGTGACCAAGAGAAGTCTACTAAGTTATCAATCGAGGCAGTTTAAGGCGACACAAACACGAGATAAGTAACATGGCATGATCTATTTTGCATAGTCATCCTTTTCAGTTTATTGTATAGCAAAGGGTGTTCTATACATAGTACAATAATAAAAAAGTATATATATTCTAACTAGAATTGAACACAATGAGAGAATATTCTAAGCAAACTAGCATGCAACAAGGTAACCGTTCACAAGTTGATTGACAAGCAATAAAGTAATCCGAGTCTATTTCTTCTCTTTATCTTGACATCTTTTAGTTATTATTGTATCGTTTAATCGGAACAATCAAGAAGGAAAGATTTTTAGATGTGAAAACTTAGAAGAAGGATCAACAAATCGAATTATATCCACTCACCAGTTGGTGGAGAGATGAAAGAAAAAAGGTTCTTCAAGACTCCGCTCTGCCTACTGCACGATCACCTGCGTTGCCACAAACAGATGATCAATACCTCTTCTCCTCTTTCCAAACTCGAAAAAAAATATATTTCAACGAACGAAAGAAATAAAATCTATCAAAACCATTCAAGAAAATGCAAATTTGAAAACCAACTCAAAATAACGAAAGCAACAAGGCGACAACAAAAACTAGGCAAAAAAACTTGCAGCGGAGAGGTCCCTCTTGACTCTGCTGCTAAGTCCATCCTTGGACACGGTTCACTGAATATAAAAATTGATTCCGAAGAAGCAACCATAACGAGAAAAAGATCTTGATTCAATCTATTCCAATCGAACGATACCGAAAGTATTTCTTAGCCGCGTTCCCTGAAAAGGGGGAACGAGGCACCACATCCTAACCTACTAATAGAAATTTTCGTCCACGAAACTTAGGAATAGAACCTACCACTATGAAACAATGAAGGAAACTTTTCCTTTATCTTAGACTCAAGCTCCCACGTCGACTCCTTGACCGAATAATTTCTCCAAACCATGCGCACGAGAGAAAACGATCTTCGAAGCAGCTTCTTCTTTCAATCCAAGGTCCGCACATGGTGTTCAACATACGTCAAGTCTGCCTTCAAGTCCAGTTGATCAAGATCCACCACATGACTTGAGTCGTACACGTACTTCCTAAGATATGAAATATGGAAGATATCGTGCACTTCACATAATGACAGTGACGGAACAATCTGATATACGACTGGGGCGACTCGCTTAAGTATTTCGAACGGGCCGACGAATCTTGGGCTAAGATTCCCTTTTGCTCCAAATCTGGTAACTCCTCGCTTGGGCGAGACTTTGAGAAATACATGATCACCTTCTAAGAACTCAAGAGGTCGACGGTGCGTGTTTGAGTAACTCTTCTGACGGCTTTGTGCTATATTCAGCCGTTCACGGATCAAACAGATCTTTTGGACGATTTGTTCTACGAGTTCCGGGCCAAGAATTTGTCGTTCACCAACTTTATTCCAACAGATAGGGGTCTACACTTTCTCCCATACAATGCCTCATATGGCGCCATTTGAATACTAGATTGATAGCTATTATTGCATACAAATTCGGCTAACGGTAGATGCATGTCCGTACTTGACTTCAAGTCTAAGGCGCAGAGCCGTAGCATATCTTCGAGGATCTGGTTTACCCGCTCGGTCTGGCCGTCTGTCTGAGGATGGTAGACGGAGCTAAACTTTAACTTCGTCCCCATTGTTGACTGAAATCTCTCCAAGAAGCGTGATAAGAATCGTCTATCTCGATCGAAGATAATGGATACAGGCACACCGTAGAGTCGAACAATCTCATTGAGGTAGATCTGCGCCAGACGGTCGGCACTCCAAGCAACTTTGATAGGCAGAAAGGGAGCTGACTTGGTGAGTCGTTCAATGATGACCCAGACGACATCATTTCTCTGTTGCGTCTTTGGCAAACCAACAATAAACTCCATGGTTATGTGTTCCCTTTTTTACTCCGGTATAGCAAGGTTTTGCTTCTCTCCGCCCGACTTCTGGTGCTCGGCCTTTACTTGCTGACAAGACATGCATTGCGACACAAACAACGCCACGTTCCTCTTCATGCCATGCGAAGGTCTCGATACATCTTTGTGCTTTCTGGATGTGAAGTGTAACTCGTATAGTGGGCTTCAGTGAGTATCTCTTTTCTGAGGTTTGCAGCATTAGGAACACACAATCTTTCCTTCACCCACATTATTCCATCCACGCTCACCGCAAAGTCGGTCGTCTTTCCTGCTGAGATAAGCTTACGCATCTTCTCTAGGAACCGGTCGTCCTTTTGAGCGGACTTAACTTTTCCAATAGGTCTAGTTTGAGGCACAATTGAGCCGTTTGCACCCCCTTTTTGTATTTGATTCAGAGTCTAATGCCCAAACTTTCCAGATTCCTTCGTAGCCCATCATTGATAGCTAAGCTCCCAGCAAACACTCGACTCAGTGCATCAGCTACAACGTTGCCCTTGTCCGGTGTATATCTGATCATCAAGTCAAAGTCACTAAGTTGTTCAAACCAACTTCGTTGCCGTAAATTCAGATCCTTTTGAGTATTGAGGTGCTTGAGTCTTTTGTGATCCATAAAATTTTTACACGGTACGCCATAGAGGTAATGTCGCCATAACTTCAACACGAAAACTACCGCTGCTAGTTCCAGATCGTGCGTTGTATAGTTCCTTTCGTGAGGTTTTAAATGCCTCGACGCAAAGGCTATCACATTATCCCTCTGCATAAGGACATAACCCAAACCCTTGTCCGAAGCGTCGCTATAAATCTTAAAATCATCGGGCCAGTCCGAAAGAGTAATAATCGGTACTGAGACAAGTTATTGCTTTAATTCCACAAATAAAGCTTCACAGTCATCCGACCATGCGAACGTTACCCCTTTTCGAGTGAGATGAGTCATAGGTGAAGCGATCTTTGAAAAATCTTTTTTGAATCACCTGTAGTAGCCTGCTAGACCAAGGAAGCTTCGAATGTCGCTGGCCGACTCAGGTTTCTTCCACTCCACGATGGATTTAACTTTCTTTGGGTCGACTGAGATATCCTTTGCAGAAATGATGTGCCCGAGGAAAGATATGTTGTCCAACCAGAACTCACACTTAATTAGCTTCGCGAATAACTTATTGTCTCAAAGAGTTTGAATCATCATCCGCAGGTGTCCTGCGTGTTCATCCTTCTTCTTCGAGTATACTAAGATGTCGTCTACGAATACCACCACAAACTTATCAAGGAATGGTTGGAACACATGGTTCATCAAATCCATGAATACGGCAGGAGCATTCATTAGTCCGAATGGCATAGCAGAAAAGTCATAGTAGCCATAGCGGGTGCGAAATGCAGACTTCGGTATGTCCTCTGGCTTGATCTTTAATTGGTGATAGCCAGAGTGAAGGTCTATCCTTGAAAACACTGACGCCCCTTGCAGCTGATCAAAGAGGTCGTCGATCCTGGGCAGAGGATACTTATTTCGGATAGTGACCTTATTTAGCTTCCGATAGTCTATACAGAGTCGCAATATCCCATCTTTCTTCTTCACAAAGAGTACATGTGCGTCCCAAGGAGACACGCTCGGACGAATGTACCCATGGTTAAGCAGTTCTTGTAGTTGGCACTTTAACTCCTTTAGTTCAGCAGGGGCCATTCGGTATTGAACCTTGAAAATCGATTTGGTATTTGGGAAGGTATCGATGGTGAACTTGATTTCTCGATCGGGTGGCATGCCAGGTAGTTCGTTTGAAAACACATTAGGAAATTCTGCCACAATGGAAGAAGACTCAACGTTTGCATAATCCTGCTGCATGTCTCGAACCGATGCTAAGTATCCCTCGCATCAAGAGTATAGCATCCGCCGAACTGACATCGCAATAATCACCATACAGGTCTTCGACGCTCCATCTGCTGAACCACTCGTGTAGCAGAATTTGGCCGCTCCAGGTAGACGGAAGATGACTCGTTTCTCTCCACATTCGATAGTAGTCAAGCAAGCACCGAGCCAATCCATCCCCAAGATGATGTCATAATCCCAAACATCTAGGACTAACACATTGAGAGACAGTTTCCTTCCTCGAATACAGACATGACCGCCCTGACATACGGAACGAACATATATTTTTGTGCCCGATGGGGAGCTAACACTAAGGTCTAGCTAAAAAGGTGTCATCAATATCTTATTTTTCACGGCAAAATTTATGGATATAAAGCTATGCGTTGCACCAGAATCAAATAGCACACGAGCAGGTATGTTATTGAAAAGCAATATACCTGATACAACGATGTCCGAAACTAGGGCCTCTTCCCATGTCAAAGTGTAAACCCGACATTGAGCTTGACGACGCTCTTGTTGTGGCACGACTCGGTTGGCTTGATGCACCGGAGTGGGATTTAGATGTTGAGGACGACGATCAGTGGAGCACGGACAGTCACGAATTCCATAGTTAGGATCACCGCAAATGAGGCATAATTCATGCTTTCAACAGCAGTCGTTTGCAATGTGCCCAACCCTTCTACAAGGAGTACAATATTGCCCTAGATTGGGACCCTGGTGACCGTCATTGTTTGGGCGCTTGGAAGCTTTGTTTCCTCCTGCGTTGCTAGGGAGCTTGTGATTGGAAGTATGCACAGCGCCGACAGCAACCGAAGGATACTGCGGTTCGAGAGAAAGGACATGATTGAGAACTTTTTGCATAGTCAGGTATTGGAGAACAACCACGTGCGCATGGATGGCAGGTCACAGGCCGCCTTCGAATTATATTTGCTTGAGTCGCCACATCTGGTAAGTAGGAGCTTACAAATTTGGCGAGCCAATTAAATTCAGCGGAGTACTGCTTCACGGTCATATTTTCTTGCCGAAGCTGCACAAACTCATTCTCCTTTTGCTGACGTACGGGAGGGGGTATGAACTCCTCCTCCAAACGCGCTACGGAAGGTAGCCTACCCGATCATCTCGTCTTCTTCGTCTACGAAAAGAGATCTTTGATGCACGTCCCACCAATCATGCATGTTCAAGCGGAGATGTAGTTGGGCACACAAAATTCGTATCTCCCCAGGTACCTCTAGCAATTTGAAGTAATCCTCAAGCTATGCCAGCCAATCTAGAGACACGACCGGATCTTCAATCCCTTTGAAAGACGTGTTGCAGACCTTCTTGAAATCGGCAAAGTCGAAGGTAATTACATCATTCTTCTTTGGATTTTGAGGCATTTTGACTTCAGGCGTGGGTCACTCCACCAGTGTCGCTGCTGTCGTTGCAGAATGGTTGGAGGCTAAGGTTTGAACGATCTTCTGAAGGGCATCTACCTTCTTCTGTTAGACTGCAAATCGGGCTTCTAGATTGCCTTCGAACTTGCTCTGTTGCACTTTCCCCCGCTTCTCGGCTCGCTCATGACGAGCCTCATCCCTCTGTTGGCTTGCTTCAAGCATCCTCATCATTCGCTCAATCGGGTCGACATGGGGCATGGCTCGCTGGTTTTTGAACTTTTCGATGTGCCGAAACTACTTTCCTGGGCTTGTACCTCTCATTGTGCTAGCATTGATGCTTGCGCTTGAGTCATTCCTTTAAAAGAAAGTAACTTACATCAGGCTCATAATGTATTATGGACTTAATGTATGGAACGTATCTCATTTTGACCAAGCGAGTTCATGAGTTCGCATAGGGAATAGATCGTTAAATGAACTTTTTTGACACGAGGGTCAAAGGAACTTAAAGCTTTGCTCTGATACCAATATGTCACGTCCCAATTTCGTAGAATCGATAGTCGTCCCTCAGGCGTGATGTCATGCGTGCTTAGGTTACGCAATGCACAAGGCCAAGATCTTTATATTACGAGCACATATTCAGAATACGCAGATAATTGAACACAATATTGAAACATGAAAAAGTTCTCTTTATTGATAATGAACATCTTTACAAACTCTTGAATGAGTCAAATACTTGCCTCACGGGCTTTCAAAAGTGGATGCAAAATAAGATAATCGTCCTATACATTACATCATTTTACTAAAACTTCAAAGCTATAGACACATCCGGGTGAAGCTATCGCCTTTCCACAGAGCTGCAAAAGGTATGTGCACGAGCTCCGAGAAACTTCAAAACGTCTCTTCGAAGGCACGATCAGGACATGCTGGTAGGTGGACTGGATTGGAAAGTCGCTAAACTCCTTACAGGATCGCCTTGACGAGGGGAACATATTGCAACGAGGGTCAGTACATCAAAATGCACTGGTGAAGACGAGCTAACCCAACTATACCAATCAACACGTTGTTTATGTGAAGCATGCAAGTTATTTTATGGTCTTTCTATCTTGCCTTAGTTTAATTTACAAGCATACATTAGTTATAAAAATTTACTGAAATAAATATGCCACAGTTCGGTGACTTTTACCTGCCCGTCTGAACCACTTGCACAACACTTACCATGACATTCCCTGCCACGAAGACATAGTAAGCTTGCATAGTTTAAATATTTGAGGCGGTCACTGGCATGATTCCATAGGGGACGGGTTATAGTCTCGGGGCGAAGATGACGGAGGTACAGGTATCGCTACACGCCATCTCGCCCTGGGCAGGAATGGTGTGCAACGTAAGGGACATGGGACGATACACTCATTCCTGTCCAAAATATGCGACTAAACATGATGTTCCGTCCGGATCGGATCGGTGCCAGTGCCCTAGCGACCGTCCGCAGGAACTAAGGCATTGTGCACAAGTTGTCCGTGACCAAGCGAAGTCTACTAAGTTATCAATCGAGGACGTTTAAGGCGACACAAGTAACATTGCATGATCTATTTTGCATAGTCACCCTGTTCAGTTTATTGTATAGCAAAGTATGTTCTATACATAGTACAATAATAGAAGAAGTATATATATTCTAGCTAGAATTAAACACGATGAGAGAACATTCTAAGCGAACTAGCATGCAATAAGGTAACCGTTCACAAGTTGATTAACAAGCAATGAAGTAATCCAAGTCTATTTCTTCTCTTTATCTTGACATCTTTTAGTTATTATGGTATCGTTTGATCAGAAAAATCAAGAAGGTAAGGTTTCTAGATGTGAAGACTTGGAAGAAGGATCAACAAATCTAATTATAGCCACTCGCAAGTTTGTGGGAAGAGAAAAGAAAAGAGGTGCTTCAAGACTTCGCTTGTGCGACGCCTACTGCACGATCACATGCATTGGCACAAACAGATGATCAATACATATTCTTCTCTTTCCAAGATTGAAACAAAAATAAAGTTCAACGAACGAAAGCAATGAAATCCATCAAAACCGTTCAAGAAAATGCAAATCCAAAAACCAACTCAAAAGCACGAAAGCAACAAGGCAATAGCAAAAACTAGGCAAAAAAACTTGCAATGGAGAGGTCCTTCTTGACTCTGCCGCTAAGTCCATCCTTGGGCACGATCCACTGAATATGGGAATCGATTCCGAAGAAGCAAATTCATAACAAGAAAAAGATCTTGATTCAATCAATCCCGATCGAACGATACTGAAAGTATTTCTTAGCCGCTCTCCCCAAAAAGGGAAAACGGGAAACCACAAGATGTCTTCTCGTCAGTACATGAGCTACTTTAAGACAGAAATTGGGCATCTTCCCTGTAGTGATGCTCTTCTTACCAAGCTCTTTTTTGAGGCATTATCGGGGGTAACCTTCGATTGGTTCTGTAGCCTCCAAGACAACTGCATATCGTCATTCGACGATCTTAAAAGTCTCTTCCTCGTCCGATTCTGTGACAGGGGATGTGACATGACGATATCCTCCTTGCTGAACATCAGACAGAAAGAAAAGGAGCCTGTATGGAAATACGTCGAATGCTACAGGCAAGTCGTGCTAAAGCTATCCACGGTAATCCTGAATCTACTCTGATGGACATGTGCCTGAAGAACTTACTTCCGATGGTCAGGCTATGGATGGGTGACACCCAATTCAAAGACTGGACGACGTTCATCATAAATGCCGTCGACATTGAGAAGAAAGTGAAGGACACCCGTCACTTGGGAATACAGATCTATGTCGCCGAGGATAGGGGAAAATGCCCCTACAACAGCAATAACAACATCGGCAACAATGGCCGTGACGACAAGGAAAAGCAGAGCTTTGTTACTAACTTGACCAAGAGCCCGAGCAGAAGCCGACAGAAGCTCCAAAGCCGAAAGCGACCTACTCTTTCGAAGACGATGACGTCATGACAATCTTTGACGTGCTGATGCAGGGGAACAAGCTTCAGCTCCTCGACGTTAAATATCTTGTTGAGACAACCGAGGTCTGAACTACGGCAAAGGTCGACGACTGCCTCTGCGACTGCGGGCTCCTTCAGGCAAGTCCGAGGATTACTACCATAAGACCAAGCATGGCTTAGGGTACGTCACGCCTCCTACAACCCCCGAAGGCTCAGGTAAAGAAGATGAGTTACACTCTCACTCTTCAGAGTCTTCCACTTGGGACTTCGATATCAGTATTAGGGAGATGCTCAAACAAACATTATCTGCCAACATGATGTCAGCTGACCCCGAGGAAGACGATGAGGATCTATCGAAACTCTTTGGAGTAGAACCGTGGGCCCAATGCCTAGACGCACAATGAGAGATGTGGTTCAAAAAACTAGAACCTCCTACCGAGGACAAAGTTGTACAAGTCAATCTGGGCGACGAATCCTCCCCTAAAATTATCATCATTAGCAAGAGTATGACCGATGAGGACCGAGAATCCCTGCTACAGCTCGTCAGAGAATACATCGATGCCTTTGCCTGGAGCTACGAAGATATGTCGGGACTGGACCCCAAAATTTTTGTCCACAAACTCAGCATCTTATCGAACGCCAAGCCTGTTAAGCAACAGCAATGACGATTCTGGTCGAACATTATGAACGACATCGAAGCTAAAGTCAACAAACATATAGCTAGTGGCTTCATCCGCGAAGAATAACATCCTGATTAGGTAGCCAACATCGTGTCTGTCGTTAAAAAGAACAAAAAAATTTGGATCTGCATTGACTTTCGTGATCTGAACACGGCCTGCCCTAAGGATGAGTTTTCCCTTCCGAGCACAAACATAATGATCGACAATACCTGTGGCTTCGAGCGTATGTCCTTCATGAACGGATTCTTAGGCTATAATAAAATCAAGATGCCTCCTGATAACGAGAAGCACACATCCTTCCGAACGTCGATAGGAGTGTACTGCTACACGTCATGTCCTTTTGTCTGAAAAATACCGGTACTACATACCAACGAGCAATGAGCAACATCTTTCGTGAACATCTACGCCAGATGGTCGAGTGTTACAATGATGACATCGTCGTCAAGAGTCGCTCCAAAGATGATCACCTCCAGGACTTGAAGACTGTGTTCGACCTCATGCGTATGCACCAGCTCAAGATGAACCCCACCAAAATTTTCCTAGGAGTCTCCAGCGGCAAATTCCTGGGTTTCGTCCTAACTTTGAAAGGTATCCACGTAGACCCTGACAAGACCAAAGCAATCCTGGAAATGCGCCCACCGAAGAACCTTAGAGAACTTTGTGGCCTTCAAAGAAGACTGACCTACATCAGGAGGTTCATATCAAACTTCTCTGGACGTTGCCAACTGTTCACTCAGCTTATAAAGAAGGGAGTCTGCTTTGTCTGGGACGAAGAATATCAGCGCGCCTTTGACGACATCAATGAATACCTCATGAGCCCTCCAGTATTGGTAGCCCCAGTTATGGAAAAACCCTTCATGCTCTATATGCGGGAAATTGATCACTCCCTCGATGCTCTGCTAGCCCAGACAAGCGACGGAGCTCACGAGTAGGCCATCTACTATCTTAGTAGGATGATGGCCGACGCAGAGCACGTGTACAACCCCATCGAGAAGTTGTGCCTTGCTCTACTCTTCGTCATCCAAAAGACCCGATATTACATGGCAGGGCAAACCATCTACGTGATCTCGCGAGTTAATCATCTCAGGTTCTTCATAACAAACCTGGAGTGCTCAACTCTCGCCTAGCCACATGGGCAATATGTTTTCACTATATGACATGGTATTTGTCCCACAGAAAGCTGTCAAGATATATAACTAAACACATATGCATATATATATATATATATATATATATATATATATATATATATATATATATATATATATATATATATATATATATATATATATATATATATATATATATATACGAGAGGATATGGATATATATATATACGAGAGGATATATATATATATATATATATATATATATATATATATATATATATATATATATATATATATATATATATATATATATATATATATATATATATAGAGAGAGAGAGAGAGAGAGAGAGAGAGAGAGATATGTAGGTATATATATGCATATGTGTTTAGTTATATATATTAGCCTAGATATATAACTAGGAATATATATTTATGCTAGATAGATAGCTAGTTAGTAGTGTTTGTGAGGGATATTTGGATATCTCAATACCTTGAGATATCAAGGTATCTCAATACCTTGAGATACCCAAGGTATTGAGTATCGAGGCGAGGTTTTTGGGCGTTTGCCTAGGAATAGGATTAGAGTTGCTTTTATATGTATTAGTGTATATATTTATGTGCTTCGGGTAGAGTTGCTATCATGTGCTTCGTGTGCTCTCGCCTTCATGTGCACGAGTTATTTATCATGTACGTAGCGTGTCGTGGTTGGATCCAAGAGTATTAGTGGTGGAGGGGAGTAGGAGTTGGTTATGTGATCAAAGCCAAACAGTATTCATGTGTATGTCGGTTATGCAACTCACGCATAACGGAGTTATCGTAGATTATTCATGTGCAACCTAAGCCGATCACATAATGAACTTGTGCTCAAGGCACTTAGCTAGTATTACTATTTTCTTACATGCAATTACTTCTCTACTACTTGTATTGTTTTTCCAGTTTTACATTGCAGCTACTTTATCTGCTCCACAATGTATTTACTTTCTTGTGTATCTTGTATACTTTTCTATTGCTAGTCATATACACATTACCATGTATTTGGAGTTGCTTTCAGAGTTATGTACTTCGCTCCAGTCCTGACTGGACATATTTTTTCAGAGGATCCTGAGAATTTTTGCCCGACATTCTACGGGCCAGGAGTCGAGGAGTGTTGTGACCCGGAGATTGAGGAGGAGCCCGTCGAGGAGACGCCGTTAGCACCCTAGTTAGCTATGTGGGTTTCCCTGGGTTGCTCCCAGTTGCTATTTTAGATGACTGTATTGTATTTATTATTTTGTTCTGTGAGATGTTGTAGACTTTAGACTTGGACTGTATATTGGATATTGTACTTGCTCTTTGGTTCTTGTTTCTTTGTGATATCTTATCGTGCTTTTACTCTTCCCCTAGTTATTATGATTGAGTATTTATATATATTTCGTGGTTGCCCTCCTTTTGGAGAGATTATATTGACAGATTATTGTGAGATATATTGTTGTGATCTAGAACGGACATAGACAGCGTTCTACCGCCGATTCTGCGGCGTAGGCTGGATGTATCCACGACTCATGCCCAATTTTTTGGGTACGGGTCGTGACATCGCTGATGGCTACAAGAATTAAAAATACTCGACGAGAAACTTCTCTTAGCTAAACAATCACATTGAGCTATACCAAGCACGTCTTTCAGGAGCCTTAAACAAACGGGTGAAGATAAGGACTTACCAAGTTGGTGATCTCGTCCTGAAAGTAAGGAGACTGATGGTTATGACCCACAAGACGGACGATAATTTCCAACTCAAATGGGAATGCTCGTTCATCGTAGAATCGGTATTCTCCAAATCCGCCTACCGACTGGCAAAACCCAATGGCGACTTGCTCATGATGTCCATCAATGGCAAGTTCCTGAAAAAATACTACATCTAAGGCTAGGCTGGTACTTCCCTATCTACATGAAGACAACCAAGGCGTACGCTGTTTACACTCATAGATCTTCATCCCCAGCAAGTACCTATGTACGATACTGCCCTTTTCTATACAAATTATTACAAAAGCCATTATCTGTGTTCAGAAATTCTGGATACGCAACGGATAATGGATCCTCAAAAGCTCTCCAGCGGAGCAGTCCTCGGGTCCACTTGCACACTCCCGCAGTAACCACTCAAACCAAACTCGTTAGACGCTAGCCATGTTCATATTACCTCTGAGCTATCATCCTGACGATGTAAACCCCCTGATTTTCAAGAGAATTTTAATTATTGGATTTTTACATTTTCTGGAATTTCTGGAATTTTCTGAGAATTTTCTCTAATTAAATTCAGGTTCTTTAATTATTAAAGGATTTTTAAATGTTAATAAATAATATTAAAATATTATGAAAAATAATATTTTATGGTGTAAAATAGAAAACCAGACATAGGGTAATTTTCTGGGAATTTATTGGACCCCGGATGGATTTTTAAAGCCCTAAATACTAATTAATTAATTAAACTAATTAAACCAGATTTATTAATTAAACCCAATTTCCTATTGGGTCGGATCCGGGTTCATTTCAGACCCGACCCGCCTAACCTACCCGACCTGTGCCCTATCCTAGCGGATCGGGTCGGATCCGCTGACCCGACCCGACCCGGCCGCCCGTTAACCCGAAATCTCCTCTCCTTCCTCCCCGACTGCTCATCTCCGCACCTGCCGCCGCCCGCGTCGCTCCGGCTACCGGAACGGCCGCCGCCGCGGTCGACTCGCCTCCCCGACCCCTCCGCTCCGGCTTCCCCTCACCGGTCGACCCTCGGCCTCCTCTCCGCCCTATATAAGAGCCCTAGCCGCATCCCTTTCTCCCCTCCTCCGCCTCCGGCTTTCCCTTCCACCTCCAGCCGCTGACGCCTCCCAGCTCCTCCACCAGGGACCCCAGCGCCTCCATCTTCCCCGACGAGTCCCCTTGACCCAGTCTCCGGCGACGCCACCCGCAGAACAGGCCAACCCGAGCCCAGGAGCCGCTGCTCTCCGACCTCGCCGTGCCCACTGCCCAGCACTCCTCCGGCCGCCCGAGAGCCGACCACAGCGTCGCCCTCTTCCAGCAAGCTCCGCCCAGCCGGCCGCCCAGCAGCTAGCCGCCCCGAGTCCGGCGTATCGGACACCACAGAAGCCCTAACCCTAGAACAGTACCCGGACACAGTGGACACTGTGTTGAGTCGACACGAGGACACGAGAAACCCTGATTTTCGAGCCCAGTTCAGGTATCCATAACTTTCGACTCGTAGCTCTGTTTCATATTCCGTAAATTTCTTCGCGTAGCCTGTATGACCCTCTCGGTGCCCGGACAAACCGCTCGGGGCATCGCGTCCTGTGGTGATCGCACATCGTGATCCAAAAACAGGAAAAACCAGACCCTGTTTCACCCCGGAATCGAGTACGCCCCGCCAAACGGGACGACTTGGTCGCGTGCGGTCTTCACAGATACGTGCGCGTCGTTGATACGGACGTGCGGGATTTCGCAGAAGCTGATTCGGATGTGCGTGCACACCGGAATCAGTACGTATCCGCGGACACCGCCCCGTATCCGACCCTTCTATTTCTCATTGTAACTTAGTGTACACACGTTGGATCGAGACAAAACTTGCGCAATCGGACTCGTAGCAATACGCTGGTCCTGTGAGCCAAGTTTGGTTCGATTCTGAGAACGTTGACAAAATCGCGTGTCGTGGGCCCCACAGGCTCCAACCGACGGGCGATTTTGAGAACGGCTCATCGGAATCCAATTCTGGAAGTTCCGTTGGGTTCGTATCATCGTTTCTGACCTGTTGACACTAAGTTGGACTGATTTGGAGACCTTTGATCCTGACACGTTTTTCGGTGCAAAGCGGCCCACATCCGGATCCCGCCTTGACCCGAAAATGATGTTTTTGCCCTTGTCTCCAAATTGGACTCAAGGACAGGCGTTCCTAGCTTATTGATGTGTTCTGGACCTGATGGTGATGTTGTTTCAGCAACCGGAGCAGTCCTTGCAAATCCAGCTATTGCCAGAACCACACTTGGAGCTGAAAACCCAGGCAAGTGTACCTTGCCATAAAATGCAGTTATTGATTCATTTTGATTCTCTTGCTTTAATTTCTGTGACTATTGTACTTTCCCTATCAAGTACTTTATACTCAGGACACCTGACACAGAGCATGATACAGAATCTTCCTGATTATTCAAGGGGGTTTTGTATAGGATATAGATTTCATGACTTGAGCATTACATTTTATCCTGACTAGTTGCATTAGTTTAATCTTGCGTAACATGAACATTGAGAACTGTGATGTGAGATTACATTGGGTGGGGAGAGTATTACCATATCAAGGCTGAATATATATTATACTGTGTAATCTGGATGTGTCCTAGTCTCTGACACAGAGCTTTGGCACCTGTACTGGCCCTTCGAGAAAATACTGCTATGGTTTCTTCAATACTGATCCTGTAGTAGTCTCAGCCTGAGTATGACTAATAACTCTCACATGCATTATCACTTAGCTGGTTTAATTATTTACCCAGATTTGTTTGATAGCAACATCGGCTTGCCACTGTCTTAGACTTATTAATTTCTTGTGCTTCTCTGGTATTTAACATCTTGTTTAACTTGCATATTCATTCACTGTATTTTGGCTCGTATTCTTCTGTACCTTGTTACGTCCCGCTGAGGACCTGGTTTTGTTCCCCAGATTTAGCAAACGAGATCTACCCTGAGGTGTACGGAACAGGGGCACTACTTGGAGCAGTACCTGCACCTGAAGACGAGGTGATTGCTGATGACTTCTCATGAACAATTGCTTCGCCATGTATAGTATTAATGGCAAATGGACTTATTTCCTGTTTAATTGAACTATTTGTTTCCTGTCTTTGAGAACTTGTGTAAACAGACTTAATATCGGATTGTTCTCCGATTTTATTTACTTTGACTGTTGTTGTTTAATATTTATTTTGCTGTTATTGCTATCTTATATTGTGGATGAGACTAGTAAAACCCTGACTGATGTAATACAGCTTAAGTATGCCCAATGGATCCATTAAATTGGGTTTGTCCATCTGTGCGTACTGCTGGCCATTATCACGCCTCCAGTCCCTCGGTATTTTGGGTCTGGGGCGTGACATAGTTTTTGTGGTGGCCCATGCAGGTCAACGACTAAATTGTTCGGTTTCAACTTAGGGACCGAACAGGCCTGCAATAAGAGTAAGATAAGTTTTTAGGATCTCATCCACTTGCTTGAATCGTTTTTGATATCTGTATCGTATTCGAACTAATTTTGACTTGCATCTTGCTTTGATTCCTGTGCGCCTCTTATAGTTTATTTTGATGCAGAGAAATGGATTCACAAGAAAACGACGGAACTCCAGCAAGAACACCAGTAGGTGCTGAAGTCACTTACGGAGAAGATGAAGTGACGCTACTAAGTGGAGATCCCTCTACTCACCGAAGCAGACAAGCAGATCCGCAATCTTCTAGATTTCGGCGTGATGATATTCCACCTCCGCCCCAGTTCACTCCACAGATGCCTGTCTTTCCACCAGGCCAAGCAATGGATGGACAGCAGATGTTCCAGATGTTCTACGCAATGATGCAAGCTCAGCAACAAGTCCAAACTGAGGCCCATCGTCGCGAAGCTGAGTACTTGAGCAACAGTCTAGTAAATGCACTGGAGCAGGCCAACCTACCAGCTAGACGGCAACCGACGGGCTCTATCACTGATTTCCGACAACTGAAGCCCCGTACTTTCTCTGGCAAGGAGGGACCAACAGAAGTGCATGAATGGCTCACCAACATTCGACATCAATTAGAAGCAGCTGAGCTTCCACAAGAACGTTGGATGACAGCCGTCAGAATACAATTAACGGACAATACTCATCACTGGTGGCTATCCGAAGAGACCAGGCTCGGACCAGACCGAGTTACTTGGGAAGAGTTCTCCAGACTCTTCCAGGAGATGTACATACCGGCTATCGCTCGATCAGAACTTCGGGACAAGTTCAATCGCCTCACTCAAGAAGCTATGACGGTAGAAGAGTACAACGCCGAGTTCATTCGTCTGAGTCGCTTCGCTTCTACCTTGATCCCGACAGAAGTAGAGAAGGCCGAGAAGTTTTTCGACGGACTCAACATCGAACTACAGAAACTGATTGGATCCGTCGCACCAACTTCGTACACGGACGTTTTTGCTGCAGCTCGACGCATGGAGCGCGTCACCAGGAGAGAAACCAGTCTGAAGAGGCCTTCCACATCAGTACCAGTCAGAGCAAACAATGGAGAAGCTGCCAAGAAACCTCATCTGCATCAAGCACCACCGGGATCTGCATCCAAAACCTTGACTCTTCCTACTTGTTACTACTGCGACAAGACAGGCCATGTGGAGAAGGAGTGTAGACGTAAGCACGGACTATGCTTAGGTTGCGGATCCAGACAGCATGCAGTAAGGGACTGCCCTGAGCGTAGAGAAGCACCAAGAGCGAACCAACAAGCTCTACCAGCACCAGGAGGACATCAACCAAGGCCACCCTTGGCACATCAAGCAGCACCCTACCAGCAAGCCCAGCAACATCAGAGAGCACCACCTCAATGACGCGGCCAAGTTTTCGCGATGACTGTGGGAGACGCGCAGAACCGTGGCGTAGCTAATGCTAGTAAGTTTTTTTTAGTTGTTCTGTTTCTAGCATTGCTTTAGTTCGTGCCTGCTGGTTCGTGACCCCAGACTTGACCTGATAACTTTAACTTGTTAATAATTAATAACCTAGTGTTAATCTAGTGTTGAACTTGATAATAACTCAGAATTGTTAAACTAATATGTTTTAAAGATAACCTGGTTTTCTAAAATTGTAATTTTCTAGATTTCTCACATTTGGGAAATTGCATAAACTTCTACTTAGGGAAATGTTTTTCCTATGTGTTCAAGCCCTGAACCTTGATTTTCTTTATTGTATTGTAATTCAAATAAAATTGGTAACCGTGTCATCTCTTTTGACCGGTTAATCTTCGATTGCGAGGACGCAATCCTCTTAAGGGGGGTAGATTATAAACCCCCTGATTTTTAAGAGAATTTTAATTAATGGATTTTTACATTTTCTGGAATTTCTGGAATTTTCTGAGAATTTTCTCTAATTAAATTCAGGTTCTTTAATTATTAAAGGATTTTTAAATGTTAATAAATAATATTAAAATATTATGAAAAATAATATTTTATAGTGTAAAATAGAAAACCAGACATAGGATAATTTTCTGAGAATTTATTGGACCCCGGATGGATTTTTAAAGCCCTAAATACTAATTAATTAATTAAACTAATTAAACCAGATTTATTAATTAAACCCAATTTCCTATTGGGTCGGATCCGGGTTCATTTCAGACCCGACCCGCCTAACCTACCCGACCCGTGCCCTATCCTAGCGGATCGGGTCGGATCCGCTGACCCGACCCGACCCGGCCGCCCGTTAACCCGAAATCTCCTCTACTTCCTCCCCGACTGCTCATCTCTGCACCTGCCGCCGCCCGCGTCGCTCCGGCTACCGGAACGGTCGCCGCCGCCGTCGACTCGCCTCCCCGACCCCTCCGCTCCGGCTTCCCCTCACCGGTCGACCCTCGGCCTCCTCTCTGCCCTATATAAGAGCCCTAGCCGCCTCCCTTTCTCCCCTCCTCCGCCTCCGGCTTTCCCTTCCACTTCCAGCCGCCGACGCCTCCCATCTCCTCCACCAGGGACCCCAGCGCCTCCATATTCCCCGACGAGTCCCCTTGACCCAGTCTCCGGCGATGCCATCCGCAGAACAGGCCGACCCGAGCCCAGGAGCCGCTGCTCTCCGACCTCGCCGTGCCCACTGTCCAGCACTCCTCCGGCCGCCCGAGAGCCGACCACAGCGCCGCCCTCTTCCAGCAAGCTCCGCCCAGCCGGCCGTCCAGCAGCTAGCCGCCCCGAGTCCGGCGTGTCGGACACCACAGAAGCCCTAACCCTAGAACAGTACCCGGACACAGTGGACACTGTGTCGAGTCGACACGAGGACACGAGAAACCCTGATTTTTAAGCCCAGTTCAGGTGTCCATAACTTTCGACTCGTAGCTCTGTTTCATATTTCGTAAATTTCTTCGCGTAGCCTGTATGACCCTCTCGGTGCCCGGATAAACCGCTCGGGGCATCGCGTCCTGTGGTGATCGCACATCGCGATCCAAAAACAGGAAAAACCAGACCCTGTTTCACCCCGGAATCGAGTACGCCCCGCCAAACGGGACGACTTGGTCGCGTGCGGTCTTCACAGATACGTGCGCGTCGTTGATACGGACGTGCGGGATTTCGCAGAAGCTGATTCGGATTTGCGTGCACACCGGAATCAGTGCGTATCCGCGGACACCGCCCCGTATCCGACCCTTCTGTTTCTCATTGTAACTTAGTGTACACACGTCAGATCGAGACGAAACTTGAGCCATCGGACTCGTAGCAATACGCTGGTCCTGTGAGCCAAGTTTGGTTCGATTCTGAGAACGTTGACAAAATCGCGTGTCGTGGGCCCCACAGGCTCCAACCGACGGGCGATTTTGAGAACGGCTCATCGGAATCCAATTCTGGAAGTTCCGTTGGGTTCGTATTATCGTTCCTGACCTGTTGACACTAAGTTGGACTGATTTGGAGACCTTTGACCCTGACACATTTTTCGGTGCAAAGCGGCCCACATCCGGACCCCGCCTTGACCCGAAAATGACGTTTTTGCCCTTGTCTCCAAATTGGACTCAAGGACAGGCGTTCCTAGCTGATTGATGTGTTCTGGACCTGATGGTGATGTTGTTTCAGCAACCGAAGCAGTCCTTGCAAATCCAGCTATTGCCAGAACCACACTTGGAGCTGAAAACCCAGGCAAGTGTACCTTGCCATAAAATACAGTTATTGATTCATTTTGATTCTCTTGCTTTAATTTCTGTGACTGTTGTACTTTCCCTATCAAGTACTTTATACTCAGGACACCTGACACAGAGCATGATACAGAATCTTCCTGATTATTCAAGGGGTTTTTGTATAGGATATAGATTTCATGACTTGAGCATTACATTTTATCCTGACTAGTTGCATTAGTTTAATCTTGCGTAACATGAACATTGAGAACTGTGATGTGAGATTACATTGGGTGGGGAGAGTATTACCATATCAAGGCTGAATATATATTATACTGTGTAATCTGGATGTGTCCTAGTCTCTGACACAGAGCTTTGGCACCTGTACTGGCCCTTCGAGAAAATACTGCTATGGTTTCTTCAACACTGATCCTGTAGTAGTCTCAGCCTGAGTATGACTAATAACTCTCACATGCATTATCACTTAGCTGGTTTAATTATTTACCCAGATTTGTTTGATAGCAACATCGGCTTGCCACTGTCTTAGACTTATTAATTTCTTGTGCTTCTCTGGTATTTAACATCTTGTTTAACTTGCATGTTCATTCACTGTATTTTGGCTCGTATTCTTCTGTACCTTGTTACGTCCCGCTGAGGACCTGGTTTTGTTTCCCAGATTTAGCAGACGAGATCTACCCTGAGGTGTACGGAACATGGGCACTATTTGGAGCAGTACCTGCACCTGAAGACGAGGTGATTGCTGAGGACTTCTCATGAACAATTGCTTCGCCATGCATAGTATTGATGGCAAATGGACTTATTTCCTGTTTAATTAAACTATTTGTTTCCTGTCTTTGAGAACTTGTGTAAACAGACTTAATATCGGATTGTTCTCCGATTTTATTTACTTTGACTGTTGTTGTTTAATATTTATTTTGCTGTTATTGCTATCTTATATTGTGGATGAGACTAGTAAAACCCTGACTGATGTAATACAGCTTAAGTATGCCCGATGGATCCATTAAATTGGGTTTGTCCATCTGTGCGTACTGCTGGCCATTATCACGCGTCCAGTCCCTCGGTATTTTGGGTCTGGGGCGTGACAGACGATCTCTCCAGCAGAGCAACCCTCAGGTCTATCTATATTTTTGGTTAAACCACAATCAGGAAATCACTCTTCAGTAAAAATTTTGGACATTGGTTCACGTCCATACTACCTCTGAACTATCGTCCTAACATTTCTCTCCGGTCGAGTTTGCCATGTCCATATTACCGCTGAGAAAACCTTCCGGGTTTGGCTATCGATCATCACGTCCATATTACCTCTGATATAGGTTGTCATCTCAACTTTAGCACCCATACTTAATTCTAAGTATGCCAGCGATGTTAAGCCCACAAATCTTCCATGTCTATATTACCTCGGGCATAGGTCCACAAAATCTGTCACGGCCATATTACCTCCGACAGGGCTTGTCTCAAACCTATTACTTGCACTTAGATGCGCAAAAAGTAATAGGTCTACAAAACCTATCACGTCCATATTACCTCTGATAAGGTTTTTGTTTAGAGCTTATTACTTGCACTCCAGTGCATAATAAGTAATAGGTCCACCAAAGATCCCCCAGCGGGATATCCTTAAAAGGCTACGATATTTTACTACGTTCATATTACCTCTAGTACAAAATCCAAAATCCACAAACACATAAATTTTGAAAAAGGAGAGACTTTATTTAATATTCAAGATCATGAGTACATATGATAGAAATCTATTACATTCAAGGGTTTTTCATTAGTATTCAAAGTCACGAGTACATATGATGGAAACTTATTTTAAGGGATTTTCATGAAGTCTCAATGATACAAACATTTTTTTATTAGAGGCTCCCCTTCGTGTTGTTGTTGCTATTGACACAAGTAGAGCCCGCAGCAGCACTCAATGCTTTCTGGATCATCCCTCCACAGTACAAACCTCAGTACAGGGAAAAGAATCCATACTGATGGATAATAGGGGAGGAGCATGAGCAGGTACTTTACAACTACGCGGTAAGACGACGACAAGAATGCTAATTAATCCAAATTTTGTCATCGACCCCGTAGTCTCCCGGCCGGTAGCGAACCGCATAAATGGAATAAACGCAGCTGGCATGCTCCATGAATAAGGACAACTCAGCGCGTGACACAGGATGCCCATCCTCGTCTGCTGGATTAGTTATTGTCGAACTGTCCTCGTCTCCGGGAGCAGTTCTTGGCGAACCGCCGCATAAAGTTGGTCTTCATCCCGAACAACGGGTGTTGTGATATCCTTCCATGCTCCATCATGAGCCGCACGAGGGAGAACAAAGCCTGCAGACGGAGAGCATATGGCATTAGCAAACCAGGACAATATGAAGTCCATGCGGTAGAGCCTAGTCGATGTATGGGACGCCTTCCATGCGACAGAGCCGTAATGGTCGTATGCCGAGTTGAGCCTCCATCCATACGGTAGAGAAATAATGGTCGCATGTTGAATCGAACCTTCATCCATGCGACAGAATCATGGTTGTCGCATGTCCAGGTCGATCCCTCATCCATGCGGCCGAATCTTAATTGACGCAGGATAATTACCCGTCCATGTATAGGCAAAGCCCGTGCATGTTCGCGATGATCTCTCATCCATGCGACAAGGCTGTGTAAAGAGTCTACGCGTATTTTAGATAATTTCTCATTGACGCAGTAAGACTGTATACTAGTGTCTCTGTGTCCTTGGCAGCCTAACACGAAAAGCAGAGTGCTCCCCTACCTCCGGGCAAAACAGTAAAGTTGAGGGGCCACTGATCAAGGCCGACCCTGACAAATTCCTCGGCGATAAGGAAGGAAGCATATGGCATCCTTTACGGGAAACGGAGGAAGAAGGCCAGGGAGATAAAAGTTCTGTCTCTCTCCCCTGACTACCTATTTATAGGCTCCAAAATCGCGTGAAAGGATTGAGGCTACGAACCAAGCATTTAATGGCATAAACTTGTCGCTCGATCGCGTGATCCACTTTAATCTCCTCGAAAACCGATGCCTTGAGCCACGTGTCAGGAGATGACGAAGAATCCCAAGAGATCCATGCGAGAATTGAAGCAAATCTCCTCATTTAATGAGCGAACAGCCTGACAGAAATAATTATGCGGCCATGAGAATATGCGGCATGCCATGTATATGCGGCTAATTATGCTTCTTTCAAAGTATTCCAAACTTTTTATTTTGAAAACTTTGATGGGGGTCTTGTAGAAGCATGAAAAAATTATGCAGGCCGTATAAAGGTTATGCCCCCCCCCCAAAGGAACAACCTAGCCGCAGAGAAGCCATAAGCGGACTGAAAAAATAAGCCGCAGAGAGGCAACATGCGGCCTGAAGGACCAAGCCACAGAGAAGCTACACGCGCCTTGGTCAAACCAAAGATCAAGAAGCCGCATAGTATACTCTATGCGGCCTGAACGATCGCAGAGCAGGGAGGCAACATAAAATCCCTTGACACAGCAGTCGATGACTATCGGACTCTGACACATCGCTCTTCATGCCGACGCTTCGAGATTCGTGAAATCGACGACTCAAGAAAAGACATAAAGTGACATCAGTACATTAATGACCTCATCATATGTGTCATGCCACGTGTTCCCTCGTATGCGGCTACGTCCTATGCGGCTACAACGCCATGCGGCCAAAGTGTCCATCGACCAAGGCCAGACAAGAGTTTGTATGCGGCCTCGCCAACATGCGGCCAAAGTGTTCATCGACCAAGGCCAGACGAGAGTTTGTATGCGGCCTCGCCAATATGTGGCCAGAGCAAGGCCAAATGAGTGCTCGTATGCGACCGCGATAATATGCGGCTAAGATGTTAGCTCTCGACTCACACGATTTTCTGTTACAACCGAAGATGATTTCTCGCACAATCAGTGCTGACTAAGTGTCCAGTTGACCGAGTCACGCACACAACAGCCTCGAGATCTCTTCAACAACATATCCTAACCGAGACCACATGACAGCCTGTCCGCAGCATACGACTGCAGTTACAACCGTATTCTATTGAATGAGTCATATGCGGCCACCAAACAGAGCCATATGCGCCATCGATAGTCCGTTAACACGACGACTATAAATAACGAGGGTAGTATACCCTACAACCCCCCGGCCAGCTACATACGTGCACACAAGCTCAGAAAAGAAAAAAAAATGAGAGCATTCTCATTCCCTCATCGGACCGTCAATGAAGTAAAGAAGTCGCCACAGCACTCTTTGTCCATCGTCACTACCCAGATCAAAATATTGTACTTAGAGTTTCTGTTTAGGATCTCTTTATACTTTTTTGTTTGTTATTTAAACGTCCAAAACTTGGAATCACGAACAACAACATGGTTGGAGATGCTCTCATTCATGGAGTTGGATATCTTTGGTCGCTCACTATTTGTTATCTTGGTCATACATTAACAATTCGAAAGCAACAAACATGAGAAGTTGAGGAAAGATATTAGTAGTTGTTTAGCATTTAATATGGAGCTTTGGGAAACAAACTAACCAACCCTAAGTTATCAAGTTCTCTAGATGACAAGAAAAAAGGATACCAAATCTATGAGAGTTCAGGATGGGGCCCCTTTGATAGATTCTGGCAAGGTTTGGTTGGGGAGATTCCAAGAAGTGCATTAAATCTCACATGAAAGGAAAGGCAGGTTGGTTGCATCCTCCTCCTCCCTACCACCATCATAACTGCCACAACACACATCATGGCTAATAACAACACCAAGATGTAGTTTCCAATGTCTCCATGTTCTCCAAAATTCTTGCCAAATCCCACCCCATGATTTCTCCATAACTTCTTCACGTGTAGCCCCCAATACACAACATGACAACAAGAAAAGTGCTATGTAAATTTTGAAAATATTATATCAATACTATTACAATAAAGTTTTAAAACGATCAAAAGTGAATCGTATATCAATAAAAAAAATTAACTTTTGCACTTATCTTTAGTCTATTCAAAAAATTTTATTTATTAAAAACAAAACCGGAACATAAAATTAAATTATTTTACGACATTAAATATTTTAAAAAAATTAAAATTTTAACTTTCGCACTTATCTCTAGCTTAACCGAAAATTTTCTATTTTTGAAAACAAAATCGGTACTTAAAAAAAAAAACAAAACCGGAACATAAAATTTGATAATTTTACGACATCAAATATTTAAAAAATAAATTAAAATTTTAACTTTCGCACTTATCTCTAGTCTAATCGAAAATTTTCTATTTTTTAAAAACAAAACTGGAACATAAAATTTGAAAATTTTATGGAACATAAAAACGTAGTCTACAAAAAATAAAATAAATAAAATCATTCTAACTACTTATTGTATCGACGTATCACCACAAAGTCTCAATATTTATATTCAATATTTAAATTTAATCCAAGTACATGAAATTATCTAACTAGACACATATTCAAATTGTAAAAACATATCTATAACAAGTACTTTATTAAAATATATCCAAAATATATTTAGAATATTTTAAATTTTTATATAATTTTTCAATAATTTTGTTTTTACGTGTAACGCTCGTGGAGATGACTAGCATCTTTAATGGCTTGAAAACCGCTTAAAAATTAGCCATCAAAATCGTATGTATATATTCTATTAAATAATAATAATAATAATAATATTAATTAATTTTTTAACTACGCGTATATTTTTTCGTATATTATATTATCTAAATTCTAAAATTATTCTAACTATCTAAACATATAATAAATTCTAAAATATATTCAAAATTTAAATTATTTTTAAACTAAGTACATTATATTATCTAAATAAATACATATACAAAATTCTAAAAATATATTTATAACAAATTCTATTTAAAATATATTCAAATCATATTTAAAATATTTTAATATAATTTAAATTTTAATCTAATTTTTTAATAATATTAATTTTTTTCGTACTTGTAACGCACGTGATTTTTTTAAACTAGTATAATTAGGCCTAGCCATCAAGAGTCAGTATAATTAGGCCTAGCCATCAAGAGTCAAAGATATGATACAAATATATATAGGGGATGGATCAAAAGTCCCATCGCGGGAGCTCCGCCAAAGTCCCGTCCCCCTCGCGCGTCGGATCGGAGGGCCTGCATGGTGCCCCGCTCGATCCAACAGTTGGAAAGAACGAGGCTTCGACGGGACTCCGAAAACGTGACTCCCGATCCCATATATATATATATATATATATATATATATATATATATATATATTGACTCTTGATAGCTAGTCCTCACCCATATCCATCCTTTTATGTTATCTAAACAAAGTTGTAATTAGTTTTAGGGTTATTTACACTAACTAATCTTAAGTTTTGGACTTATTACATAGTGTACTCCTACTTTTAAACTAATTACAGTGACCATCCATCCCTTTAGAAAAAAAATTAATAATAGGGGTAGTTAGTGTTATAACTTTTCATTGTTATCTTAAAGTAGGGGCACCTCGTGTAATAAACATAACACTTATGGGTGGTCAGTGTAATTAGTTTAAAAATAGGGGTACCCCGTATAATAAGTCCAAAACTTAGGAATAGTTAGTGTAAACAATTCTTAGTTTAAAGTCGGATCGGCTCAGACATATCGGTTCAACCAAATGACCTGTTAATCTGTAGCTTTTTTTGGGTCGAATCAGGTCAATTTTTTCAAAAAATAGAAATAATTATATATATATATATATATATATATATATATATATATATATATATATATATATATTAGTGTATAGAAAGAATTAAACTTGAACGGTTGGACCACTTAGATTAATCTTGAATCATTTGTTGAACCGGTATGATCCTATCCAGTGACTTATTTGGATTGATCTCCGGTCCAACTTTTAAAACACAGTTGTAAACTGTTTAGATAACTATATAATTGTGGATCAAAGGCTTTGATTTTGTTGTATACATTTTAAGGCAACATTCTCTATTTGACAATATCTAACAAGTGAATGTTTCCGGTTGTACAATCTTCATGTAATAAAATGAGTGTTGATATGGATAGCAACATTCCTGAATTAGATGAATTGATGGCATGAAATCATATCACAACCAAAGCAAGCAATTGTCCTTTATATCTATACAAAGATATTATTTTTGCCTTAATTTGCAAATTGCACACAGAAGGAAGGAACAAACAAACTTTTAGGAAGGACCATCTCATCTGCTGCTCTTTGGATAGGGTCCATTTGCATGTCCTTCTCAAAGAATAACTAACAAGTACACTGGAATTTATGTACTCATGCCCTCACATCCAATCATAATCATCATTGGATATTTATATATATGGAATTATTAACCAAGTACAAAATGGAATAACTAACAAGCACATATCTACTGTTCATTAACTAGAAGAAACAAGTAACCACAAAAAAACAAAAACAAAAAAAATCTTGCCCAATAAAAAGTTTGAACTAGGAATCTCTTGTATGCAAGTCTAATATACTAACCACTACATTACAATTACTTTATAATAAAAAGTGTTCATTATAAATACTAGTCCTATTTTCGGTACAAAATTATCTATATATCTAAACATAATTTTTTTTTCGGCCCTCCTAGCCCATGGGGTCCTGGGCTGTCGTCCTGGCTGCCCTGGGCCAGGGCCGACCTTGGTCTTCCATCATGAAGATGGTTAGCTTGATAGTCAGGGTGTGTATTGGGCCGGTCCAGGCCGGCCCGTGGTCCGAGTCAACCGGGTTTGACCGGGTCCGGTCTGGGCCGGACTCAACCCGAGTGGAGAGGCGGCCCAGCCCGGTCATAAACAACTCCGGCCCAGTCCGGACCCATGACCCGGTCAGGAGATGACCGGACCGGTTCACGTTCGGGCCGGACCAGTTTTAATTTTTTTTTTTGTTTATTTATATATATTTTATTTATAATCTATCTGATATAACTTATAAGTTATATGTTAATAATTTTAAGTTAAAATTTATAGGTTTTTTGTTATTAAGTTTTTTTTTTGTATAATTTAAAATTTAAAAGTTATTTGTTAGAAAGTTTTTTATATAACTTTATGTATAACTTTAAGTATAAATTTATTTGAAATTTATAAGTTATTTGTTAGAAAGTTTTTTATATAACTTTAAGTATAAATTTATTTGAAATTGATAAGTTATGTTAAGTATAATTTGAAATTTAAAAGTTATATGTTAAGTATAATTTGAAATTTACAAATTTATTTGTTAGAAAATTTATTTAATTTCTTTATATCAATATTTATATAACTTTAAGTATAAATTTATTTGGTAGGAAAGTTTTTTTTACAAAAAATGACCAAAATATCTCTAAAACGGACAAAAAACTGCCACTAAAACTGGGTTATTTTGGTAAAAATACCCTCCAACGGATATATTTAAAAAAAAAAAAATTTAAAAACCGACAGAACCGGACCTGAACCGGACCGGGCCAACCGGATCGACCTAAGCCGAACCGGTCCGAACGATGCAGAAATCGGGCCGGGCCGAGCCGTACTAGCGGGTCGGCTCCACCGATCCAGCCCGGACCAGTGGGGCCTGGACGGACCTGTCCGTTGATCGGGCTGATCCGGACCAGATTTGACCGGTACGAACTTCGATCGAGTTTCGAACCGTTCGTCCATTTAGACACCTTGACTTGATAGGCACTTCATTGGAAATGTTTCCCCCGATGACACAAAGACAAAAACTAGTTTTTGCTAGTGCCTTTGTGGAAGTTGATGCCGACAATATTCTTCCGAACGAGGTCGGAGTTAGGTTAGCCAATGGAGTGATGCTGCTGAAACAGAAGGTTGAATATGAGTGGTTGCCAATCGTTGTAGTAGTTGAGATAGCAAAACCCACCAATATTAGTTAGTGCAAAATCTATTTAGGGGAGAACATATGCTCTCTCTCTCTCTCTCTCTCTCTCTATATATATATATATATATATATTCACAAACATTCGATCCAACAGTTCCTTTCTCATAAACATACATTTACTGGAGAGGACATCGATCGGATTACAAGAGCTACACTAAACTGCTCACTCAGTTTCAGTTACTATCTCAAGAAAAAGACCTTATCAGTCCCAAATCGTAGAGCAACTTCTCTGATCTGGTCCTGAACAGGCTGCCGAGGGAGAACCTGCCGCCGCCTTCTTGCGACGGAGACTTGGAGTCCCCGTCCTCCTTGACGCTCAGCACCGTCTCCCCGATCTCGTTCCTCACCGCCTCGACCGTCCATGCCTGGACCGGATAAGACCCCGAGGCGTCGGCTACGTAGAACACGTTGACGGCCTGAGACCCCCTGGTGGATACCTCCGCCCGGGTCACGCTCAGCCCGTGCTCCCTGAAGATCCTGGTCACGTCCGACAGCAGGCCTACTCGGTCCTCGATGCAGATCTCGAACCTCAGGCCCTGAGCCGGCCATACGCGAAAATTTAAGATAAATCAGGACTAAAGAGTGTTCTAGTTTCAAGTATGGTGGTATTTTCTGCAGAAATTATTGGGCGGCACACCCTTCCTCTTCCCAACTGTTAGACTGTGTGGAGATATGTGCATGCATACATCCCCATGACAATCTAACGATTGACATGAAAATGATACACTGAGATTGACACACCTAATAATTTCTCGTATTTCTGTATGTTTCTTATACATTACGGATACCCACCTCAGTGATTCTCCTTCTGATCGCGGCTTCTAAGCAGTTAATTAGCCTCTGCCTCTCTCCTTCCGAGCTAACCGGACTTCCATCGATGTGCCTAATGTAGTACTCCTACATTTGTGGAACAATGACCAATTAATATTTCGTCGCAAAATGTAAATTGAAATGAACTTGTAGAGTAGCCAAGGTAGTGAAATAGAAAGGCAAACCCCTTCTTCTTTCTAGTGCAGTGGTCGGTCACTCATGGAACATCATAACCATCGTCATCATCATATATCAACAAGAACAACGACAAATCCTTAATTTGAATGTGATATCATGAAAGTGAACAATGCCCAAGTGAAAGGGACAAAGCAACAACTACATGACTTCAAAAAATAGAACTAAATAATACACGTTAAGAAACACCAGTTCCTTGAAAAAGAAAATTTCAAAATTATGGGGATATGCGAGTGATTTTGATTATCAAGTAATGATGCAAACAGAAGTGGGGGGGGGGGGGGGGGGGGGTAGGGGGGGGGGGAGGGATCATGACTTTTTCATATCATCCATTCTCAATCCGAAACTAGTTATATCTTAACAACAATCGCGAACAGAATTGTAATTAGTCATAGACATTAATTATGCAAATTGAACCCAGAAAAAATTGTTGAGCTTGAGTTCAGAGATCACCTGATAAGCTTCAGGACCTTCGGATATGACGGTGCCATGGAACACAACATACTGCATATCGGTCAAGGTGCAGACAGTATCGAAGAGCAGCTTTGGCCGGTCCTTGCACGTCACGTACACGACAGTATACCCCCTCTCCGTGCAATTCTCGACGGAGACGAGAGCCTTTGTCCTGTCTCCGGTCCCACCCTCCTCGTCCCCATCCCTGTCCATGTCGTAGTCCCTATCGGCGTACATCATCTGGTGCAGCCTCCTCTCCGTGTGCGTACCATCCACGGATATCGCGGTCTTAGCGCCACCGCTCCGCTCCCTGTGATCCCCTCTGAGAATGTAGCGGAGCAGCCGCTTGATCTTGGCGAGGCGGTCCGCGTCGTCTATCGGGGCTCGGGTGGCCTCGTCCGTGATGTAGACCACGGAGGCCATCCTTGAGTTGTGAGTCCACACCTCCGCAGCGACTATGTTGCACTTGAGGTTGGTCAGGACCGCGAAGATCTCCGAGAGGAGGCCTGGCCGGTCCCTGCCGATGAGCTCGATGGATGTGTGGTTCGAGGCGGACTGGACTCCGACTGATCGTTTCATCGACCGCAAGCTGAATGCTCTCGCTGCTAACGACTGCAAGATCAAGGTACAAGTTTAAGCATGAGACAAGAAAGAACAGCTTGCTCCTCTATAAACCGTGTCAGATACGTATCGGACACAACACAAAAACTCCGAAACAATTTAGGACACGCCAAGATCAGTTTACTTGTTTGATACCCATTTGCATCTTTGGACTATATATTTTCAACGAGGAGGTGTGGGCAGGCCAAAAAGTTTGCACCATGTCTGTGTCTGTGTCCGTATCTGTGTCCGTGTTGTGCAACACTTGTACAGTATGTGACACATGCACTCCAAATTACACAAGTGTGTGCCATAACCATTACCGTCCCCTTATCGTGTCGTGTCTTTGTCTGTGTCCGCATAATATAGATTGCCTACATCACTAGCTTGGGTAAATAACTTAATAACTCCGGGCTGGATGTCATTTTTTTTGAGAGAAAGGATGGGATCAAAATGATCACAGCAGCCAAATTAAGTCTCCAATGTCTGAACTATAAGAGCTGCAATTTCACCTGTTGAATGCCATCGATGACTTTGCCATCACAGAGCTTATTCCCGTCTTGGTCTACAACATGGAACACTGTAACCAACAAAAAAACCCGACAAATATTAACAAAAAATATATACGTACGAAAGGATAATCCGTTTCTCCGTAGACGGTACCCATCCAGTCCGAATGTGTTAGGTCTCCGTCTGCTAACCAATAAAACTAGGACTCAAAAACGTACACTCATATATATATATATGTATATATATATATAAAGTTTTTAAAATGTTTTATTACTGCAGTCCGTTGGATGGTATTTTAAGTCATCTAATATTGACCGTTGATCAAAACAACGGTCAAGATTAGATAATTTAAAAACGAACCAACGAATAGAAATGGCAGAACTTTTTGAAAGTTTTATAAACATGGCTCTTGATCCGGATCATATATATATATATATATATATATATATATATATATATACTATATAATGCCAAAACTAGGCTTCACCGTGAAAAATTTTGGTTCCAAAAATACCCTTCAACATATTTAATAATTAAAAAGAATACCTACAATAAATTTCAATGACAACCATTTAAGAGATGCAATAATGACAACCATTTAAGAGATGCAATAAATTTCACTGACAATCAAAGAATTCATGCTAAAATAAACTAACTCATCAACATCATTCACTTCAATATACGTGCAAAGCACGTGCATATATACTAGTACTAGTATATATAATGCCAAAACTATGTTTCACCGTGAAAAAATTTCGTTCCAAAAATACCCTTCAACATATTTAGTAATTAAAAAGAATACCTACAATAAATTTCACTGACAACCATTTAAAAGATGCAATAATGACAACCATTTACGGAAATCAAAGGGTTCATGCTAATTGTCAAGTCTTTTAAATTGTTACAAAAGAATTCGAAGGGTTGAACCATTAACCTATATAATTAAAAGCAGTAGAAATAAACTAACTCATCAACATCATTCACTCCAATATACTTGCAAAGCACGTGCATATATACTAGTATATATATATATAGGTTCCGAAATGAAATAAAATAAAATAAAATCAAGAAGAGTAATTACCATCCATGAACCAGCCCCCATCAGAGGAAATGTAAGCCCTTTTGATGGTGAGGTTCAACTCATTTAGGACCTGCACAACCTCCAGCAAACTCCCATGCATATTAGCACTGTCTACCTGCACCAAACAAAAATAAGGAATGAATGAGAAGCCTAACAATATATTGAGAACACTAACAAAGAAATTAGAGAGTTAAAGAAATTGACTGACCTTCACCAATGTGGCTACATCACTTGTAGTGTTATCCACTGTGACCCTGCAAAAATAAAAAAAATAAAAAATAAGACCCTTAATTGGAACATTGACCCATGTCATTAGAAAGCTCTCCTTTTTCTTCTTCACAAAAAAACAATAGAAAAAGGCCCACAGAAAATTTCACAATTCTGAACAGCACATAGCTATTCCAAAAGAGGTTTTTCCTCTCCTTTTTTTCCTGTCCATGACCAACCAAAAGTTTGAAATCATAACCAAACTAACAACAAAACTATTTCAAGGACCATACTAAAAAAGAGAGAAACAAATTCAATAGCAAACAGAACAGAGCCGTTGATGACTACTGAAAATATGGAAAAAAGAAAAGACATGCACAACTAGTAATAGAAAAGCTACTAGTAATAGAAAACCTTGGTGGGTTCATTCTGAGGACAAGCTTCTCATACTCATCCTCAATATCAATTGGAGGAGACCCACAGCCCATCATGGTGATGGTAGAGAAACCAAGGAATAAAGCAAATGAGAGAGAGAGAGAGAGAGAGAGAGAGAGAGGCTCTGTGTTCCTCCTCCTGTAGATTGATGTACTTCTGTTTCTCCCTTGTGCTCACCACACCTTTGTCTTACAATTCACTATTTATGGTTGGTTAAGGGAAGTGTGTGACCCTTTTTTTCTTGATTGACTCTTCAAATGGCTGAGAGAGAGAGAGAGAGAGAGAGAGAGAGAGAGAGTGACATGTCTGTTTGCATGGAAGGTGGGTCAGCAAGGTCTCACAACAGTACAAATATTTTTAAGAGGTGTGCGTGGGATATTTTTATGGAGAGAGAGAGAGAGAGAGAGAGAGAGAGAGAGAGAAGGGGGCCATGTGTATTAGTATTCTTGGTGATATCTATCTTATTTTCATTTAAGTACTCCATTTTTTAATCATTTGCTTAGAAATTTAAGCAAATAGTAAGAAATGTGACAAGTCTCTTTGATAGCGGTTAGATAAAAATTAAATTAATAATTGATTTAATAGCATGGAGAGATATTTTTGTACTTTCCATTTTATCTCCTCCTTGCTTCATTCTCAGTCCACTGATTCATAGGAGATACCTCGTATGTGTGCAGGATCGGTCCTGGAAGAAGTTAGATAAGACTTTGAATTTGGACAATTTTTTTTAGCTTAGTAACCTTCTAGATTCAGCATGATCCTACCAAAGGTTAAATAACGAATAAATCTCCAGAATCGATTCACAATAAGAATTAATGGACAATCAAAATTAGTTTCGAATATGACAATCTAATCATCTGAACCAGCCCTACATATGTGTAATGGATTAGAAGAAGAATGATGAAGAAGAGGTGGAAGGACGAAAAGAAGCCATATAATTTTTTGTTTAATATGGCCAAATATTACCATTTCTAATATAATTTGTGAGAATATATAACAAAAAACATTGATGGTCCTTCAAGATGTAATTAGCTATACTAGAATATTGGAAGTCGAAAATTTAGTCCCACATTGAATAGGATGTGGGATTATGAGATGTAGATAATTGTAATTGGTTTAGGTTTTACAATAAAATTTTATTTTAAGACATATGTGCCCAATCCAATAGCTCATCTCATGAGCCAACTCCGGCTCAGGGTCACACCGCGTTCCTAACAAGTGGTATCAGAGCCCAAGGTTATGGGGCTGGTTTGAACGGCTCTAATTGGTTCGAGACAGATAATGCTGAATATTCATGGATTATACATGCTCTTCTCAAGATGAAGTAGGAGCATCAACTACACGAATTGAATTCAAAGGTGGATCTGACGAGTCCGTGAAGCAAGACGTTGTGGTTGGCACACAATGGTGATGTGGATGAACGTGTCAGGTTTGATTTTGTGGTCGAACGGATCGAGATGACAATATGTTGGATCTCCTGGGTGCTCAGTTAGCGAGAACGAACAAAGGTAGCCGGAGTGTGCTAAGGTTGTTCGGTTAGCGAGAACGAGAAAATGTAGCCGATGTGTGCTAAGGGTTCTCGACTATCGGGAACGAGTTGGTAATTTAGTCCCACATCGGATAGGAGGGGGGATCATGATGTGTAGATAATTGAGATTGGTTTAGGTCTTACATGAAAATTCTCTTTTAAGGCATATGTGTCATAGTTGCAATATTTTTTTCTCCATTTTTTTATTTGATATATATATATATATATATAAAAGTATAAGTATATATATATAGGATTTTGTAATTTAATATACAAAACTAGATATTTGTACAAATACCAGAATTTGAGGGGCTTAAGTGGGTATAACCAAATCAGGGGGGGGGGGGGAATGTGACGACCCATTCCGCTCAAGAGGACTGTCGATTCAAATGGCAATAGTGCAATGTCCCGACCCGCTTTGCTTCGACGAGAATATTCGTTTGAGGCAAAAATGATTTCCAGACTTGGCCCTTCAGGAGTTCCGGCTTAGGCTTTCAGAGGCTCGCTCGGAGTATTGGTCGACCGAGGCGAATCATCGTAGGTGAGTGACTACGGTAAACTTGTCTTTGCTTAGCCAGCATACTTAAAATATAGATATTTTATGCTAGTCTCTAGGTGAATCACCCCATGCATGCTAATAAGAATACAACACACATAGCTAAGGGAATAATCCCAACTTGTATTGCTGTTGCTAGAACATAGAAATGAAACTTTGCTTATAATCTGACCCTCGTATGCTACCTTTGCCTTGTGCAACAAGACCCCTCTATGCCTCGAGTAGAACGATATGTATATGCTCTTCTTAGTGCACTGTTCACTTATTTACACTGCACGACCCTAGATCATGTCGCTCGATAAGTCCCTTTACGGTTTCACTCCTCAGCTTACCTTCGGGCCCAAGCCAACGTGATTACTTAAGTTCCTTACAAATGCATGCTTTCCTGCTTATATATTGCCTCGATTCAATGCTTGTCATATAATTGCATGCCAATATCAAGTGAATGCTATCTTGCCTTATTTTTATCCAAACCACCGAAAGACTATCTAATAGTCGTTCTTCGATGCTTGTTAATCAACTTGTGAAAGGTTATCTTATTTCATGCTTGTTCATTAGAATGTTCTTCCTCTACAAATTGTGCTAAGTATGGAACACACCTTGATATGTAAAATATTGTTCAGGAAGGCTATGCAAAAATGAATCATGCAATGCCACTTGTCTTGTACTCATGTTGCCTCAACTGCATAAATTGATAACTTAACCTAGACGACGTTTGATCACAGAAAACTTGTGCACAAGGTCATGGTTCTCGCGGACTGTTGCTGGGGCACTGGCACCGATCCGGTCCGGACGGGGCCTATTGTATAGTCTCTTGTACTTGACAGAATGGCTTGCAGCGCCTCTTGTACTTTTGTTGCATAACATTCTCGTCAAAGACTATATCGTCCATTATGGCATCAAGCTAGTGATCCCCATATATATTTAAACCTGTGCAAGCTAACTTGTGTCTTCGTGGCAGGGAAGGACGTGGTAAGTATTGTGCAGGTGGTTCAGACGGGCAGGTAAAAGTCACCAAACGGTGGCGAGTTCATTTCAATGAATTTCCATACTAATGTTTGCTTGTAGAATGAACTAAATAAATAAGTCATCCTCGCTTAGCGGTAATCCGCGTGCGAGCCATTGCATCGCATCAAGAATATCTGAAAAACCTGAAGATAATAACACAATTGTATATATGGATCACTTGAATGTATTATGCAACACACCTGAGAAATCCTTAAGACTCGTGCATCCGAAATATAACCTCGCTCACGACACTTGTGTTTGCATAAGTTATTTACCTGGATTTTATTATATGAATGATTATGCTTGAATTAACTTGGTTTGCCTTGGACAAGGAAGGACAAATGGTAAGTTGGTAAGTCTCGCCATGTTTCCTCTTATGTTGCACGACGCACTGCTACACGAGTTAGGCTATTCAATCTTTGCCATAAAACTGATCTTAAGACAACTAGAAAGACAACATAATAGTTGGTGCACGGAACTTATATTACGTGTTTGGATTTATCGAGCGGGCGAGTAGCCTCCCCACTAGTGCATTCATGTACTGATAACCCACTAGATTGTTTACAAGGTGTGGGAGAACCTCGTTCGGTGCGGATGTCTCCTTCGTGCGTGCTAAGGCGTAGAATTTACTCTGAAGCCTTAGAGCATTGCGTCCGGAATTGAAGCACATATACAAGACATAATGTTAGAATATTGCCTATACATCATTCCACAAATATAGCCACTTGGCACGCTTTTACTGTTCAGAGAGAGAGGCTTGAGCGACTTGTAATCTCGGCCTAGCGCCGCTTGTAATACTTGTTCAATATCAATAAAAGAGTTTGTTTTACTTCTATACTTAAGTTATTCAATTCTTCCGCTATTGACGACTCAGTGAACTTGTTACCAATCGCCTATGCATTTATAATTTTGCTGCACTCGGACAATTTGTACGACTCTGTGGCTTAGACCTCTTACCAGTAGCCAATAAACCACGGTCTTGCACGGGCGCGGCTCACGCTCATGCGGCATCACGTCCTGGGTCAAGCGATCGTCCTGCGGGAGCGCTGGCGCGGTGATTCTCGCCTAGCGGGGACGGCCGATTGGCCTGCGGAAGATCGGGGTGTGATAGATTGGTATCAAAGCATGTCTTTACGCCTTTGGACTTCGTTTCAATTTTCTCAGTTTCGAAAGCTCGTTCGTGGGTTATGTGCACACTCTCTCTTAATGTCATGACATAATATTCCAAACAATAAGTGCATTTGAATGATGTGATTGCTTGTATAAAATTCTGATACGAGGGCCTTTGTGCCAACCTGTGCTAGACCCTTTGGGAATAGACTCGTGCTAGAATCACGACTTATGTGCAAACCGAAATGCCTATACATGTTACCTAGCTGGTTAGTGTGCGTAATCGAATATTGCTCGAACGGTTAGCTTTGCACACAGTCTTTCGGCTAAGTTGTGTAGAGTATCGCGCGTCAAGACCCTTTGGTGCAAGCTAGTTGCAACGAGAATGAGATATCGTTAAGGAATAAGACAAGTCAGACTTAGAATGCCAACCGATAGAAACATTCTCGAAATTATCGCTTAGGCGAATATTGAGAATCGTGCTTGAATTTTGGAAAATAGCTCGAACG
Source organism: Iris macrosiphon (assembly GCA_036927795.1). Lineage (NCBI taxonomy): Eukaryota > Viridiplantae > Streptophyta > Magnoliopsida > Asparagales > Iridaceae > Iris > Iris macrosiphon. Next base: position 133,087,706 of record JAYESA010000016.1, on the reverse strand, counting down.
GTATTTCGTATCGAAAGATACACACGATTAAGGATTTGATTGGATGACTCAATTCCGAGTGGTATATGGATCATTTAGGAATGTCCAAACGGTTCATAGGTCTCGTGCTATGGTCGGATTGAATTAATTGAGGAATGTCTCGAATAAATGATAAGGTTTATATTGAATCGGGATTCGTGGAGATGGAAATCAATATCTTGGTTAAGAAAAACTTGTTGGAAACTTGGAGGATTGTACGAGCAATTTTGGATTGAAATAAACGGATTAAACTTGAATACAATATCGCTCGAATAGAAGTTAGCCCAAAAATGAATATTGTGGTTTGATGAAGATATAAGCGATAATGAATTTGGCTTGAAGTTTGGAAGAAAAAAATATTAAAATCTAGTTTTAAACGATAACTCTCGAAATTAGTCCCAATGAACGGTTATCCTGCGGGAGCTCCGGCGTGGTGATTTCATGTACGACGGGGATGATCGAACTCACGAAAATATGTTCGGTGATTATTCCAAACGAACTCGATGAATGGAACATATCAAAAATAGAATAGACTTGGGCTTGAATAATTGGAACATAGTTTCTTGAGAAATGTTAGAAGTAGACTATGGATTTACCAAACGATAACATTAAAGTTGGATGATTTTGCTAGACAATTGAATCACTGCATGAATGGACATGACTTGATGGATTTTACATATAAAATTGGATGGAGTAAAGGAAATGATAAGGTGTCTCGATTATGCCGAAGTAAACCATAATATTCAAACGTTCTTGTCTTGTGCGAGCGTAACTCTATGCCCGTGCATGTGCCACATCCGGATTAGGACGATTATCCAGCGGGAGCGTTGACGTGGTGATCTCACATCTAACAAGGGTGATCGAACTTGCGGGAGACCGGAGTGTGACAACTAATGGATAGTCTTGACTTTTAATTCGACACGATAAGACAAATTTGGAAATACAAGTGATCAAAAATATTTTGATGGATAAGTTAGCCTAGAACCTGAAATAAATCACGCTTGATGGTTTCGTGAACGGATACATGAATCAGATTGAACGAAGTAGAGTTAAACTAAAGGGTTATAATCAAATATTGGCTTGGTGGTTTAGACTTGGGAATGGATAGGGGTTCAATCAAAAATATGTTTGGAGAGATAGACTACGCAAATTACTAGGCTTGTCCTGCAACTTGGATATACTATGGATTTTACTTAACGGACTTGAACCCCCGTACAAGCGAACGTGTTATTGAGAATAAAAAAATCTGTGCTCGGTGTTTAGAAATCTGAGTGAAACGAGCTTGGGTAGAATATCCCATGCAAATGAATAATGGTTTGACCCTAGGAATTGGGGCGAGCAACGTGTGACAAATTTATACGATGAATCGTGTGCTTGAACTTGTACCTATGACCTTGTGAATTGACCTAGCGATTAGGCAGACGATCATGTGCCGAGTGAATGAATCTGTGTTACCGAATTTAGCACATTGCTTGAACAAGCTATATAACCGGGGTAGCAAGACTTAGGGTTAGACTTGAGAACAAAAATGTGTGCTGTGTTTGACCCGAACGGATGAACGCTAGTCGGTTAATCGGATAGATGCTTAACGGTAGTGCAAATACTTGAATCGCGTTGTAATAGAAAATGATATGGATTCGATTGACCCTGTCGAAAGTATTCTCGTGATTCAATAAAATGAGAACCCTTGAGATTTTCGTAAAGTAGCTTGTCCGATTTCACTATCTCTAAGTTTGGTTGAATGCATATGTTTGAGGGATGCCTTGAACGTGTGCACGATCCAAGACTCAATGAGACATGAAACTCGAGTGCTAAGACTTCGCTATCGCTAAGTTGGTTGACATGCATATGTTTGAGGGAAACTTCGAATATGTGTACGATCCAGACTCGCGATATGCTGATATCATATGCTAGTGTAAGTGAATGTCTACACGAACAAGTATAACGACTTATATAAGTTTGCCTCAGACCTAGATCATCATTCACGATGGTTTATAGCGTACCCTACGTTAAGCAATATGTCCCGCGCTAAGGCGCAAATGAGACTTACTCAACATACACGCAACACAACGTAAGAATCGAGTAGAAGATTGTGTTCTAACGGATTTAGTACCGATTGCTTTGCTTGGGATAGATTCGATAGTGCGATAGAACGGCCTACGCTTAGGAAGTCTCGAGGACGAGACTTTTTCTGAGTGGTATATGATATGACGACCCGTTCCGCTCAAGCGGACTGCCGATTCAAACGGCAATAGTGCAATATCCCGACCCGCTTTGCTTCGACGAGAATATTCGTTTGAGGAAAAAAGGGTTCCCAGACTTGGCCCTTCAGGAGTTCGGCTTAGGTTTTCAGAGACTCGCTCGGAGTATCGTTCGACCGAGGTGAATCATCGCTAAGGTGGGTGGCTACGGTAAACGTGTCTTTGCTTAGCCAGCACACTTAAAATATAGATATTTTATGCTAGTCGCTAGGTGAATTACCCCATGCATGCTAATAAGAATACAACACACCTAGCTAAGGGAATAATCCCAACTTGTATTGCTTGTGCTAGAATATGGAAATGAAACTTTACTTATAATCAGACCCTCGTATGTTACCTTTGCCTTGTGCAACAAGACCCCGCTATGCCTCGAGTAGAACGATATGTATATGCTCTTCTTAGTGCACTGTTCACTTGTTTACACTGCACGGCCCTAGATCATGTCGCTCGATAAGTCCTTTTGCAATTTTACTCCTCGGCTTACATTCGGGCCCAAGCCAACGCGATTACTTAAGTTTCTTACAAATGCATGCTTGCCTGCTTATATATTGCCTCGATTCAATGCTTGTCATATAATTGCATGCCAATATCAAGTGAATGCTATCTTGCCTTATTTTTATCCAAACTGCCAAAAGACTATCTAATAGTCGTTCTTCGATGCTTGTTAATCAACTTGTGAACGGTTATCTTATTGCATGCTTGTTCGTTAGAATGTTCTTCTTCTACAAATTATGCTAAGTATGGAACACACATTATTATGCAAAATATTATTCAGGAAGACTATGCAAAAATGAATCATACAATGCCACTTGTCTTGTACTCATGCTGCCTCAACTGCATAAATTAATAACTTAACCTAGATGCCGTTTGATCACGGATAACTTGTGCACAAGGTCATGGTTCTCGCGGATGGTTGTTGGGGCACTGACACCGATCCGGTCCGGACGGGGCCTATTGTTTAGTCTCTTGTACTTGACAGAATGACTTACAACGTCTCTTGTACTTTCGTTGTATACCATTCTCGTCAAAGACTATATCATCCATTATGGTATCAAGCCAGTGATTCCCACGTATATTTAAACCTGTGCAAGCTAACTTGTGTCTTCGTGGCAGGGAAGGACATGGTAAGTATTGTGCAGGTGGTTCAGACGGGCAGGTAAAAGTCACCAAACGGTGGTGAGTTTATTTCAATAAATTTCCATACCAATGCTTGTTTGTAGAATGAACTAAATAAATAAGTCATCCTTGCTTAGCGGCAATCCGCGTGCGAGCCATTGCATCACATCAAAAATATTTGAAACACCTGAAGATCATAACACAATTGTATATATGGATCACCTGAATGTATTATGCAACACACCTGAGAAATCCTTAAGACTCGTGCATCCGAAACATAACCTCGCTCACGACACTTGTGTTTGCATAAGTTATTTGCTTGGATTTTATTATATGAATGCTTGTGCTTAAATTAACTTGGTTTGCCTTGGACAAGGAAGGACGAATGGTAAGTTGGTAAGTCTCACCGTATTTTCTCTTATGTCGTACGGCGCACTGCCACACGAGTTAGGCTATTCAATCTTTGTCATAAAACTGATCCTAAGGCAACTAGAAAGACAACATATTAGTTGGTGCCAGAACCTATATTACGTATTTGGATTTGTCGAACGGGCGAGTAGCCTCCCCACTAGTGCATTCATGTACTGATAACCTACCAAATTATTTGCAGGGTGTGGGAGAATCTCGTTCAGTGCGGATGCCTCCTTCGTGCGTGCTAAGGCATAGAATTCACTCTGAAGCCTTAGAGCACTGCGTCCGGAATTGAAGCACATATACAAGACATAATGTTAGAACATTGCCTATACATCATTCCATAAATGTAGCCAGTTTTCACGCTTTTACTGTTCAGAGAGAGAGGCTTGAGCGACTTGTAATCTCGGCCTATCGCCGCTTGTAATACTTGTTCAATATCAATAAAGAGTTTATTTTACTTCTATACTTGTGTTATTCAATACTTCCGCTATTGACGACTCAGTGAACTTGTTACCAATCGCCTATGCGTTTATAATTTTGCTGCACTCGGACAATCTGTGCGACTATGTGACTTAGACCTCTTATCGCTAGCCAATGGACCACGGCTTTGCACGGGTGCGGCTCACGCTCGTACGGCATCACACCCAGATGGGTTAAGCGATCTTCCCGCGGGAGCGTTGGCGCAGTGATTCTCGCATAGCGGGGACGGCCGATTAGCCTGCGGGAGATCGAGGCGTGATAGGGGAAAAGAGAAACCGACAGCCCAAATCGTAAGCTCCCTTCATGAGTCATTTGATACATGGTATCTCCATCTTCCTTCTTCATTTTTCATGGAGATACCTGGCTTCATCTCACCCCTCTCCCCATTTCTAACAAACCTAACACCATTCTACTTAATCACCACCATCAGCACTCCATCTCTTCTTCATCCTATCTCCATCTTCTTCCTCCTCTTTCTCAACTCATTTTCTTCATATTCTTCTTATTCCTCTCCATCTTCACCTCCTCCCCCACCTATTTTTTGCTGCCGCTGCTGTTGCGACTATTGTGGCTGTTGTCGCTGCCCGACCCGCCGTCTACCGCATCGCCCGCCGCCGGACGCCGCCGCTCACAACCTGCGGCCCCTTCTCCGGCTCCTCCTTTCCTCCGACGACAACTTCCAATACTTCCTTCTCCTTGGAGGATCTTTCAAATCTAGGTATAACTCATTTCCATTTTTTTAAACCTATTTTCTTTCAAAATAAAAACCTAGGTCAGGATGCTTAGATGGAAATGTGTCTAATTTTTTTGGTAATAGGTGATAATTGGAAAGAATAAAAAAAATTGAAGATCGATTTTGGTTAGGAGATCAACACCAAAGGCAAGTCCTCTTCCCAAATTATTCTATTTTGATTTAAATCCAATTAGTATTAATTTATTTAGTAATACTAGATTTCTTAGGTTCATGTATCGTTATGGACACGCTTATATGTTTAGAATGATAATTAAGTAATGGTTATGGAAATATGACAAATTGTTGTATGATTATATATATATATATATACACACACACACACACACACACACACACACACACAAGTAGAAATATGAGAATGCTATCCTAGAAAGTATATTTAGTTTTGATAAAACCTCGTTGTATGTCTAATAATTATACGTATGTGCAATATATAATTCTATAAATGCATACTTATACAATAACTTTCGGGCTATGATATATTTCTCATGATAATTTAGAAATACTCAAATTTGTTATACAACTAAGTTGACCAATAGATCATAAAATAAGTAACTTTTTGAACAAGACGATATAATATATTATGCTTGTCATTACTTATACTATGTGATGACTAAATAGAAGTTCTAGACATTATTGTATTAACCTATGGACATATTATCACTATCATGACCTAGATTTTGCTAAATATTAGAGAATGAGCAATTTATCTCATATTTTAAATAATATTTTAATTCTGTCCATATTTAAAATATGACTATCTAACTTATTTTATTATCCTTGGTTAGTTAAAATAAGTATTTATAGGTACCCGTATATTAGGGTAACCCTAGTTATTAACTTTCAAGTTAAAGTAAAATTTTGTTGCTATCTAGAAGCTAGTATATGGTACATGTATTTTAATCTTTATTTTTATTTGTATAATATGTATAGGTTGATTTGTTCATACTAGGTGTAAGCCCTTGATTTTTCAAAAATATTAAAATTGGGGACTTTTCACAAATTTCTGGAATTTTCTGGAAATTTTCTGAAATTAAAATCAGGGTTTTGAATTATTACATGATTTTTAATTAATATTAAACAACATTAAAATATTATGAAAATAATATTTTTGGGTGTAAAATGGAAAACTGGACTTAGGGTAATTTTTCTAGATTTTTCTGGACCTCAGACCTATTTTTAAATGCCTCAAAACTATTTTTTAATTAAATAATTATTTAAACTGTTATTATTTTATTATTTTATTTTTTTCCTTTCTTTTGGGCCCGGCCCGGCCCAGTGGGCCGAGCCCAACAGCCAGCCCAGCCCATTTCGGCCCGCGACCCTAGCCCGGCCCATCTGCCCTCGGGTCGGGTCGGTCAAACCCGAACCCGACCCGCACCCAAACCCCAAACCCCAGCCCAGCCCGGTCGTCCCCCGCGTCCGGCGCTGCCTCGCCCGGAGCGCCACGACCCCGCGTCCACGGCCGTCTCCGCCGCCCGCGCTCCGCCACGACCACCTTGCCCGACTCTCCCCCGCCCTTTATAACCCTCACCGTCGACCCTCTTCCCCCCCGAGCTCCTCCGCCAGCCCCTTCCTCGATGCCACCGCCGTGCCCGCCCTCCTCCGGCGCTGCCCCAGTCGCCTCCTCCGGCGCCACCCCCTCGATCCAGCGGCCACAGCAGCAGCGGCCTCAGCAGCGTCCATCCCCGCCCTCCGGCCGCCGCGTGCCCCCGAGTCTCAGCTGCGCCGCCTCCGCCGCGTGCCCCCAGCCCCCAGCCGCCTTCCCCGCCGTCGGATCTCCGGCCGTGCCCTAACCCTAACCCTAATTCCCAATTTCCCAATTTTCGTGTCGGACACGACGCGGACACGGTTTTCCCTGTTTCTCGAGCCCTGTTCAGGTACTCATATCTTTCTCCTCGCTGCACCGTTTTCAATTCTGCAAATTGCGTTGTGAAGCCTGTATGACCCTCTCGGTGTCCGGACAAACTGTTCGGGGCATCGCGTCCTGTGGTGATCGTACACCGCGATCCAAAAACGAGAAAAACCAGACCCTGTTTTACCCCGGAACTAAGTGTGCCCCGCCAAACGGGATGACTTGGTCACGTGCGGCCTTCACAGATACGTGTGCGTCGTCGATACGGACGTGTGAGATTTCGTGGAAGCTGATTCGGGTGTGCGTGCACACCGGAATCAACCCGTATCCGCGGACATCGCCCCGTATCCGACTTTCGGCAATTCATCCTAACTTCTTGTACACTCGTCAGATCGAGACAAAACTTATGCCATCGGACTCGTAGCGATACGCTGGTCCTGTGGGTCAAGTTTGGTTCGATTCTGAGAAATTGACGAAATCGCGTGTTGTGGGCCCCACAGGCCCCGCTCGACGGGCGATTTTGTGTTCGGCTCATCGGAATCCAAATCTGGAAGTTCCGTTGGGTTCGTATCAGCGTTCCTGACCTATTGACACTAAGTTTGGTGAATTTGGAGACCTTTGACCAGGACACGTTTTTCGGTGCAAAGCGGGCCCACATGCGGATCCCGTTTTGACCCGAAACTGCCATTTTTGCCCTTGTCTCCAAATTGGACCCAAGGACAGGCATTTCTAGCTATTTGACATCTTATGAGCGTGATGATAATGTTTATTTTAGCATCTGAGCTCATCTCTGGATATTTCCCCCAAGTACAATTAATCGGATCCAAACAACAGGCAAGTACCTGCACTTCAAGTTTAATCTTTATATTGTGATAGTTAATTCCCTGCTCTACTAGTACCCTTGATGATTACACGTAGTGTTAGAACACTGGATTTCATGTCTTGGATACTGTATTTCATGTCTTGCTTTTCATGTCGGGTGGGAGAATACTAGAAGGCATGTAGTTTATCCTTTCCCTTATCATGTTTAATAGCTGTTGGTACGCGACTGTACCCTCAGCCGGATCTCGATTGTTCATGTTTAATAGCCGTCTATGAAGGCCGGATTAGCCTTATAAACCCCTATATGCCAACTATGTATTCTAAAATAAACACAAGTTCACACAGATAGCTTCTGGTCTTGTTATAGTTCTTGCTGACTGTTGTAGTTTCATTTTCTGTCTCATTTATTTTCTGCTTTCTCATATTCCTATTTATAGCATTAACTCTGAGATATTGATGTTCTTCTATGCAACTTTCTCAATATGATACTCAAGTTAATTGTCATGAATATTTAGTTTAATCTTGTTGTGCATTGTGTACTTTGCTCCTTTCCTGACTGGATCCGTTGTTTTAGGCGATGATGAGGACTTGCCCCTACCTATTATGGCCCCTATGAGTTAGCAGGTGACACATTGAGGAGCCGGTTCCCACTCAGGAGACTACCTTTGAGGAGGAGTAGCCAGTTAGTTATTATTTTATTTCCTTTCAGCACATACTCGGGTTTGTCCCCGATCTATCTTCTGGCTTTGTATTAACTATGGATCTGTTGTCACAATTTGTTTTATAAAAGTTAGCATTCCTATTTCCTGTTACTTTCCTTGTCTATTTATTGTGGATGAGATAGATTTAAAATTACCAGTGATTATGACCTAGACAGCGTACTACCGCCGACACTGCGGCGTAGGCTGGACGTGCCCACGCACTCGTGCCCGAATAACCGGGTGCGGGTCGTGACACTAGGCCTCAACTCTTGAAGTATTCAATGACATTTACGTATATTCTATTCTATCAAATAAAAATTATACTTTATAAATGGAGAGTTGTTTGCTAACAAAGTATTATTGAGTTAGCAATTCTCATATGGAACAATTTTTTTAGAGATCATAATGATCAATATCTTATGATAAGTTTTATGTAGCTAAACTTCTTGTTTGTGTTTAGGACTTGGATTCAGATGTTACTATATTCCAACCTATTGTATTCTTAACTTGACATAGCACCTGTATATAGCAAATGCAAATTAGCTAAGCTTGCTAAGGTATGAAGAAAGCTTTCCTAATCGTAATCTTCATATATATACCTGCGTGTTTTCCAGTATTGACAGTTGCTCCACCGACGGGGTCGACGAACCCGGGGTAAATCCTACAGAGGGTTGCTCCGGGTCTCTTATATATATATTGTTAAATTTTAGGAGCCTGAAATACAAAAAAAACTCTGCCGAAATTTTCAAGAATTTCGGGAGTTAACCAAATATCGATATCCTGAAATATTATTAATATTCTACCCTCAATTTTAGAATAGTCTAATTTAATGACAGACTTCCGACAACCTGAAAATCTATTTAATTAGGGGATGATTATCCTGAGTCTAGGGCTTGTAGGTCACAAACAGAGCCATGTAACTGAAACTTAAAAGTTTAAATCTCTGTTATTACCTGCTCTGTATAAAGTAGAAAAATATTAAATAAAATTATGTCGTGATACTTATAATTATTCCAAAATTGGAAGGACTTAAACCCTGATACGTGTTTCATATGGTAAACTTGTATCCTAATATACTTTGAAAATGCATTATTGCATATTGTTAATACATAAGAAAAAAAGAGGAGAGAATTAATAAAATAATAAAATAAGGTTGTTTGTAGCTTTAGGTTAGAGAGCATTGGACGGTGAGAGAACAACTTGAATTTTATTTACAAAATTTCACAATATAATAAAACAACAAAGGCTGATCAACAGTTAAGCTCTTTCGTAAGGCCTTGCAAATTGAGTGTGTGAGGCTTAGTTCACTTACCTGTCCTGTGTTTATACATGTTCCTATAATTATTATAAACATATTCGATTAAAAGGATCAATTAGATAAAATTAATATTATATCATGTTTTACTCACTGAATATGAGAGGGTCGGAACCTAAGCATCGTGCTACCCTGTCTGCCACAGCCTGATCCCTGGTTACAGGATTATTGTTGGAAAACTAGTTATTGTGGCTATTCAAAGAGTTATTCTCCAATTTATATTATCATTTAGAAAAATTGTTTGTGTACTGTGGTAGTGACATAATAATTTGTATTGCTTAAATTGTTAGATACTATAAGAATACTAGTTTAGGAATTATTCGAGTCGTAGGTATAATTATAAAATTCACTTTCCTACTTTCTATACAGAAGTTATTCCTTTTCGTGTCTTACTGTATCGTATCATATTTTTATTTTTGTACCGTTCTTGACTGATGACTTGCTGTCGTTCTGACGACCTAGTATTGTTCACTAGGGGAAGATAAAGTTCTTGGTGAAATGCTACCGTTATATGATGTGGACAAAGTTGAGGAATAATTTTCAAGTGGTTTTTAGAAAATACAACAAACAATATTTTCTAGCTGAACTATGTAAATTGAGGAGATTTTGTTGTAAAGACTTGTACAGTTGTACTTTAATCTGTGTTATATAGAAACTACTGAAATAAACTTGCCACCGTTCGGTGACTTTTACCTGCCCTTCTGAACCACCTGCACAATACTTACCATGTCCTGCCCTGCCACGAAGACACAAGTTAGCTTGCACATGTTTAAATGTACGAAGGGATCACTGGCATAATTCCATAAAGGGCGGGTCATAGTATATGAATGGAATAACAAGTAACACAATGAACAGGGGTGTCACAGGTCATTCCATCTAAAACATGCGACTATTCAGGAGTTCTGTCCGGACCGGATCGGTGCCAGTGCCCCAGCGACCGTCCGCAGGAACTAAGATATTGTGCACAAGTTGTCCATGATCAAGCGTAGTATGCTAAGTTATCAATTGAGGCAATTTAGGGCAGTACAGGCGCAGGACAAGTAACGGGGCAAGATCTAGTTTTGCATAGTCTTCGTGTTTAGTTTATTGCATGGTAGGATGAGTTCTATATACAACACAATTTATAGAAGAAGAATTATACATTCTAACTTAAAATTTATGCATATGAAGAACATTCTAAATAAACTAGCACGCAATAAGATAACTGTTCACAAGTTGATTGATAAGCATAAAGTAGTCCAAGTCTATTCCTTTTTATCTTGATATCTTTTAGTTATTATGGTATCGTTTGATCGGGGCAAGCAAGAATACAAGATTTTGGATGTGAAGATTAAGAAGAAGGGTCAACTGAATCGAATATAAGCCACTCACCAGTTAGTTGGAGGAAGGAAAGGAAAGATGTGCTTCAAGACTCCGCTCGTACGTCGTCTACCGCTCGATCACCTGCGTTGCCACGAACAGCTGATCAATACCTCTTCCTCTCTTTCCAAGCTCAGAATTAAAGTGCAGTTTAACAAACAAAAATAATAAAATCTATCAAAACCGTTCAAGAAAATACAACAAATCTGAAAACCAACTCAAAGCACAAAAGCAACAAAGCGACAGCGAAATCTAGGCATGAAAACTTGCAGCGGAGCTGTCCCTCTTGACTCTGCCGCTAAGTCGATCCTCGGGGCATGGTCCACTGAATATGGAAATTGATTCCGAAGAAGCAAATAAATAATGAGGATGAGTTCTTGATTCAATCTATCCCGATCGAACGATACCGTTTGTATTTTTTAGCCGCGCTCCTCGAATAGGGGGAACGGGGCACCATATCCTAACCAACTAATTGGAAATTTTGTCCATGAAACTTATGAATAGAACCTACCACTAAGAAAAAATGAAGGGTATATTCCCCCCATCTCAGACTCAAGCTCCCAAGTAGATTCTTCGACCGAATGATTTTGCCAAAGTACGCGCACAAGAGGAATCGAACGACTTTGAAGCAGCTTCTCTTTACGATCCAAGATTTGCACAGGTTGTTCAACATAAGTCAAGTCTGCCCTTAGGTCTAGTTGATCAAGATCCACCACATGACTCGAGTTGAACATATACTTCCTAAGCTGTGAAACATGGAAGACATCGTGCACTTCAGATAGTGACGGTGGTAGGGCTATTTGATATGCGACCGAGGTGACTCGCTTTAGTATCTCAAACGGACCAACAAATCTTGGACTTAGCTTCTCTTTTACTCCAAATATGGTATCTCCTCGCATGGGCGAGACTTTGAGAAATACCCGATCACCTTCTAAGAACTCATGAGGTCATCGATGCTTATCTGAGTAGCTTTTCTGACGACTCTGTGCTACCTTCAGCCATTCTCGGATCAAACGAATCTTTTGGACGATTTGTTCCACGAGCTCCGGGCCAAGAATTTGTCGTTCTCCAACTTCATCCCAACATATTGAGGATCTGCACTTCCGCCCATACAATGCCTCATACGACACCATTTAAATGCTGGATTGATAGCTATTGTTATATGCAAATTCGGCTAACGGTAGATGCATGTCCCAACTCGTCTTCAAGTCCAAGGTGCAGAGTTGTAGCATGTCTTTGAGGATTTGGTTGACACATTCTGTTTGACCATCTGTCTGTGGATGGTAGACGGAGCTGAACTTCAACTTCGTCTCCAGTGCTGACTGCATGCTTTTCCAGAAATATGATAGGAATCGACCATCTCTATCGGAGATAATGGATACGGGCATGCCGTGGAGCTGAACGATTTCGTTGAGGTAGATCTGAGCCAGGCGGTCGGCACTCCAAGTACTTTTGATAGGCAGAAAGTCAGCTGACTTGGTGAGTCGATTAACGATAACTTAGTCGACATTATTCTCCCGTTGCGTCTTCGGTAAACCAATAATGAAATCCATTGTTATATGTTTTCATTTCCACTCCGGTATAGCAAGGTTCTGTATCACTCTGTCCGGCTTCTGGTGCTCGGCCTTTACCCTATGCCAAGTCATGCATTACGACACGAATAGTGCCATATCTCTTTTTATGCCGTGCCACCAAAATATCGTACGAAGATCTCGATACATCTTTGTGCTACCCAGGATGTGAAGTATAACTTGCAAAGTGGGTTTCCGTGAGTATCTCTTTTCTGAGAGCTGCATTGTTTGGAATGCATAATCTTTCCTTCACACGAATTATCCCGTCTGTGTCTACCGCAAAGTCGGTTGTCCTTTCTGCTGAGATAAGATCTTGCATCTTTTGTAAGAATATGTCATTCTTCTGAGCGGACTTGACTTTTTCTAACAAGTCGGGTTCCCGGCGCAGCTGTGCCACTTGTGCCCCCTTTTTGTATCTGATTTTAAGTGTAATGCCCAAAGCTTCAATATCCCGACGTAGCTTGTCATTAATATCCAGGCTCCCAATGAATACTCGACTCAGTGCATCAGCTACAATATTACCCTTGCCCGGGGTGTATCTGATCATCAAGTCAAAATTGCTAAGCAGTTCAAGCCAACACCGTTGTCGTAGATTCAAATCCTTTTGGGTATAGAGATATTTTAAACTTTTATGATCCGTATAGATCTCACACCGCAAAGGTAGTGGCGCCATAACTTCAGCGCGAACACCATTGCTGCGAGCTCCAAATCATGGGTTAGATAATTCTTTTCGTGAGGCTTCAACTGTCTCGACGCAAAAGCTATCACTTTGTCCCGTTGCATAAGGACACATCCCAAACCCTTTCCTGAGGTGTCACTATATATCTTAAAATTATCGGGTCCATCTGGAAGGATACGAACGTTACTCCCTTCCAAATCATGAGGCGCTGCTTTAACTCCATAAATGAAGCTTCACAGTCGTCCATCCATGCGAACGTTACTCTCTTCCGAGTGAGCTGGGTCAGCGGCGAGAAAATTATAGCAAAATCCTTTATAAATCCTCGATAATAGCCTACTAGACCAAGAAAACTCCGAATATCGCTGTCACGCCCCAGTCCCAAAATACCGAGGGACCGGACGCGTGATAATGGCCAGCAGCATGCACCGATGGACAAACCCAATTTAATGGATCCATCGGGCATACTTAAGCTGTATATAAGGTCTATAACAACAAGTCAGAACTAATCTCATCCACAGAAAAGAATATAAAATCAACAGCAATAAGGAAAGTAAATAAAACATCCAGTCTCAGCAAAGTATTCGGGGAACAACCCGATATAAAGTCTGGTACAATGATCTCATAAACAGAAATTAAAGAGTTTAATTAAACAGGAAATAACGACTGAGCATGGCGAAGCAATGGTTCAGGAGAAGTCTTCAGCGATCACCTCGTCCTCAGCTACGGGTACTGTTCCGTGAAGAGCACCTGTTCCGTAGACCTCTGGATAAACCTCGTCTGCAATTCCTGGGGACATAATCCGGATCCAGGTCCTCAGGGGACATAGCAAGGTACAAGAAAGCACAAGCAAAATAAATGCAGTAAAACAGTTAATGAAATAATAGGGTCAACTATATATCCATCTATGTGAAATGCAAGTTGAGAGCATCACTAAAACTTAGGCTGATACCACTACAAGCTCTGTGTCTGGGAGCCGGTAGCAGCTATACTATATATTTTACTATGTGTTTACTATGAATTATATTTATATGATCAGCCTGAAGCCTGTGTGTCTCTCCCCACCCAATGTAATCATACATATCATGTCCACAATGCCTCATGTCCACTTCACGTATGATTATATCTAATGCAGTAAGTCATACTATGTCTATGAACATAATGTCTAGGAATGTAATGTCTAAGTCATAAATCCTGGAACCTACACAGAATCACCTTGAATATTTCAGGAAGATTTTGTCTCATGCTCTGTGTCAGGTGTCCTGGGTAATAAGTACTTGATAGGGCAAGTACAAGAATATAAATGTCACGATATCCATTTCTAAATGACAATACACAACACCGCGTACGGTGTTGGCACCCGACTATGATCGGACGCTAAGCAAGTCATACGGCTCTAGGGTTGAGCATGTATAACAGATATAATTAAGTCCAAGTACTATGTAATAAAGACTGCAAGTTGGCAAGGTACACTTGCCTGGGTTTTCAGCTCCAATTGTCGTTCTGGCTACAGCTGAATTTGCAGGCAGTACTCCGGCTGCTGAAACAAATATCACCATCAGATCCAGAAAATATTAATCAGCTAGGAACGCCTGTCCTTGAGTCCAATTTGGAGACAAGGGCAAAAACGTCATTTTTGGGTCAAGACGGGGTCCAGATGTGGGCCCGCTTGCACCGAAAAATGCTTCAGGGTCACAGGTCTCCAAATCAGTCCAACTTAGTGTCAACAGGTCAGGAACATCGATACGAACCCAACGGAACTTTCAGAATTGGATTCCGATGAGCCGTTCTCAAAATCGTCCGTCAGGTGGAGCCTGTGGGGCCCACGACACACGATTTTTCAACATTCTCAGAATCGAACCAAACTTGACCCACAGGACCAGCGTATTGCTACGAGTCCAATGGCACAAGTTTCGTCTCGATCTGACGTGAATACACTAAGTTACAGCTAAATACAGAAAAGTCGGATACGGGGTGTTGTCCGCGGATACGCACTAATTTCGGTGTGCACGCACATCCGAATCAGCTTCTGCGAAAGCCCGCACGTCCGTATCTACGATGCTCACGTGTCGGTAAAGACTGCACGTGACCAAGTCGTCCCGTTTGGCGGGGCGTACTCGATTCCGGGGTAAAACATGGCTTAGTTTTTCCTGTTTTTGGATCGCGGTGTGCGATCACCACAGGACGCGATGCCCCGAGCGGTTTGTCCGGGCATCGAGAGGGTCATACAGGCTAAGCGATACAATTTACGGAATCGAATTCCGAGCTACGAGCAGAAAGTTATGAATACCTGAAGTGGGCTGGAAAAACAGCGAATACTTGTGTCCGACACGACACTGTGTCCTGGGTCAATACTGTGTCCAACGCTTGCCTACCGTGTCCGAGCTAGGGCATCCTTGTCAGGCCACTGGGAGCGGGGATTCAGGCCGGCGGAGGTCGACGACGGCTCGGGGAGGTCCAGGGCGGCCGGACGGCGAGATCCGGAGGTGGAGATGTGGCTCAGGCGGCCGGCAGCGGCTCTGGACGGAAGAGGAGGTCGGGGGAGAGGTGTCTGCGGTCAGGGGAGGCCGGAGGAGGGCTGAGGAGGGTGGCCTGGAGCGAGGCGGAGCTGCTGGGACGTCGAAGGTGGTGCTAGAGGGCGGCGCTGGTGTCGGGGTGCTCGGGTATTGCCGGAGAAAGGAGGGAAGTGGCCGGAGGGCTGGGTTCGGCGAGGACGGTGGAGTACGGCTAGGGCGGAGCTCCGGGTGGCTAGGGTTTTATAGGAGAGAGGGAGGAGGTCGAGGGTCGTCCGGTGAGGGGAGTCGGAGCGGAGGGGTCGTCCGGTGAGGGGAGCAGAGGCGACGCAGGGAGGCCAGGCGGCGGCGGTTGGCCGGCCGGAGGGGAAGCGGTAGAGTCGGGGGAAGAGGAAGGAGTTTTCGGATTAACGGGCAGCCGGGTCAGGTCGGGTCAGGCGGATCCGACCCAATCCACTAGAATAGGGCAAGGGTCGGGTTGGTGCGGGTCGGGTCTGGGTTGGACCCGGATCCGACCCGATAAGGAATTGGGTTCGGTTTAATGAACCCGGTTTGGTTCAACTTGGTTTGGTTTGGTTTATTAAATAAACCTGGTTTATATTTGATTTAATAATTTAATTAGTATTTAGGGCTTTAAAAATCCATCCGGGGTCCAATAAATTCCCGAAAAATTACCCTAGGTCTGATTTTCTATTTTACACCATAAAATATTATTTTTATAATATTTTAATATTATTTAATAATAATTTAAAATCTTTTAATATTTAAAACACCTTAATTTAATTAGAGAAAAATCTCAGAAAATTCCAAAAATTCCAGAAAAATGTAAAAATCCAAAAATTAAAATTTTCTTGAAAATCAGGGGATTACAATCGCTAGCTGACTCATGCCTCCTCCAGTTCACGATGGCTTCTATTTTTTTTGGGTCAACTGAGATGCCCTGTGCAGAAATAATGTGCCATAAAAAGGATATGCTGTCCCACCAGAACTCGTACTTGCTAAGCTTCGCGTACAACTTATTGTCTCGAAGGATTTGAAGCACCATCCGTAGGTGTCCTGCGTGTTCATCTCTATTCTCGAGTACACTAAGATATCATCGATAAAAACTATCATAAATTTATTAAGGAATGGTCGGAACACACGGTTCATCAAATCCATAACAGCAACAGGGGCATTTATCAGTCCAAACGGCATAACAGAAAACTCGTAATGTCCATAGCGGGGTCGGAATGTAGACTTGGCCATGTCCTCAGGCTTAATCTTCAACTGGTGGTAGCCCAAGCGAAGATCAATTTTTGAGAATACCGTTGCCCCTTGCAGCTGATCGAAGAGGTCATCTATCCTGGACAGAGGATACTTGTTTCTGATAGTGACCTTATTCAGATCCTGGTAATCGATGTAGGGTCGCAATATTCCATCCTTTTTCTTTACGAAGAGCATAAGTGCGCCCCAAGGAGACACGTTCGGACGAATGAACCCACGATCCAGCAGTTTTTGCAGTTGGCACTTTAACTCCTTTAGTTCAGCAGGGGCCATTCTGTACGGAGCCTTGGAAATCGGTTGAGTATTTGAGAATGTGTCAATGGTGAACTCAATCTCTCGGTTAGGTGGCATGTCGGATAGTTCGCTCGAAAATACATCAGGGAACTCTGCCTCAACGGAAGAAGACTCAACATTTGCGTAATCTAGCTGCATATCCCGAACCGACGCTAGGTATCCCTCATAGCCAGAGTGTAGCATCCGCTGAGCAGATATTGCCGAAATTACCATGCAGGCCCTAGACAGATCAGTCGCTGGACTACTCGTGTAGCAGAATTCGACTTCTCCAGGTAGGCGGACGATGACTCGTTTCTCTGCACATTCGATAGTTGTCGAGCAAGCGTCGAGCCAACCCATCCCCAAAATAATATCATAATCCCGAACATCTAGGACTAAAACATCTAACGAGAGTTTCTATCCTCCGATACAGATGTAACCGCCTTGACATACTAAACGGACAAGTATTTTTGTGCCCGATGGGGTGCTAACACTAAGGTCTAGATGCAATTGTGTCATTTCTATATTGTTTTCCACAGCAAAATTCATAAAGCTATACGTTGCACCAGAATCAAATAGCACACATGCATGTATGTTATTAAAAAGTAATATACCTGCCACAACGGTGTCTGAAGCTAGGGCTTCTTCTTGTGTCATAGTGTACACCCGGCCTTGAGCCTGACGACGCTCTTGCGGCGCAGCTCGGTTGGCTTGGGGTGCTAGGGTAGGATTTGGATGCTGAGGGGGAAGCTTGGAGGAAAGCGGACAATCTCTAGCTATGTGGCCTCGACCACCATAGTTGAAGCAGGACCCGTTCTTGCTGTAACATTTGTCAATGGTGTGCCCTGGCCTATTACAGTATTCACAACGAGCCCCAATATTTCCCTTTTATCGACCACCGTTATTTGGACGCTTTGCAGCATTATTTCCTCTCTTGTTATTATGGCCCTTGTGATTGGAGGTATGCACAGTGCCAGCAGCAACTGGAGGATACTGCGGTTCAAGGGAAGGGCATGGTTTAGAACTTTCTGTATCGTCTGGTACTAAGGAACGACCACGTGCACATGAATGACAGGTCGTAGGCCGCCTTCAAATATTCTGGCATGACTCCCTGTATCAGATAAATAGGAGCTTGCAAATTTGGTGAGCCGGTTGAATTCGACAGAATACTGCTTTACTGTCATTCTTTATTATCGTAGTTGCACAAACTCGTTCTCTTTCGGACGACGTACGGGAGGAACCATGTCACGCCCCAGTCCCAAAATATATGGAACCATGCCACGTGGCATTGGCCAGCTGACACATCTCCAAGGATATCATAATTTAATGGATCATAACGAAACGTGCTACGCTGTCCTAAATCTAACAAGTCTAATATCAACAACAGGCAGAGTCTAATCTCATCCATAAATATAGCAAGTAAAATACTGAAATGAAAGACTGGAATATAAGAACATAGTCGAATGTCATAGTACAAACCGAAATATGTCTGGTGGGAACAAACCCACTACAAATGATGAAAATAGAGTACTGAAGACTGAAATAAGAGTGTGACTGAAACAACTGCTAACTAGATAAGAAGCTCCAGTCCTAGGCGGAAGGCATACCAAGATGATCAGGGAAACTCCGATGGAAGGACCTCTAGCTCCTCCTCTAGAGCGTACCTTGTCTCCACACCTGGTCCGTATATAGTAGGGTAGTACGCCTCGTCCAGATCTGGAAGAGAAACAGGTCCTCAGAGGGACGTAACAAGATACAAAATGCATGCCAGATATAGTACTGAATAAAGTAAAGGGGTGTGCTAACCATCTAAGTGAATGCAATGTAAGGACAACCTCAGAACGTATAGGTAGGTGTAGGCATAATGTCCAACATCCTCTAGAGTGTGGTATCTGCAACGTCCATCATTCCGAAGAATGAGATATCTGTATATGTATAATGTCCAACACTCTAAGGGATGTGGTATCTGCAATGTATATACGTCTGTAACACTCCGAAGAGCGCGGTGTCTGAATATAGGAAGTCATCGGGTCTGTGGCTCCTCTGGATACCACGGAGTCCGATGTGTGTATCCCATATGTTTATCAGTTGTCCTCCCCGCCCAATATGGAAACACAAGTCGAATACACGACATGAGAATCCCGTATCTATATGCCAAGTCATAGCTAACTATATTACTCTAGATTACGTGCTACTCCATGATGCATGCCGTACGCACCGATAGCGAATCGGGAACGCGGACCCGCATCCCAACATGAATGTACCATCGTGATACGTGTATAGTGTCACGGTCTAGGAAGATATCAGAATATCCTCACAGTAGTAGGTGAGTCAACTAGCAACTAGGTCAAGTACACTACTCATCGACGCATTCGTCGACTGCACCCGAGTCAATCTCGGATGCACACAGTTTATGTATATTGCAACATTTATCATTTAAATTTAAACATTAATCCAGCAATGTATACTTGCCTGTGTCTGGTAGCTGCGAAAGCCAATGTCCTGCTCCTGAAGCCTCGGCTGTACGGTCCAACAGTCCTATATATGATATAATAATATCAACATCTGGCACTTACAATAGTATGACTAAGACATACTACTTGTAGCAATAACTGACACAGGATCTTGACTGTACATCTAGTGGGACCATGTAGGACATATATATATATATATATATATATATATATATATATATATATATATCACATATATACATATATGTACACTAATACATATTTAAATATACTAAAATAATATGTATGTTTAATAGTACATTTAAAATAGCATCTTTATATTTTACTTAATAACACACCAATACATATGTATATATACACATATTAATTAATATATATAAATACATAATACCATATATATAATTTAATACATAGACATATATAATAATTTATGTACATAAGTAAATATACACAACATATTTATATGTATATACACAATATATTTATATATATTTAAATATATATGTATATTCATATACATACCAATATTCACAAGTATATATATATATATATATATATATATATATATATATATATATATATATATATATATATATATATATATATATATATATATATATATATATATATATATATACCCATATTTATATACTAAGTACACAATATATATTAATATATATATGTATGCATATACATATATTTATTACACTAATATACTAAATACATAAGGTATATATATATTTATATATATATACATACATTTATATACACAAAATACATATATACTTATATATACACAAAATAATAAATATACCAACCAATATATATATTTATATATTTACACAACATATAATAATTATGTAATATACCAATACATAAAATATATTTCTGAAATATATACATACATATATATATATATATATATATATATATATATATATATATATATATATATATATATATATACATATTAGGTATTAATATATATATAAAGTATTTAAATTCAAGTATATATTGCATACTATGTATATACGTACTGTTTATTATGAAATACGTACATATATATTTATATTATATAGAAAATATACTAAGAATACAGTAATACAGTATATACACATAAGTATATACATAAATACTAAGAAATACAGAATAATATATATATAATATACAGAATACGTATTTAAATACTAGGATAAAATATAGAACCCTATATATATACATGTATATAACCATTGCAACACTAAATACGTATATAAATAATAGCATAAATACATAAAATGTTATACCTGTCACGCCCCAGTCCCAAAATGCCGAGGGACCAGACACGTGGCAATGGCCAGTAGTACGCACCGATGGACGAACCTAATTTAATGGATCCATCAGGGCATACTTAAGCTGTAAAATCAAGTCTACGACAACAGGCACAACTAATCTCATCCACACAAGATATAAAATATGATCCACAGAATAAATAAGGAATGTTAATCATCAGCTAGTCTCAACAAAGTGCTTCGGAGAACAACCCGATAAATATCTGATACAATGGTTCAACAGACCAGAAATATAAATGACTGAAATAAATAAATACTGAGCATGAAACATGGATGCTCAGGAGAAGTCTTCGGCTAACACCTCATCCTCGGATGGCGGTACAGCTCCTAGATCAGCTCCTGCTGCAGTCCCGTATACCTCGGGATAAATCTCGTCCTCAAATCCTGGGGACATAATCCATATCCAGGTCCTCAGGGGACATAGCAAGGTACAGAAAATATACAAGCCAAAATATAAGCAGTGCAGCAATAATGAGATAAATAGGGTAAGTAAGTAACCATCTATGTGAAATGCAAGATGAGAGCAACACGAGTACTCAGGCTGAGCCACTACAAGCTCTGTGTCGGGGAGCCGGTAGCGGTAATAACCGGTAGTGGGTCTAGCTCTGCTCCGAGAGTCTACGACCTCTCAATAATAGAAGATATATATATAAAACAGCCTGTAGCCTGTGTGTCTCTCCCCATCCAATGTAACCACGCATATCATAACCATAACGTCTCATGTCCATATCAAGCGGGATCATAGCTAATGCAACAAGTCATAATATATCTAAGAATATAGTATCTCTGTCAAGTCCTGTATCCTATACAGAATCACCACGAATATCTCGGAAAGATCCTGTCTCATGAGGAGTGTCAAGTGTCCTGGGTCAAAGTGTACTTGGTAAGACAAGTACGAGAATATAAAGTGTCACGAATGTCCATCTCTAGTTGACCGTACCCAACACCGCGTACAATGTCGGCACCCGACTAATAATCGGACGCTAAGTACGTCACACGGTCCTAGGTTAAGCATGCACAGCAATATAATGAAGCAAAAAAAATATATAACAATACTGCAGAGTTTGGCAATGTACACTTGCCTGGGGTCCTGCTGCTGGTATGAAACAGAGTCCAAGTCACAGTCCAAATAGCCTATGTATTACAATTTACCATGTCAAAAGATAATTTATTTTAACTTATTTAATTATAGAATAATTACTCTAAAATCCTATTTTAATCTTATTATTCTGATTTTTAGGTTAATTCCTAAATTTTGTCCAAAGGAACTGAATTTTATCAACTCGAGACTCATGGCACGCAAATCGAGGCGATCTGTTGACCAAAAATTCAACCAACACAAACTCAACTTTCATGCATGATTTCATGTAGATTTCATCATCAAAAACATGCTGGAAATTACGGCTCGTCCGAATTCAAATTCGTTTGGGAATTATGGCACATACAAGTTTCGTATCGTACACCGATGGTTAAATTCTAACCTAGAAGTTCTACAGAATTAACAGTATGAAAATACATCGAATTAAATTCTAAAAAAAACATATGTCAATGATCTTGACATTACTTCCGAAACTTTAAACGGTTTATGATTCTGATTCCTGGTTCTCCCGAAATCGCGAAAACATTGAAACACGTCTATTTTCGGACATGCTGTGCTCTACGAATTTTTTAGAATTTAATACTCATAATTTTGTAAAAAAAATTATATAATCAGAAAGCTAACCTCAATATCGTTCTAACGCAAGAAACTAGGCCTCGTTTGGAGTCCGAAGCTATGCGCAATGGCTTCTGGAAGATGAAGGAACCCTAGATGGCAATTCTCTAAAATCTCTCTCTCTAAAAATAATGGGATAATTAGGGTTATAATATATATATATATATATATATGGATGTTGAGCGGCTGAATGAAAGTTGATTGGATGGTTTTGGTTATATTATTTGTTTTTTGATTTGCCTTTATCAAAATATTATTTAAGTCGTTTTAAATCTAATTAACTCAAAATAAACATTAAAAATAATCATAAAAATCTGGAAAAATTATAAAAAATATATTTTGAACCTAAAAACCCTAGAAAAATATTTGGGATAATTATATTTGAATCTAAAATAATTTCTTGAAAATCCTAGAAAATTACAGAAAATTATGAAAAATCCAAATTAAAAATTTCTGAAAAATCAGGGGGTTAAAATACCTATACGTTTATCAGGCCGAGGGGGATCCGGTGACTGATCGTCGACGGCGGGGGTGGCCGGGCGGAGCTCCGACAGCGCTCGGGGAGTTCGGCAGCAGCAGCAGCGGCTTGGGGTCGTTTGTGGTGCGGGAGCGGGGGCGGCCAGCTATGCCACGACCCGTGCTCGAAAAATCGGGCATGAGTCGTGGGTATGTCCAGCCTACGCCGCAACATCGGCGGTAGAATGCTGTCTAGGTCAAACTATCAATCTCATACAATCAATATATAAACCTGTCAAGATCTCAACTCCAAACGGAGGAGCAATATCATAATGATAATCAAGTACTCAATCACGAATCTAAGCACGATAAGATGACAAGGAAGACTAACAACTATAAAGTCTAACAACTGCAGCTAAAAACCACCACAATATCAAATAATAATACAACAATATCCAAAATAATATACAATACAAGGTCTCAATCCAAAACCGGAGATAAATTCGGTGCTAAAAGCTAATAAAAACAATAACAAGGTCCTAGTGATCCCGGCTACCAACCCGAAAATCACTCCTAAACTAGAGGGTCCCTGTCTGCACCATCGACAAGCTCAGGTCCATAAAACGTTGGACACCAATCCTCCGGATACTCTGGAAAAAATATGTCCAGTCAGGACTGGAGCAAGTACATCTCTAACAGCAGTTCCATTTAAATGATAAAAACTATAAAACAGTTTTAGCAAGTAGCAAGAAGAATGAAATATATAAACACTCACTCACCCTCACACACACACTCACCTGCACATACACTAACACCAACACACACTCATACAAGCACTCACTAACACACTCACAAACACATAAAAACACACATATATATATAAATATATATACATATAAACACACATACAAATATATATATACATATATATATATAAACATAACACCACAATGCACAATGCTCACAACGCCCACCAATGCGCGCCCAACGACCCCGACACGCACAAACACCTATAAATATATAAAATATAACCCGAGAACTCTAGCACACACTCCTCGATGCTAACCCAACGCGCGCACAAGCCCGAAACTAAGAAACCACGCCGAAATGGCCGTTCGGTCATTTCGACGAACACGCGGTGTGCGGTTCGGAAAACCTCCTGAAACGCACACCAACCCAACTCGGAATCGGCCCAAAATTTATCCACGGGTTTTAAATGATGTCTAGAAAAAATGCTAACTCGTCGATTCTAGGCCCGTGGCGAAAATGCGTATGCACTTAGAACCGGCGACGACGAAAACCCCAAATTCGTCCGAAATGCCCGTTTCTCCTCGACACGGCTTCCCGTGTCCGAACGGAGACACATACTCACCCTCAAGACATCCGACAACGTCTCCCTAAGTCTGTCTAACCTAGAGCATCACCTAAAATTGGGCCAAATTTGGATTCCACCCGAAATTGACACAAAACCTAGTGTTAAAGTCTCCAAACACTACCAAACTAGTTCCAACTTCCTCCCACGGGTAGCCTAAGGGTCTAGGAAGGTTCTAAACTATTAATTATACTATATAAGAGTAATTACAAGGGGGAAAATTAGGGTTTACCTCTTGGGAGTTGGAATCCCAAGCCAAAGTCTCCAAAAAGCTTCAAATCTACCACAACTAGCTTCCAAGCTCCCAATCCAAGCTCCAACACCAAATCTAAGCTCTACCCACCTAGGTTAGGAAAAATGTAAGGTTAGGGTTCACATAAAGAAGAAGGAATGGAAGAAAGAAGGAAGAAAAATGAAGAGAACTTACTTTGGAAGAAGGAAGGAAGAAGAAAGAAGAAGTGGAGAAGAAGAAGAAGAATATGAAGAAGTGGGGGCTGGGCTGCTGGAAATGCACGGGTAGGGGCTGGGAATAGGGGCCACACACCTAATAAAGGGTTCCACTAATGACCAAAAGTCCAAAATGCCCTCTCCTAACTTGGTTTTGGGTTTCGGGTTCCAAAAGCACTCAAACTAACTCCAAATCTCTCCAACTAATCCACTAAAAATATAATAAATATTCTAAACCCAAAAATAGGTCTCACAGGGATGTGGGCTGGGTCGGACATGGGTCCACTTGGGTCTGACATGGGTCTAGGCTAGCCAAAATCCTAAAACAATCAAATAAAAATAATACAATCACTAATTAAATATAAATACAATTAAATATAAATAATACACAATTAACCCAAATTAAAAATAAAAAAATATCCGGCTCTGGAAATGGGGTGGTGACAAGCCTATCCTACTTAGAAAATTTTGTCCTCGAAATTTAAAGTCAATCACACTCCCTTTAGGTCAAACCCCCAACAATCACAGTCAAAAAATTCTACCTAAACAACATGCAAGATCAGGGTCCTACTGGTCGTGTTATCACAGTCTCAATCAGGGTTACTACACTATCTACCACAGCACAAAGAAAAGTCTAACAGGTACTAATGAAGCACACCACAAGGAATAGAAAGGACAGGAAGAAGAACAAAGAGACAGACTGTCATGACCCGTACCCGGAAATTCGGGCACGAGTGCGTGGGTACGTCCAGCCTACGCCGCAGAATCGGCGGTAGTACGCTGTCTAGGTCATTTCTGGGGTCAAAAGTATCTATCTCATCCACAATAAATTGACAAGGAAAGTAACAGGAAATAGGAATGCTAACTTTTATAAAACAAATTGTGACAACAGATCCATAGTTAATACAAAGCCAGAAGATAGATCGGGGACAAACCCGAGTATATGCTGAAAAGGAAATAAAAAAATAATAACTAACTGGCTACTCCTCCTCAAGGTAGTCTCCTGAGTGGGAACCGGCTCCTCATATGTGTCACTTGCTAACTCATAGTGGGCATAATAGGTAGGGGCAAAGTCCTCATCATCGCCTAAAACAACGGATCCAGTCAGGAAAGGAGCAAAGTACACAATGCACAACAAGATTAAACTAAATATTCATGACAATTAACTTGAGTATCATGTTGAGAAAGTTGCATAGAAGAACATCAATATCTCAGAGTTAATGTTATAAACAGGAATATGAGAAAGCAGGAAATAAATGAGACAGGAAATGAAACTACAACAGTCAGCAAGAACTATAACTAGACCAGAAGCTATCTGTGTGAACTTGTATTTATTTTAGAATACATAGTTGGCATGTAGGGGTTTATAAGGATAATCCGGCCGTCATAGACGGCTATTAAACATGAACAATCAAGATCCGGCTGAGGGTACAGTCGCGTACCAACAGCTATTAAACATGATAAGGGGAAGGGTAAACTACATGCCTTCTAGTATTCTCCCATCTGACATGAAAAGCAAGGCATGAAATACAGTATCCAAGACATGAAATTTAGCACTACGTGTAGTCATCAAGGGTACTAGTAGAGCAGGAAATTAACTATCACAATATAAAGATTAAACTTGAAGTGCAGGTACTTGCCTGTTGTTTGGATCTGATTAATTTGGTTCTTGGGAGAAAAGTCCAGAGACGAGCCCAGATGCTGAATTAAACATTACCATCATGCTCAGAAGATATCAAATAGCTAGAAATGCCTGTCCTTGGGTCCAATTTGGAGACAAGGGCAAAAACGGCAGTTTCGGGTCAAAACGGGGTCCGCCGATGGGCCCGCTTTGCACCGAAAAACGTGTCCGGGTCAAAGGTCTCCAAATTCACCAAACTTAGTGTCAACAGGTCAGGAATGCTGATACGAACCCAACGGAACTTCCAGATTTGGATTCCGATGAGCCGAACACAAAATCGCCCGTCGAGCGGGGCTTGTGGGGCCCACGACACGCGATTTCGTCAACGTTCTCAGAATCGAACCAAACTTGACCCACAGGACCAGCGTATCGCTACGAGTCCGATGGCGCAAGTTTCGTCTCGATCTGACGAGTGTGTACGAAGTTAGGGTAAATTGCAGAAAAGGCGGATACGGGGCGATGTCCGCGGATACGCGTTGATTCCGGTGTGCACGCACACCCGAATCGACTTCCGCAAAATCCCACACGTCCGTATCAACGCTGCGCACGTATCTGTGAAGACCGCACGCGACCAAGTTGTCCCGTTTGGCGGGGCGTACTCAGTTCCGGGGTGAAACAGGGTCTGGTTTTTCCTGTTTTTGGATCGCGGTGTGCGATCACCACAAGACGCGATGTCCCGAACAGTTTATCCGGACACCGAGAGGGTCATACAGGCTTCACAACACAATTTACGGAAATGGAAACAGAGCTACGAGGCGAAAGTTACACGTACCTGAAGGGGACCTGAAAATTCAAGGTCGAGGCGTGTCCGACTCGTGTCGGACACGAAAATGGGAATTAGGGCTAGGGTTAGGGTTTCGTCTGAAATCCAGCCGTGGACGGCGGAGGGCGGCTGCTGGGCGGCCGGCGAGGGTGGGGGACTGTTCGCCGAGGGGCGGCGCGGCGTTCACGGGGGCGGCGGTGGCTCGGGGCGGCCGGCAGCGGCGGCTGCGGCTGCTGTTCGTGCTGCCGCTGGAGTCGGGCGGGTGGCGCCGAAGGAGGAGCGGAGGAGAGGGGAGGAGGTGCTGGCGGTGCCGGGGCGAGGCGAGGAGGTCGGCGGGGAGCGCTGAGGCGGGCAGCGGCAGAGCGTGGTCGGGTGGCCGGAGAGTTAGGGTTAGGGTGAGGGTGGTGGAGGAGACGGCGCTCGGAGTTTAAATAGGGGCGGAGGCGCGCTGGTCAGCCGGGGATGGCGGAGGTCGGGGGAACGTGGCGCGGGGAGCGGGGAGCGGGGCGCGGAACGTGCGGCGCTGCGCGCGGAGGCCGGCGCTGGACGCGGGCGGAGAGGGGCTGGGTTCGTGCGGGTCGGGTCGGGGCTAACGGGTCTGGGCAGACCCGCCCGACCCGCAAGGGAGACGGGCTGGGCTGGGCGCTGGGCTCGGCCCACTGGGCCGGGCCGGGCCCAAGGAAAAGAAAAAAATAAAAATATAAAATAAAATAAAATAATCATAATAAATATAAATATTTTAATTAATTAATTTATAAAAATAGTTTTGAGGTATTTAAAAATAGGTCTGAGGCCCAGAAAAATCCAGAAAAATTACCCTAAGTCCAGTTTTTCATTTTACACCCAAAAATATTATTTTCATGATATCTTAATATTATTTATTAACAATTAAAAATTATTTATTAATTAAAACCTTGACCTCCGCCGGCGCCGGAAAATCATTCATTTATTAACAATTTAATTACAGAAAATTCCCTGTCACCCGACCCCATCTTCCCCGAGACCTCCGCCGGCGCCGGAAAATGCGCGACCACGTTCGCCTCCCCTCCGCGAGAGCCGCCCACCCCTACCGACTTCCCCGGCCACGACAGCCCAGCCCCGACCCTATAAAAACCCCCTCGCCTCCTCCTCCGCCCTCACTCCCCTAACGCCCAACCACCGAGCCCTAACCCTACCCCACTCCGGCGAGCCCCCTCCGGCGACCCGAGACCCCCATCCTCCTCTCCGCCGTAACCTCCAGCGCCCCAGCCCCTCTTCCTCGCCGACCGGAGCCGCCCAGAACCCCCTCCTCCTCCTTTCTCTCTCCCCGCGGCTGCCGATCTCCGCCTCCCCCAGCCGCTCGACGCCGCTCGACGCCGCCGGGACCTCGCCGAGGGCCGCAGCCACCGCCCCGAGTCGCCTCGACTGTCGGCCAGTCCCCCAGAGCCCCGGACGCGCGGACACAGCTCCGACACAGGATTCGGACACGAACTCGCGTGTCGGACACAGTTCAAAATCCCAGTTTTTCGGGTCCATTCAGGTGCTCATAACTCTCTGCTCGTAACCCCGATTTCTATTCCGTAAATTGCATTACGAAGCCTGTATGACCCTCTCGGTGTCCGAATAAACCGTTCGGGGCATCGCGTCCTGTGGTGATCGTACACCGCGATCCAAAAAAGGAAAAACCAGACCCTGTTTCACCCCGGAACTGAGTACGTCTCACCAAACGGGACGACTTGGTCGTGCACGGTCTTCACAGATACGTGCGCCTCATCGATACGGATGTGTGGGATTTCGCGGAAGCTGATTCGGATGTGCGTGCACACCGGAATCAACGCGTATCCGCGAACATCGTCCCGTATCCGACTTTTCTGCAATTCACCCTAACTTTGTGTACACTCGTCGGATCGAGACAAAACTTGCGCCATCGGACTCGTAGCGATACGCTGGTCCTGTGGGTCAAGTTTGGTTCGATTCTGAGAACGTTGACGAAATCGCATGTCGTGGGCCCCACAGGCCCCGGTCGACGGGCGATTTTATGATCGGCTCATCGGAATCCAATTCTGAAAGTTCCGTTGGGTTCGTATCAGTATTTCTGACCCTTTGACACTAAGTTTGGTAAATTTGAAGACCTTTAACCCTGACGCGTTTTTCGGTGCAAAGCGGGCCCACCGGTGGACCCCATTTTGGCCCAAAACTGCCGTTTCTGCCCTTGTCTCCAAATTGGACCCAAGGACAGGCGTTTCTAGCTGATTGATATTTTTTGGATCTGATGGTGATGTTTGTTTCAGCAACCGGAGTACCGCCTGCAAATCCAACTGAAGTCAGAACTGCAAACCGAGCCGGAACCACAGGCAAGTGTACCTTGCCAAAACTTGCAGCTTTGTTACCTATTTCTTGGACTTAGTTATATATCAGTAGGCAAGTAAAGCTTGTCAAATTCTCAGATAATTTTGGTTAAAGTATTTACTTGATTTCTTGTAGTTTCATAAGTAACTTGCTTAACTGCTCAACCCAGGACACCTGACACTCTTCATGTGATGGAATTGCCTGAGATATACCTGGTGATTCCGTATAGGTTACTTTTTCATGTCATTACAGTTTACATGCTTAGATTCTAGCCTGACTTATTGCATTAGTTCAAACTTGTGTGACTTGTACCTGATATATTCTGGAACTGTGACGTGAGATTACATGGGGTGGGGAGAGTATTACCATATCAAGGCTGATTATAATGTAAATAATGTTATCTGGAGGTGTCTTAATCTCTGATACAGAGCTTTGGCACAAGTTCTGGCTCTTCGAGAAAATACTGCTATGGTTTCTTCGACACTGATCCTGTAGTAGTCTCAGCCTGAGTATGACTAAAACTCTCACTTGCATATCACTAGCTGGTTTACATATTTACCCTGCTGTTTATTTTATTACTGTAACGCCCCGCAATCGCTCGGAGCGTTACGCTGAGTCGGACTGAATAAATCAAATGCTGGTTACATTTGAAATGTCGGATTTCGGGAAGAAGGATTAATCGAGTTGGTTTCAATGTGCAGATGGCTAGCGGGTTCGATGGAAATCAGGTGTTCGTTCCGAACAGTACTGAATAGCTGAATGGAAGCGATAATGCCGTCTTCCTTAATCCGATCGGTCGGATGAGTTGTAGAGCACGGCCTGCTCGTACGGTCATGCCAGTTGAGTAGATCGCGCTTGCATCGGACCACGGGTTCAAAGGATTGGCCGTATCGGCAGGACAGGATGCCTAACGGATTCGAACAATGTGAGTGGGCTCTTTCCCTTCTCCTCTACTCCTTCATGCCTAATAATATAGAAAACACGTAAAGGCTTGAACACTTGGGCTGAAACATCGGGAAGCACTACACTGAGGCGTGCATAGAGTGTGCGTCGTTGGCTTGGTAGGATCGTGGCTTGAATGGTTTACGCGTTGGATAGTTGGATAGTTGGATACGATAGCTGGATTATTCATTTGAGGCGATCGGTTGGATTACTTGGGATTATGCTTGGATGGTTGAAAATATACAAGTTGGAATGATACAATTGAGGCAATAGGAATATTGAGAATATCGGGAATTTGGGCGAGCGAGCGTGCATCCGTGCACGAGTATCACTGGGTCGCTTTGTCTTGCAAAGCGAGCAGTTGTGGTTCGAAACCGAACAACTGCATTAGCGAGGTATGGTGCCGCTTGATGGGGTATTGTGCCACGAATGGGGCATTGTGCCACTGAGATGGCATTGTGCCATGGGATTGCTTTGAGCATGGGTGTTGCACCATTTCAGAATACATTATTGTAAAGCGGCAATATGAAATACTGGGTATTTTGGTGCCTTGGGCTATTTATATTGAGGTCGAGATTTGAACTTCTTGGAAGAACATGTTGGAAGAATGGTTATGGATACTTCGGTTGGGTTTATTGATGGAACGAGTCTAGGATCGCTTGGTGGGGCGAGAATGTTCGATCCTCTCGTCATACCTACGTGTGTCTGCATGTCACGGACAACTTGTGCAAAGGTTTGGCACTTTCCCCGAAACGGTTTTTATCCGGGACACTGGAGCCGTTTCGATCCGGAGGGAAACATTTGATTCGTATTCAGTTGCGATGCATTGCGGGACCTCCAGCGGGGCTTGCTACCCGGGCTGATAGGGCGCACCGTAATGCTTGAGATATGTCCTGTATGGCTCTGCCAGTGACTTCATATAGATAAGAGTTGGCTTGCTTTTCTTTTGTTGGTTTGGCTTTCGTATAGGCACGGCCACCTTGCCTCGGCAAGAGTGTGCACTCGAGAGTGGGATATAAGCTTTGGTTGAGAATGGATATGGAGGCGAGACTGATGGTTCGATATGTTATCGTGCAAGCGATGACATTGAGTTAGACGGGTCGGCTATATATATAAACTGCTTGTCGTTTGGTTTGAGAATGAATGCTTGCATGCTTAAACTGCTTTACTGCTTTCCTTAACATGTCATCCATATGCCATGAAAAGAATCTAGGATTCAACTAGAAAGATCACCATTTAACTGTGTGTATTCACTACTTTACTTAGTGTCGGCTTAGACGAGTGGGTTACCCCGCTCACCAGTACGGTTGTGTACTGACCCACGTTTGTGGGCAATATTTCAGGTACACAGGCGTAGTGGCGCTGCTTGGATATACGGGATAAGATGTATGAACTGTAAGTACCTTTGTGGGCTAGAGAAAGAGCAAGAGTTATTTCATCGTCTCCGTGGCATCGCCTTTGTGGCATTGACTCGGGGCATCTCATTTGGACCCTATCGTGAGCTTCGCTGCGTATACTCTGATGTGTGCTTGGTACACAATTGGCTTCCGCTGTAACTTGGTTGTTTCGATGATAACTTTCGTGTTTAACAACATCGCCTTGTACGAGCGCAACTCCAGGCTCGTACGGTATCACGTCCCGAATAGAACGATGGTCCTGCGGGAGAGCTGTAAACGTGGTAATTCACGTTCAGCAGGGACTATTGGGCTTGCGGGAGTTTGGGGCGTGACAATTACTGCACTGCATATGTTTTGGCTTGTATTTTCTGTACCTTGTTATGTCCCCTGAGGACCTGGAATGGACTATGTCCCCAGGTATAGCCGAGGAGAACTACCCCGAGGTGTACGGTACAGGAGCACTCCTTGGAGCAGAACTCGGAACTGAGGACGAGATAGTTGCAGAAGACTTCTCCTGAGCACCGGCTTCAGCTACACAGTATTTCCTTTTTAGTATTTTATTTCCAGTCTATGTTTCCTTAAATGTAACAGAATAATTCTCGGATTTGTTTCCCGAGATAACCTTATTTAGTATTGCATATTTAATTCTATTTGCATTATTTCCGTCATTAATCTGTGTTATTCTGTGGATGAGAATAGTAATACCTGAGACTTGTACTTAGTACTGCTAGACTACAGCTTAAGCATGCCCTGATGGATCCATTAAATTGGGTTGTCCATCGGTGCGTGCTGCTGGCCATTGCTCACGTGCTCAGTCCCTCGTCATTTTGGGACTGGGGCGTGACAACTTTGGCGGCCAACCAGGTCAATTACGGTCAACTCTAGGTCAAACTAGGGTGCCCCTGAAATTCTAGGTCAAACCGAGCTCATTAAGCTAGTAAACCCTCAAACTCGTCTCCTTGAGATACCGGGATACCCTCGGTATCCGATACCTTACCCTACGCTACGCACCCCGCCTAAACCCGCTAAAACCTATGCTAGCACGCGTAAATATATACACATAAGCATAAAAACCTATCTCTAAACTCAAACCTAGGTAATTGCTCAAAAATCCCGCTCGAAACTCAATACCTTGGATATCTCAAGGTATTGAGATACCTATCTAAACTCAACCCTACTACCCCTCTAGCTAACTAACTATGCATAAACATATATATATCTAGCTATAATCTAGGCTAAAATATATATATCTAATACATATATGCATATACCTAGGTATCTACATATATATATATATCTCACATACACACATATACACATACCTTATATATCTTACCTTACCTATACATATATATATCTAGCTATAATATATATCTAGCTATATGTATATATATCTATACATATAGATAGATATATCTATATACCTATCTTATCTATCAATCTATATACCTATCCATCTATCTATTTATACATTTACCTATCTAGATAACTATTACCTAGATATCTATCTATCTATTTATCTACCTATGTATCTACCTATCTAATCTATTTACCTATCTATCAACTATCTATTCATTCATGTATCTATCTATCTAATATCTTTCTATCTTAACTAACTATCTAGTTGTAAAACCCCCTTCCTAAAAAATCGTATATACCTTTTTATTTTTTTAATTATTAATTAAATTATAGTAATTAGGTCTAAATAGGAGAAATAGATTTTTAATAATTTTTATATTAGGTGTTCGGGCCCTTAGATGATTTATGGGACCATCATGAATTTTTCGGAATTTATTCCATGTAGGAGACCCCTTGAGCAGTTGCTAGCCTAACAATGTACATTACCCTAATCTATAAATATTTCTATGAGTATATATATTATATATATATATATACAAATATATATATAAGCATATATTAATAGAGAAAAGATTAAGAAAGGATTAAGTAAAATATTAATTAAATAGGTAACTAATAATATAATAATAATATTAATAATATACTACTTAGTACTTAAAGTCCTTAGGAATTTCCATTCAACTTGCAGCCACCTATTCAGCAACTTTAGTTTTTCTAAAGTAT
The DNA here is from genome assembly GCA_036927795.1 of Iris macrosiphon. NCBI lineage: Eukaryota > Viridiplantae > Streptophyta > Magnoliopsida > Asparagales > Iridaceae > Iris > Iris macrosiphon. Next base: position 133,053,328 of record JAYESA010000016.1, on the reverse strand, counting down.
TCTTCACGCGGATTGTTGCAGCAACTTGACATGCGTAGACCCACTCCTATTCCCTTAACACCCGCTAGCACTTAAGCTTCAGCGGCCTTGCCGCGGCCCTACCCTAGAAAATCCAGACTTCCTCTTCCCATCTAGAGCCGTCACCACAGCCAGAGAAGCCTTCCCAAGCCATCCAATCATTCCGTCGACGCCGACATCGCGAACTGCAGTCTCCCACTCGAGACACCTTCGCTCCGGCGTAATTTTCCGTCGACTCGCTCGACCAAACGCTGTTCCGTTTTCATAGGTATGATCTTCCCTCAACCCTCTCCAGTATTTGTTTTATAGTCAACCTCGAAAAATGTGTGCCCCTAGGTGTAAATCAGCGTCCAAAATGGACGGACAGACAGAATTCTGCAATCGCAGAATTCCAGATTGACCACCCATATTGCCGAGTTCGTATCTCCCACCACAGAGATCCGAATTCGATGATTCTTTTTGATACCTGTAGATTATATGACCTAGTTTATTTTCTGTATTATAACCTTGTGCTATTAGTCGCTGTGGACAGAAATATATTCGTCACAAAATTGCACGCACCCACTTTTTCCGGTTTTCCAAAAGTTGGAGATCGGAGCGCGCACCGCCAAACGGGACCGCCCCGCCGTGTGCCAAGTGTACCGAATGGTGCACGCAGCATAATCGGATACGTGAAAATTCGTGAGGACTGATTCGGACGCGTGTGCGCGCCGGAATCAGACCGTATCCGCGGACACATTTTGTGTCGCCACTTTTGTGGAACTCGCGCATATTTTTGTGCACGCTTGTCAGATTGTGATGAAACTTGGCCACTGGACTCATGGTAATGCGCTGGTCCTGTGACCCAATTTTTATGCATTTCTGAGACGGTTGACCAGATCGCCAATTGGCGGGTCCCACAGTTGACTTTTGGACCAAATTTTGTTCGGCTCATCGGAATCCAAATTTGGACATACCGTTGGGTTCGTATTGACATTTAGAATTGTTTGACCCATAGTTTGCCCATTTAGAGACTGTTACCCTCGGCACGCTTTTCGGTGCAAAATGGGCCACATGTGGACCCCACTTTTATCCGAAATTACGGTTTTGCCCCTGTATCCAAATTGGACGAAAGGGATGTGCTTTTTAGCTATTTTGCTCATTCTAGAAACGTTGGTGATATTTATTTTAGCATCCGGAGATATTTGTTCTGTGGTCATAGCTTCTGGTCCTATGTATTAGACATCTGGACGTGATATTTTGCAGTTTCTTGCCAGGCAAGTATACCTTGCCATTGTACTGTTATTTATATTTCATATGTTGCATGCATCTTTACTTTCTTTCCTTAGTTCATATATTTTAATTGTTATATAAAATGCTCGCGACGGTGTTGTCGCGTTATGTTTTTATTTATGTATTTGCATTGACCTGTTTATGAGACTACCCCATTATCATGTAGCATCATTAGGTTCATTTGACTGTGACACATATTTTTACATGAGATGTGAGTCTCATATAGATCACGGACGCACGTATTGACTGATCATCGGTACGTGTGGGACGTGCGTAACTGCTGTTAGAAACTTTGCATGCTAGAAGACTTAGCAGTTATTAGAGGTCTATGGACATAGCCTATTATAGTACGGTGGTCCCATCCTTGTCCTTGTTTGGTTGCAGGATTGGGCTAGGGTACTAAGGATAGGCTATGGACCAAATCGTGTCATGGATGTGACATGCTTAGAGCATGGGGTGGGAAGAACAACAAGTAAGACATTTGGGCTCCTTTGCACTTTCCTTGTGTAACCCGTACGCTCCGCCGGAGATACGCGGTCATGATGACCCCTATATATTATCATGGCGGGCCTCCGGCGTTCGAAAGGCGCCGTGCCTTTGTAGGCCCCTGGATCTCCAAGAGAACTATGCCAATCCTATTTATGGCCAGATAGCCCACTTGTTAGAAAGTTGTTCTTAAACTGCATTCACTTTAGATGGTTAGGCGACCCTATTGGATATTTATTTCAGTACTTTATTGGCATGTGTTTAAGTATACTTGTTATGTCCCTCTAAGGACCTGGTCCGCTGCCAGGTGTACCTGTTCTTGAGTATTTGCAGGAGCGCAGATTTGGAAGGATATAGATGCTTCGTGGATGTCTTCTCTTCGAGCCGTGATTGGTAGCTGGTAATTATATTGTTTGAGTGAGTTGTACTTATATTGTATTTACTTTTCCCATTCGAGTTGGTAGTGGATTTGTTTCCATCCAACTATCATCCTTAGATACTTTTATTGAGATCTAGTTTCATAGACATTGGTTATTTTATTTCTATATGATTTTGGTGGATGAGATTTAGATTTTACCCTGTGACTTGTATTACATTTTTACCACTTGTGGATTTGATATTCATAATACAGCGTACGTATGGATTTGGGTTTCCATATATTGGAGTTTCCATATCCATGCGGCTGACATGCTTACGTGTCCTAGTCCTACGTATTTTTGGGACTGGAGCGTGACATATTTTTGTGGTGGCCCATGCAGGTCAAGAGCATATTGTCTCGGTTACGTTACTGTATCGAGCAAGCCTGCACCTAGGAACAGAGTATAGGATCTCATCCACAATTAACTATGATTCATCTTCTTCCTCTCTGTTCTATTTTGAACAAATGCATCCTACTTGATTCTTGTGCTTCCCTAATAGTTCTTTAAGTATAGCCTTCTGCTAGAATATAGGAACCCCTGTTATTAGGATGATAATTAGAGTAGCACACCTATTTAGAATACAACGAGATTATAGATACACCACTAAGTTTAGAAAATCTAGCGAACCCTAGAATCCCTTATCCCTATAATTGGGTTACCATTACCCGGATGTATTATGAGGACTTGAGAGTAGTATAGATACTACTAGAGTTAGTTAGAAGCTTACCATAATGTTTGACCCTAGTATGGAGGAACCAATAGAAAACCAAAACTTAATGTTTGGACTGAACCTAACCTTCATAGTTAGATGATATTGGAACTATAAACTTATATCATTGTCTTGTTATTAGTAGACAGCACCCTAGGAAGCCTAGAGGAATGTAATCAACACTTCTCCCTTGATCATACCCCGAACATAGCAACTAACACCTCACTCCCCTTAGAGAACCATGATGCTATCTAGAGCCCTCTATCTTTATTTTATATATTGTTTCCCTGCGACCATAGCGCTCGCTATTTTGCGACGGCTAATTACGTTTCTTCTCTTCATCTTTCAACTCGTGCCATCTGACACTTCGGATAGTAGGCAAAGTAATTTTATTCTTTGTTAAGGGCTCATAGCTTGCTAGGATTATAGTTGTAGCCTTGAATGTGAAATTTTTTTTATGCTTGGTAGTTAGAACTTGATAGTTAAGTTATTCTTGTAGATTGAGACCTGGTGATTATCCCTTAGTTTTAAATTGCGTAGCATGTACCCCCACCTCGATATAAGTTATATCCCCTTTTACCTTGAGGCTAGTAACTCTTCTATCCTTACTATTGATACTTATTTTATAAGCACTATGATTAAGATTTAGGATGACCATTACCTACATAAAAAGGATACCCTAATCAATACCAAGATTTTTCCTCATATACCCTAATAAAGAGTTCTGTTTTATTTGCATGTACAAGATTATTTTGTAGGACCCTCTTAAGACTGTCACCGTATTAGTTTAATCCTTTTAAGTTGGGTAGTATGCCTCACAACCTAGTATCACATAGTCCACTTGACCCATCAAGGTAGTGTAACTGAATGGCATTAATTGTATGCTAATATAAGATGATAGTGTTTATCCAGACTATAGAACTTAGAGGCTCATACCTCTACCTTGTCGACTATCGACTTAGACAATGAATTAATATGACAACTGTAGAGATTGTGTAGTCTTTCATTATTATTGCTTATTTTGCTTCTGTTTTTGTGAACTTGAATTAAATTGTACCTCCTTTCATCATCATCTAGCGTACTTATATTTGCTGTACTACCTTGACTTATGCTGCTATTTTATAGCCTAGTTTTTGCAAGCTTATTCCTCATCAAGCTTGTTCATGACATATGTATTAGTGGGTCGACACACTAATACATTTCAGAATCAGTGTGTTAAGGTCTGGCCAACCTTAGTACATTTTGGTTCGCCCTTCGCAATACTACTTTACGTGAATTGAGATATGTAGTGATTAGTAGACGAATATACTTGCCCTAGGCATGTCTGACATATCGTATCAGTTACATAACTGTACTAATACGAACAGGCAAACAAAGGATTACCAAAATAGGGTTTCAATCCACAACTGCTTTGACAATTCCCAATTGAATTCTTTAAACGCCTTGATCCCCATACTTGTATTCTATCACCTCCACTTTGAACTCTTTATTATTGTCTTTCCGTCTTCCCTTATTTCGGAAGGACGAAACTTCGTGCTTGGTATAATTTAATATGCAGATAGTACTAGATATACCCCATAGGTCGATCACATACTTGAGGATTATTCTTTTGTAATTAAGGACATATCATATATGATATAATCGGCGTTGAAGTTTCGAGGATTGAACGACATGAGTAAATAAATTAAGGGATATTTTCTTAAGGTATATAGCCTTAGGTGATAGGTGGATAAATTCTAAGTTGGGTAGTAGTGCATTGTCAACTCGGGAGGAATTTATTTTAGATTATGATCGAGTAAGAGTAGATTGGGAGAGGTTCAAGCCATTGTAATTTTGCGAAATTTAGAAGGATGACTAACATGATGAGGATCAATGAATTGATATTGAGGACCCCAATATTTATACCTTAAGTGCGTGAGTTAAATTTTTGAACAATGAAGGTAGAATCACCAATTTGAATTTAGAAGATAAATATAGAATTTCAGACTTGAATATTGGTGGACTGCATTTAAATTATTTTTCAATTTGGTGATTTGAATTAAGAATTAAAATTTTTGGTTGGACAACCTATTTGAAATAATGAGGATGTGAATGGAATTTAAAGAGTTGAGGCATACAAAATTTTATAAGTGAAAATGGGAATATATTGGACTCAAACCACTTCTAAAGGAGATTATGATAGTTAGAGATCGTAAGGTAAAAGTTATGTGTGTATGTAAATCTTGGAGATGTTATGTGGATATGGATAATTTGAAACAAGGAGAGAAGAGATAACCATAGGTTAAATTTTGATTGGAGCAGTGGTCATCTTAACCTAGAAGTGATTGCAACGGATATGATTAGGATTTTAGTTATCGCAAGAAGATTGCGACTGACTTGCCTTATTGTACATAAAGGATTAACCGATTCTGTCTTATTTCAATTTTGAGGACGGCATTGTTTTAAGTTCGGCAGATTGTTAAACCCCTCACCTAAGAAATTGACCTACTCGGCTTAGATAGTGAGACTGAGGCTAGCACGAATCCACTTAGAAATAGAACACGGTATTTTTATTTAGTTTTACAGCATAATATCACTTGACACGCCTTACCGTGCTCCGATAATTGGAGCACTACACTAGCCACTGCCTTCCTATAAATTCTACACCCTTATCCTAGACATGTCCATCCTCCAATTCTCATCTTTGTGCAATTTTCCAATTGTTGGACGCTTTTATGCAAAAGAGCATTTATGTGTCCACACCATTGGACATGACACATGAAAAAAATCTATTTTTCGCTCATATGGATTTTTCCATAATTTTTTTTCGGGATGTGCAACATGCAACATCGTCCACCCTTAAAACCTAGCCTTGCATTTTAAACAATGCAAATCTTATACCATCATTGCATTCTATCGTGGCTTAAATTAATTTCGAGGACGAAATTTTTATAAGTTGGGTAGAATGTAAAACCCCCTTCCTAAAAAATCGTATATACCTTTTTATTTTTTTAATTATTAATTAAATTGTAGTAATTAGGTCTAAATAGGAGAAATAGATTTTTAATAATTTTTATATTAGGTGTTCGGGCCCTTAGATGATTTATGGGACCATCAGAAATTTTTCGGAATTTATTCCATGTAGGAGACCCCTTGAGCAGTTGCTAGCCTAACAATGTACATTACCCTAATCTATAAATGTTTCTATGAGTATATATATTATATATATATATAAAAATATATATATAAGCATATATTAATAGAGAAAAAATTAAGAAAGGATTAAGTAAAATATTAATTAAATAGGTAACTAATAATATAATATTAATATTAATAATATACTACTTAGTACTTAAAGTCCTTAGGAATTTCCATTCAACTTGCAGCCACCTATTCAGCAACTTTAGTTTTTCTAAAGTATTCTTCACGCGGATTGTTGCAGCAACTTGACATGCGTAGACCCACTCCTATTCCCTTAGCACCCGCTAGCACTTAAGCTTCAGCGGCCTTGCCGCGGATCCAACTCCCTCTTTCTCTCTCTCTCTCTTAATATATATATATATATATATAATAGCTCTCTAAAATCCTAACCTAGAAACTCCAGACTTCCTCTTCCCATCTAGAGCCGTCACCACAGCCAGAGAAGCCTTCCCAAGCCATCCAATCATCCCGTCGACGCCGACATCGCGAACTGCAGTCTCCCACTCGAGACACCTTCGCTCCGACGTAAATTTCCGTCGACTCGCTCGACCAAACGCTATTCCGTTTTCATAGGTATGATCTTCCCTCAACCCTCTCCAGTATTTGTTTTATAGTCAACCTCGGAAAACGTGTGTCCCTAGGTGTAAATCAGCGTCCAAAATGGACGGACAGACAGAATTCTGCAATCGCAGAATTCCAGATTGACCACCCATATTGCCGAGTTCGTATCTCCCACCACAGAGATCCGAATTCGATAATTCTTTTTGATACCTGTAGATTACATGACCTAGTTTATTTTCTGTATTATAACCTTGTGCTATTAGTCGCTGTGGGCAGAAATATATTCGTCACAAAACTGCACGCACCCACTTTTTTCGGTTTTCCAAAAGTTGGAGATCGGAGCGCGCCCCGCCAAACGGGACCGCCCCGCCGTGTGCCAAGTGTACCGAATGGTGCACGCAGCATAATCGGACACGTAACAATTTATGGAAACTGATTCGGACGCGTGTGCGTGCCGGAATCAGACCGTATCCGCGGACACATTTCTTGTCGCCACTTTTGTGGAACTCGTACGTATTTTTGTGCACGCTTGTCAGATTGTGACAAAACTTGTGCCACTGGACTCGTGGTAACGCGCTGGTCCTGTGACCCAATTTTCACGTATTTCTGAGATAGTTGACCAGATCGCCAATTGGCGGGTCCCACAGTTGACTTTTGGACCAAATTTTGTTCGGCTCATCGGAATCCAAATTTGGACATACCGTTGGGTTCGTATTGACATTTAGAATTGTTTGACCCATAGTTTGCCCATTTAGAGACTGTTACCCTCGGCACACTTTTTGGTGCAAAGTGGGCCACATGTGGACCCCATTTTTATCCGAAATTACGGTTTTGCCCCTGTGTCCAAATTGGACGAAAGGGATATACTTTTTAGCTATTTTTCTCATTCTAGAAACGTTGGTGATATTTATTTCAGCATCCGGAGATATTTGTTCTGTGGCCATAGCTTCTGGTCCTGTGTATTGGACATCTGGACGTGACATTTTGCAGTTTCTTGCCAGGCAAGTATACCTTGCCATTGTACTGTTATTTATATTCCATATGTTGCATGCATCTTTACTTTCTGTCCTTAGTTCATATATTTTAATTGTTATATAAAATGCTCGCGACGGTGTTGTCGCGTTATGTTTTTATTTATGTATTTGCATTGACCTGTTTATGAGACTACCCCATTATCATGTAGCATCATTAGGTTCATTTGACCGTGACACATATTTTTACACGAGATGTGAGTCTCATATAGATCACGGACGCACGTATTGACTGATCATCGGTACGTGTGGGACGTGCGTTAGGAATAACTGCTGTTAGAAACTTTGCATGCTAGAAGACTTAGCAGTTATTAGAGGTCTATGGACATAGCCTATTATAGTACGGTGGTCCCATCCTTGTCCTTGTTTGGTTGCAGGATTGGGCTAGGGTACTAAGGATAGGCTATGGACCAAATCGTGTCATGGATGTGACATGCTTAGAGCATGGGGTGGAAAGAACAACAAGTAAGGCATTTGGGCTCCTTTGCACTTTCCTTGTGTAACCCGTACGCTCCATCGGAGTTACGCGGTCATGATGACCCCTATATATTATCATGGCGGGCCTCCGACGTTCGAAAGGCGCCGTGCCTTTGTAGGCCCCTGGATCTCCAAGAGAACTATGCCAATCCTATTTATGGCCAGATAGTCCACTTGTTAGAAAGTTGTTCTTAAACTGCATTCACTTTAGATGGTTAGGCGACCCCATTGGATATTTATTTCAGTACTTTATTGGCATGTGTTTAAGTATACATATTATGTCCCTCTGAGGACCTGGTCCGCTGCCAGGTGTACCTGTTCTTGAGTATTTGCAGGAGCGCAGATTTGGAAGGATATAGATGCTTCGTGGATGTCTTCTCTTCGAGCCGTGATTAGTAGCTGGTAATTATATTGTTTGAGTGAGTTGTACTTATATTGTATTTACTTTTCCCATTCGAGTTGGTAGTGGATTTGTTTCCATCCAACTATCATCCTTAGATACTTTTATTGAGATCTAGTTTCATAGACATTGGTTATTTTATTTCTATATGATTTTGGTGGATGAGATTTAGATTTTACCCTGTGACTTGTATTATATTTTTACCACTTGTGGATTTGATATTCATAATACAGCGTACGTATGGATTTGGGTTTCCATATATTGGAGTTTCCATATCCATGCGGCTGGCATGCTTACGTGTCCTAGTCCTACGTATTTTTGGGACTGGGGCGTGACACTAGTTATATGTATATATATATAGATCTATCTAATCTATGTATTTATATAGATATCTAGATATCTATCTACTAGATATCTACCTATCTAACTATCTATCTAATTATTCATCTATGTATCTATGTATCTAGCAATCTAACTATCTATCTATTTACCTAACTATCTATCAATCTATCTAACTAGTTATCTATATATATATATACCACTCTCTCTCCCTCGCTCTGCTGCTCTTGCATTAGATGCTGCTGTTGCTGCCTAGTTGCTGCTGTTGCATAGCTGTGCTGCTGCTGCTGCCCAACTGCTTGCTGCTGCTGCTGTTCATGCTGCTGCTACAGCTGCGGTTCTGCCTGCCCCCCCTCTCACTCTCTCTCACACACACACACACAATCACACCACTATAAACACACAGACACACACATAGATACATATATATATATATATATATATATATATATATATATATATATACACACTCACACACTCAAACATATATATATATATATATATATATATACACTCACTCACACACACTCACTCACTTTTACACACCCTCACACACACACACTCTCACACTTACTAGCACACACTCTCACAAACACACAACCACACACACAAATATATATATATATATATATATATATATATATATATATATATATATATATATATATATATATATAAACACTCACTCACCCTCACACACACACTCACCTACACATACACTAACACCAACACACACTCACACAAGCACTCACTAACACACTCACAAACACATAAAAACACACATATATATATTAATATATATACATATAGACACACATACAAATATATATATACATATATATATATACACACACACACACACATATATATATATAAACACAACACCACAACGCACAATGCTCACAACGCCCACCAACGCGCGCCCAACGACCCCGACACGCACAAATACCTATAAATATATAAAATATAATCCGAGAACTCTAGCACATACTCTCCGATGCTAACCCAACGCGCGCACAAGCCCGAAACTAAGAAACCATGCCGAAATGGCCGTTCGGTCATTTCGACGAACACGCGGTGTGCGGTTCGGAAAACCTCCTGAAACGCACACCAACCCAACTCGAAATTGGTCCAAAATTTATCCACGGGTTCTAAACGATGTCTAGATCCTAGAAAAAATGCTAACTCGTCGATTCTAGGCCCGTGGCAAAAATGCGCACGCACTTAGAACCGACGACGACAAAAATCCCAAATTCGCCCGAAATGCCCGTTTCTCCGCGACACGGCTTCCCGTGTCCAAACGGAGACACGCACTCACCCTCAAGACATCCGACAATGTCTACCTAAGTCCGTCTAACCTAGAGCATCACCCAAAATTGGGCCAAATTCGGATTCCATCCGAAATTGACACAAAACCTAGTGTTAAAGTCTCCAAACACTACCAAACTAGTTCCAACTTCCTCTCACGGGTAGTCTAAGGGTCTAGGAAGGTTCTAAACTATTAATTATACTATATAAGAGTAATTACAAGGGGGAAAATTAGGGTTTACCTCTTGGGAGTTGGAATCCCAAGCCAAAGTCTCCAAAAAACTCCAAATCCACCACAACTAGCTTCCAAGCTCCCAATCCAAGCTCCAACACCAAATCTAAGCTTTACCCACCTAGGTTAGGGAAAATACAAGATTAGGGTTCACATAAAGAAGAAGGAAAGGAAGAAAGAAGAAAAAAAAATGAAGAGAACTTACTTTGGAAGAAGGAAGGAAGAAGAAAGAAGAAGTGGAGAAGAAGAAGAAGTGAAGAAGAAGAAGAATATGAAGAAGTGGGGGCTGGGCTGCTGGAAATGCACAGGTAGCGGCTGGGAATAGGGGCCACACACCTAATAAAGGGTTCCAATAATGACCAAAAGTCCAAAATGCCCTCTCCTAACTTGGTTTTGGTTTTCGGATTTCAAAAGCACTCAAACTAACTCCAAATCTCTCCAACTAACCCATTAAAAATATAATAAATATTCTAAACCTAAAAATAGGTCTCACAGGGGTGTGGGCTGGGTCGGACATGGGTCCACTAGAGTCGGACATGGGTCCAGGCTAGCCAAAATCCTAAAACAATCAAATAAAAATAATACAATCACTAATTAAATATAAATATAATTAAATATAAATAATATACAATTAACCCAAATTAAAAATAAAAAAAATACCCCGCTTTGGAAATGGGGTGGTGACAAGCTGATGCGTCGACCGGGGTTGAAACTCGGCAGGGACGGAGGTGGCTGTCTAGGGAGAAGGTCGGCCAAGTATGGCGGCCGGGCGTGCTGCGGTGGAGGAGTGGTTGGAGCTCGGGTGGTCGGGTTAGCTCGGGGGAGGGGTGAGCTCGGGTTGAGGAGGGTGGCTCTGGCGGTGGCTGTAGGCGGACTTGGTGGCGGGTGGCGGTGGCTGGAGGTAGGGGAAGGGTCGTCGGAGGGGGTTAGGTCTTTGCGGGGGTGGTCGGAGGCGGGTGTTGGCCGGAAGAGGGCGGCGGGGTGATGGGCAGGGGTCGGGCTGGGTTGGTGAAGGTTTAGTAAAAATAGGATTTTGATGGGTATTTCTAGGTTTGTGTGCATTTAATGTGATATAACTTGATGTATATGTAGGAGAGAGAGTGTGGGGGGGGGCTGCCTTGGGATTATGGCCGGCTGCTAGTGTCTAGGGTTGTATGAGGAGGGTCTCCACATGTTGGACAAGGGGCTAGGATTAGAGGAATTTGAATGAAGGGTCATGATGTGCCCTCCAAAAAGTAGTACAAGTACATAAAAAATGGGAGGGAGGGAATTAATTATGAACCGGTTCAAGAATGTAGGCTCTTTCTCCATGTGGTTGGGCCAATGAGATGGGGGCACCTCATTACAATTTTGCACAAAGGCCCCTGAACAATTTGGAATTTGCACAAATTCTAGAATTGGGGATTTGATGTAACAAAACACCATGTTTGGTGTTTTGTATTGGGCTAGTATGGTGTATGGTGTTTTGTATGAGGCTTGTGGGTGTGTGTGTGGGTTTGGGTTGGAGTTGGGTCTAATTTAAAAGAGGTTAGGTCACTACATTAATTAATTCATAATTAATGCACCGGGTGCCTCTAAATTAATTTAATAAATACATGGGGTCTAAATTGGGTGGCACAAACGTCATTGGCGTGGTAGGCTCAGAGTATAATAATGTCATGATCGGGGTTGGTCAAAACGGGTTGAGGTTGGGTCTCAATTTCGATTGGAACGGACAACGAACGTAAATACGTAATTTATTTAATTTACGTACGGAAGTTTGTAACGACTTTTGTGCGACTAAAATTAGGCACAAAAATCAGTATCCGGGGGTTGCACAAGGGTCATTATGGTAGGTTAGTATGTCTAGGCCAAGTGTATGGAATTTGTTTCAGGGTAACAGCTAGTGTAGTGTCCTAAATATCGGAACAACGGTAAGGTATCCTAAATAATAAAATTACTGCACAAATATTTAATACTCAGTATAATAAATTCTAATTTTATCTAATCAACCCTAATCATGCTATCTAAGTTAATTAAAAATAATTTTTTGGTCGAGGGGCTTTACAATCTACCCAACTTATAAGAATTTTCTCCTCGAAATTAAAATAGACACATAATAATCTATAAATTATCAATACAACGAACATACCTGGGACCGGTGGAGCTGGCCTTGCACTATCTGTTTGGCTCTATTGACGTACTGGGAACACTCCTGAGCCTGATGCTGGTTTGATCCGTACCTCAAACACTATCCTAACCTTCTTCTGTAATCTTTCTGAACATGTCCCTTCTTTCTACAATAGTGACATGTCGGCAGCTCTCTATGCGGATACGGCACAATCCTCAATTACGTCTATACTCCTGGATTTCGGATGGGTCATCCTACTCCCGGTTGTGCCTGAGCTGGTATAGCTACACTGGAATGCCTCGATCCTCTGCTAATAGCCTCTTGGATCCTAGCCTATGACAGAACCTTCTCGTAAGAGATCCTCGCCTGGGTGGTAGTGTACCTCTGTAGCTCATACGTTAGACCATGATGGAATCTCCTGGCATTCTCTAGATCTGCCATCAAGCTCCGTCTTAAAGTCTCGGTCTGATGCCACTGCGCCTGCATCATAGTCTGGAAGAACTGGAACATCTGCGACTGTCCCTCTGGATGTGGCATCTGGGGTGGAAAGGTTGGAGGTGAATCCTCTGGTTGTGCTGTAGGTGTCTCCCGAGACGTCGGCCTCTCGGTCTGCGACATCGACGTAGCCCTCGAAGTCTGGCCCTTGAAGTGCTGCATCGGGATAGTCTGAGAAGTCTGACCCTCGTGCTGCTGCGTCGGGTCGTCAGGAGAAGTCTGGTGCCAATGTATTAGCGGGGCCTGTAGGATCACCGGGGCCTGTGGGGGTGGTTGTTCTCCGGGTGGCCCCTGGGATGTCTCCTTTCTCGGTGCGATGGCGGATGGCACCATGGCTCCGTATGTCTCGCATCCACCACGCAAGTTCATCTCGCCGCAAGAGATGGAACTACATTAAAAGAGTACAGAATCAAATCGGATTTAGATGTTCAAATAATTAAATACAAAGGAGTTTCAAAGGCGATGATCAAGGTGGATGAGATCTAATAATTTCTATCCTATTGCAGGCTCGCTGGGTATGTTACCATACCACAAGCGATAAACAGGACCTGCATGGGCCACCACTAAAATCATGTCATGCCCAAGTCCCAAAATATATGGAACCAGGCCACGTGGCATTGGCCAGCTGACAAATCTCCAAGAATATCCTAATTTAATGGATCCTAACAAAGCGTGCTAAGCTGTCCTAAATCTAACAAGTCTAATATCAACAACAGGCAGAGTCTAATCTCATCCACAAATATAGCAAGAAAAATACTGAAATAAAAGACTGGAATATAAGAACATAGTCGAATGTCATAGTACAACCCAAAATATGTCCGGTGGGAACAAATCCACTACAAATGATAAAAATAGAGTACTGAAGACTGAAATAAGAGTGTGACTGAAATAACTGCTAACTAGATAAGAAGCTCCAGTCCTAGGCGGAAGGCCTACCAAGATGATCAGGGAAACTCCGATGGAAGGACCTCTAGCTCCTCCTCTAGAGCGTACCTCGTCTCCACACCTGGTCCGTACACAGTAGGGTAGTACGCCTCGTCCAGATCTGAAAGAGAACCAGGTCCTCAGAGGGACGTAACAAGATACAAAATGTATGCCAGATATAGTACTGAATAAAATAAAGGGGTATGCTAACCATCTAAGTGAATGCAATGTAAGGACAACCTCGGAACGTATAGGTAGGTGTAGGCATAACGTCCAACGTCCTCCAGAGTGTGGTATCTGTAATGTCCATCATTCCGAAGAATGAGGTATCTGTATATGTATAACGTCCAACACTCTAAACGACGTGGTATCTGCAATATATATACGTCCGTAACACTCCGAAGAGCGCGGTGTCTGAATATAGGAAGTCATCGGGTCTGTGGCTCCTCTGGATATCACGGAGTCCGATGTGTGTATCCCATACATTTATCAATTGTCCTCCCTGCCCAATGTGGAAACACAAGTTGTAAACCCCCTCACCCAAAATAGGTATTTTGTGTGTATTTTATATTATTATATTTATTATAGATGTTGAATTTCTTTAGAGTATTCTTTTAGTTAATTAGAAAATAAATTTCTTGATATATTTACTTATATAAATATTTATTTAGAATTATTTTAGGTTATTTTAGATTTTGGATATTTGTTAGAATTTTTGGTAATTAAAACTTAGGAAACATAAATTTTTAGGACTTCCATGATTTACTATGAGACCATACTTGAATGTTGTTACTACCAAACATTTATTTTAGAGTTAAAATATTTAAATATAATTTTTTGTAATTTATTTAGAATTTTAAGTAATTATTGGATTTTTGGAATTATTGAGGATTTATTTGGATATATAAAGTCTTAATATTAGATAGATGCTAATTTAGTGTTAATAGATATTAATAAGATTATATATAAATTATTTGTATTATCTTTAATTCTATTTAAGATTATAAATTATTGAGATGAACTCAAACTCTATTTTAAATTAATTCAAATCCTGAGCCTACTAGGAAAACAACTTCATGCATATCCTATCCTTATTTAAACTGATCCTAATCATATCTAAATTAGCCAATCCTAGTCTTATTCAATTAAATAATCTTCACCATTATAAATACATATTAGACTTATGAAATAAACTTATCTTTCATATTTTTATCGATATCTCCTAGCTCCGGACTTCAAACGTGCTCCAGTTTTTTTTGTTAGAATCATATCAAGGTTAGTTTTCTGAATATATAAATTATTTCAGTAATTTCAGAACCTATTTTTTCAGAATATTCCGAAAGTGCCAGCTGTCCAAAATCAGACGCATTTTTGTATTTTCGAGATTTTGGAAGATTCTTAACTCAAAATTATGAACCGTTTAAAGTTTCGGAAAGCTGACATAATAAACTTCCAGAAAAGTATTTTCTAGAATTTAAAATATAATTTTATTCTACTGTAAAAAATTTGTACAACGTAGACGTAAATAGGAAATCACCGAAAACTGTCATCTGTGCGCCCTTGTGGCCATAACTCTTTACCGACTTATGATTTTATGAAACTATCAATTTTAGCATTCATTTAGCATTAAAATCTATAGGATTCCATACACAAATCCAGAATTTGAGTTAGTTGACTTTTTGGTCAACGGATTGCCTCGATTTGCGTACCATGAATCACAAATCCGTAAAGTTGACTTTCTTTGGACCAAAATGAGGGTTTAACAATAAAATCAGATTATAATAAGATTAAAAATACTATTTTAGGTTATTTATTCAGAATTAAAAATTAATTAAAATGGAGGAACCTATTCACCCACTTTTGTAACCTAACTTGTTTAATTTATGTGACGGATAGATCGGACGACGCCTTGAGTTGTGACTTCATCCTTTTTCAGAGCAGGCAAGTATACCTTACCATTGTACTGTTATTTATATTCCATATGTTGCATGCATCTTTATTTTCTGTCTTTAGTTCATATATTTTAACTGTTATATAAAATGCACGCGACGGTGTCGTCGCGGTATATTTTTATTTATGTATTTGCATTGACCTTGTTTATGAGACTACTCCATTGTCACGTAGCATCTTTAGGTTCATTGGCCGTGACACAATTGTTACACGAGTTGTGAGTCTCATATAGATCATGGACTGGCGTGCAGGGTTTGGCCTCCTGTACGTGTGGGCCGTGCGTTAGGAATAACTGCTGTTAGAAACTTTGCATGCTATTAGACTTAGCAGTTATTAGAGGTCTAGGGGCATAGCCTATTGTAGTACGGTGGTCCCATCCTTGTCCTTGTTTGGTTGCAGGATTGAGTCAGGGTACTAAGGATAGGCTATGAACCATATTGTGTTATGGATGTGACATACTTAGAGCATGGGGTGGAAAGAACAACAAGTACCGCATTTGAGCTCCGTTGCACTTTTTTCTGTGTGCCCGGATTCTCCACCGGAGATACGGGTGGTGATGACCCTTATATATATTATGTACATTGGCAGGCCTCTGCCGTTCAAAAGACGACGTACCTTTGGGCCCCTGGATCCCCAAAAGGAAATCATGCCAAATCCCAGTTTTCAGCCAGATAGCTCACTTGTGGGGAAAGTTGTTCTTAACTGCATTCACTTAGACGGTTAGACGACCCCTTTGGATATTTATTTCAGTACTTTATTGGCATGTGTTTAAGTATCTTGTTATGTCCCTTTGAGGACCTGGTCCCCTGCCAGGTGTATCTGTTCTTGAGTATTCGCAGGAGCGCAGATTCGGATGGTTACAGATGTTTCGAGGATGTCTTCTCTTCGAGCCCGTAATTGTTAGCTGGTATTCTCATATTGTGTTTGATTGTGTTGTACTCATATTGTATTTTCTCTTATATTCGAGTTGGTAGTGGATTTGTTTGCATCCAACTATCATTCTTAGATACTTCTTATTGAGATCTAGTTTCACAGATACTGGTTATTTATTTATATTTGATTTTCTGTGGATGAGATTTAGATTGTAGCCTGTGACTTGTGACATATGTTTATACCGCTTGTGGATTTGATATTCATATTACAGCGTATGTGTGGATTTGGTTTCCATATATTGGAGTTGCCATATCCATACGGCTGGCATGCTTACGTGTCCTAGTCCTACGTATTTTTGGGACTGGGATGTGACACAAGTCGAATACACGATATGAGAATCCCGTATCTATATGCCAAGTCACAGCTAACTATATTACTCTAGATTACGTGCTAGTCCGTGATGCATGCCGTACGCACCGATAGCGAATCGGGTACGCGGACCCGTATCCCAACATGAATGTACCATCGTGATACGTGTATAGTATCACGGTCTAGGAAGATATCAGAATATCCTTACAGCAATAGGTGAGTCAACTAGCAACTAGGTCAAGTACACTACTCATCGACGCATTCGTCGACTGCACCCGAGTCAATCTCGGACGCACACAGTTTATGTATATTGCAACATTTATCATTTAAATTTAAACAGTAATCCAGCAAGGTATACTTGCCTGTGTCTGGTAGCTGCAAAAGCCAATGTCCTGCTCCTGAAGCCTCGGTTGTACGGTCCAGCAGTCCTATATGATATAATAATATCAACATCAGGCACTTACAACAGTATGACTAAGACATACTACTTGCAGCAATAACTGACACAGGGTCTTGACTGTACATCTAGTGGGACCATGTATGACATATATTTATATATATATATATATATCACATATATACATATATGTACACTAATACATATTTAAATATACTAAAATAATATGTATGTTTAATAGTACATTTAAAATAACATCTTTATATTTTACTTAATAACACACCAATACATATGTATATATACACATATTAATTAATATATATAAATACATAATACCATATATATAATTTAATACATAGACATATATAATAATTTATGTACATAAGTAAATATACACAACATATTTATATGTATATACACAATATATTTATATATATTTAAATATATATGTATATTCATATACATACCAATATTCACAAGTATATATATATATATTTATATATATATACCCATATTTATATACTAAGTACACAATATATATTAATATATATATGTATGCATATACATATATTTATTACACTAATATACTAAATACATAAGGTATATATATCTTTATATATATATACATATATTTATATACACAAAATACATATATACTTATATATACACAAAATAATAAATATACCAACCAATATATATATTTATATATTTACACAACATATAATAATTATGTAATATACCAATACATAAAATATATTTCTGAAATATATACATACATTTATATATATATATATATATATATATATATATATATATATATATATATATATATATATATATATATATACACATATACATATACATATACATATACATATTAGGTATTAATATATATAAAGTATTTAAATTCAAGTATATATTGCATACTATGTATATACGTACTGTTTATTATGAAATACGTACTATAAACTCCCTCACCCAAAAAAGGTATTTTGTGTATATTTTATATTATTATATTTATTATAGATGTTGAATTTATTTAGAGTATTCTCTTAGTTAATTAGAAAATAATTTTTTTTGTATATTTACTTATATAAATATTTATTTAAAATTATTTTTAGGCTATTTTAGATTATTGGGATTTTTCTATAATTTTTAATTAATTAAAAACTAGTAACACTAATTTTCTAGGACTTTGAAGAATTTATTTTATATTCAAACCTAATTAAAAATATCCCAAACTTTTATTTTAGGTTCTAAATAATAAAATATATTTTCTAGAATTTTTTGGAAATTTTCTGATTATTTTTAGCATTTATTTTGAGTTAATTATGAAAAACAGAATTAAAAACTAATTTCTGAAAAAAATCCAAAAAGTAATTAATTCTGCCCAGTCAGCAAACAGGGGGCCCACCTGTCAGCCTCCCGCAGCGAACAGTGCCGGGCCCACCTGTCAGTGACCGCGGGGAGAAGTCGAGCCGAGCCGAGCCGATCCGCGTCCTAGTCCGAGTCGGACTCAGCTGAGCCGAGCCGCGTGAATATCTGACCGTTCGATCTGAGCGGGGAGCCACGGATAGCTGCCATATGGCAGAATCCGAGCCACGACTGCTCTTTCTCTCTCCTCTCTATATATAATAGTTTAAGTTATTTTCTAGGGTTGTTCTTGAGCCGATTTTTGGAGAATTGCCATCTAGGGTTCCTTCATTTTCCAGAGGCCGTTTTGCATAGCTCCGGACTCCAAACGAGGCCTAGTTTCTTGCGTTAGAAAGATATTGAGGTTAGCTTTCTGATTATATAAATTGTTTTTCTAAAATATTACTATTAAATTCTGAAAAATTCGTAGAGCATAATATGTCCGAAAATAGACGTGTTTTGATGTTTTCACAATTCCAGGAGAACCCGGAATCAGAATCATAAACCGTTTAAAGTTTCAGAAAGCTAATGTCGAGATCATAGACATATATTTTTCCCAGAATTTAATTCGAAGTATTTACATACTATTAATTCTGTAGAACTTCTAGGTTAGAATTTAACCATCGGTGCACAATACAAAATTTGTATGTGCCATAATTTCCAAACGAATTTGAATTCGGACGAGCCATAAATTCCAGCATATTTTTGATGCTGAAATCTACAAGAAATCATGCATGAAAGTTGAGTTTGTGTCGGTTGACTTTTCGGTCAATAGATCGCCTCAATTTGCGTGCCATGAGTCTCGAGTTGATAAAATTTAGTTCTTTGGACAAAATTAGGGTTTAACAATAAAATTAGATTATAATAAGATTAAAAATACTATTTTAGGTTATTTTATTCAAAATTAAAATAGATTAAATGGAAGAACCTATTTACCCACTTTTGTAACCTAACTTGTTTAATTTATGTGAAGGGTAGATCGGACGACGCCTTGAGTTGGAACTTCATCCTTTTTAGACCAGGCAAGATACCTTGCCAAATTGCTTACAGTATTTTGCATGCTTAGTATATTTCTGTATATTTATTACATTTTTGTATATTTCTTGCATGTGTAGTTTTCTTTCAGTCATTACTATGTATTAGATATGTTGACACACACATGGCACTTAGTATCATCGAGGACAATCATTAGGCGTATGGGCTTTTAACCACTCTGATGAACCGTAGTAACTAGCACGCACTATGGTAGTCGTGTCCGATGGTCGCTACCCCCGCGGTATGTTGATTGATGGAGTCTGAGGGTCGCTACCCCCGCGGTATGCCGGCTGATGATGTCCACTGACGAGCGTGAGGTTGTGAGGATTAGATCGAGTAGCCTACCCTTGCCCATACGTCGAAAAGTTGTCCTCATTTGCATTCATATAGATATCTTGTACAGCGTACTTATTTATTTTCAAATAATATGCATTTTTACTGTATTCAAGTTGGCTCGCTTTTCTGTATCTTGTTACGTCTCTCTGAGGACCTGGTCCTCTGCCAGGTGTATATGTTCTTGAGTATTTACAGGAGCGCAGATTTGGATGGTTATATATATTTCGTGGATGTCCTCTCTTCGAGCCCGTGATTGCTAGCTGGTATTCTTATATGGTGTTGTTGTGTTGTACTTATTTTGTATTTGCTCTTACATTAGAGTTGGTAGTGGATTTGTTTTCATCCAACTATCATCCTTAGATACTTATGTTGAGATCTAGTTATATAGATGCTGGTTATTCATTTATATTGATTTTCTGTGGATGAGATTTAGATTGTACCCTGTGACTTGTGACATATGTTTATACCACTTGTGGATTTTATATTCATATTACAGCGTACGTATGGGTTTGGTTTCCATATATTGGAGTTGCCATATCCATGCGGCTGGCATGCTTACGTGTTCCTAGTCCTACATATTTTGGGACTGGGGCGTGACACGTACATATATATATTTATATTATATATAAAATATACTCAGAATATAGTAATACAGTATATACACATAAGTATATACATAAATACTAAGAAATACAGAATAATATATATATAATATACATAATACATATTTAAATACTAGGATAAAATACAGAACCCTATATATATACATGTATATAACCATTGCAACACTAAATACATATATAAATAATAGTATAAATACATAAAATGTTATACCTATATGTTTATC
This sequence comes from Iris macrosiphon, assembly GCA_036927795.1. NCBI lineage: Eukaryota > Viridiplantae > Streptophyta > Magnoliopsida > Asparagales > Iridaceae > Iris > Iris macrosiphon. The sequence goes on along the minus strand of JAYESA010000016.1, from coordinate 133,032,147 downwards.
AGGCCGAGGGGGATCCGGTGACTGATCGTCGACGGCGGGGGTGGCCGGGCGGAGCTCCTGCAGCGCTCGGGGAGTTCAGCAGCAGCAGCAGCGGCTTGGGGTCGTCTGTGCTGCGGGGTCGGGGGCGGCCAGCTGAGGCATCGACCGGGGCTGAAACTCGGCGGGGACGGAGGTGGCTGTCTGGGGAGGAGGTCGGCCAAGTATGGCGGCCTGGCATGCTGCGGTGGCGGAGTGGTTGGAGCTCGGGTGGTCGGGTTAGCTCGGGGGAGGGTGAGCTCGGGTTGAGGAGGGTGGCTTTGGCGGTGGCTGTAGGCAGACTTGGTGGCGGGTGGCGGTGGCTGGAGGTAGGGGAAGGGTCGCCGGAGGGGGTTGGGTCCTTGCGGGGGTGGCCGGAGGCGGGTGTTGGCCGGAAGAGGGCGGCGGGGTGATGGGCAGGGGTCGTGCTGGGTTAGTGAAGGTTTAGTGGAAATAGGGTTTTGATGGGTATTTCTAGGTTTGTGTTAATTTAATGTGATATAACTTGATGTATATGTAGGAGAGAGAGTGTGGGGGGGGGCTGCCTTGGGATTAGGGCCGGCTGCTAGTGTCTAGGGTTGTGTGAGGAGGGTCTCCACATGTTGGACAAGGGGCTAGGATCCGCAAGCTAAACATACTTTCCTTTTTCGTCTGCACTCGTCCTCAATATGGCCTCACTTGCGACAATATTGACAGATCGGTAGTGCCTGTGGAGATGCTCTTGATGGCTGGTGCATGTGAGGTCTCTTTGTAGCTTCTTCTTGTGGTGCCCCGGCTGGTGCTGATGTGGATGGCCGCTTCAGACTGGTCACTCTCCTGATGACGCGCTCCATGCGTCGTGCTGCAGCAAGGACGTCCGGGTAAGATGTAGGTGCAACGGATCCAATCAGTTTCTGTAGCTCAATGTTTAGTCCGTCGAAGAACTTCTCGGCCTTCTCTTCTTCCATCGGGATCAATGTTGGGGCGAAACGACTTAGATGAATGAACTCAGCGTTGTACTCTTCCACCATCTTAGCATCCTGAGTGAGGTGATTAAACTTGTCCCGAAGTTCTGATCGAGCGATAGCTGGAATGTGCATCTCCTGGAAGAGTCTAGAGAACTCTTCCTAAGTGACTCGGTCTGGTCCGAGCCGTGTCTCCTCGGATAGCCACCAATGATGTGTATTGTTTGTCAACTGCATTCTGACGGCAGTCATCCAACGTTCTCTTGGAAGCTCGGCTGCTTCTAATTGATGTTGAGTGTTGGTGAGCCACTCATGAACTTCTGTGGGCTCCTCTTTGCCTGAGAAGGTACGGGGCTTCAGCTGGCGAAAATCAGTGATAGAGCCCGTCATTGGCCGTCGTGCTGGTAGACCTGCCTGCTCTAGTGCGGTTACCAGGCTGCGACTCAAAGCCTCTTGTTGAGCTTGCATTATTGCATAGATCATTTGAAACATCTGCTGCCCGTCCATGGCCTGCCCTGGTGGAATTACGGACATTGGTGGAGGAATTTGCGTCGATGTTGGAATGTTATTTTGTTGGATTCCCGAGGCATGTTGTTGAGCTGATTGTCCTCCATCCACTAGTGTTACTTCATCTTCGTTGGTTACCACAGTATCTCGTGGTGATGTTATGGGAGTCTCATCGTTTGCTCGTGAATCCATAACCCTACAACCAAATAAACAATAAGAGGCGCACAGGAATCAAGGCAGGATGCAAGTCAAGAAATTAATTCGAATTCGATATGGATATCAAGAACGTTTCAAGCAAGTGAATGAGATCCTAAAAACTTATTCTATTTTTATTGCAGGCCTGTTCGGTCCCTAAGTTGAAACCGAACAATTTAGTCGTAGACCTGCATGGGCCACCATAAAAATGTGTCACGACCCGCACCCAGATAATTCAGGCACCGGTTCGCGAGTACGTCCAGCCAACGCCGCAGTGTCGGCGGTAGTACGCTGTCTAGATCATATTCACAGGTAATTTAAAATCTAGCTCATTCACAAGAATAAATAGGCAAGGATAATAACAGAAAATAGGAATGCTAAGATTTCATAAGATAAATTTTGTGACATCCAAATCCACAGTTTAATACAGAACCAGAAGATAATTCGGAGACAAACCCGAGTACTATGCTGAAAGAAAATACTAGCTAACTGGCTAACTACTCCTCAAAAGTAGTCTCCTGAGTAGGAACCGGCTCCTCAATAGTATCATCTGCTACGTCATATGGGCCATAAAAGGTGGGGGCATAGTCCTCATCATCGCCTAAATGTCAACGGATCCAGTCAGGAAAGGAGCAAAGTACCAATACACAACAAAGCTTAAACTAAATAATTATGACAAGTAGTAAAAAATGACTAAGTATCACGATAGAAATTATACATAATAAGTAGTAAAATTAATTAAGGGTTAGTTGCTATAAATCAGGGATATGAGTAAAATAGGAAGATAATGAGACAAGAAAATGGAACTGCAACAAGACAAAGAAACTATGTGTGTGAAATTGTGTATTTAGAATACATAGTTGGCATGTAGGGGGTTATAAAGCTAATAAGGCACGTCATAGATGGCTAGCAGTCAGGAACAATCGAGTATAAGGCTGATGGTACAGTCGCGTACTCAACAACTAGCAGTCATGACATGGTGGAAAGGATAGACCACATGCCTCCTAGTATCCTTCCTCCCGACACAAAAATTGAGACATGAAATCCAAATTCTAACACTAAGTGTAATCATCCAATGGTGCTAGTAGAACAAGGAACTAATTATCATAATATAAAGAATAAACTTGAAGTGCAGGTATTTGCCTGATGTTTGGATTCCAACTACGGTTCTGTCCTCGGAAAATTTCCAGATATCCCTCCGGATGCTGAAATAATCATTACCATCATGCTCAGAAGATATCAAATAGCTAGAAATGCTTGTCCTTGAGTCCAATTTGGACACAGGGGCAAAAATAACAATTTTGGGTCAAAACGGAGTCCGCATATGAGCCCGCTTTGCACCGAAAAATGTGTCAGGGTCAAAGGTATCCAAATTTGCCAAACTTAGTGTCAACAGGTCAGGAACGATGATACAAACCCAACAGAACTTCCAGAATTGAATTCCGATGAGCCGATCACAAAATCGCCCGTCAGTGGAGCCTGTAGGGCCCACGACACGCGATTTTGTCAACGTTCTCAGAATTGAACCAAACTTGGGTCACCGGACCAGCGTATCGCTACGAGTCCGATGGCACAAGTTTCGTTTCAATCCGACGTGTGTACACAAAGTTAGGACACGATTCAGAAAAGTCGGATATGGGGCATTGTCCGCGGATACGCACTGATTTCGGTGTGCACGCGCATCCGAATCAGCTTCTGCAAAATCCTGCACGTCCGTATCAACGACGCGCACGTATCTGCGAAGACCGCGCGCGACCAAGTCGTCCCGTTTGGCGGGGCGTACCCAGTTCCGGGGTGAATCAGGACATTGTTTTCCTGTTTTTGGATCGTGGTTCGCGATCGCCACAGGACGCGATGCCCCAAGCGGGTTACACGGGCACCGAGAGGGTCACGCAGGGTTGGCAACGCAACAGACGGAATCAAAATCGGATAAACGAGCAGGAAGATACGCGTACCTGAACAGGGTCCAAAAAACTCAAAAAATTTGTGTCCGACACGTGTCCGACACACGTGTCCGCGTCCTAGGGTTAGGGTTCTGTGGAGTTCAGGCGGCCGGAGGCGGGCGGCATTGCGGTGGGGGAGGCCGGCGGAGGAGGCTGGGGGCGCGGAGACGGCGCGGCGGCGCACAGGCGGCTGGGCGGAGCGGGTGACGGCGGCGCAGCGGTCGGCCGGAGGGGCTGTGGGCCTGCTGGGGGAGGAGGAAGAGTGGGGAGCTGCGGCGGTGGCGCATCGTCGGTGAAGCGGCGCTGGGTGGCGCAGGACACGGCGGGTGGCGGCCGGAGTCGGGAGGAGCGCAGCGGGGAGGGGTGACCGGAGAGGGCTGGGGAGAGGGTTTATATAGGCGGGCGCAGCGTCGGGGGGCCGAGGGAGGCGGCCAGGTGGCGTCGTGGCCGCGGGGCGCGGGGCATGGGCCGGGCGGAGCGGCGGGCGGCGCGGCCGGCGAAAGCGGCGGGAGAATCGGGCCGCTGAGGCGTGGGGGAAGAAGCTGGTTCACGGGTCGGGTGCGGGTGCGGGTGGACCCGACTCGACCCGTTAGCAAACGGGCTGGGCTGGGCCTGGCTAAGGGTTGGTTTTAGTTTAAAAATTAAATAATAATAATTAGAATAAATAATAAAAACAGTTTTTAGGTGATAAAAAAAAATAGGTCCGGGGCCCAATAAATTCCAGAAAAATTACCCAAGTCCAATTTTTCATTTTACACCCAAAAATATTATTTTCATAATATTTTAATATTATTTATTATTATTTAATAATTAAAATCCTGAATTTTAATTACGAAAAAATCCCAGAAAAATTCCAAAAAATTGTGAAAAATCCAAATTTAAAATTCTTGAAAAATTAGGGGGTTTACACGAGCTAACCCAACTATACCAATCAACACGTTATTTATATCAAACATGTATATTATTTGTGGTCTTTCTATCTTGCCTTAGTTCATTTTACAAGCAAACAGTATATATATAGAAATTACTGAAATGAATTTGCTACCGTTCGGTGACTTTTACCTACCCGTCTGAACCACCTACACAATACTTTCCATGTCCTTCCCTGCCACGAAGACACAAGTTAGCTTGCACAGGTTTAAATGTACGAAGAGATCACTGGCATAATGCCATAAAGGATGGGTCATAGTACATGAATGAAATAACAAGTAACACAATGAACAGGGGCGTCACAGGTCATCCATCCGAAACAGGCGACTATTCAGGAGTTTCGTCCGGACCGGATCTGTGCCAGTGCCCCAGCGACCGTCCGTAGGAACTAAGACCTTGTGCACAAGTTATCCGTGATCAAGCGTATTCCACTAAGTTATCAATTGAGGCAATTCAGGGCATTACAGGCACAGGACAAGTAACGGGGCAAGATCTAGTTTTGCATAGTCTTCGTGTTCAGTTTATTGCATGGCAGGATAAGTTCTATACACAACACAATTTATAGAAGAAGTATACATTCTAACTTAAAATTTATGCATATGAAGAAAATTCAAAACGAACTAGCACGCAATAAGATAACCGCTCACAAGTTGATTGACAAGCATAAAGTAGTCCAAGTCTATTCATTTTTATCTTGACATCTTTTAGTTATTATGGTATCGTTTGATCGGGGCAAGCAAGAATACAAAATTTTAGATGTGAAGACTTGGAAGAAGGGTCAACTGAATCAAATATAAGCCACTCACCAGTTAGTTGGAAGGAGAAAAGGAAAGATGTGCTTCAAGACTCCGCTCGTACGTCGTCTACCGCTCGATCACCTATATTGCCACAACAACTAATAAATACCTCTTTCTCTCTTTCCGAGCTCGCAATTGAAGTGCAGTTCAACAAACGAAAACAATAAAATCCAACGAAACTGTTCAAAAAAATGCAACAAATCCGAAAACCAACTCAAAGCACGAAAGCAACAAAGCGACAGCGATATCTAGGCAAGAAAACTTGCAGCGGAGCTGTCCCTCTTGACTCTATCGCTAAGTCGATCCTCGGGGTACGGTCCACTGAATATGGAAATCGATTCCGAAGAAGCAAATCCATAACGAGGATGAGTTCTTGATATAATCTATTCCGATCGAACGATACCGTTTGTATTTCTTAACCGCGCTCCCCGAATAGGGAGAACGGGGTACCACATATGGTATCCACGATCTGAATCCAGTTGGAAGATATTATTGAGTACTGGTGGAGTATAGAGCACCCAAAGGATTCAGATGATATAATAACTTGGGGGGGAGTTTAAGAAGAAGTTTGAAGGAAGATTCTTTCCGAAATCGGCTAAAATAGAGTTAGAACGATAGTTCACTCATTTGAAGTGAGGAAAGCTCACGATAGACGAGTATACTACAGAATTTTCCAAGCTAAGTCATTTTGCTTCAAGTATGATAGCCGGTGAGGAAACCAAGGTATCTAGATTTCTGGAAGGATTATAGAGCCAACTAAAGATCAGAGTCGCCTCATATCGGTGTCAAATATATCCAGAAGTAACTGAAGCTCCAAGAAGCCAGGAAAGCATGTTGAATGAAGAGCAACTATTTTGATCTCAAACTTTGAAGAGGACTTTGGAGATAGGAGTTTTATCCTCGAGGAACCTATGGCAAGTACCATTTCGATCTCAAACGCTCTTAAGTTGGTACTTCGGGAAGACCAGTTATTTGTAATTTCTGTCAGAAACCTGGACACACGAAAAATAATTGTAGAAAACCCATGGGTCTCTGTTTAAGGTGTGGATCAAATAATCATCAGGTTGGTCAGTGCCCACAACCATCAACCTTGGGGCTAGTAATACAAAACCCGCATCAAGAACCATGACCCACATTCCGAAAAAAAAATATCAGGCCCGTATTTCAAGGAAATTGTCCTCGACCTCTGATACAAGTACTAATACCTTAAGCTATGTTAACTTATGTGAACCAACGAAGACCACCAATCGCATCCAAGCCTACCAATTCCAGCAGGCCCAGAAGGCAAAACAGCCTCAGACTGGAAAGAAGAAGAAACAATGACAAGCATTTATGATGGATGCTGATAAAACGGAACTAGCCAAAAAAGTTGTGACATGTACTATCCTAGTTTCAGCTTGTCCAGCATCAATATTATTTGATTCTGAGATGACACATTCATTTATAGCATCTACATTTATAGCTCTACATAAAATAGAATCTCAACCATTACTTAAAAAAATGAAAATTCTTACGGGTAATGCACAGTAGAAGTTAGTCGGGTTTGTAGAGCATGTCCAGTTAAGTTAGGTGGTAGAGCTTTTCGGGTAAGATTATTAGTCTTTCCAATGAATAATTATGATATAGTACTTATAATAGATTGGTTGGCCAAGACATTAGCTAGTATAGATTATGGCCAAGGGAATGTTTCATTCTAACTCCCTGATGGAGAAATATATGAATTTGTTCGAGACCAAAAATAATTTAATACCGAGGAACTGGAAAAATTTGAATAACCAGTTCGAGGAAGATTTCATGAACTAGAGGAAGAACAATTTCCAAGAATAGTAAAAGATTTTAAATATGTATTTCCAGAAGAGTTACCAGGATTACCACCAGATAGATCAGTAAAATTTTCTATCAATTTGGTACCTGGAGCAGCACCTATAGCTAAAAAAAAACCCAATGAAAAAAGAGGAATTGGCTGAGTTAAACAAGCAAATAAAAGAATTATTATTAGAAGGGTTTATTCAGCCCAGTGCTTCGCCATGGGGTGGCACCAGTGCTATTTATGAAAAAGAAAGACTGGATCCTATGACTGGTAATTGATTATAAAACCTTAAATGAAGTAACAATAAAAAATACCCCTTACCCAGAATTGATGAACTATTTGATCAATTAGGAGAAGCCAAGATATTCTCAAAGATTGATTTGAGATCTGGATATCATCAAGTAAAGGTCAAAAAGATGATGTTCAAAAAATAGTTTTTAGAACTCATTATGGACATTACAAGTTTCTAGTTATGCCATTTAGGGTAACTAATGTTCCTGTTATATTTATGGATCTGATAATCGAATATTTTATCAATATTTGGATAAATTCGTAATCATATTCATTGACGACATTTTTATAAATTTGAAAAATGAAGAAGAACATAAAGAGCATTTGAGGATAGTTTACAAACTCTAAGGCATGAGCAATTATATGCTAAACTCAGTAAATATAAATTTTGGTTAGGTCATAGATCATTTCTAGCCCACATTATCAGTAGAGAAGGTATTTCAGTTGATCCAAAGAAGGTAGAAGCTGTTAAATCCCGGTCAACAGCAAAATCTGTAGCACAAATTTGAAGTTTCTAGGATTAGCTGGATACTTTAGGAGATTCGTGGAAAATTTCTTGAGAATCGCAGAGCCATTAACTCGACTGACCCAAAAATAAGAAAAGTTTAATTGGACGGAGAAATGACAGGCAGCTTTTGATGAACTAAAGGAAAGATTGATTTTGGCACATGTACTAGCATTACCGTCTGGATCAGGATAATACGAGATATATAGTGATATATCGGGTATAGAGCTAGATTGTGTATTAATGCAGCATGGAAGAGTTATAGCCTATGCCTCTCGACAACTGAAGCAGCATGGGAGAAATTATCAAACTCATGATTTGGAACTCGCAGCTGTAGTATTTGCACTTAAATTATGGCGACATTACTTATATAGAGAAAAAAATCAAGATATATACAAATCATAAAAGTCTGAAGTATGTGTTTACTCAGAAGGAAATTAATATAAGGCAAAGGAGATGGTTGAAATTACTTAAAGATTTTGATATAAAATTAGAATATCATCCGGGTAAAGCAAATAAAGAGGTGGATTCTTTGAGCAGAAGACTAATGGCATTCTTTATGAGTAACCCAAAAAAAATTCTTGAGGACTTAAGAAATATGGGAATCGAAGTAATATATCCAATATCAGAAGGTTTGTGGAAAAAATTACAAGTACAGTCCTCTCTAGTAGACAGAATCAAGAAAGCTCAACAAAGAGATTCTAAACTCCAAAAAGTGTGGAAACAAACAAAAGAAGGACTTCAGACTGGAATGAGAAAGCATCCAGACATATCATTAAGATTTGTGGATCGATTGTCCGTGTCCAGTGGAAATTTAAGAACAGAGGTCATGACAGAAGCTCATAACTCTCAATATTTCATCCATCCAGGAAGTACTAAGATGTATAAGGATTTGAAACAAACTTTTTGGTGGCATGGAATGAAATGAGAGATTGCTAGATTTGTATCCTGATGTCTTGTCTGTCAGCAAGTGAAAGCAGAACTCCAAAGGATAGCAGGCCTTCTTCAACAGTAAAACCCCTAATTTTAAAAATCGTATTAATTATTTAAATAATTATTTAACTATTTTATAGTATTTATTAGCTAATTAGAAGAAATAGAATTTATTGGAATTTTTATTTCTAGACGATTATGCAATAGAGAATTTACGGAGCAATTATAATTTTACCTTAATTATTTTTATGTAGGAGACCCTGTGGACAGTTGATAGATTAATTGTAAGCTCTAAATAAATTTTTAGAATTTTCTATATATATATATATATATATATATATATATATATATATATATATATATATATATATATATATAATGTTTATTAAAAGAAATAAGAAAGAAAAGAATAAGAAATGGAATAAGAAAAGAAATTAAGAATGAATAAAAGGAAAAAGAAAAAGAAAGAAAGAAAAGAATTAAAAAATGGATTAAAACCCATACCCAAACCCGCCTAAATCCTACCCTACCCGCTAAGCAACTAAACCCATCCCAAGCCAGCAACATCCGCAACGAATGCACAGCAACCCGCCTATCCCCGCTCCCTACATATATATATATATATCTACTATATAGCCAAACCATAACCCTAAATCTCTTTATCTCCACCTCGACTCTCGACCCAGACTGTCGCGCCGCCACGACACCGCCGCCGTCGTTCACCGGAGGAACCTCCCCGTCCGCCGCTCGTCCGTGACCGCGACCGCACGCCCGCGACAGCGAGTACTGAACATCGAAGCTCTGTTCAGGATTCGTTTTCCGCTCCACCGCTCGACCAAACTCGACCCAGTCTTCACCGTATGTTTACGACCTATCCCCCTTCCAATACTGTGCATTAGTTTACTCAGAACAGCGCGTAACCCTAGGCAAAAATCGAGGTAAAGTTGGCGAAATACGATAACTTTTAGATCGCAGAAAACTACGATAATCATCCATGTTTAAGGACTCGTATCTCCCACCACAGAGATCCGAATTTAGTTTTTCTTTTTGGTATGCGAAGATCACCTAATCTAGATTATTTCCTGTCAATTTTAATATTTTAATTATTACTGTGTGCTGAATTAAATTAGACTAAAAATCCCGAAAACCTACTTTTTTAACTTCCAGAATTTGCGATACGGAGCACACCCCGCCAAACGGGACAGCCTCGTCATATACTAAGTGCACTGAAAGGTGCACATGGTATACCCGGACGTGTGAGCTTCGCGAAAACTGATTCGGATGCGTGTGCGCGTCAGAATCAACCCGTATCCACGAAAATTCTCCGTATCGTGACTTTTGCAAAACCCCATGTCATTTAGTGTACCCTGGTCAGAATATGACGAAACTTGTGTCATTGGACTCGTGGTATCGCGCTGGTCCTGTGATCCAATTTTTACATAATTTTGAGACAGTTGACCAAGTCGCCTATTGGCGGGCCCCGCAGTTGATTTTTTGGGCAAATTTGTGTTCGGCTTACCGGAATCAAAAATTGGACATACCGTTGAGTTCGTACTGGCATTTAGAGTTTATTTGACCTATAATTTATCCCAATTAGAGACCTTTATCCTTGGCACGCTTTTCGGTGTAAAGTGGGCCACATGTGGACCCCACTTTGACCCAAAATTACTGTTTTGCCCCTTTGTCCAAATTGGACGAAAGGGTAGTAATTTCTAGCTATCTCGCTGATTCTGAAAATGTTGGTGATATCTATTTCAGTATCCGGAGACGTTTGTTCGGAGGCCTTAGTTCCTGATCTCGTGTCTTTGACATCTGGACGCTTATACTTTACAGATTTCTTGCTAGGCAAGTATACCTTGCCATTGTACTTTTTTTACATTCTATATGATGCATGCATGTCTTATTTCTTCTTATTTAGTTCATATATTTTAAACTTCTATATAAACTGTGCGTCCAAGGAAACTTGGGTGCAACGACGACGACGTCGTATTCTGTTTTTATTTATGTATATGCATTGACCTACTTTATGAGACCACCCCATTATCATGAGGCATTCTTATGTTTCATTGGCCATGAAACTATTCTTACACAAGTGTGAGTCACATGTAGGAGACGAACTTGCGTACTCGGCTGGCCACTGGTACGTATAGGTCGTGCGACGGATAGGGATAACTGTCGATAGAAACTTTGTATGCTAGTAGACCTGTCAGTTATTTAGAGGTTTTATCGTGTCATTGATGTGACATGCTTAGAGCATGGGATGGGGAGAACAACAAGTAAGGCATTTGGGTTCCTTTGCACTTTCCTTGTGTAACCCGTACGCTCCGCCAGAGATGCGCGGTCATGATGACCACTATATATTATATATTATCAGGCGGCCTCTGACGTTTAAAAGACGACATGCTTTTTAGGCCTCTGGATCTCCAAGAGAATCATGTCAATCCCATTTTAGCCATATAGTCCACTTGTTGGAAAGTTATTCTCAAACTGCATTCACTTAGACGGTTAGGCGACCCTATTGGATGTTTACTTTTCAGTACTTTATTGGCATGTTTATATGTATCTTGTTATGTCCATATGAGGACCTGGTACCTTTCCAGATATAGACGGGCAGGAGTATCCACAGGAGTACGGACCCGGACCCGACGCTTCTTATCAGACTGATGAGGTCTTACCCTCGGAGTATCATTGATTTATTGCAGTTGTTAGAGATTCTAGTTGATATTTCTTTTTAGAGACATTTATCTTATAGTAGAGTTGATTCTCTTCTCTCTTTTAGTAGTTTTAGTATAGTCGATTTGTAATAGATTTGTTTCCATCCGACTATCATACTTGAGACTTCCTATTTGATATTCAGCTATTTATTTCCTATTATTTCTTTATTTGTGCTGTGGATGAGATATAGATTGCGTGTGACTTGTTGATAGTATATTACCACTGGTGGATTGGATATTCATGTACAGCGTACGTGTGTATATGGTTTCCATATATTGGAGTTCGTATACATATGGCTGGCGTGTTACGTATTCCTAGTCCTACGTATTTTGGGACTGGGACGTGACATCAACCCTTACCAATACCAGAATGAAAATGAGAGCATATCACAATGGATTTTATGACATAGTTACCTAAGACAAAAAGGGTAATAATACTATATGGGTTATCATAGATAGACTCACTAAGTCAGCTTGATTTTTACCATTCCGGGTGGGGCAAACAACAGAAGTAATGGCAGACATATATATGAAATAGATTGTTAGTTAATACGGTATATCAGTAAGTATAGTTTCAGATAGAGACACCAGGTTTATTTTATATTTCTGGAGAAGTTTGCAAGAGAACCTTGGTACTCAGTTAAAATTCAGTTCTGCTTACCATCCCCAGACAGATGGTCAGTCAGAGAGAATAATTCAAACTCTGGAGGATATGTTCAGAGCCTGTACATTAGACTTTGGAGGATCATGGGACGATCACTTACATTTGGTGGAGTTTTCTTATAATAATAGCTATCAGGCCAGTATTAAGATGGTACCTTTCGAAGCATTATATGGAAGAAAGTGTAGATCACCAGTGTGTTGGACAGATGTAGGAGAAAGGAAATTACTGGGTTCGGAACTGGTAACACAGATAGTGGACAAGGTCAAAGCAATAAGAAATTATTTGCAAGCAGCTCAAGATAGACAGAAGTTGTGGCCTGACAAGCATCGAAGAATATTAGAATTTCAATCTGGTGATCATGTATTCTTGAAGATTTTTCCAATTAAAGGAACAATCAGATTTGGGACTCAAGGAAAGCTAAGTCCAAGATATATTGGACCATTTGATATACTAGAGAAAGTCAGAAGAGTATCTTACAAGGTAGCACAACCCCTAACATTAGAAGGAGTACATAATGTATTCCATGTGTCTCAACTCTGAAGATATGTACCAGATCCAAATCATATATTAGATCATTCAGAAATCACTGTCGGACCAACTCTACGCATCGAGCAACGATATGTTGAAATCTTGGATCATAGAGACAAGATACTTCGAAAACAGACAATTCCATTAGTTCGAGTAGCTTGGAACAAGGACTCTCCCGGAGAATCAACTTGGGAGAAAGAAGTAGACATGCGAAACCAGTATCCGTATTTGTTTCTAAACAAGGTTAGTTATATTTTAATTGTTAATTAAAATTTTGAGGACAAAATTTTTTTCTAAGGAAGGTAGAGTGTCATAGCTGCAATATTTTTTTTCTATTTATTTTTATTTTATTTGATATATATATATATATATATATATATATATATATATATATATATATATATATATATATATATATATATATATATGGGATTTTACAATTTAATTTGCAAAATTGGATATTTGTGCAAATACTAGAATTTGAGGGGCTTACGTGGGTATAACCAAATCAAGGGGGGGGGGCGAAGAAACCAACAGCCCAAACCATAAGGTCCATTCATGAGTAATTTGATACTTGGCATCTCCATCTTCCTTCTTTATTTTCCATGGAGATACTTGACATCATCTCATCCCTCTCCCCATTTCCAGCAAACCAAACACCATTCCACTTAATCACCACCATCAACACTCCATCTCTTCTTTATCCCATCTCCATCTTCTTCCTCCTCTTCCTCAAGTCCACTTCTTCTTCTTCTTCTTCTTCTTCTTCTTCTCCTCCTTATTCCTCTCCATCTTCACCTCCTTCCCTACCTATTTGTTGTTGCCGCTGCTGCAGCGGCTACTGCCGCTGCCCGACCCGCCATCCGCCGCGCCGCCCGCCGCCGGACTCAGCCGCCCACAACCTGCGTCCCCTTCTCCGGCCCCTCCTCTCCTCCGATGACAACTTCCCATACTTCCTTCTCCTTGGTGGATCTTTCAAATCTAGGTATAACTCCTTCTCGTTTCCTTAAAACCTATTTTCTTTCAAAATAAAAACCTAGGTCGGGATGCTTAGATGGGAATGCGTCTAAAAATTTTGGTAATATGTGATAATTGGAAGGAATAAAAAAAATCGAAGATTGATTTCGGTTAGAAGATCAACACCAAAGGCAAGTCCTCTTTCCAAATTATTCTTTTTTGATTTAAATCCAATTAGTATTAATTAATTTAGTAATATTAGATTTCTTAGGTTCATGTATCGTTATGGACACACTTATATGTTTAGAATGATAATCAAGTAATGGTTATGAAATTATGGCAAAGTAATTATTGTATGATTATATATATATATATATATATATATATATATATATATATTTCTTCTTGATCGAATGCTTCTTAGAAATATATATACATATATATACACACAAGTAAAAATATGAGAATGCTATTCTATAAAGTATATTTAGGTTTGATAAAACCTTGTTGTATGTCTAATAATTATATGTATGTGCAATTTATAATTCTATAAATGCATACTTATACAATAACTTTCGGGCTATGATATATTTCTCATGATAATTTAGAAACACTCAAATTTGTTATACAACAAAGTTGACCAATATATCATAAAATAAGTAACTTTTAGAACAAGACAATATAATATATTATGCTTGTCATTACTAATACTATGTGCTGACTAAATAGAAGTTCTAGACATTATTGTATTAACCTATGGACATATTATCACTATCATGACCTAGATTTTGCTAAATATTAGAGAATGAGCCATTTATCTCATATTTTAAATAATATTTTAATTCTGTCCAGATTTAAAAATATGACTATCTAACTTATTTTATTATTTTTGGTTAGCTAAAATAAGTATTTATAGGTACCCGTGATAGATAAAAAACACCTTTTCTCGTCTAGAAATCTGTAAACAATGAAATTAAAAATTAAAATAGTTAATGTTACCGGCATCCGGGGAAGTCGTGCATGAAGCACTGCCCTAAGAGTTAATCCGAGGTCTATGTGCAGGCGTTTCTCGAAAGCTCATAGTGGTAAAAACTCCTGACTATCGATTTTTCTTTGTCGCACACAACTCGGAGAGAGAGATCGAACTTAGCTCTGCCCAGAGCAAGAATTCGGAGGAGAGAATATTGTTGGAGAGAAGAAACAGAGAAAGAGGTTTCACGTAGATGAACAATATTCTGTACAGAAAGAAGGAGAAGACCGCAATATAAAGGCTGACCAAAGACACATCCAATGGACAAGAAATTAAATGGCTCATAAACTAGCCATTAAAGAGCAATAACATAAGAAAAACATAGAGAAAATGATGTCACTTATTTAAAAGGTGGAAAATGAACATGGACATAGGGAGTAATAAATGTCCAACATTCAAAATTTGAATGAGTCAAATCGGTTCAAAAATTAAAGGGGAGCAAAAAGATTTTTGGATCCCAGTCCGAACCCGAAGAGTAAATTAGATCGACATTCGGCGTCCGCAGGTGTGGCCACGTACCCGCACCCGTTACACGTGCCGAACCGAACCGAGCCGAGCGGCGTTGACAACTCGCACGTGTAGCCTAAGGGGTTCCCCACACAACATCTTTAAGAGAGAAATGGAGAAGAACTAATATATAATACAAGGAGGGAGTGGTCCAACCGATGTGGGACTAAAGGAAAAAGTGGAAGTTGAACTTTTGCTCATATACACAGCCAATAATCCCCCCCCCCAAAAGGTCAAGTTTCGAAATAGAAGTGACAAATAAATTAAAAGTGAAGAGTTTCTGGGCAGGTATATACTATGCATAGATAAGATGGACTACAGCCTTGAATCTCACTTAGTGACTAATGTCTTTGTCTAAAGAAGTGCTTGATTGACTATGCCTTGAATCATACTTCTTTTACTAGATTTAGAAAAATAGCACACATAGTATGCTAGAGGTTCTGGGTCTAATGGGTGGCACTTTTGGTTGGCCATGCGCACTTATTCCAAATTCATGAGAGTTGTCTGGGATCGCCCTGTCCCATAGTCGCGGTCTTCACGACCTCTTATATAGGTAAGTCCTTAAGGGTTGGTGATATGTGTCAACCCTGCATATCAGCTAGGACTTATTAAGAGTTTTAAAACTCATCCTAACCATATCACTCAAGAACACTGTCACCATAGGGATGAGGTATCATTGTACTCATGTACAGCCACTTAGGCATTATTGAAAAAAAATTTAATCTTGGGTGAGTGTTGCATAAAAGTCACCTAAGTTTACCTTGTTCCTACCCATTAAACCGGCTTCTTGGGATATCCAGTCAGACTCGGTTGGGTTGCCACTGCTGGTGACTTTACTTATGGGCTCAACCCCATCCCCTTCGATGAATCTAGGGCCAAAGTCCTAGACAGACCCTTCATCAAGTGGTCTGCAAGGTTCTTTTCTGACTTTATATAGTCAAGAACCACATATTTGCCCAATATGCTCTTTATAGAGTTGAAGCGCAGTTGCAGGTGCCTGTTCATCTTAGCATTCACAGAATTATGTTTAGTAGTTCCATAACAGATTTATTATCACAGTTTATAGAAATTGTACGAACAGGACTAATAGAAACAAGTATATGCATAATAAAGTTTTTTAGCCATTCGGCTTCTGTACATGTAGTGTCCAAGGCTATCATTTCGGAGTCTATTGTATTCCTAGCTATGATAGTTTATTTACATGAGCCCCAGGAGATTGCATCTTCTCCTAGAGTAAAAACATATCCAGTAGTGGATTTTACATCATGTGAGTCAGTTACCCAGTTTGTATCTGAATAACAGTCTATGATATCAGGGTATCTAGTATAGTGCAGCATATAATCTAGACTACCCCTAAGATATCTAAATACTCTTTCTAATGTTGTCCAATGTAACTGATATGGGTTACTAGTATATCTACTTAGTCTCCCAATAGCAAATACAATATCAGGTCTGGTCATGTTTGATATATACATGAGAGAACCTATCATCTGTGAATATCTGTGTTGTTCCATGGGAGAACCCTCATTCTTCTTGAGAATAACACTATTGTCATAAGGAGTAACAACATGTTTCTTATCAAAATACTTAATTTTTTTTAGCATTTTCTCGATAGAGTGTGCTAAGGATAGAGTATAGCCCTCCTTGTATTTGGACAGTTGTATGCTTAGAATCAAGTTGGCTTCACCTAGATCTTTCATATCAAACTGGCTGAATAAATAGTCCTTGGTATTAATTATTAATTCTAGTGATGATCCAAGAATAAGGATATCATCTACATACAAAAATAAAATGACACAACTTTCATCTATAATTTTGGAGTATATACATTTGTCATACTTATTTGGCACGAAACCATTTTCTGAGATGACTATGTTAAATTTGTTGTGCCATTGTTTGGTAGCTTGCTTTAGGCCATAAAGCGATTTAACTAATTTGTAAACTTTCTTTTCTTGGCTTTTAGCAATGAAACCTTCAGGTTGCTCCATGTAGATTTTTTCCTCTAGGTCCCCATTTAGAAATATTGTTTTTACATTCATTTGATGGATTAACATTTTATGAATGGATGATAAGGCTAGAAGGGTTCTGATAGAAGTGATCTTAGCTACAGGTGAGTAGGTATCAAAATAATCTAATCCCTTTTCTGGGTAAAACCTTTGACTACTAATCTAGTCTTATATTTCTCTATAGTACCATCGACTCTAAGTTTCTTTTTGAATATCCACTTACAACCTATGAGTTTACTACCTAAACATAGGTCTGCTAGAAACCAAGTATTGTTCTCCATGATGGAGTTATACTCACTATTAATGGCTTCTTTCTAAAAAGGGGCATCAGGGAAAGATATTGCTTCTTCATAAGTTGAGGGATCACCCTCTATCAAAAAGGTAAAGAAACCTTCTCCTAAGTTCTTTTCAATTCTTTCTCTTTTACTCCTTCTAGGTTCTATATTTTGTTCGGATTGTAAACTAGATATTTGAACATAAGAGCTAGTGGACGGAGCAAGAGAGAAGTTGGAGGGAGAGGAAAAAATTCTATCTTTGAAAGGATATATATTCTCAAAGTAAACTGCATCTCTTACTTCTATAATAGTATTGTTAGAGATTTTACTTACTTCTGAGTGAGTAACAAGAAATCTATTGGCATTGTTATCTTGGGCATATCCTATGAATACAGCATCTACAGTCTTAGGTCCAATCTTCCTCTTTTGGGGTTCAGAAATTTTTACTTTAGCCAGATATCCCCAAACTTTGAGATAATGGATCCTAGGAGCTCTACCTTTCCATAATTCATAGAGAGTCTTATCATTAGACTTACTAGGAATCCTATTAATGATGTAATAGGCAGATAATAATGCTTCTCCCCATAAATTATCGGGCCCATAAATTATCGGGAGCACATGAGATGAAGAGCATGGCATTCACTATGTCTAATAGAGTGCGATTCTTTCTTTCAGCAACTCCGTTGGACCGTGGTGAATATGGAGCAGTTACCTCATTGATTATTTTGTGTTCTTTGCAGAAATTGGTCATATCATTTGATATATACTCTCTACCACGATCTGATATAAGAATCTTAATCTTTCTCTCTAATTGGTTCTCAGCTTCAAATTTATAGACCTTAAATCTGTCTAGAACTTCATCTTTGGTTTTGAGAAGATATGTATAACAATACTTTGAATGATCATCTATAAAGGTAACAAAGTATTTTCTACCGTCTCGGGTCAAAACCCTATTTGAGTCACACATATCACTATGAACTAACTCTAGAAGGTCAGAGTTTTTTCTACAGATTTAAAAGGTAGCCCAGTGTGTTTGGCTTGAACGCAGATCTCACACATATTTTTATCATCTATTGGAGTCTTAGGAATAAGATCTAAGTTCATCATCCTTCTTAGGGAACCTAGATTCACATGACCTAATCTACTTTCCACATATTTTGAAGATTTTATATTAGAAACAACAAAAGAATGATCTAAAATTTTATTCACGATACTCAAAATAAAAAGACCATCTTTTACAAATCCTTTTCCAATAAAAGAGTCATTCTTAGAAAATACTACTTTATTTGCCTCCATAACAATCTTGTACCCTGAAGCTACAAGAAGAGACCCACTAACTAAATTTCTTCTGATAGATGGCACATGCAACACATCATGAAGAGTCAGAGTTTTTCCAGATGTCATCTTTAGATCTATTCTTCCTCTTCCTATAATCTGTGCCACTGAGCCATCTCCTAGGGTTACACCTCCTCCACCTGATTCCTGATAGTATAAAAAACAGCAGCGATCAAAGGAAACATGAATATTAGATCCAGAATCCAACCACCAATCATCAGAATGGTAGGAAATGTTGACTAAGGGTTGATAGCTTACAGAACTGAAGGAACTAGAAGAGCCGTTGAGAAGCATGCTTGCTTCTGGTTTGACTGGACGTTTTCCTTTGTAAGAAGTCTGGACAGCTTCCTTCTTCCTGTGGAAACAGTTGGTGGCCATATGGTTTATTTTACCACATACAAAACAAAATCTCTTCTGATCCTGAGTCTGACCGAAGTTTCTTGGTTTATGATGATGATAGTTTTGGTGTTGAGGCTGAAGGTTCTGCTCTTCTTAAAAATGTTCCTTTTGGGTTTGCGATGATAATGAGGCTTAGGTTTGCCTTGGGATTCTACTAGGTTTACCTTAGCTTTAGACTCAGACTTAGGGTTAGACGTTAGCCTAATTTGTTCTTCTGTTCTAATTTTCTTTAGGACTTGAGCAAATGTAAGGTCACCTTAAGTATGAATAAGGTCTTTCTTGACATCAGACTAAGAGGGAGGAAGCTTGTCTATTAAGCAGGTTATTTTATATTCAGTAGAGAAGAAAGTGCCTTTGGCTTGAATATGCCTAAGGTATTCTTGGAATTCATGTATTTGGTCATTCATAGGTTTATTATCTACCATAAAGTATCTGTTGAATGAGGAGGAATTGAATCTTTCAATTCCAGCATCATCACAGCTATATTCATCTTCCAGGGCATCCCAAAGCTCTTTAGCACTTTTGTATTCAAAGAATATGCACTACTAGAAAAAGCGGGATTAGCGACGTATTTTAGCAACGTCAAAAAAAACGTCGCTAATAATATATAAATTAGCGACTCATTATAAACACGTCGCTAGACGTCGCTAAATGGCGACATTTAGCGACGTTTAGCGACTTTTAATACGATTTTAAAAGATAAGTCGCTATAAGTTCAATTAAGGTCGCTAAACGTCGCTAACATGTCTAATTTAGCGACGTTTAGCGACGTATATAGCGACATTTAAACTCAAAATATTTAGCAACGTGTTTAGCGAAGTCTTTTACGTCGCAAATATTTAATTTAGCGACATTTTTTATTGGACGTCGCTAAACGTCGCTAAAATTTGGTTAATTAGGGGTCGGTTTCATTTTTCCCCGTCAGTTGAAATTTCGATTCAAAAACAAATTTCCCCCCCCAGCTCCGTCGACCGCGACTACTCCGGCAAGGTATACTCTCTCTCTCTCTCTCTCTCTCTCTCTCTCTCTCTCACAGGACACATGTGACATTGACACAAATATGACACACACACTGACACTGACACTGACACAGACACGGCACACACACACACTGACACAGACACTGATCTGGACCTAGGGTTAGGGTTAGGGTTAGGGTTAGGTTTTTTGACATGGGATTAGGGTTAGGGTTAGGTTTTTTGATATGGGGTTAGGGTTAGGGTTAGGGTTAGGTTTTTTGACAATGTTCATGCATGTGCGATCATGTAGAGATCAGATTTTAATTTCTTCTTTCAAGTATAAAATAAATAAATAATATGGATCGATGAATAAGAAAGAACGAACATAAGTGTATTTATTTGCACTTTTGTAATATATATATATATATATATATATATATATATATATATACATACATACATACATACATACATACATACATACATACTAATTGTTTGATTTTGTGGTTACTATTCATTGGTCCAATGGAGGAGGGGAAGAAATGATGGCTATTATTGAATCCATGTTCATATGTCATGACTACGTACATTGAGTGAACAAATTAGAAATAATTCCTGAATATTCGTACAACAACTGATCATGTGATCAAATTAATTAGAACGCCAATTATTCGACCAGGAAGTGTATGATCTAAGCAACCGTCCTTAATTGTGCCCCAAGAATTTTGAGCTCTAGCTACTTCCTCGTTCCACTCCCAATATATATAGGGGTTAATTGCCGAAAGCAAAGTACTGCGGAGTTATGTATCTCAGTTCCTCACCCTACTGCCAGTTTCAAGAAGTGCCTAATGGTCTAAATAATATGACTATTACAGTTGAATTAGCTAAACGAAACTTACAAATCAGCTTAAATAAATAAAGGATTAATTTTAACACTTACTGAAATCACTAGCTAGCAGTATGAAGAGCCTCTAATGGAGCAAAGATATCATCGCAGCATGCATCATTAAGGACATGCATCTCAAGAAACTTATTGGCTTCGGCTGGAGCCTACTACACTAAAATCCGGACACTGACACAGAAGTGGGTTAAGGTATAGTAGTAAAGTGGTATTAAGATATTATTTGGGTAATGTTATATATATATATATATATATATATATATATATATATATATATATATATATATATATATATATATATATATATATATATACTGCTTTTCCCATAACGGACACAGACACAGACACAGAAGTTAATTTTGCATGTAATGATTTATATGATACATACTGTCAATTTTGCAGAAGTATCTAGAAATGGATATGAATTACTATCTGCGTCATCGTTCGTGGATGTACAACCGTCATCCTGATGACATGTGCGGTGTGTGGGATGAATTCATTGAGGGTGTACAGCAGTTCCTGCAGTTCGCCAAGGCGTTCCCTCAGTACATGGACGGTACCAAAATTAAGTGTCCATGTGTGAGATGTCGCAACAGGAAATATCATCCAGAAGTGGAAGTTACATATCATTTATACTCGAAGGGCTTTACGCCGAAAGTGAGATGTCGCAACAGGAAATATCCTCAGTACATTGACATTGACGAAATAGCTTATCAGGAGGACGATCTACCTCTTGTAACAAATATTATAGTTGTGGACTCAACGAAAGTTACTCATTACACGAGTAATAATGTAGAAGATGTAGAATTATCCGAAGAGGACGACGAAGTAGATGAAAGTGAAGACGAGGAAGAGGAAGAGCAGGACTAGGAAGGCGAACAAGATAAATTTTCTGAAGATGATTGAAAATATAAAATATTCCATGTAGAATGTAACTATATTTGGACTGTAAAATGCTTTGAGATATGTATCACATTTTGACATTAACGAATATATGTATTATATTTTGACTGTATAATGCTTTGAGATATGTATCACATTTTGACTGTAGAATGTAGTATATATTTGTGTTTCTCTATATTCATCATATGTTGTTATCAGATATGACAGGGCGACGCGGAGGATTCGGCAGGTCCCGAGGTAGACAGAGTGCCACTCCGGTACTGCCTACTGTTGGTTCCGGATCATCGTCGCCCAGTACTCCAGTATATCGAGCAGCCACATCTCCGACTGCGACGACATTGCGTGGCATCACTCCTGGGACGAGTAGTTCCAGGCGTGATAGTACTCCCTCGTCCAGCGTTCCTCCTGCTGACGGAACCATGGAGACTGATGAGCATGTAGAGGAGGTCGTACCGACGTTGTCCCAGCATCAGCAAGATCCTCCATGCGCACCACCGGAGGAGACGAGGACAGAGATTTGGGCCGACGGTACAAAGTAAGTCAATTAAATAGTTTAGTATATATTTGTGTTTCTCTTTATTCATCGTATATTGACTTTTTCAGTAATCTAAATTATTATTTCTGTATAGATATCGTCCATCGTCGGTTCAGAGACGCCTGGGCCAATTTCTGAGGAACAACTACGGTGGCCCTTGGATCAACTACTCTGAGGCTCCGGAGGAGAGGAAGGCGTTCTGGTTTCCGCACTTCCAGGTAAAAGTATATTAAATAAATCCTCTAATTTATGCATATTCGTGATGCTAACTTAATGAATTATTTATTGTAGCAAACGTATTTTTATCCTCCGCACCGGGCCGAGTTGATCGAGCGGCTCTTTCCTACCGTTGCCGCCAAGCTTATCCGAGATGCTCTGGATGACCAGAAGGCTCGTGATCGTGCTGGAAAACCGATCCAAGGTTGGATCACGCCTGAGCAGTGGACTGCGATGAGGGCTAGATTCGACGATCCGAGCTACAAGGAAAGGTCTAAGAAGGCCAAGGCAGCTAGGCAGAATGCTGCCAAGTGGTGTGGTGGCTCGATTCCGATGACGGAACATTTTCGTCGTTTGGTATGTTTTTTCTTTTAAAATATATTATTTTAATATAAGTACCATAAAATGGTACTTGGAAAAAATATTTAAATTTAGTAATAAAAAATATATTTTTAACAGGTACAGAGGAGTGAGGATGCAAACATGGTGACCGTCTTCTTGGCCACCCATCGCAAGGACGGAAATCTCATTGATGAGAGGGCCTCACAGACCTATGTAAGTATTACTTTACTTTGTGTTTATTTTAATATAACTTAGGCAATTATTGAGTTTCCAAACCTTTTCTAGGCCGAGTATCTTAGGCTTCGTGAGCGGGCGACTGCTAGTGCACCTACACCTGGAGAGGCTGGTGCTTCGTCGCAGCCCGGTCCATCTCCGTCGGTGGACGACCTGTGGGTGACCGCAGCTGGTGGTCTCCAGAGGGGTACGTACTACGGTACGGGCTCTTATGGCGCCCTGGTTGCGACGCAGTCATCTAGGGCCTCCCCGACAGCTGTGCATTCCACACACCCCTCGCAGTCGCAGCCCTCGCAGTCGTCGGCCAGAGTCCAGGAGGCCGTCCAGGAGGCCGTTGACCGTCAGATTGCGTCTCTCCGTGACGACTTGCTGCGAAGTATGGAGGACCAGTCCCGGTCCCAGCCGCAGGCGGACGATCCGATGCTTATCGCACGATTGGATATGCTCGACCGCAGCATGACGGAGCTACGAGAATTGACAAATGATATTAGAGCCTCCAATGATCGCAACATCATGGAGCTGCAGGCGTCACAGCTATCGATGGGCGAGAAGCTGACGAGGATGCATGCGTCACAGCTATCGATGGGCGAGAACCTGACGAGGATGCAGGATTCAATGGGTGATAGCAGTACGAGGCTGTTATCTACCCTGGATTCTTACAACCAGCGACTCGCAGACTTGGAGCGGGCACGGCCGCCACCGACGTCACTGCCTTCTCCATCGACATCGGTGTCGATTCCACGGGACGAGTATGAGGAGTTGTTATCCTTGAAGCGCGCCGATGGTCATCCTCCTGCAGATCCGTAGTAGTCTAGTTATTTTTATTATTATTTATGAATTATTGGTACTTCAACAATAGACATGATGTTATCCACATTTAATTGGATTATATAGTTATCCACATTTAATTGGATTGATACTTCTTGTGGTTTTTAATTTAATTGGATTATATAGTTAACTAGATTGAATCATGTTGGTGTGTATGATGAAGATGCTGTAAAACTGCAGGGAATCACCAATGTTTGATTCTGGAAATTTTTTTTATTTTTTTTTAAAATTAGCGACGTTATTAGCGAAGTGTAGCGACGCTTAGCGACGTTAATTTACGTCGCTAATTACGTCGCTAATCAGCGACACAGAAAAATGTCGCTAAGTTCGTCGCTAATGACGTCGCTAAAGTCGTCGCTAAGCGTCGCCAATTGCTGACATGGCAGTATAGCCAGGTCATTAAAGACGTCGGTGTAACGTCGCGATTGACGTCGCTAATCAGCGACGTTTAGCGACTTTACTAAACGTCGCTTTTTAGTGACTTGGCGTCGCAAAACGTCGCTAAATTTAGCGACACATTAAAGTCGCTAAAAAACGTCGGTATAGCGACGTTTAGCGACATTTTTGGTTTTAGCAACTTGGAGTTTCTCGACTGATTTAAAACGTCGCTAACGACGTCGCTAAACCTAATTAGCGACGATTTATTGTTATTTAGCGACGTTTTTAGACGTCGCTAATTTGACTTTTTCTGGTAGTGATGTCATATAGTGATTCAGACAAAATGCTTAAAATTCTATGGAAGCAATGGTAGTCTATTTCCTTAGGGATCTTGGGTCTAGTGGAGCCAGAAGACTTGGATACACCTATGTCAGACTCAGTGTCTTCGGAGTCATTTGTGATTGGTGTGGAACCATCAATGGCTGAGATCAATCCTAGGATAGTGAGCCAAAATTTTATGTGACTTTGTCATCTCTTAAAGTAGGTCCCGTTAAACTTAGCAGGTTTAGCAGTAAAAGTCTCATCCTTGCCAGTCATGGTTGCTAATGAGAAAAGTCTGAAAGTAAAATATACATAATTACTCAATAATAATGTCCAATAATTTAAAATAATAGTTCAAGTGATTTTGCTAATCAATCTTAAAATCTTTAGTCTATCAAATATAGATTAACTTGGGTTAGTTGTAGGGGGCGGTTCCCAGCTAGAGATGGTCCGAAGATACTTAAATACCGTGTCGCTTAGGGCTATTTACACCCGGTTGACAAAAGGACCCTTTTGGCTTGTTCCCAAATTTATCTCTACTTTTAGAATTCAGACTCAAAGGGATTTATAATTATACTTGTCACGTCCTAGTCCCAAAATTTCTAGGACTAGAAATACGTAAGCATGTCAGCCGTATGTATATGGCAGCTCCAATATATGGAAATCATAACACATACGTATGCTATATTATGAATAACAATTCACAAGTGGTATATATTTATGTCATAAGTCACAAGGCATAACTAGATCTCATCCACAGAATTAAAATAGAAATGAATAACCAATCAACTATATAACTAAATCAAGTATAAAATGCTTGAAGAGAACAAGTAGTTGGATGGAGACAAATTCATTACCAAACTAGAATATAAGAGAAACAAAAATAAGTACATCTAATGAACAGTGAGGCTCGAAAAGAAGAACTCCTCGAAAGAGAGAGAAGTAGCAATTTCTGATCCGTGCTCCTACAAATAGTCAAGATCGTCTACACCTGAAAATGGACCAGGTCCTCAGAGGGACGTAACAAGATACATAGAAGCATGCCAATTGAATACAGTAAAACATGCATAATAGACAAAAAATTATATAAGTACGCTGTACTAGACAATCTATATGAATATGCATAATGAGGACAACTTTTTGACGTATGGGCATGTGTAGGCTACTCTATCTATCTATCTCACAACTCACACACACGTCCATGTACATCATCAATCGACATACCGCGAGGGTAGCGACCATCGTGACACCATCAATCGATATACCGCGGGGGTAGCGACCATCCTGAAACAACTACAGTAGTGCGTTCTAGTTACTACGATTTACCAGAGTGGGTAACCCATACGC
Source organism: Iris macrosiphon (assembly GCA_036927795.1). Taxonomy (NCBI): domain Eukaryota; kingdom Viridiplantae; phylum Streptophyta; class Magnoliopsida; order Asparagales; family Iridaceae; genus Iris; species Iris macrosiphon. Next base: position 133,005,898 of record JAYESA010000016.1, on the reverse strand, counting down.
CTACTGACTGTCCTCCCCTCCCATGATACTATGTGTCAAGTATGGGTCAGCATATATAATATATAATTATGACTGAAAGAAAACACATATAATAAATATATAAAAATATGACAAGCATGCAAAGTACTGTAAGCAATTTGGCAAGGTATACTTGTCTGACAAGAAAGCTGCGAAGTGTAAGCGTCCAGACGTCAAGCACAAGGGATCAGAAACTATGGCATCAGAATGAACGTCTTCGGATGCTGAAATAAATATCGCCAACATTTCCAGAATAAACAAGATAGTCAGAAAAGTCTACCCTTTCGTCGAATATGGACACAGGGCCAAAACGATAATTTTGGGTCAAAGTGGAGTCCACATGTGGCCCATTTTGCACCAAAATACGTGCCAGAGGTAAATGTCTCTAAATAGGACAAATTATAGGTCAAAATAATTTTAAAAGTCGATACCAACTCAACGGTATATCCAATTTTGGATTCCGGTGAGCCGATCACAAATTCGCCCTTCAAGTCAAACCGTGGGGCCCGCGAATAGGCAGCTTGGTCAACTGTTTCAGAATCGCATAAAACTTGGGTCACAGGACCAACGTGATACCACGAATTCAATGGCGTAAGTTTTGTCACATTCTGACGAGCGTACACAAAGTGGGGTGGTATTTTGCAAAAATCGTGATACGAAAACTTTTTACGGATACGGGTTGATTCCGACGCGTACACACGTCCGAATCAACTTCTGCGAAAGCCCACACGTCAGGATATACCATACGTGCCTTTCAGTATAATTGGTACGCGACGAGGTGGTCCCGTTTGGCGGGGCGCACTCCGTATCACAAAAGTTTAGTTTTAAAATACCAAATTTTTGGTTATTTTGGAGGCCGAATAATTTAACAATAAAATAAATTAATAAAAACTGAAAGAACAGTTAAATTCTCGGTTATATAAAGAAAAAATTCTTTAATTAGATTTTGAAAATTTTAAACCGGTTGGTGGCAAATTGGGCATGAACATGGGAGTTTGGGTCAAAATTTTGGACTATTTTTAGTTGTTTTTCGGTCGTTTTTCGGTCAATTTTTCGACCAATCCAGGGCACAAAAACTCGTCCCTCTTGAAAAAAATCCTAGAGGGTTAGGTTGTGAACGTACACGGATAAACCGCTCGCAAAAAGAATCAGAGATGAGGGAGATATAATACCTTGAAGAGAGGGGCGAAACTGCGTTGCTGCTGCACTGTGCGCGCGCGCGGCTGATCGCTGGCGGTCGGGGGCGGCGATCTGCGGTCGATCGGTCGGCTGGAGGGCTGGGGTAGGGTATTAGGGTTAGGGTTTAGGTTGTAATATATATATATATATATATATATATATATATATATATATGTGTGTGTGTGTGTGTGTGTGTGTGTGTGTGTGTGTGTGTGTAGAAGGGAGAGGGGGAGGCGCTGTGGGTGTCGTCGGCTGGATTAGGATTTAGGTTTTAGATTAGTTAGTAATAGGAATTAGGTTTTAGGTTTAAGGGTTTAAGTTATTATTATTATTATTATTTTCTTTTCTTTTCTTTTTGTTTTCTTTTGTTTTTCTTTTCTTTTTCTTTTTGTTTCCATTATTATTATTATTATTATTATTATTATTATTATTACTATTATTATATATTTATTCACATATATATTTATATATATGTATGAGATTATATAAAAATTCAAAAAAATATTTGCACACAGAATAAATTCTAGAAAATCTATCACCCTTTAACAAGACTCTAAATAATAATAAAAATCTTTTTGTGGAATAATTATAAATGAATATTTATATAATTAAATTAATCAATAAATTTTATTTTCTAATTAACTATGAAAATACTCTAAAAAATTCAATAATTTAATAAAAATTACTTTAAATAAAATTAAAATTTTAGGGGGTTTACAATACTAAACTGTTATTTGTTCAGTACTGGAGACGCAGTTGAGATTGTCTTGAGGTCGTTACAAATAAACAATATTGTAGTTAATAATATGTAAATGTAGAGCTTATAATAACAATGAATACCAATGATGGTATATATATTAAGCAAGTTTTTATGTGCTACAAATACTAAATTACAATAGCTAAATTGAATCACAAGATTATATGTGCTGGCAAATATTCAACCAAAAAATTTAAAACTTTCTATTAACAGAATATAAGGCTGTTAATTGTCCTTAGTAACAATAATTTTCTATACTAAGTTTGAAACAATTAAAACAATCAAAACTTATGGGGACAGAAGGTTCTAATACCAATTCTTAATTAATATATTAATTAAAACTTAATTAATATATTATTTAAAATAATTAAAACTTTCTATATGATTTGAAACTTTCCATATTTAAAAGAACTTTGATAGCAAATATTCTACTCACAAATATTTTGCTAACAAATTAAGATACAGAACTAACAAATGTTTTACTACCAAATAGTTTGTCACGGTGTATAAAAATAGCGGGTTATTTGATACAAATTTGCTACAGAATATTTTAACACAATTTCGTAACAAAATATTAAGTAGAAAATATAACTGTGTTAATCAGTAGCGCAACGTTGAATGTAAATTATTCCTACAACACATTTAACATCATGCTACAAACTATTTTATAATATGTCGATATTAACTCTTAGATTGATAGATAAAAAACAGATTTTTTTGTCTAGAAATCTATAAACAATAAAAATTAAAATGAAAATAGTTAATGTTACCGGCATCCGGGAAAGTCGTGCACGAAGCACTGCCCTCAGAGTTAATCTGAGGTCTATGTGCAGACGTTTCTCAGAAGCTCCTAGTGGTAAAATTTTATGACTACCGATTTCCCTTTGTCGCACACAACTCGGAGAGAGAGACCGAACTTAGCTCTGCCCAGAGCAAGAATTTAGAGGAGAGAATGTTGTTGGAGAGAAGAAATAGGAAAGAGATTTCACGTAGAGGAACAATATTCTGTAAAGAAAGAAGAAGGAGAAGACCGCAATATAAAGGCAGACCAAAGACATAGCCAACGGACAAAAAATTAAATGGCTCATAAACTAGCCATTAAAGAGCAATAACATAAGAAAAACGTGAAAAAAATGCTGTCACATGTTTAAAAGGTGGAAAATGAACCTGGACATAGTGAGTAATAAATGTCAAACATTCAAAATTTGAATAAGTTAAATCGGTTCAAAAATTAAAGGGGAGCAAAAAAAAATTTGTATCCCAGCCCGAACCAGAAGAGTAAATTGGATCGGCATTCGGCGCCTGCAGGTGTGGGCACGTATCCGCACCCGTTACGCGTGCCGAACCGAACCGAGCAGAGCCGGGCCGAGCTGCGGCGGCGGCGCGCGCGTGTGGCCCAAGGGGTTCCCCACAACATCTTTAAGAGAGCGATGGAGAAGAACTAATATATAATACAAGGGGGGAGTGGTCCAACCGATGTGGGACTAAAGGAAAAAGAGGAAGTTGAGCTTTTGCTCACATACACAGCCAACAACCCGTATATTAGAGTAACCCTAGTTATTAACTTTCAAGTTAATGTAAAATTTTGTTGCTATCTAGAAGCTAGTACATGGTACATGTATTTTAATCTTAATTTTTATTTGTATAGTATGTATAGGTTGATTTGTTCATACTAGACCTCAACTCTTGAAGTATTCAATGACATTTACATATATTCTATTCTATCAAATGAAAATTGTACTTTATAAATGGTGATATGTTAGCTAACAAAGTATTATTGAGTTAGCATTTCTCATATGGAATATTTTTTTTTAGAGATCATAATGATCAATATCTTATAATAAGTTTTATGTAGCTAAACTTCTTGTTTGTGTTTAGGACTTGGATTCAGATGTTACTATATTCCAACCTATTGTATTGTTAACTTGACATAGCACGTGTATATAGCAAATGCAAATTAGCTAAGCTTGCTAAGGTATGAAGAAAGGGCCGGACCGAAATCGGGGGCGCGGGATTAAGTGCAGGGAAGAAGAGGGGTATTTTCGTCCAAAATTCTCGATCAAATGGATTGACCGTCAATTATGTACGAATTTCATCAAAAGTAGAGAGACTTGTACATTATGAAAATAATGTGGGGTGCATCCTGAATATGGATAAATAAAGTGGGGGTAACTCAAAATTTTTCTACTAAAAATTGGCTTTACTGTAAATTTTTTCTTCTTCCAAATATGTACTTACCTAATTTTACTAATTAAAATTGTTCATTAAATTTAATATAGACAACTAGATAATTACATATAGAAAAAAAATATAAACTTCGATCTTTTTTATGCCTTTTGTTCTTTCCAAATACACGAATTAAAAGACATGCACACGTACATATATATATTAGTTACTATTTAATCGAAAATGTTGAGTTTCACCATCAAAGTTTATGTTTCAAATATGTGCTTGCTCAAAATTTGCTAACTAAAATGGTCATTAAATTAAGAGGGATGGATTGGTAATTTTATCGTAAAAGTTTTTGGCTGCATGTAAGTAAAGATTTACTATAAACAAAACTAAAACTTAGTCGTTTAGATTATTGTGCAACATTACTGGTACAATTTACAACATGCAGTAAGAAAATTTACAAACATCTTTATTGCACTATACTTGCACACGGTGTCTGCCAACTGAAAACATAAACTAGTATTTAATATTTAATTGTCTGAGTGCATTGGCATTAATTTGCTTTTACCTAGTAAAATAGATGATCGAACTTACGAAAACCAACATTTAGTAAATGATTAACTATTTTCTTCATCCATATTCTTATTCCTCACAGCATTTTATATATAGTGATCTAACCAAATATCTTAATTAGACATGCTTTGTGTAGTTTCCTGTACTATGTGAAGATTAGAGGACACTATGGACTAAAACGGTTAGGCTAATTGGCCTTTAAAATATCTTGAATTCTATTTTCAGTTTTCTAATTTATAGACCAACTCCTCCTCCTTCTTAAGCCATATGAACCTAGGACTAACTTGTAATTATCTCTCACCAGCTCCCACCGGTTCACCATCTCCTAATGAATTCAACTTAAATATATTTTTTATATGTCATTTCTATCGGATTAGAAACTAAGCTCCGAAAATAAAATTTAACTCGTGTTCATCTTCACAAAAGTCTCATATCGTAACCAACAGACCATCGTAACCAACAAACCACGACCCACGGTCCACGGACATTCAACTTAAATATCTTAAAGTATCACTTTATCATTTTTATTTTTACACTATCTTGAATTATTTAAGTTTTCTTAAATCATATGCTGTTAATGGTGGTAAGCAAAACACATAAATGTCCAGGATCTTTTCATTTTTAACAAAAATAATCTAACCTTTTTTTTTCTTTTTTCTATCCGAAACTTCCTCCTATCCCTTAACCAATACCGGAATTCGATGTGTGAATCTACTTGATAATGTTCCGTATCTTACCACTATGCTACACCTTAGGGGACTAATTCGATCTAACTGTTGCTGAACAACAGCAACCATGAAGGGAGAGAAGGGAGATGTTGGAGTGGAATTCTAAGGTTATCTTTAATTCATTCTTAAAAATTTTCTCAATTCAAGGACCTAATTTTTTTTCCCCTATATTATGCTATGCTTAAAATTTTACATTTTCAACCTTATCAATCCTCAAATAATAAACAACTATTATTTATTTCTACATAAGTTTATTTTTTTACAATTATTTAATATAATTATATACGTTAATGTTATACTATTAATATCATTTAGCGAGATAATATTATATTATTTTATATTGTCTATGTTATTTAATATTATTAATAATATTTATAATATATTAAATTTTGATGTACATGTTTATATTTTTTTAGTCAATGTATTTTAATTTTAAAAAGTTTGATACTATTCTATTAATTTCTGCCAAATTATTTAAATGTTATTTTGTTAATCAAATGAATCTAATAAAAATATATTAATAACAAATATATTCAATATTAGATTCTATTGGAAGATCTCAACAAGAACTTTTTAATGATATAATTATTATATTATTTATACTTATAAATTAAAAAAATGGTAAGTTAATTAAGTTTAGTGTTTAACATATGTAGGATATATTAGTAATTAAGTACAATTTGAAGGGTAAAATATTTAAGTATAGTGGATCTTCAAATTTGAGGATTTTTTCTTTTTTCCCTCAAAGTTGAGGATCAAAGACCATTCCCTCAAATTTTTTGAGAAAATTTTCTCAAATTGAGGGTGGGTTGGAGATGGTTTTTGAAAGAATTCCCTCAATTAGATTTTTAAGGATCATGGTTGGAGAAGGCCTAAGAGGTTTGTGTTTTGCTACTCCAACGGTTAACCATTAGATATTAGTCACGTAGAAAACATAAAATTAACTTACGACAACCAGACGGTCCAGGGAAAAGTCTGATAAGAGTTCGGATTTGGACAACTTTTTTATGCTAAGACAATTTTCAAGCTCAACATATTCTCATAAAAGGTTGGTGTCATAGATGATCCTCCAAGACTGTTCCACAATAAGGATCAAGAAAAAATCAAAATTAGTTTCGAATAGAACAACCTAATCCTCCGAATCGATCCTGACGACGACCAACAGTAATTAAGAATAATGCTAATAATCATTAAATTAGGGCCCAACCGGGTTCAAACTGGTGACCTATTTATTTGCAATCAATTGCTCAACCATCGAGCACACATAGTAGTTCACAAAAACGTGAATCAGTTTGCTCAATATAGAATACAAATATATGTACTCTATATATATAGAAAAATAATATATTGTCTGCAATCTTGAACCAGTTCGTGACCGTGGACGACGTGGTCGAACCCCATTTGTTTCCTCTATTAGCGTTGATTCCGTCGTCGGTTGAACTATCGATGAAGAACCGTCACGTGGACCGCAGACCAAAATCGTGGTCCACCTAACATCGTTGATATATATAAGAGGGACATGTTTGGTCACACAAGATGAACAGGAAGAACTATGCATCCAGATGTCAAACAGAATTTTCGTTATAAATATCCCCATAAAGGAAAGAAAATGTATGCTCTCGCCACATAGCTCTTTCTTTTTTAATCTAGAGTTGAACTTGAACGTCAAAGGAATTAATTGCAAGGATCTTCCTGCTCGTGTGATTTGTCACTCCATGCAGATTTGTCCAGCGTCATCTTAAGCTCATCAAAAAATTTAGTCAGCAATAATGCTAAGTTTACTACCAAATGCTTACAACCTTCTTACAACCATCTCTTCTTTGCTCTGTGTACGGGTGAGTATTCAGTTATTTAGGTTATAACCAAACCGATTTAAGTAAAATTGAGAAAACCGAATTTAGTATTAGTCCAACCGAAATCGAATGAAAAATACACATAACCAAAATAAATCGAACCGAATTACTTTTCTCAATTTTTCGATTTATTCGATTTATATCGGTTGGGCCGGTAATTGTTAATGGGCCCATTTTTTTTTCTGGACAATTTTTTTAATGGGTCAGTTATTTAGTGGGCCGATTTTTTAATGAACATTTTCAGTAACTAGACCGTATACAAAAACTCCTGGTTAGATTACTTATAAACACACAGCAGTAGAATATCCAGAAAAAAATAACAAATATTTCAATGATAACGACTAAACTAGTGGAATTACAAAAATACAAAATTTGAAAGAACCATAGTAGACAGTAAAATAATGTACATACAAAAACTTTTATGTGTTCAGCCATACAATTTGGACAGTAAACTATACATACAAAAACTTCCATACGTTCAACAAAAATTGGGCAAGTAAACTTCTGAAAAATTGGACAGTAAACTGTACATACAAAATTACAAAATTGGGCAATAAACGGTCAATACAAAATTTCATACTAGTAGAATTATAAAATTACAAAAGTTGACGGAGTACAACTGAAAATTTTGGCAGTAAAATACAAAATTGGACAAGTAAATAAATGTGAAAAATTCTATGTGTTCATCCATCCCAAGCAAGAGTCTTGCCGCAAGACCCCAACAGAAAATTGAGGAAGTATCACATTGCTTTTGAAGTATAGAATCTGCATAGTATCTTTGAAGGCTCAGATTGACAATTTTTGCATCAATGGATGCATTGTAGTATCTGTCCATTACTCAATAATGTCATCTCATCATTGCCCTTCTCTTTAGATTTGTTAGTAATTTATTTTATAAAACAAAAAATATACTAATACAGAAGTTCCTGAATAGCAGCTACAACAACTGTATGTAGAAGTAGAACACACAGGGACCAACTTAATTCATATTCATTTTTCTATAGCTCCAGAAAATTAGCTCCATGGAACGGGCACCATTATTTGCCAACCAAATTAACCAATCCTTCTCCATCATCTTATCACAATGAACAACAACAACATAAGCAAAGAAATTCTAGAAATGAAATAGAATTTGAAACAAGAATGCATGATTTCAAAGTACATCCAACTTTGCTTTCTTTAGTTGTGTTGTACCTAAATAAATCATTTTAGCATAGACTAAAACAAGAAACTTTTGAGCACTTGGAAGTACTTTACACTCTTGTTAGGTATGCAAATTCGATGCATAAGGCCAATTAAATCTCTGTAGAAGATGGTCATTGTTTTGGATTTGATGACTTCTCTAAACATGGATTGTTTTTATGGTTGATTTTCTGGGATAGCTAAAGAATGGCTAGCTAGAAGATGTACACTTTGTTTCATCTGCATGATAGAGCAAGAAAAAGTATGGTTTGAAGTCTTTGAAGGCTCAGATAGACATTTTGGGCATCAATAGATGCAGTGTAGTATCTGCCCATTTTTTATGCCATCTCATCATTTCTCACTTTCTTCATATTTGTTAGGAAGTTCTAATTGAATAAAACAAGTAAACTATATTGCTATAAACAAAAAAAAAGATACCTGAATTATCACAGGAATTCAAGTTGCAACCCATAATTGAATCTGAAACCGACAACCGAATAGTGGATTATTAAGAATCGAAACACTCAATTTTTTTCCAAGCCTTAACAAAACCTAGATAGTCAAATCCAAAATCAGCATGATGGAGCAAGAGAAAGTATGGTTTGAAGTCTTTGAAGGCTCAGATACGCATTGTAGTATCTGTCCACTTACTAATGTCATATCATCATTGCAATTTTCTTCACATACTTGTTAGCAACTTATAATGGAATAAAAAAAGTAACTGTAATACACAAAAACTATTAAGAATACATTTTAGAAATAACATTGGCTAATTGCTACATATAAAGTGCAGTGATATACCAATTTACATATAAAGTACAGTAATAACCTGGGGCCTGGTTACATATAATGTGCAATTATAAATATCCAAAATGAGGTAGTGCATTATTTAGTGTATTGTGCGCATATCGCAAAGTGCAGACTATAGTGCGCATATCGTCAGCACATTGCAGTAACAATGTTTAATATTACATAACCCAAATAAGACAATCCAGATTCCAAAAACTAACTCTTCAAACATCGCTTGAGGTTGAACCCATCATAGTCAATTGGCTTAAATCTACATAAGTATAAAAAATTACAGGAACAAACAATCAATACAAGTAAAAAAAAAAAAATATTATGTGATATAAATTGTTATCTAAAATGATACATCTTTCAAGTTTATCCAGGGATTCCAAATTCTCTTCAAGATTAGTAAGAATAGATCGATCTGAACCAGTCTTAAACCAATCTTGAGAACAAATAAGACCCTAAACAATCTTAGGTGTCAAAGAACTCCTAAATGCATCAAGGACCCGACCACCGGTATTAAATGCACTCTCCGAAGCTACCGTAGATATTAGAACAATCAAGACATCACGAACCATTCTTGAAAGAACAGGAAAACGAGGAGAGTTGATTTTTCACAAAGCCAAGAGATCAAAATTTGGATTCTCATCTTCATCGGCTTCGGTGGGCTCAACAAGATAATGATCCAACTCGGATTTATTATCACAACAAACAGTTTTTATTTTATAATTTTTATATTGAGCCTTCATCATACTTTTCAAGTCAAAGACTGGACGATCTTCGATGGTAGGAGATTCAGTCATTTCACTAGTTGTAGAAGAAACTATAGGTGCATAGAACTTTCTGTATTCTTCAAACATGGAATAAACAACCATTTTAACCTTCCCTAGCATGGTGCCACCCTTTGATTGGCCATAGAGTTGATATAGCCACAATTCCAAATATGCAAACGTTTGCCTTGGATCAAAGAGTGGCGCAATGAAGACAACCATATTCATCTTCTCGACGTTCTCCCAATATTTATCATATTTCTCCCTCATTTTATCCGCCATAATAGATAACTCGAAGTCGTCATTACTCTTAGCATTCTTCAAAAGAAAATTAATAGATGCAATCTCTTCAAACAACTTGTTTGAAGTGACATATAAAGAGCCCGACACACGTAAGGTGAATTCATATAAATGTTACACAACATACTCACATTCATCCAATCCTCTTCGGTTGAAAAAAAAATTCTCACCCTCAAGTTCTCTCTTGAATGAAAGATCTTTGTCTTAAAATATCTCAAAGGTACTTTGAAACCTTTGGGCCGTATCCAACATCAAATATGTTGAATTCCAACGGGTGCTCACATCTAGACACAATAATTTCTTGCTTCTATTGTTTCAATTTGAGCACAATCTTTAAACTTTTGAAAACGTGAAGGAGATTGTCTCACATAGCTAATAGCTCTCCGGACACGAGCAACTGAAGAAGACATAATTTTCAACGCATCTACTACAACAAGATTGATAATATGTGCAATGTAATGCCTATGTAAATACTTGCATTGAAGAATACTATTTCTCCGTTACTCAAATTTTTTGCTTAGATAAGCAATAGCAACGTCATTAGAGCTAGTATTATCAACAGTGATTGTAAAAAAAAAATTCTCAATGCCCCACTCAATCAAACATGACTCAACTTCCCTCCCAATAGCCTCGCCTTTATGACTTAAAATTGGACAAAAGTTGATAAATTTTTTTCTGTAATTTTTAATCTTTATTAATGTAATGTGTCGTAAGACACATATAGTTTATCTTTTGAATAGATGTCCATGTATCCGTCGTAAGACAAACCCTTTGATTTGACTCCCTAAAATAAGCCTTTAACTTAGTCCTCTCACTAGTATAAAGATTGTAGCAATCTCGTGCAACGGTCCATCTCGACGGTATACCAAACATCGGACATGCAATAGAAACGAAACATTTGAAGCCCTCACCCTCGACAAACCAAAATGGAAGCTCATCGACAATTAGCTTATAAGACAAGGCCTTCCTTACGGACTCTTAATTAAATTGCCAACTAGTGAGAGTTGACTTACCTTTCTCAATTCATTGTATACTCAATATTGATTGAGAAGGACCTTTGTGCTTTGAATTAAGGGGACATATAAGCCAATGATTTCTAACTGAGGAGGTCCCATTAATTACGGGGTGACAATAATATTATTTTTTATAGTAGTTACACTCTGCTTTTGGGTTTCTATTCTCTTAAAATTGTCTAAATTTATCCCAATAAACAGTCCTTTTTTTCCAATGCGTTTATTTTTTGCTTTGAGTTTACAATTAGTTGTGTCAGGGTCATTTGTGCCTTGGGAACTTGTTCCCCTCACAACCGGAACCTCAAGCTCAATAGGTTGAGCTTCGCTTGACATCTAAAATAAACAAAAAATTAGAAATATATTTCAATTCAAAAGCAAATTCACAAAATGAAACTGAAGATAAGAAAATGCACATTGCATGAGTATGATGTTGATGCCATGAACTTGACTTATTTGACGCAATAAATGACCTATTAATTTTAGATAGTAATTTTAGTATAAGAAAGTAATTTTAGTAAATAATAAATCTTTTTTATACTAGTTAGTAACTTAGTATATGCATTTATTAATTTTATGTTTACAAAATGTGGCATATATCCATTCCAGATTAAACAAAATGTGCCAAAAATTTTAGATTTTAATCCTACATCAAAATGTGGCAAAATTTTCAGATCAAACAAAATTTTATATTACAATCCAGACTAAACAAAATGTGACAAAATTTCAGATTATCAATTTTAACAATAGAAACCACAAATTATCAGTTCTAACAACAAATTATCAATTCTAACAAATTGTACAAACTGGCACTATAAGCATAAATTGGCCAAACTTTTTTTGTAAGCAGTCACTGTAAGCAATAATATTTCCCTGCAAATAATATTTTCATGCCACAAAAATATATGATATATCCATTACAGAGACATAGAAATGGAGGTGGGGGGGGGGGAGTGGGACAGAGAGTTATTGCTTACAGCGATTCTACAAAAATGTCCAAGCCAAGGATCCAATAGGTTACACCAGAATATCTGCATATACAATTGGACAACCGTGATTAGTATGATAGAATAATTTAAAAAATTATAGATCGGAACAGGACTCAGACACAACAAGCAAAGAAGGAGAGAATACAAGAAATAAGAATCATAAGAAAATAATGCAACGACAGTGCTACCACACAACACGCAAAGTAGACATGTCACAGAGTTCATATCTTTTTTGGGTTATTTAAAGCAATAAAGTTAAATAAAAATACACAACAGTGCTACCACACAACAGTGCTATAATATACAACTATTTCTCAAATACAAAGACGATAAGCCTAACTCAGGTTTATCCATGAACTCTAACTAAGAACTGCTTATATCTTCTGGATTTGTAGGCCCTTCCTTGTCTAATCTATTTATTTCGCATATTATAGCTCCATTTCCTCTTAGCTATCAATTCACACACTGCATACTTACTTATTAAAAACATAAAAAAAGTTACATATCTAATTTTCTAGCTTATTAACTACTCTTATATATTTTTATTGTAATATTCTATAACTTGATCACACGCCAAATATATACTTATACATTCAAAATTTCTATCTTCCATGATTATCATACCAAATTTAGTAGTTACATAGCAACAAGGAAGCATGGACACTACAAAATTATCACCGTGACATATCATGTCAGAATCAGACATGTACCAGCCACCACACATACTCCAAAATCATCAACTTGAAAAGAGGAATTCCTAAATAGGAACAAGGAAGCATTAACAATTTTTTTTTTAAAAATCGTAGATCTGAACAGGATTTTTATATCTAAATTTTTTTTGATCGTTTTTGAAAAGAGGGGATCTAAACTAGTATTTTTAGATCTAAAAAAAATTCAGATCTAAAAAAATTTTATATCTAAAAACATGAACAAAAAACTTACAGATCTAAAAACATTTCCAAAAAAATAGATCTGAACAGAGGGGATCTGAACTAGTATTTTTAGATTTTAAAAAAAAATTAGATCTAAAAACATGAACAAAAAATTTACAGATCTAATTTTTTTTTTAAAAATATATCTGAACAGAGGGGATCTGAACTAGTATTTTTAGTCTAAAAAATTTAGATCTAAAAAAATTTAAAAAAATACTTACAAATCTGAACTCGTAGATCTGCACTCGAAGAACGTAGATCTACACTCGAAGATCGTAGATCTGAAAAGGAGATTGTAGATCTGAACAGGAGAGGCCGAGAGGGGAAAAGGGAGAGGAGAGGTTAGGGTTAGAAGATTATGGTTTCTTCTACGGAGTCAGGAGAGGGAAAGAGCGGACTCTCGGAGAAGTTAGTAGAGGAGGAGAGTCGAGACAGAGACTCAGAAACCCTAATCTCCTCCAGAGGAGGCTCGGTTCTCAGTCTCAGAAACGAGACAGAGTGAAAGTGAGGAGAGAGACTTTTAGGATTTGGTCTGTCGTCGGATGTGTTTTATATGGTATCAAGGGTATTTAGGTAATTGTATATCTTTATTTGGTTTCGGTTCTAAATCGAAACCGATCTACTAACCCGAAACCAATAACCGATTAGTAGATTTTACTGAACCGAACCCGACCAGATATTTTCAGCACCCGAACCGATTGGCTTAATCGTGCCGGTTCGGTTCTGTATTTGATTCGAAACCGATTTATGCTCAGCCCTGGCTATGTGGACTACATTCGGTTCCACCTCTCCCTCCAATGAACGACTACCACGTGGTATTTCTGTCACGTCACGACCACCCGGACAACCATCGGATATCACCTCTTCCCCTCCTCCAATAGATGGCCGTCACGTGGACACCACGCACTACCAGAATAAGTCAAATTAGCGACGTAAATAAACGTCGCTAAATGATCAATAAATGTCGCTAAATAATTTTAGCGACGTAATTAGCGATGTTTTACTGAAGTCGCATTTAAACTAGTCGCTGACAGAAAAAATGTCGCCAAACGTCGCTATGCCGATGTTTTCTAGCGACGTAAATGCATCGCTAGATTAGCGACGTTTAGCGACGCAACGTCGCTAAATTAGCGACGTGTATATTTGTCGCTTTTTGTCGCAAATAGCGACGTATGTAGCAACATTTATAGCGACGTTACTATGACCTGACAATACTGCCATGTCAGCAAATTGCGACGGACATCGACTTTGTTTAGCGACATTTTTAGCGACGTATTTAGCGACGTGAAGTAACCTCGCTAAACATCGCTAAAACGTCGCTAATGATACAGTAAAAAAATGAATACTGAATTGTTTCCAAACTATTCTTCCTGCAGTTTATTAATTCACAATATGTACAAATAGACCCGGAGCAACCCTCCGTTGAATTTACTGGGTTCGCCGACCCCCTTGGGTTGAACACTCAACACCGATAAATTAATATATATTTAATATAAATAATATAATAAAATTTGAAGAAAACAAAATATTGAAATTAAAAACCGAATCAGAAGAAAATATCGTCGTAAAGAATACAGCAAATATCCATACAACTGTCTCGTCCTAAAGAATACAAAGAATACAACAAATTAAAAGTCTCGTCCTAAAGAATACAAAAAATAATGTCTGAAACACAAACAATCAATAATAAAACGATCCTAACTATGACTACTGCGGATCTGCAGGAGGATGACCACCGGCACGCATGAAGGATAAGAACAGATCATACTGCTCCCGTGAAATCGACACCGATGTCGATGGAGAAGGCAGTGACATCGGTGGAGTCTGTGTCGATGTAGGCGCACCAGAAGGACGTATCCTCTCCAAATCTGTGAATCGCTGGTTGTATGAATCCATGGTAGATAACAGCCTCGTACTGCTATGAACCATTGAATCATGCATCATCGTCAGTCTCTTGCCCATGGATAGCTGTGATGCCTGCAGCTCCGTTACGCTGCGCTCTGTTGAGGCTCTAAGATCAGCTGTCAAATCTCGGAGCTCCATGATGCTGCGCTCGAGCATATCAACGGAGCTGCTCCTCCATCCTTCGGACAACGCAGCAACTTGTCACGAAAAGACGTAATCTGACGGTCAACGGCCTCCTGGACTCGGACCGATGACTGCGAGGGCTGTGGGAAATGCGCACTTGTCGGGGAGGACCTAGATGACTGCGTCGCAACTAGGGCGCCATAGGATCCCGTACCGGAGTACGTACCCCTCTGGAGACCACCAGCGGCGGTCACCCACAGCTCGTCCACCGACGGAGCTGGAGCGGGCTGCAAGAAAGTACCGGCCTCTCCAGTTGTAGGTGCACTAGCAGTTGCCTGCTCATGCAGCCTAAGATACTCGGCCTAGAAAAGTTTGGATACTCGATAATTGCCTAATTTATATTAAAATTAACACAAAGTAAAGTAATACATACATAGGTCTGCGAGGCCCTCTCATCAATGAGATTTTCGTCCTTTCGATGGGTGGCCAGGAAGACGGTCACCATGTTTGCATCCTCACCCCTTTGTACCTATTAAAAATATATTATTTAGTACTAAAATTAAATATTTTTTTCTACTACCATTTTATCGTACTTATATTAAAATAATATATCTTAAATAAAAAATATACCAAACGACGAAAATGTTCCGTCATCGGAATGGAGCCACCACACCACTTTGCAGCATCACGGATAAGTTATATAATATGCATAAATTAAAGGATTTATATAACATACTTTTACCTTGAAGTGCACAAACCAGAACGTCTTCCTCTCCTCCGGAGCTTCAGAGTAGTTAATCCATGTATACCCCCTCACCCAAAATAGATATTTTGTGTGTATTTTATATTATTATATTTATTATAGATATTGAATTTTCTTAGAGTATTCTCTTAGTTAATTAGAAAATAAATTTTTTGATATATTTACTTATATAAATATTTATTTAGAATTATTTTAGATTTTTGGAGATTTTTCTAAAAAATTTGGTAATTAAAACTTAGGAAACATAAATTTTTGGACTTTTATGATTTACTATGAGACCATACTTGAATGTTGTTACTACCAAATATTTACTTTAGAGTTAAAATATTTAAATATATTTTTCTGTAATTTATTTAGAATTTTAAGAAATTATTGGATTTTTGGAATTATTGAGGATTTATTTGGATATATAAAGTCTTAATATTAGATAGATGCTAATTTAGTGTTAATAGATATTAATTAGATTATATATAAATTATTTGTATTATCTTTAATTCTATTTAAGATTATAAATTATTGAGATGAACTCAAACTATATTTTAAATTAATTCAAATCCTGAGCCTACTAGGAAAACAACTTCATGCATTCCTCTCTTTATTTAAACTGATCATAATCATATCCAAATTAGTCAATCCGAGTCTTATTCAATTAAACAATCTTCACCATTATAAATACCTATTAGACTTATGGAATAAACTCATCTTTCATATTTTTTCCCCAAACTCCTCTCTTTTTCTTCCAAAAACAGTCAAAATTTAGCCTCATTTTCTAGTAGTTATGACGACTTAAAAAGACGATATCTCCTAGCTCCGGACTCCAAACGCGCTCCAATTTTTTTGTTAGAATCATATCAAGGTTAGTTTTCTGAATATATAAATTATTTCAGTAATTTTAGAACCTATTTTTCCAGAATATTCTGAAAGTGCTAGTTGTCCGAAATCAGAACCGTTTTCGTATTTTCGTATTTTCGAGATTTTGGGAGATCCCGAAATCAAAATTATGAAATGTTTGAAGTTTCGAAAAGCTGACATGATGAACTTCCAGAAAAGTATTTTTCCAGAATTTAAAATATAATTTTATTCTACTGTAAAATTTGTGCAACGTAGACGTAAATAGAAAACCACCGAAAACTGTCATCTGTGCGCCCTTGTGGCCATAACTCTTTACCGACTTATAATTTTATGAAACTGTCGATTTCAGCGTTCATGTAGTATTTAAATCTATAGGATTCCACACACAAATCTAGGATTTGAGTTGGTTGACTTTTTGGTCAACAGATCGCCTCGATTTGCGTGCCACGGATCACAAATCCGTAAAGTTGACTTTCTTTGGACCAAAATTAGAGTTTAACAATAAAATTAGATTATAATAAGATAAAAATACTATTTAGGTTATTTTATTCAGAATTAAAATAGATTAAAATAGAGGAATCTATTCATCCACTTTTGTAACCTAACTTGTTTAATTTATGTGACGGGTAGATCGGACGACGCCTTGAGTTGGGACTTCATTCTTTTTCAGAGCAGGCAAGTATACCTTACCATTGTACTATTATTTATATTTTATATGTTGCATGCATCTTTATTTCTGTCTTTAGTTCATATATTTTAACTGTTATATAAAATGCGCGCGACGGTGTCGTCGCGATATATTTTTATTTATGTATTTGCATTGACCTTGTTTATGAGACTACCCCATTATTATGTAGCATCATTAGGTTCATTGCCCTTGACAGAATTTTTACATGAGTTGTGAGTCTCATATAGATCGCGGACTTACGTATTGACTGATCATCGATACGTGTTGGACGTACGTTAGGGATAACTGCTGATAGAAACTTTGTATGCTAGAAGACTTAACAGTTATTAGTAGTCCAGGGACATAGCCTATTGTAGTACGGTGGTCCAATCCTTGTCCTTGTTTGGTTTCAGGATTGGGCTAGGGTACTAAGGATAGGCTATGAACCAAATTGTGTCATGGATGTGACATGCTTAGAGCATGGGGTGGGGAGAACACTTTTTGAGGATTTGATATTTATTTCAGTACTTTATGGACATGCTTTTATGTATCTTGTTATGTCCCTCTGAGGACCTGGCCCTTCCAGGTGTATCTGTTCTTGAGTATTCGCAATAGCGCAGATTCGGATGGTTACATATATTTCGAGGATGTCTTCTCTTCGAGCCCCATGATTGTTAGCTGGTATTCCTATATTGTGTTTGTTGTGTTGCACTTTTACATTCGAGTTGGTAGTGGATTTCTTTCCATCCAACTAGTATCTTTAGATGCTTTGTATTGAGATCTAGATTCATAGATATTGGTTATTTATTTATATTTGATTTTTGTGGATGAGATTTAGATTATACCCTGTGACTTGTGATAGATTTATACCACTTGTGGATTTGATATTCATATTATAGCGTACGTATGGGTTTGGTTTCCATATATTGGAGTTGCCATATCCATGCGGCTGGCATGCTTACGTGTCCTAGTCCTACGTATTTTGGGACTGGGACGTGACATGTTTTTAGTGGTGGCCCATGCAGGTCGAGAGCATATTGTCTCGGTTATGTTACTATACCGAGCAAGCATGTAAATAGGATTAGAGTATAGGATCTCATCCACAATTGACTATGATTCGCTCTCATTCTAATCCATTCTATTTGAATAATTGTATCATGCTTAATTCTTGTACTTCCCTGATAATTCCTTGAGTATAGCCCCCTCCTAGAATATAGAAGTCCATGTCGTTAGATGATAAGTAGAGTAACCTTCCTATTAAGAGTACAACTATAGTGTTGACACACCACTAAGTTTAGAATATCTAGTGAACCCTAGAATCCCTTATCTATAGATTGGTTTACCATTACCCCTTGATGTATTTATGAAGACTTGAGAGTAGTATAAACACTACTAAGATTAGTTAGAAGTTTGACCATATTGTTTGACCCTAGTATTGAGGAACCAATAGAAATCCAAGGTTGAATATTATGACTGAACCTAACTTCATAGTAAGATAGTATTAGAGAACTGTAAAGTTAGATTCTTGGTATTAGCAGACAGAATATTAGGAAGCCAAGAGGAACGAATATAATATTTTTCTCGATCAAACCTCGAACACAGATATTAGCATACTACCTTTCCCTTAGGAAATTATGACATTATCTAGAGTCTTTCTATCTTTATGACTTGTTCCTCTGAACCCATAGCGCTCGTTATTGTGCGACGACTAATTACGTTTTCTTCTCTTCATCTTTCAACTCATGCCATCTGACACTTCTGATTGTAGGCCAGGTGATTTTATTCTGTGTTAAGGACATATAGTTGCTAGGATTATAGTTGTTAATGTTAAATTTTGAAATTGTGTGCTTAGTAGTTAGAACTTGATGGTTTAAGTTATTCGTGTAGATTGTGACCTGGCAATTATCTCTTAGTTTTAAATTACGTAGCATGTACCCCCACCTTGATACGAGTTATATCCCCTTTTCCTTTGAAGGCCAGTAACTTTCCATTCTTACTATTGACACTTGTTCTATGAGCATTGCGACTAAGACTTAAGGTAACCATTACCTATGTAATGTAAGAGGATACCCTAATAAGTACCAAGACCCCTTCTCGTAGACCTTAACAGGAGTTTCTACGGTATCCTTAAGACAACTACAGTATTAGTTTATTGTTATAAGTTGGGTAGTATACCTAACAACCTAGTATCACATAGTCTTTTGACCTATCATTGAAGTGTAACTGAACGACATTAACTGTATGCTAGTTTAAGACGACAGTGTTTATTTAGACTGTAGAACTTAGAGGCTATACCCCCTACTTTGTCGACTATCGACTTAGACAAGGAATTAGTATGACAACTGTAGAGATTATAGAGTCTTATCTTTTTGTGAACTCGAATTGTTATGTACCTTCTTTCATCATAATCCAGCGTATTTATATTTGCTGTACTACCTTGACCTATGCTGCTATTATAGCCTAGTTTTTTTGCAAGTTTATTCTTTATCGAGCTTGTTCATGACATATGTATTATTGGGACCTGATCAACTACACAATGATACAGTTGTCTAATCAGAATCAGTGTATTACGGTCTGGACAACCTTAGTACATTTTGGTTCGCCCTTCGCATGACTACTTATGTGGATTGAGATAAAATTGCCTTAGCTTCTTAAACGAATATACTTACCCCTAGACATGTCTGAGCATATCATATCAGTTATATAACTGTACTGATATGAGCATGTGAATAGGAATTTACCAAAATAGAATTTTAATCCACAACTGCCTTGACAATTCCCAATTGAATTCTTTAAAATGCCATGATCCCCATACTTGCATTCTATTACCTCCCCCTCGAACTCTTCATTATTGTTTTCCGTCTTCCCCTATTTCAGGAAGATGAACACACGTGCTTGGCATAAGTTTGATATACAGATAGTACTAGATATACCCATAGGCCAATCGCATTATTTGGTGACTATCTTTTATAATTGATTAAGGGCATATCATATATGATATACTCGGTGTTAAAGTTTTGAGGATTGAATGACATGAGTAAATAAATTAAAAAATATTTTCTTAAGTGTATAGCCTTATATGATAGATGGATAAATTCTAAGTTGGGTACAAGTCACATTATTAATTTGAGGTTAAATTCTTTTAGATTGTGATCAAGTAGGATTAGATTGAGAGATATAAGTCATTTAAATTTTGAAAATTATTTAGAGGAATGATTAAGATAATGAGGATTTAATGAATTATAAAATCTTGATATTGCGGACCAAATATTTATACTTTGAGCACATGATTTAAAATTTTGAATATTGAAGGTAAAATCATCAATTTAAATTTTGAGGATAAATGTAGAATTTCAGACTTGAACATTGGTGGATTGAATTTAAAATTTTTACAATTTGATGATTTAAATTAAGAGTTAAAATTTTGATTGTTGGATCACCTATTTAAAATATTGAGGATGAAAATTGAATTTAAAATTTGAAGAGTACGAAATTCATAAGTTGAAAATAGAAATAATATTTGATCGAAATTATTTTTTTGAGGGATTATAATAATTGGAGATTACAATATAAATTTTGATGTGGGATGTCCTATAGATTTTACTTAAAATTTGGATGTTGTTTATTTAAAAATCGAGAATAGATTACGACTGGTTGAATTTTGATTTAAATAATGGTTAATTTAATTTTGAAAATGATTGCGATGGATTTGAATAGATTTTAAATTTTTGGAAAAAATTGTGATTGACTTGCCTTATGTACAAATGTGAATGATTTAACAAACCATGCCTTATTTTTAATTTCGAGGACGAAATTCTTTTAAGTTTGGTAGATTGTAAACCCCCTCACCCAAAATAGATATTTTGTGTGTATTTTATATTATTATATTTATTATAGATGTTGAATTTTCTTAGAGTATTCTCTTAGTTAATTAGAACATAAATTTTTTGATATATTTACTTATATAGATATTTATTTAGAATTATTTTAGGTTACTTTAGATTTCTGAAGATTTTTCTAAAAATTTTGGTAATTAAAACTTAGGAAACATAAATTTTTAGGACTTTCATGATTTACTATAAGACCATACTTGAATGTTGTTACTATAAATATTTATTTTATAGTTAAAATATTTAAATATATTTTTCTGTAATTTATTTAGAATTTTAAGGAATTATTGGATTTTTGGAATTATTGAGGATTTATTTGGATATATAAAGTCTTAATATTAGATAGATGCTAATTTAGTGTTAATAGATATTAATAACATTATATATACATTATTTGTATTATCTTTAATTCTATTTAAGATTATAAATTACTGAGATGAACTCAAACTCTATTTTAAATTAATTCAAATCCTGAGCCTACTAGGAAAATAACTTTATGCATATCCTATCCTTATTTAAACTGATCCTAATCATATCCAAATTAGCCAATCCTAGTCTTATTCAATTAAACAATCTTCACCATTATAAATACCTATTAGACTTATGGAATAAACTCATCTTTCATATTTTTCTTCCCCAAACTCCTCTCTTTTTATTTCAAAAATAGTCAAAATTCGTCATAAATTCAGCCTCATTTTCTAGTAGTTTTGACGACTTAAAAAGACGATATCTCCTAGCTCCGGACTCCAAACGTGCTCCAGTTTTTTTTTGTTAGAATCATATTAAGGTTAGTTTTCTGAATATATATAAATTATTTCAGTAATTTCAGAACCTATTTTTCCAGAATATTTTGAAAGTGTCAGCTGTCCGAAATCAGACGCGTTTTCGTATTTTCGAGATTTTGGGAGATCCCGAACTCAAAATTATGAACTGTTTGAAGTTTCGGAAAGCTGACATGATGAACTTTCAGAAAAGTATTTTTTAGAATTTAAAATATAATTTTATTCTACTGTAAAATTTGTGCAACGTAGACATAAATAGAAAACCACCGAAAACTGTCATCTGTGCGCCCTTGTGGCCATTACTCTTTACCGACTTATGATTTTATGAAACTATCGATTCCAGCATTCATGTAGTATTGAAATCTATAGGATTCCACACACAAATCTAGAATTTGAGTTGGTTGACTTTTTGGTCAACGGATCGCCTCGATTTGCGTGTCACGGATCACAAATCCGTAAAGTTGACTTTCTTTGGACCAAAATTAGAGTTTAACAATAAAATTAGATTATAATAAGATTAAAATACTATTTTAGGTTATTTTATTTAGAATTAAAATAGATTAAAATGGAGGAACCTATTCACCCACTTTTGTAACCTAACTTGTTTAATTTATGTGACGGGTAGATCGGACGACGCATTGAGTTGGGACTTCATTCTTTTTCAGAGAAAGCAAGTATATCTTGCCATTGTACTGTTATTTATATTTCATATGTTGCATGCATCTTTATTTTCTTACTTTAGTTCATATATTTTAACTGTTATATAAAATGCGCACGACGGTATCGTCGCAATATATTTTTATTTATGTATTTGCATTGACCTTGTTTAGAGACTACCCCATTATCATATAGCATCATTAGGTTCATTGGCCTTGACACAGTGTTTACACGAGTTGTGAGTCTCATATAGATCACGGACTAGCATATTGACTGATCATCGGTACGTATGGGACGTGCGTTAGGGATAACTGCTGATAGAAACTTTGTATGCTAGAAGACTTAGCAGTTATTAGTAGTCCAGGGACATAGCCTATTATAGTACGGTGGTCCAATCCTTGTCCTTGTTTGGTTGCATGATTGGGCTAGGGTAATAAGGATAGGCTATGAACCAAATTGTGTCATGGATGTGACATGCTTAGAGCATGGGGTGGAGAGAACAACAAGTACCGCATTTGGGCTCCTTTGCACTTTTCCTTTTGTAATCCGGAAGCTCCATTGGAGATACGGGCGGTGATGACCCCTATACTACTTGGTGGCCTCTGCCGTTCAAAAGACGACATGCTTTGAGGCCCCTGATTCTCCGAGAGAGTCATGCCAATCCTATTTATGGCCAGATAGCCCACTTGTTGGAAAGTTATTCTCAAACTGCATTCACTTAGACGGTTAGGCGACCATTGGATATTTATTTCAGTACTTTATTGGCATACTTTTATGTATCTTGTTATGTTCCTCTGAGGACCTGGCCCTTCCAGGTGTATCTGTTCTTGAGTATTCGCAGGAGCGCAGATTCGGATGGTTACATATGTTTCGAGGATGTCTTCTCTTCGAGCCCCATGATTGTTAGCTGGTATTCCTATATTGTGTTTGTTGTATTGCACTTTTACATTCGAGTTGGTAGTGGATTTGTTTCCATCCAACTAGTATCTTTAGATACTTTGTATTGAGATCTAGATTCATAGATATTGGTTATTTATTTATATTTGATTTTCGTGGATGAGATTTAGATTATATCCTGTGACTTGTGATAGATTTATACCACTTGTGGATTTGATATTCATATTACAGCGTACGTATGAGTTTGGTTTCCATATATTGGAGTTGCCATATCCATGCGGCTGACATGCTTACGTGTCATAGTCCTACGTATTTTGGGACTGAGGCGTGACATATTTTTAGTGGTGGCCCATGCAGGTCGAGAGCATATAGTCTCGGTTACGTTACTGTACCGAGCAAGCCTGCAAATAAGATTAGAGTATAGGATCTCATCCACAATTGACTATGATTCGCTCTCCTTCCAATCCATTCTATTTGAATAATTCCCGTGTCCGTGTGTACGACTCTTGTCACGCCCCATTCCCAAAATACCGAGGGACCAGACGCGTGTCAATGGCCAGCAGCACGCACCGATGGACAAACCCAATTTAATGGATCCATCAGGGCATGCTTAAGCTGTAAAATCAAGCCTACGACAATCATGTCACAACTAATCTCATCTACACAAGATATAAAATATGATCCACAGAATAATAAGGAATGTAAATCATCAGCAAGTCTCAACAAGTACTTCGGGGAACAACCCGATAAATATCTGCTACAATAGTTCATCTGACCAGAAGATAAATGACTGAATAAATAATAAATAAATACTGAGCATGAACATGAATGCTCAGGAGAAGTCTTCGGCTAACACCTCATCCTCGGATGGCGGTACGGCTCCTGGATCAACTCCTGCTCCGGTCCCGTATACCTCGGGATAGATCTCGTCTGCAAAATCTGGGGACAAAATCCATATCCAGGTCCTCAGGGGACATAGCAAGGTACAAAAAATAATACAAGCTAGAATATAAGCAGTGCAGCAATAAATGAAATAAATAGGGCAAGTAAGTAACCATCTAAGTGAAAATGCAAGTGAGAGCAGCACGAGTACTCAGGCTGAGCCACTACAAGCTCTGTGTCGGGGAGCCGGTAGCAGTAATAACCGGTAGTGGGTCTAGCTCTGCTCCGAGAGTCTACGACCTCTCAATAATAGAAGATATTTATATAAAACAGCCTGTAGCCTGTGAGTCTCTCCCCACCCAATGTAACCACACATATCATGACCATAACGTCTCATGTCCATGTCAGCGGGATCATAACTAATGCACAAGTCATAATGTAGCTAAGAATATAATATCTCTGTCAAGTCCTGTATCCTATACAGAATTACCACGAATATCTTGAGAAGATCCTGTCTCATGAACAGTGTCCAGTGTCCTGGGTCATAGTGTACTTGGTAAGACAAGTATAAGAAGATAAAGTGTCACGAGTATCCATCTCTAGATGACAATACACAACACCGCGTACGGTGTTGGCACCCGACTGATAATCGGACGCTAAGCATGTCACACGGTCCTAGGTTAAGCATGCACAGCAATATAATGAAGCAAGGAAAATATATATAACAATACTGCAGAGTTGGCAAGGTACACTTGCCTGATGTTCGAATATCAACAACTGTCCCTGTATCAGTGGGTCCGGTAGGTACTACTCCAAAAGCTGTAACAATATCACCAATAGTCTCAGAAGGTATCAAACTGCTAGAAATGCCTGTCCTTACGTCCAATTTGGACACAGGGGCAAAAAGGTCATTTTCGGGCCAAAACGGGGTCCACATGTGGGCCACTTTGCACCGAAAAGCGTGTCGGGGTCAAAGGTCTCCAAATTCTGCAAACTCAGTGTCTACAAGTCAGGAACGATGATACGAACTCAACGGAACTTCCAGAATTGAATTCCGATGTGCCGATCACAAAATCACCCGTCAAGTGGAGCCTATGGGGCCCACGATACGTGATTTTGTCAACGTCCTCAGAATCGAACCAAACTTGGCTCACAGGACCAGCGTATTGCTACGAGTCCGATGGCGTAAGTTTTGTCTCGATCCGACGTGTGTACACAAAGTTACAGCATGTTCCAGAAAGGTCGGATACGGGGTATCGTCGGCGGATACGCGTTGATTCTGGTGTGCACGCACATCCGAATCGACTTCTGCGAAATCCCACACGACCGTATCAACGAGCGCACGGTTCGATGAAGACCGCGTGCAACCAAGTCATCCCGTTTGGCGGGGCGCACTCAGTTCCGGGGTAAAATGGGGTATTATTTTTCCTGTTTTTGGATCGCGGTGTGCGATCACCACAGGACGCGATGCACCGAGCGAGTTGTACGGGCACCGAGAGGGTTATACAGTCTATGCGTAGCAACTGACGGAAACTAAAACGGAGTTGCGAGGCGAGAGAAAACGATACCTAAACAGGGCTCCGTGAACGCTGAATTCCAAGTGTCCGAGCGTCAATTCCGTGTCCTGCGACCGAGTTGCTGTGTCCTGCGCTAGGGTTCAGATTGTGTCCGACGTCAACTGTTGTTCGTGTCCGGGGTGGCCGTGTCCGTTCTAGGGCAGCGGACGGCCGACGAGATGAATGGGGCGACGCTCGCGGGTGGCGGCGGAGATGGGTTCAGCCGCGGTGGAACCTGGCGTCCAGACGGTCGACTGGATGGTCGACGGACGGAGCGGGGCTGGGTCGACTCCGAGGTGGAGTCGAGCAGAGGTGGTCGTCGGTCGCGCGGGTCGGGACTGGACTCGGCGGCGGGGATTCGAGCAGGGAGTCGGGGTATGCGTCGACCAGGGCGGCCGGTCGGTCGTGAGGTCGAGGGGTCGGCGAGTCAGGGTAGCTACCGGTGCGGCGGAGTCTGATGGAGAGAGGGGTCGGCTGAGATGAGAAGGAGAGTTAGGTTGGCGGCGGCGGCTACACGAACATCGAGGAGAAATATATAGGTGGTGAACAGTGTTTCCGGCGGAGAGTTTAGGGTTTGGTCTGGTTCGGGTTTTGGGTCGGGTTTCATAGATCCGATCCGACCCGGCCCGCAACACTGGGTTGGTCTGGTTCAGTCAGCGGTTGGTTCAGGTTTGGTTCAACTCGGGTTTAAAATTCCAATAGTATTTAGGGTCTTAAACGCGTTTCCTGGATCCAATAAATTTACCGAAAAATACCACAGGATCGGTTTTCCATTTTGCACCATAAAATATTATTTCCATAATATTTTAACACCATTAAACAGTATTTAAAATTCTTTAACCCACAATTACCTTCGTTATAAATTCTAGAAAATACCAAAAATACGGGAAAATTGTATTAAAAATTTCTCTAAAAATTTAGGTGTTTACAATCTTCCCTCCTTAAAAGGATTGCGTCCTCGCAATCAAAGAATAAATTATAATAGACGAGTTATGGAAATACAAGGTTGCTTAGTGTACAACTGCCTCCTCAAACAAGTGGGGGTAACGCTGGCGCATACTATCTTCTCGTTCCCAAGTCGATTCTCCAGGGGAGTGATGTTTCCATGCTACACGAACCAGTCTGATTATCTGTCCCCGCAATGTCTTCTCACTGACGTCGAGGATGCCAACTGGTTGTTCTTTATATCTCAAGCTTGGGCCCACTGCGATTTTTGAATGATCGACTACGTGGCTTGGGTCGGTCACGTACCTGCGCAGCTGTGAGACGTGGAATACGTCATGCACTCCCTCTAAGGATGGTGGTAATGCAAGACGATATGCCACCTCACCAATGCGCTCTAGAATGTCGAATGGCCCAATATACCTTGGGCTCAACTTGCCTCTGCTCTCGAATCTGATAATACCTCGAGTGGACAAAATCCTCAAGAACACGTGCTCTCCTTCTTTGAACTCTAGGGGACGTCTGTGTGTATCTGCCCAATGCTTCTGTCTGTCCTGAGCTGCTCGTAGATGATTCTGGATCTGTTTTACCCTCTCCACTGTCTGCGTTACCAATTTTGGACCCAGTATTTGACGTTCACCAACGTCACTCCAACATATAAGCGATCTGCACTTTCTTCCGTATAATGCCTCGAATGGTGCCATCTGAATACTGGCCTGATAACTGTTGTTGTAGGAGAACTCCACTAAGTACAAATGATCTTCCCAAGATCCTCCAAAGTCTAGCATACACGATCGTAATATGTCCTCCAAGATCTGAATCGTGCGCTCCGATTGGCCATCTGTCTGTGGGTAGTATGTCGTGCTGAATTTGAGTCTGGTGCCCAGACTCTCTTGCATGCTTCTCCAGAAATGAGAGGTAAATCTCGAATCTCGATCCGATACAATACTGACCGGCACTCCATGTAATTTGACAATTTGTCGCATGTACATGTCGGCTAGTACCTCTGTGGACTGCCCAACCCTAAATGGCAAGAAGTCTGCCGATTTAGTGAGTCGATCCACTATAACCCATACTGCGTCTCTTCCGCTAGGGCTCCTCGGAAATCCTGTGACAAAATTCATCGTGATATGCTCCCGCTTCCATTCCGGTATCGGGAGCGGCTGTAACATACCTGCAGTTCTCTGATGTTCGGCCTTCACCTGCTGGCAGACTAAGCATTTGGCCACAAATCTCGCAATCTCTCTTTTCATTCCATGCCACCAGTAATACTGTCTCAAGTCTCGGTACATCTTGGTTCCTCCTGGGTGAACAGAGTATATAGAGCTATGTGCTTCGGTCATTAACTCCTGTCTCAATTCTCCATTTGGAACATACAAACGATTTCCAAACCTCAATGTCCCATCTTCGTGGATGCGAAGTCCTGTCTGCATGCCTGCTTCTGTCCTCTCTTTGAGTCTTCGGAATCTAGCATCGGTGGGCAGTGCCTCTTTAATCTTCTCCACAAGTGATGACTGAATCTCAAGATTAGCCATCAAGCCATTCTGTCCCGGTATGACCACCTCTATCTGAAGCTCCTGTAGATCTTTCAATAACTCGGGCTGCATCGTCAAGAAATAAGCCGTAGGCTTCCTGCTGAGCGCATCTGCAACAACATTTGCCTTTCCCGGATGATACTGCAGATCGATGTCAAAATCTACCATCAATTCAAGCCAACGCCTCTGCCTCGTGTTAAGCTCCTTCTGAGTATATACATACTTCAGACTTTTATGATCTGTAAAGATGTCTACTTTCTCCCCATAAAGGTAGTGCCTCCAAATCTTCAATGCAAATATGACTGCTGCTAACTCCAGATCGTGTGTTGGATAGTTCTTCTCGTGGACCTTCAACTGTGTCGATGCATAGGCAATAACTTTGCCATGTTGCATCAAAACACATCCCAATCCACTACCCGATGCATCACTGTAAACAACAAAACCTCCTAACCCTGAAGGAAGAGTCAAGACAGGTGCCATTGTTAATCTTCTCTTCAGTTCTTCGAAGGCCTTCTGGCAGTCTTCTGTCCATATAAACTCCTGGTCTTTGCGTGTCAGCTTCGTCATCGGTTCTGCAATCCTCGAAAAATTTTCTACAAACCTTCGGTAATATCCCCCAAGTCCGAGAAAACTTCTCACTTCTGCAACTGACGTGGGTGTAGGCCAAGTCTCGATTGCCGCAACTTTCTTCGGATCCACTGAAAGTCCTTCTCCTGAGATGATATGTCCCAAGAAAGGTACTTTGTCCATACAGAACTCACACTTACTGTGTTTGGCATATAACTTTTCTTGTCTCAAGGTCTCTAACACGATTCTGAGATGCTCCTCGTGCTCTTCGTGGCTCTTGGAATATATGAGGATGTCGTCAATGAACACCACCATGAATTTATCCAAAAACTGATGAAAGACTCTGTTCATTAAGCTCATAAACACCGTGGGTGCGTTGGTTGAACCAAACGGCATCACCAAGAACTCATAATGTCCATACTTGGTCCTGAAAGCTGTCTTCGGGATGTCTTCCTTCCTTACTTTGATATGATGATATCCGGATCGAAGGTCAATCTTCGAGAATACCCTTGCACCACTCAACTGATCGAATAGATCATCAATGCGGGGTAAATGATACATGTTCTTGATGGTCACAGCGTTCAGTGCCCTGTAGTCAATGCATAACCGTACTGTTCCATCCTTCTTTGGCACAAATAATATAGGTGCTCTCCAAGGTGAAATACTGGGTCGAATGAAACCCTTCTCCAGAAGATCATCAACCTATTCTTTCAACTCCACTAACTCCTTAGGTGCCAGCCGATATACTGATGAAGTGATAGGCTCTGCTCCTGGAGTTAAGTCTATTGTGAATTCTATTTCCCGATCAGGCGGTAAACCTGGAAGATCATCGGGAAATACATCCACAAACTCGGATATGACTCTTGGGTAACCTGTCTCTACTTCTACAGATAGTACCCTAAGAGTAGGCTGAACTCCTTGCTCTACTGCTCCTCGAGGAAACTCAAATTCTGGATGGCCAGGCGGTCTAAATATAACCCGTCCAAGTCGACAATCAAGAGTCGCATGGTACTGACTTAACCAGTCCATACCAAGTACGACATCATAATCCGGCATAAAAAATAGCAGAAATTAAGCTCGTATTTCTCGGCCACAAACTACTACTGAACATGATCTACAGACATCACTAACTGGAATAATTCCACCTCCCATAAGAATCCTCTTCATCTTCGGGAGGGGTGCAGTAGCTACTCTATGGGTGGCAACAAAGCTAGCTGCTATAAATGAATGCGATGCTCCAGAATCAAATAATGCTATAGCTGGTAATGAAGCTACTAAAATAGTACCTGCGATGACCTCGCCTGCTGTAGCCTCTGCTAAACAGCTAATGTGAATGCCTGGCCTCGACCTTGAGCTGGTCCTCTCTGCTGCTGTTGTTGCTGAAATAGGGCGGCCTGCGGTACCAGTGGTGGTCTGACTCCTCCAGCTCCTGTCTTCTATGCCCCTACTGCTCCTGTAGCTGGTCATGGTGTAGGTAAAGCTAGTCTTTGTGCTCCATCTCTGCGTTCAGAACAGTCCCTAGAAAAGTGCTGGTTGGATCCGCAGCTCAGACATAGTCCCAACTTACGCCTGCATTCTTTCTCAATGTGTCCTACTTTGCCGCAGTGGTGACAAGTAGGAAGAGGTCTGTCCCTGGGTGCTGCTCTCTCCGGTATACTCCTCTGGAATCTTTTCGCAGAATCTCCTGGTGCTGTCTTGGATGGTGCGGATGTGCTTGGCCTCTTCAGATTCGATTCCCTTCTAGTGATGCGCTCCATGCGTCGTGCTGCTGCAAGGACATCGGTATAAGTTGTAGGTGCAACTGAGCCAATCAATCTCTGAAGCTCGAATTTTAGTCCGTCAAAGAACTTTTCAGCTTTCTCCTCCTCTGTCGAGATCAATGTTGGAGCGAAGCGACTTAGGCGTATAAATTCCGCATTGTATTCCTCCACTGTCATACTGCCTTGGATGAGGCGGTTGAACTTGTCTCTGAGCTCTGATCGTGCAACTGCCGGAATGTACATCTCTTGGAAGAGTCTGGAGAACTCTTCCCATGTGACTCGGTCCTGTCCGAGCCTTCTCTCTTCTGCTAGCCACCAGAGATGCGCATTATCAGTTAACTGCATTCTGACTGCAGTCATCCACTTCTCTCTCGGAAGTTCAGCGGCTTCCAACTGATGCTGGATGTTAGTGAGCCATTCATGAACTTCTGTTGGCCCTTCTTTGCCAGAAAATGTACGAGGCTTGAGATGACGGAAATCGGTGATAGATCCCGTTGCTGTTCGCCTCGTTGGTGGATTTGCCTGCTCCAATGCGGATACCAGGCTGGTCCTCAGATACTCGGCCTTCTGCCGATGGGCCTCTTGCTGAATCTGTTGCTGTGCTTGCATCATGGCATACATCATCTGGAACATCTGTTGCCCGTCCATGGCTTGTCCGGGCGGGAAAACTGGCATCTGGGGAGTGAACTGTGGTGGAGGTAGGATGTCATCTCTCTGGAACCTTGGATTAGGTTGACCGGTCTGATCGCTCTGCGATGCTTGTCCTCCATCCCCTGGGGTCACTCCGTCTGTATAAGTAACCACATCGTCGTGTGTTGTATCCAAAGGAATCTCGTCTCCGTTCCTGGGATCCATTACTCTGAAATTAAAAGATAAACTGTAAGAACGCTCAGAGGAATCAAACATGATGCAAATCAAGTGACAATTTTGAGTTCGGTATAGAGTTCCATAAGGGTTTAAATGATGGATGAGATCCTATAACTTATCCTATTCTTAGGGCAGGCTGGTTCGGTCCCTAAGTTGAAACCGAACTATTTAGTCGTAGACCTGCATGAGCCACCACAAAAACCATGTCACGCCCTAGTCCCAAAATACCGAGGGACCGGACGCGTGTCAATGGCCAACAGCACGCACCGA
Source organism: Iris macrosiphon (assembly GCA_036927795.1). Classification (NCBI taxonomy): domain Eukaryota; kingdom Viridiplantae; phylum Streptophyta; class Magnoliopsida; order Asparagales; family Iridaceae; genus Iris; species Iris macrosiphon. Next base: position 132,973,728 of record JAYESA010000016.1, on the reverse strand, counting down.
TGGACAAACCTAATTTAATGGATCCATCAGGGCATGCTTAAGCTGTAAAATCAAGCCTACGATAATCATGTCACAACTAATCTCATCCACACAAGATATAAAATATGATCCACAGAATAATAAGGAATGTAAATCATCAGCAAGTCTCAACAAGTACTTCGGGGAACAACCCGATAAATATCTGCTACAATGGTTCATCTGACCAGAAGATAAATGACTGAATAAATAATAAATAAATACTGAGCATGAACATGAATGCTCAGGAGAAGTCTTCGGCTAACACCTCATCCTCGGATGGCGGTACGGCTCCTGGATCAGCTCCTGCTCCGGTCCCGTATACCTCGGGATAGATCTCGTCTGCAAAATCTGGGGACAAAATCCATATCCAGGTCCTTAGGGGACATAGCAAGGTACAGAAAATAATACAAGCCAGAATATAAGCAGTGCAGCAATAAATAAAATAAATAGGGCAAGTAAGTAACCATCTAAGTGAAAATGCAAGTGAGAGCAGCACGAGTACTCAGGCTGAGCCACTACAAGCTCTGTGTCGGGGAGCCGGTAGCGGTAATAACCGGTAGTGGGTCTAGCTCTGCTCCGAGAGTCTACGACCTCTCAATAATAGAAGATATTTATATAAAATAGCCTGTAGCCTGTGAGTCTCTCCTCACCCAATGTAACCACGCATATCATGACCATAACGTCTCATGTCCATGTCAGCGGGATCATAACTAATGCACAAGTCATAATGTAGCTAAGAATATAATATCTCTGTCAAGTCCTGTATCCTATACAGAATCACCATGAATATCTCGGGAAGATCCTGTCTCATGAACAGTGTCCAGTGTCCTGGGTCATAGTGTACTTGGTAAGACAAGTATAAGAAGATAAAGTGTCACGAGTATCCATCTCTAGATGACAATACACAACACCGCGTACGGTGTTGGCACCCGACTGATAATCGGACGCTAAGCATGTCACACGGTCCTAGGTTAAGCATGCACAGCAATATAATAAAGCAAGGAAAATATATATAACAATACTGCAGAGTTGGCAAGGTACACTTGCCTGATGTCCGAATATCAACAACTGTCCCTGTATCAGTGGGTCCGGTAGGTACTACTCCAAAAGCTGTAACAACATCACCAATAGTCTCAGAAGGTATCAAACTACTAGAAATGCCTGTCCTTACGTCCAATTTGGACACAGGGGCAAAAAGGTTATTTCTGGGCCAAAGCGGGGTCCACATGTGGGCCACTTTGCACCGAAAAGCGTGTCAGGGTCAAAGGTCTCCAAATTCTGCAAACTCAGTGTCTACAAGTCAGGAACGATGATACGAACTCAACGGAACTTCCAGAATTGGATTTCGATGTGCCGATCACAAAATCACCCGTCAAGTGGAGCCTGTAGGGCCCACGATACACGATTTTGTCAACGTCCTCAGAATCGAACCAAAGTTAGCTCACAGAACCAGCGTATTGCTACGAGTCCGATGGCACAAGTTTCGTCTCGATCCGACGTGTGTATACAAAGTTACAGCGTATTCCAGAAAGGTCGGATACGGGGTGTCGTCGGCGGATACGCGTTGATTCTGGTGTGCACGCACATCCGAATCGACTTCTACGAAATCCCACACGACCGTATCAATGACGCGCATGGTTCGGTGAAGACCGCGTGCGACCAAGTCGTCCCGTTTGGTAGGGCGCACTCAGTTCCGGGGTGAAACGGGGTATTGTTTTTTCTATTTTTGGATCGCGGTGTGCGATCACCACAGGACGCGATGCACCGAGCGAGTTGCACGGACACCGAGAGGGTTATACAGTCTACGCGTAGCAACAGACGAAAACTAAAATGGAGTTGCGAGGCGAGAGAAAACGATACCTGAACAGGGCTCCGTGAACGCTGAATTCCAAGTGTCCGAGCGTCAATTCCGTGTCCTACGACCGAGTTGCTGTGTCCTGCGCTAGGGTTCAGATTGTGTCCAACGTCAACTGCTGTTCGTGTCCGGGGCGGCCGTGTCCGTGCTAGGGCAGCGGACGGCCGACGAGATAAATGGGGCGACGCTCGCGGGTGGCGGCGGAGATGGGTTCAGCCGCGGTGGAACCTGGCGTCCGGACGGTCGACTGGATGGTCGACGGACGGAGCGGGGCTGGGTCGACTCCGAGGCAGAGTCGAGCAGAGGTGGTCGTCGGTCGCGCGGGTCGGGACTGGACTCGGCGGCGGGGATTCGAGCAGGGAGTCGGGGTATGCGTCGACGAGGGCGGCCGGTCGGTCGTGAGGTCGAGGGGTCGGCGAGTCAGGGTAGCTACCGGTGCGGCGGAGTCTGCTGGAGAGAGGGGTCGGCTGAGATGAGAAGGAGAGTTAGGTTGGCGACTACACGAACATCGAGAAGAAATATATAGGTGGTGAACAGTGTTTCCGGCGGAGAGTTTAGGGTTTGGTCTGGTTCGGGTTTTGGGTCGGGTTTCATGGATCTGACCCGACCCCGCCCGCAACACTGGGTTGGTCCGGTTCAGTCAGCGGTTGGTTCAGGTTTGGTTCAACTCGGGTTTAAAATTCCAATAGTATTTAGGGTTTTAAACGCGTTTCCTGGATCCAATAAATTCACCGAAAAATACCACAGGACCGGTTTTTTATTTTACACCATAAAATATTATTTCCATAATATTTTAACACTATTAAAAAGTATTTAAAATTCTTTAACCCATAATTACCTTCGTTATAAATTCCAGAAAAATACACAAAATACGGGAAAATTGTATTAAAAATTTCTCTAAAATTTTGGGTGTTTACAACTCTTCTAGAGTCGAAAGGACATTTTGGTTCGATATACGTCGTTCTATGTTGGCCGACATCTACAACACTGGTTCTCTAGAGCATAATAATAGATTGTCATATATGTATTTGGAACCATAACCATCACCATCAAGCTTTGTTCAACATAATGTGATCATCCATGGAGCACGACTCAACAATCAAGGAAGCTCCAAACAAGAATAGACCTATCATTTACAACTGCTTGTCGATCATATGTCAACCATGAATTAAGGATATAGTAGTTTCCTCTGGATCTTTCCCCACTAAACCAAACATAGTGCACAAAATTTGAAATGTCCACACATATATTGTGTTGTGTCCGCATACTGTACGATAAGCGACATGGAGACAATTATTTTAGAGTGTATATGTGCATCTTAGTGTTTTGTGTAGTAACATAATGCAGACATGCTGAAGTGTCCACACATATGTCGTGTCATGTCGTGTCGTGTCATGTTAGAGAGAGAGAGAGAGACAGAGAAAGGAGACAGAGAGATCTCACTGAGTGAGGAGGAGGGGAGCTGGAGAGAGGAGAACGCCGGAGGGAGGAGGAGCCGCTGGAGGGAGGAGGACGCCGGAGGGAGGAGGGGAGTCGGAGGAAGGAGGGGACGCCGAAGGGAGGAGGGGACGCCGGCCGAAAGGGGGTCACCAAGGTGGGGCATCGGGAGGGAGGAGGGGACGCCGGAGGGAGGAGGGGAGCCGGACACGACGGGAGGGGGGTTTAAAAATTTGGGAGAGAAATCGAAGGAAATGGGGGAAAAAGGAATTCGTCAACCCTGAATAATGAAATACATTAGTGACGTTTAGCGACGCGAGCTAATGGCGTCGCTAATATAAATATTTAGCGACGTTATATACGTAGCTAAATATTTAATATATTAACGTCGCTAAATACGTCGCTAACCATATAACTCAGCGACGTTTAGCGACCTTAAATAAACTTATAGCGACTATTCTTTTAAAAAGTGAATTACCGTTGCTAAACGTCGCTATATGTCGCCAAACAGCGACTTATAGCGACGTTATTCTTTGTAGTCGCTGATATCTTTAATATTGGCGACGATTTAATTTGACGTCGCTAATCCCGCAAATTTTAGTAGTGACGTGGCGGTTGTAAGAGGGTTGTAGGCATTTGGTTGTAATTATAGCATAGTCCATTTAGTCAGAAGGGTTATGCTATGACTACAACCAAATGCCTACAACCCACTTACAACCGTCACGTAACGGTCATATGGCATCCACGTGGTGTCCGTCCATTGGAGGAGAGGTGGGACCCGGTGGCTGTCCAAGTAGCCGTCACGTGACAAAAATGTTATATGGCAACAGTTCATTAGAGAGAGAGGTGGGACCGAATGTGACCCACATAGCATGAGGGGGTAAAAGAGAGGGTTGCACGAAGGTTGTAAGCATTTGGTAGTAAACTTAGTATTATTGTTAGTCAGAAACTTATGACAACAACTCACAAAAGTACATTATTGACATCAGCATTTGATAAGCACCAGTACCATTACGAAAGCTTTAGCTCCCTAAGCTAGTAGAGTTGAAGTTGATTTACTTATTTGACTTTCCCGTCTTCTTCTCCCGAGCTCATCTTTACCTAATTCTATGTATCGAGAGACTACTTGAAGGACAATAGATTTATGTTCTATAAGGCCTCAAAAGCTGCTTTTTTTTTCCCGCTAAATTATAATTTGATAGTCTCAACTATCCAAAATGTTCAACTTGTCATCCATAACTTTGATATGTGCTAACTTAATCATATTTCAACTAATATTTTTAACTTGATATCCAAAATTTTATTTATTCCTAAACTACCCTCCCCAACAACCTTCCTTTCCTCTCCCCCCACTCCCCCACTCTCCTGGCTACTTCTCCGACAACCACGCCCTCCCCCCCTCCCGCGGCGACACTCCCATACCCGCCCTCGGCGACCACCTCCCCTACTCACCCCGTTGACCAACCCCCCTACCCGTCCCGACGATCCCCCTACCCGCCCGCCGCCCGCGGCCCGCGCTGCACGCCACCTCGTGCCAATCTCCTGTTGCGTGCCCCGCTGCCCCACGCGGCCTCCGACGGCTATCACTGCTGCTGCCGCTGTGCGCCCCCGCCACAGAGGGAAGGAGGGAGAGAGAGAAAAGGGACAATTTGATTTTTATTTTTATTTTTTTATTTAGAGTATTAAGTTAGCATCTATCAAAGTTGAAAATATCAAATTGAATATTTTGGATAGTTGAGGGTATCAAGTTGTAATTAAGCCTTTTTTTTTTTTTTTTTTTTTTTTTTTTTTTACAAAGTTGTGTTGAAAGGATACATAGTTGCAACTTAGATATGTAGTTGCAATTAATAAAGTGAACACAATAAGTTTATATAGAAAATTTTATAGTTAAAGATATTGCTGCTTTAATTATTTAACTAAACCCTAATGTGTAGATAGGGGCGTGCGTGGGTCGGTGGGGGTGCACTTTAAATCTCCCTCTAAATGCGTAATATACAATACAAGATGGACTGTCAAATAGTGAAAGCAGGACTTTTTTACTATTGAGCTAGCCTAGCTTGGTATGTCAAGTTGCATATTTGTCTGTTGTAGCCCAACCTATATAAATTAGAGAATCATCTCTCTGAGCTCCCTCTCTCTATATATAGAGACAATATGAGTAGGAGTCTAGTCATCGAAAACCTTTTAATATCCCTGCTCATGAACAGTTCAAAATTGCCAGTCATACGCATCACATTATATTTTAATACCTACTCATATTCAAAGCTACTTTCAAAACAGTAACGGGCCAACCACGTGCATGCATGCATATGGAGCTCAGTAGTGTTCAGAAAACAAAACATGGTGAATACTGTAGTACTACTACTACTGGCTAGCCTCTCAACCAACTTAACAGTAATCCATGTGGATCACACACTGTGGATGTTGTCAGAGTACTGGAGGATCGTGCATGTAGGTTAGGTTAGGTGCGTGTTCCATTCTGGATCTCTAAATCTTCCTTGACGTCAAAGAGCACTACAGAAATAACTGTAAAAGTCTCGAGATGTGGTGCTTCAGTCAAATATTTAAACAATTGGACCGATGATCGGATCTAAATTTTATCAATCAGAATGGATTGTGATCGAACCCTGATGGAATCGATAAACCGATTTTTTTAATATTTTTTATTAATGTGAACAAGAAACATATTTTAAAAATTGTATAAACAATTGGTTCGTTAGTGCAGACTTTATTAATTTTTGCTGAATTTTAGTGTGAATTAACACTAGCAGAATCTGTGCTATTAGCGACGTCTTCAGCGACGTAAGTTATTGAAGTCGTTAATTTTTGTAATATTAACGACTCTAATAAACAGTGTCGCTAAACGTCGCTATCTGCGGCGTTTAGCGACTAACAATTTATATTGTAAAAATAAACGTCGGTATAGGTCGCTGAATGTCGCTACATTTTCAACAAATAGCGACTTTTTTGCGACATGCAGCGACAAAATTTTCTATTGTAAAAAATATACGCCGGCAAAGGTCGCTGAACGTCATTAAAATTTTAATTTATAGCGACGTATATTTAGACGTCGCTAAATTATTTAATATATGGTTGGCTGTTTCGTTTTCCCCCATTCTCACCCAATTTTTTTCGAAACCTAAACTAAACACAGCCCCCCCCTCGATCGCCCCCACACCACCGGTTCCCCCCCCCCCTTCCAAGCGCCCCCCTCCGGCACCCCCCCCCCCCCTCGAGCACCCCCTCGGGCACGGTTGCTCCCCTGCACGGTGTCTTCCCTCCGACGACCTCGGGCTTCTCTTCCTGCTCTCCACAGCTCCGTCCACCTCTAGGTAAACCCTCTCTCTCTCTCTCTCTCTCTCTCTCTCACACACACACACACACACACACACACACACACACACACACACACACAGACACGGACACGACACAACACACACACACAGTGACACGACACTAACACAGACACGACACTCACACACATGGCACTGACACAGACACGATACTGACATAGATACGACATTGACACAGACATGACACACACATGTATAGGGTACTGGCCCGGGCTGTGGACTCGTGGTCTAGGACGTCGAGCTTGATGAACTGGTCTAGACTCTAGGCCGGGGAGGGGGGTGCTCGGGTCCGGCGGCGGGTTAGGCTATACACGGTCCACGGTGGGCCGGACGCGCTCGGACTCTTTAGAGCCTCCACGAGATTAGACTTGGTTGTGTTCAAGTGACGGATTCCAAAATTTATATAATAAAAAACTTATATCAAACTTATATATATATATATATATATATATATATATATATATATATATATATATATATATATATATATATATATATATATATATATATATATTATTCTATGTATTTATATGCAACTTTCCATAGTTTTGAATGGCAATTCTTAGTTAGTGGAGCAATTAATTTAGGTGACTAATTTTAATTAATTCAAATCTTGATCAATTAATTTAACTTAATTGATAAATGATAGGTACGACCATCCTAAATAGGGTTTCTATATATGTATAGGGGAATCAAGTCAGATGACGTTTTACTTATGCATTAATGTAGTGTAAAGGTCATGAATTAGTCTAGGTTCTAATAGAGAATATTAGAACGTCAAAGAGAAGTGTTAGTAGTGGTTGGTGTTAGAAAGCATTATGATGGTTGTGTGGTTGTATATAATATGTATGTTTTTTTGTTGAAATTATGCTTGTAGAGGCTTGATTCTTATTATGAGCTGTCCATTTACTAGAGTTTAAAATCTTTGGCTCTACTTTCCCCTTTAGTATCAGAAGCCATGAGACTGAAATATGTCTTCTCTTCTCCTTCATATTTCAATCTCATGGCTTTCGGCACCAAAGCGTAAGGTAGAGCCAAAGGTCTCATGCCTTCTAGGTTCATTTACCTATTTTTTTATTAGGTTTATAGCTAGGTAATGGATCACAAGAGACACATGACGACACTCATATCCTTCTTTATTTATGTCCATCTTTGATGAACATGCATTTGTATCCATCTTTGCCTCCATTTGAACGATATATACTTGAATAATGTGTATCTATCTTACAAAAGTATCTAAATATGGATATGGATTATTACATACGACATCGTTCATGGATGTACAATCGTCATCCTGATGACATGTGCGGTGTGCGAAATACATTCATAGAGGGTGTACAACAGTTCCTGCAGTTCGCGAAGGCGTTTCCTCAGTACATGGACGGTACCAAACTTAAGTGTCCGTGTGTGAGATATCGCAACTTGAAATATCATCCAGAAGTGGAAGTCACATATCATTTGTACTCGAAGAATTTTACGCCGAATTACTATCAGTGGACTATGTACGGAGAACTTGTGTCTTTAGCATCGAAGGTCGGACTGGTGGGCAGTATGCAAGACCAAAGCTAGAAATACCTTTGACGTTGACGAAATAGTTTATCAGGAGGATGGGCTACCTCTTGTAACAAATATTGTAGAGATGGACTCAACGGAAGTCCCCCATTACACATTGTGTTAAAGATATAGAATTATCCGAAGAGGAAGACGAAGTAAATGAAAGTGAAGAATAGGAGGACGAGGTCAAGGAAGAGGAGGACGAGAAAAACGAAGAAAATAATTTTCAGAAGAGGATTGAAAATAAAATTAAATCCATTTAGTCTTGTGACATGTACTATATTTTTCTGGATTATACTTCTTGGATATTGTTGCCAAAACTCTAGACTTTTTGGTTATCTAGACTTTTTGTATGTAATTCAACTGAGGGTTGCTCCGGGTCTATTTATACATTTTTCTGGATTAGAAATTTTTGTGTTCAATTCCATTATGACTGTGAGATTTTTTTATTTTTCTTCTTCATTTAGTTTTGTTCGTATTATATATATATATATATATATCATATTTGTTTTATCATCATATATTATTATCAGTTATGACAGGACGACGCGGAGGGTTCGGACGTAGAGGAACATCTAGAGACACCGGGTTTCGAGCGGCAGCACTCCTTCAGTACCGGATACAGGGGACGAACCACTTGCATCTCCTCGTGACAGTACACCTGGGACGAGCACTTCTAGGACGAGCAGTTCCAGGACGATACCATGGAGACCGAGGAGAAGACGTGTGAGGCCCAGCCCTCGCAGTATTAGAGAGATCCTTCATGCACGCCTCCGAATGAGCTTCAAATGGAGATTTGGGCCGACGACACAAAGTAAGTTAATTAGTTAACATTTTCTGATGATATGTGCGGTGTGCGAAATACATTGTCGATAGCAGAAGTATTGAATAACACAAGTATAGAAATAAAATAAGCTCTTTATTGATATTGAACAAGTGTTACAAGCGACGCTAGGCTGAGATTACAAGTCGCTCAAGCCTCTCTCTCTGAAACAGTAAAAGCGTGACAAGTGGCTACATTTATGAAATGATACATAAGCGATGTTCCAACATTATGTCTTGTATATGTGCTTCAGTTCTGGACGTAATGCTCCAAGGCTCCAGAGTGAACTCCACGCCTTAGCACACCCGAAGGAGGCATCCGCACCGAACGAGGTTCTTCCGTACCATACAAGCAATCTGGTGAGTTATCAGTACATGAATGCACTGGTAGGGAGGCTTCTCACCCGCTCGACAAATCCAAACACGTTATAAAGGTTCCGTGCACCATCTATTAAGTTATCTTTCTAGTCTTGCCTTAGGATCAGTTTTATGGCAATGATATATAAACCCTAACTCGTGTGGCAGTGCACCGTACAATATAAAGAAACACGGTGAGACTTACCAAATTACCATACATCCTTCCCTGTCTAAGGCAAACCAAGTTAAATCAGGCACGAGCATATATAATAAAATCTAGGGGCAATAGCATATGCAAACATAAGTGTCGTAAACGAGATCATATTTCGGGTGCACGAGTATACATGTTATCGAGAAGTGTTGTAGAGGATATTGAAGTATTACATATGTACAAGTGTTTCAATTATACACAAATGTGTTATACTCATGATCGTTCAGGTGTTTTTTGATTTCTGGATGAGATGTAATGACTCGCACGCGGATTGCCGCTAACGAGGATGACTTATCTATATGAACAAGAGGTCGCTGGCATAGCCATAAAGGATAAGTGATTGTCATTGACGAAGATGGAATGCAATAAAAGTATAAGGTGCGCTAAAAGCTATCCCGTCCAAGTACAAAAGACTATCACCCTTCTAGCGAGAATGGTGCAGCGTAAAGCACACACGATATTCATCTATACGTGTGTGAGTTCCATCCGGATCGGATCGGCCTCGGTGCCCCGGAGACCGCCCATGGTGTCACGCCCCAGTCCCAAAATACCGAGGGATTGGACGCGTGATAATGGCCAGCAGTACGCACCGATGGACAAACCCAAATAAATGGATCCATCGGGGCATACTTAAGCTATATATAAGGTCTACAACAACAAGTCAGAACTAATCTCATCCACACAAAAGATAATAAGATCAACAGCAATAAGGAAAGTAAATCAAACATCCAGTCTCAACAAAGTAATTCGGGGAACAACCCGATATAAAGTCTGTTTACAAAATTTCATTTAAACAAGAAATAAGAGTTTATTTGCTAGAAAGACTGAGTATGGAAGTAGCAGATGTTCAGGAAAAGTCCTCAGCGATCACCTCGTCCTCAGGTACTGGTACTGTTCCTAGAAGTGCTCATGTTCCGTATACCTCTGGATAAACCTCGTCTGCTAATCCTGGGGACATAATCCGGATCCAGGTCCTCAGGGGACATAGCAAGGTATAAGAAAGCTCAAGCCAAAATAATGCAGTACAAAAAATAAATGAAATAAATAGGGTAAATAATTAACCAGCTAAGTGATATGCAAGTGAGAGTTATAGTCATACTCAGGCTGAGACTACTACAGGATCAGTGTCAAAGAAACCATAGCAGTATTTTCTCGAAGGGCCAGTACGATACCAAAGCTCTGTGTCAGAGTCTAAGGCACATCCATTAAGTTATTATATATATATAGATATATATATATATATATATATATATATATATATATATATATATATTCAGCCTTTTTGTATGGTATATCTCTCCCCACCCAATGTAATCTCACGTCACAGTTTTATAATGTTCATGCCACGCAAGATTAACTAATGCAATAAGTCAGAATAAAATCTAAGCATGTAAACTGTATATGTCATAATCCTGTATCCTATACAGAATCACCTTGAATATTCAGGAAGATTCTGTCACATGATTTGTGTCAGGTGTCCTGGGTATAATGTACTTGATATAGCAAGTACGAGAATGTAAATGTCACGATATCCATCTCTAGTTGACCTTACACAACCCGGCGTACGGTGTTGGCACCCGACTATTAATCGAAAGCTAAGTAAGTCACACGGTCCTAGGGTTGAGCATGTACAACAGTCACAGGAAATAAATCAAGAGAATAAAATGAATCAATATACTGCAATTTATGGCAAGATACACTTGCCTGGGTTTTCCCGGCTCCAATTGTAGCTCTGGCTTCAACTGGTGTAAACCCCCTGATTTTCAAAATTTCAAAAACTGGATTTTTTATAATTTTCTGGAATTTTTTAGGAATTTTCTGTAATTTAAACACAGGGTTTTAATTATCAAATAATTTTTAATTGATGTTAAACAGTATTAAAATATTATGAAAATAATATTTTTGGATGTAAAATGAAAAACTGGACTTAGGACAATTTTTCTGGAATTTATCGGACCCCGGACCTATTTTAAAACACCTAAAAACTAATTATTAATTAAATAACTATTTATTTATTATTTACTGTTTATTTAAATAATTACTATTATTATTTATTATCTAATACCCAGCCCACGAACCCAGCCCGCGGCCCGGCCCATTGGGCCGAACCCAAACCCAACCATCCCCTGCCGGGTCGGGTCGGGTCTGCCCGAACCCGACCCGCACCCGACTGACCCGGCTCCTCTCTCCCTCCCCCACGACCCGCACCCCCCGCGTCGTGCGCCGCCCCGCCCGGCGCGCCGTCCGCTCCGGCCAGCCCCTCACCGCCACGACCGCCCTCGCCCCGCCTCTCTCGGCCCACCTCAGCCCTCGCCCGCCTATAAAAGCCCCTAGCTCCGTCCTAGCCCCCACCACCGCGCCGTCCCAGCCACCACCTCGACCACCGCCCGAGCGCCGAGCAGCCTCTCCGCCCCCACCGGACAGCGCCGCAGCCCAGCGCCGCCTCGACGCCGCCGCCCGCAGCTCCTCCTTCCTCCCTCCTCCTTCGTCCCCCCCCCCCCCCCGACAGCACCCAGCCTCCCTCGCTCCTCCTCCGCCGCACGGCGCCGCCTGCACCCGCCTCCGCTCCCCGCCTCCGGCCGTAGTGCCCCGAGCCCTCCGACGAAGCTCCGGCGACCCGAACAGCAACCCTAACTGAAACCCTAGGGCCGACACGTGTCGGACACGTGTCGGACACGATTCAGACCCCGGTTTTTGGGCCCTGTTCAGGTGCGTGTATTTTCTTGCTCGTAGCTCGGATTTCGATTCCGTAAATTGCGTTGCGAAGCCTGTATGACCCTCTCGGTGCCCGGACAAACCGTTCGGGGCATCACGTCCTGTGGTGATCGCACACCGCGATCCAAAAATAGGAAAAACCAGACCCTGTTTCACCCCGGAACCGAGTACGCCCCGCCAAACGGGACGACTTGGTCGCGTGCGATCTTCACAGATACGTACGCATCGTCGATACGGACGTGTGGGATTTCGCAAAAGCTGATTCGGGTGTGCGTGCACACCGGGATCAACGCGTATCCGCGGACATCGCCCCGTATCCGTACTTTCTGGAACGTGCCCTAACTTTGTGCGCACACGTCGGATTGAGACAAAACTTACGCCATCGGACTCGTAGTAATATGCTGGTCCTGTGGGTCAAGTTTGGTTCGATTCTGAGAACATTGACGAAATCGCGTGTCGTGGGCCCCACAGGCCCCGCTCGACGGGCGATTTGGTGATCGGCTCATCGAAATTCAATTCTGAAAGTTCCGTTGGTTCGTATCATCGTTCCTGACTTATTGACACTAAGTTTGGTAAATTTGGAGACCTTTGACCCTGACGCGCTTTTCGGTGCAAAGCGGGCCCACATGGGGACCCCATTTTGACCCGAAACTGCCGTTTTTGCCCTTGTCTCCAAATTGGACCCAAGGACTGGCGTTTCTAGCTGATTGATATTTTCTGGATCTGATGGTGATATTTATTTCAGCAACCGGAGTACCGTCTGCAAATCCAACGGAAGTCAGAGCTACAATTGGAACCAGAACCACAGGCAAGTGTACCTTGCCAAAACTTGCAGCTTGCTACCTATTTCCTGGACTTGGTTATACATCAGTGGACAAGTAAAACTTGCCAATTTTCAGATATTTCTGGTCATAGTATTTTACTTGATTTCTTGTGAAATTAAATATAAAACTGTTTAACTGCTTAACCTAGGAACCGTGCGACGTACTTAGCATCCGATCATAGTCGGGTGACAACCCCGTACGCGGTGTTGGGTACGTCACTTAGAGTTGGACATTCGATACCCTTACTCTTGGTACTTGTCCTATCAAGTACACCTGAACCCAGGACACTTGATACTATTCATGAGACAGAATCCTCTTGAGATATTCACGATGATTCTGTATAGGATACAGGTTATGACATGGACAGTTTGTTCCTAGATATTATATGACTGCTGCATTAGTTATGATCTTGCGTGTCATGGACATGAGACGTGTGATTATATTGGGTGGGGAGAGACACACAGGCTACAGGCTATTTTCATATATATATACTATTAGTGTGAGGTCGTAGACTCTCCAGCAGAGCTAGACCCTTTACGTGTTATTACTGCTACCGGCTCCCCGACACAGAGCTTGTAGCGGTCTCAGCCTGAGTTCTAGTGATGCTCTCAACTTGCATTTATCACTTAGCTGGTTACATAGTTTACCCTGCTGTTTCATTTAATTCTGCTGCACTGCTTATATTTTGGCTTGTATTATCTGTACCTTGTTATGTCACCTAAGGACCTGGAATGGACTATGTCCCCAGGTATAGCTGAAGAGATCCATCCAGAGATACCCCGTACCAGAGCACTTCCAGGAGCTGTACCAGGACCTGAAGACGAGCTCGCACCAGAGGACTTCTCCTGAGCATTGGCCGTATGTAGTCATTTATTTTTCTTTCCAGTTCCTTTATTTCCTGTCTATTGGCATTGATGTATCAGACATATTCTCGGATTGTTTTCCGAGATATTTATTTGAGATTTGATAGTTATTTCTATTGCATTATTTCTGGCATTTAATCTGTGATTATCTGTTGTGGATGAGATTAGATTAGTCTGTGACCTGTAACATTGGATCTATTTCCTGCTAGACTACAGCTTAAGCATGTCCTGATGGATCCATTAAATTGGGTTGTCCATTGGTGCGTGCTGCTGGCCATTGCCACGCTTCTCTAGTCCCTCGTTATTTTGGGACTGGGGCGTGACATGGTTTTTGTGGTGGCCCATGCAGGTCAACGACTAATTTGTTCAATTTTAACTCAGGGACCGAACAGGCCTGCAATAAAGCTAGGATAAGTTTTAGGTTCTCATCCACTTGCTTGAATCGTTCTTGATATCTATTCGAATTAATTTATTGGCTTGCATCCTGCCTTGATTCCTGTGCGCCTCTTATCGTTTATATTTGATACAGGAAAATGAACCCACAAGCCAGCAACGAGGCTCATAAAGAAATACCACAACCCGTTGTGGTTACCCAAGAAGACGATGTGATACCAGTCGGTGAAGGCCAATCATCACAAGGCAGTCAAGCAAGTCAGCCTGCCTCAATAATCCATCAAGATGATGTACCACCCTTGACGCAGCCTACTCCACTGATGCCTTCCTTCCCACTGGGACCACCTATGAACGAACAGCAGATATTTCGCATGTTCTACATAATGATGCAAGCCTATCAAAGGGTGCAACAAGAAGCTCAACAAAACCAATCGGAGAACTCCATCGATAGAACTAGCTCGGAGTCACTGAGGCCAAACAGTTCAAATGCAATCACCTTCGATGAGGACGTTCTTACTGCAGCAAAACTCGTGGAGTGCACCACAAGGATCGAGTCCAGCCAAAAGCGGCCATATGCGTCAGCACCGGACCAATCACAACAAGAAAGAGCTGCAAAGCGACCACAGATACATCCACTACCAAGAACAGCATCAGGATCCTCATTCCTTCCTACTTGTCACTACTGTGGCAAGGTAGGCCACATCGCTAAAGAATGCCGACGCAGACTGGGACAATGTCTATCTTGTGGATCCCAGAAGCATTCGGTAAGGGATTGCCCAGAACATCGAGAGAAACCAGTGGTGATTCACCAACCAGCCACATCAACACCAACAGGAACACCACAGGAAGGAACTCCAAAGAAGCCTCAGCTGCACCAGCCACCCGAAGCATCTCCGCAAGTACTGCCCACTTGTCTACATTGTCACAAATAAGGCCACATTGAGAGCGGGTGCAGACGTAAGTTAGGATTATGCCTGATTTGCGGAACCAATGAACACTTGGCCAAGGATTGTCCCCAGCATCGGAAGAAGGCATTGACAGATCTTCAACCCGCCACATCAGCACCAGCTGGAGCACCGCCGGCAGGAACTGCAAGGGAGTCTCACGTACACCAGCCACCAGAAGCATCTCCATCGGCAATACCTGTCTGTCCATATTGTCGCAAGCGAGGCCACACCGAGGACGAATGCAGATGAAAGAAGAGATTATGCATAGCTTACGGATCCAGTCAGCATTCATTCAAAGAATGCCCTGAGCGTCGAGACAGAGTACCAACAGGTAACCAGCCAGTGTTACCAGCACCACGGTCAGCCTCTCCAGCATTGCAAGCTTTACCAATACCGAGGCCACCCTTGGTAACCCAGGCAACACTCTTCCGGCAGACTCAACAACAGCAGAAGAAACAACTGCAAGGACACGGATAAGTTCCAGCGAAGACCGTGGAGAACGGGCCGACTCGTGGAATAGCCAATGCGCGTAAGTGATTTATAGTTATCCGTTTCTAGTCTTGTTTTAGCTCGTGCCCGTTGGTTCGTGACCTCAGCCCCAACCTAGTAATTTGTAACTTGTTAATAACAACCTGGTTTTTCATAAAAGTTATAATTTTAACTAGATTTCTCTGGAAGTGCGTAACTTTCATTGTTAGGGAAACGGTATTTCCCTAAAGTATCTTGTGATGTGTTTTCAAACGACGCTTGCGACCGCGTCATCTCTGTTGATCGGTTATTCTTTGATTGCGAGGATGCAATCCTCTTAAGGGGGATAGATTGTAAACCCCCTGATTTTCAAAATTTCAAAAAACTGGATTTTTCACAATTTTCTGGAATTTTCTGGGAATTTTCTGTAATTTAAACACAGGGTTTTAATTATCAAATGATTTTTAATTGATGTTAAATAGTATTAAAATATTATGAAAATAATATTTTTGGATGTAAAATGAAAAACTGGACTTAGGACAATTTTTCTGGAATTTATCGGACCCCGGACCTATTTTAAAACACCTAAAAACTAATTATTAATTAAATAACTATTTATTTATTATTTACTGTTTATTTAAATAATTATTATTATTATTTATTATCTAATACCCAGCCCACGAACCCAGCCCGCGGCCCGGCCCATTGGGCCGAACCCAAACCCAACCATCCCCTGCCGGGTCGGGTCGGGTCTGCCCGAACCCGACCCGCACCCGACTGACCCGGCTCCTCTCTCCCTCCCCCACGACCCGCACCCCCCGCGTCGTACGCCGCCCCGCCCGGTGCGCCGCCCACTCCGGCCGGCCCCTCACCGCCACGACCGCCCTCGCCCCGCCTCTCTCGGCCCACCTCAGCCCTCGCCCGCCAATAAAAGCCCCTAGCTCCGCCCTAGCCCCCACCACCGTGCCGTCCCAGCCACCACCTCGACCACCGCCCGAGCGCCGAGCAGCCTCTCCGCCACCACCGGACAGCGCCGCAGCCCAGCGCCGCCTCGACGCCGCCGCCCGCAGCTCCTCCTTCCTCCCTCCTCCTTCGTCCCCCCCCCCGACAGCACCCAGCCTCCCTCGCTCCCCCTCCGCCGCACGCCGCCGTGCCGCTCAGCGCCGCCGCCGCCTGCACCCGCCTCCGCTCCCCGCCTCCAGCCGCAGTGCCCCGAGCCCTCCGGCGAAGCTCCGGCGACCCGAACAGCAACCCTAACTGAAACCCTAGGGCCGACACGTGTCGGACACGTGTCGGACACGATTCAGACCCCGATTTTTGGGCCCTGTTCAGGTGCGTGTATTTTCTTGCTCGTAGTTCGGATTTTGATTCCGTAAATTGCGTTGCGAAGCCTGTATGACCCTCTCGGTGCCCGGATAAACCGTTCAGGGCATCGCGTCCTGTGGTGATCGCACACCGCGATCCAAAAACAGGAAAAACCAGACCCTGTTTCACCCCGGAACCGAGTACGCCCCGCCAAACGGGATGACTTGGTCGCGCGCGGTCTTCACAGATACGTGCGCATCATCGATACGGACGTGTGGGATTTCGCAGAAGCTGATTCGGGTGTGCGTGCACACCGGGATCAACGCGTATCCGCGGACATCGCCCCGTATCCGTACTTTTTGGAACGTGCCCTAACTTTGTGCACATACGTCGGATCGAGACGAAACTTGCGCCATCGGACTCGTAGCAATATGCTGGTCCTGTGGGTCAAGTTTGGTTCGATTCTGAGAACGTTGAAGAAATCGCGTGTCGTGGGCCCCATAGGCCCCGCTCGACGTGCGATTTGGTGATCGGCTCATCGAAATTCAATTCTAAAAGTTCTGTTGGGTTCGTATCATCGTTCATGACCTGTTGACACTAAGTTTGGTGAATTTGGAGACCTTTGACCCTGACGCACTTTTCGGTGCAAAGCGGGCCCACATGGGGACCCCATTTTGACCCGAAACTGCCGTTTTTGCCCTTGTCTCCAAATTGGACCCAAGAACAGGCGTTTCTAGCTGATTGATATTTTCTGGATCTGATGGTGATGTTTATTTCAGCAACCGAAGTACCGCCTGCAAATCCAACGAAAGTCAGAGCTACAATTGGAACCAGAACCACAGGCAAGTGTACCTTGCCAAAACTTGCAGCTTGCTACCTATTTCCTGGACTTGGTTATACATCAGTGGACAAGTAAAATTTGCCAATTCTCAGATATTTCTGGTCATAGTATTTTACTTGATTTCTTGTGAAATTAAATATAAAACTGTTTAACTGCTTAACCTAGGAACCGTGCGACGTACTTAGCATCCGATCATAGTCGGGTGACAACCCCGTACGCGGTGTTGGGTACGTCACTTAGAGTTGGACATTCGATACCCTTACTCTTGGTACTTGTCCTATCAAGTACACCTGAACCCAGGATACTTGACACTATTCATGAGACAGAATCCTCTTGAGATATTCACGATGATTCTGTATAGGATACAGGTTATGACATGGACAGTTTATTCCTAGACATTATATGACTACTGCATTAGTTATGATCTTGCGTGTCATGGATATGAGACGTGTGATTACATTGGGTGGGGAGAGACACACAGGCTACATGCTATTTTCATATATATATATACTATTAGTGTGAGGTCGTAGACTCTCCAGCAGAGCTAGACCCTTTACGTGTTATTACTGCTACCGGCTCCCCGACACAGAGCTTATAGCGGTCTCAGCCTGAGTTCTAGTGATGCTCTCAACTTGCATTTATCACTTAGCTGGTTACATAGTTTACCCTGCTGTTTTATTTAATTCTGCTGCACTGCTTATATTTTGGCTTGTATTATCTGTACCTTGTTATGTCCCCTGAGGACCTGGAATGGACTATGTCCCCAGGTATAGCTGAAGAGATCCATCCAGAGATACCCCGTACCAGAGCACTTCCAGGAGCTGTACCAGGACCTGAAGACGAGCTCGCACCAGAGGACTTCTCCTGAGCATTGGCCGTATGTAGTCTTTTTTTTTTCCAGTTCATTTATTTTCTGTCTATTGGCATTGATGTATCAGACATATTCTCGGATTGTTTCCCGAGACATTTATTTGAGATTTGATAGTTATTTCTATTGCATTATTTCTGGCATTTAATCTGTGATTATCTGTTGTGGATGAGATGAGATTAGATTAGTCTGTGACCTGTAACATTGGATCTATTTCCTGCTAGACTACAGCTTAAGCCTGCCCTAATGGATCCATTAAATTGGGTTGTCCATCGGTGCGTGCTGCTGGCCATTGCCACGCTTCTCTAGTCCCTCGTCATTTTGGGACTGGGGCGTGACAACTGGGATTTCAGGCAGTACTCCGGTTGCTGAAATAGATATCACCATCAGATCCAGAAAATATTAATCAGCTAGAAATGCCTGTCCTTGAGTCCAATTTGGACACAGGGGTAAAAATGATATTTCAGGACAAAACGGGGTCCAAATGTGGCCCATTTTGCACCAAAAAATGCGTCAGGATCAAAGGTCTCCAAATCAGTCCAACTTAGTGTCAACAGGTCAGAAACGATGATACGAACCCAACAGAACTTCCAGAATTGGATTCCTATGAGCCGATCACAAAATCGCCCGTCAAGTGGAGCCTATGGGGCCCACGACACACGATTTTGTCAACGTTCTCAGAATCGAACCAAACTTGGCTCACATGACTAGCGTATTGCTACGAGTCCAATGGCGCAAGTTTTGTCTCGATCCGACGTGTGTACACTAAGTTACAGCGAGATTCAGAAAAGACGGATACGGGACGGTGTCCGCGGATACGCGTTGATTTCGGTGTGCACGCACATCCGAATCAGCTTCTGCGAAATCCCACACGTCCGTATCGACGACGCGCACATATCTCTGAAGACCGCAGGTGACCAAGTCGTCCCGTTTGGCGGGGCGTACTCAGTTCCGGGGTAAAACAGGACGTTGGTTTTTATGTTTTTGGATCGCGGTTCACGATCACCACAGAACGCGATGCACCGAGCGGGTTGCACGGGCACCGAGGGGGTCATGCAGGCTACGCGATGCAACTGACAGAAAAGAAATCGGGGTAGCGAGGAGAGAGATATGGATACCAAAACATGGCTCCGGGAAACTACGAATTTTTCGTGTCCGACACGTGTCCGACACGTGTCCGACACGCGACAGGGTACTGTGCACAGAAGCTAGGGATAGGGTTTGGGGATGCTGGCCGGGGCACGGCGGAGGCGGCCGGAGGCGGCAGGGGATGAGGCGCTGGTGGAGGCTCGGGGACGGCGCCGGTGACCCTTGGCGGCGCTCGGATGCTGCACAGGAGGGGAGGCAGAGCTACTCTGGTTCGTCGGTTCGGCTCAGCCAGCGCTGGAGCTAGGGCAGCTCGCTAGTGGCCGGGCGGCTCGACGAGGGCTGGGCGGAGGCCGAGCGGAGGAGGGAGACAGGGTGGCCGGGGTGATCGGAGCGGGGAAGGACGAAGAGAGAAGATGGCAGTGGGCTGGGTTCGAGGTACGGGTGGCGGAGCGGGGCGAGCTCTGGGCAGCGGGCTCGGGGAGGAGGTCGAGCGGAGGTCAGGGAGTGGTGGTAGTGCTGGTGGAGGCGGCCAGGGGTGGTCAGAGACGGAACTGCGGGAAGGTCGTCGTGTCTACGGTTCCGGCGAGGGCTCTGCTGGTTTAAATAGGGTTAGGGGGGAGGAGGATGGCCGGGCGTTTGCCGGAAGAGGAAGGGGAAGTGGCCGGCAGTTCGATGGAGCCGAAGAGACAACGTCGTCGGCGGCCACGGCGGCGGTAACGGCCGCCGGAGGAAGACGAAGAATTTGGGAGTTTAGGGATTTAGGCGGTCGGGTCGGGTTCTTAGCGGGTCGGGTCTGACCCGGATCCGACCCGCTAAGGGGTTGGGCCTTGGTTTGGTTGGACCGGCCGGGTTGGTTCAATAGGGTTGTTTTATTACAAATAAACCCGGTTTAATTAGGGTTCAATTCGGTTTAATTATAAAATAGTTTTTAGGACTTTTTAAATGCTTCCGGGGTCCAATAAATTCCCGAAAAATTACCCTATGTCTAGTTTTTCATTTTACACCATAAAATATATTTTTATAATATTTTAATATTATTTATTATCATTTAAAAAAATCATTTAATAAATAAAACACCTGAATTTAATTACAGAAAAATTCCAGAAAATTCCAAAAAATTATGAAAAATCCAAATTTAAAAATTCTTGAAAAATCAGGGGATTTACACATGGAACGGGACATCGTAATCCCCCTTGTTTCCAAGTTGACCGCGACATGCAAGTCTTGGTCTTCCAAATTCATAACTTAACATGATAATCCATGATTCTTGTTCTGAACGAGCATATCTCCACGAGTTATGATTTTTAATTTACTTGACATGATTCTCATTCAGTGTTCAACTTGACTTGATGCATTATCTTGTGTGGGGACTACCTTGGCGACCTAACGGTCCCGGATACTTGCAGGTTCATATTGCACAGAAGGACTATTTGATAGTCTTCTAGCTAACTAGATGCATGCACGGTAGGATAGTGTTACTTGTTTGTGGCATAGATTATGTGACAAGCATTGAAACGAGGCAACAAATACAAACTACAAGTAAGCATGCAAGAATGCATTTACATGGAACATAACATTTACTTTGGCTCGGTCTAAGGTAAAGCAATGAGTGAAACCGTAAAGGGACATACCGAGCGACATTATCTATGGAACGTGCAGTGTAAATAAGTGAACATTGCACTACGAAGAGTGTATATCGTTCTACTTGAGGCATAGCGGAGTCTACTTGCACAAGGCAAGGTAGCATGCAAGGGTTCATTTATAAGCAAAGTTTTATTTTCCATGTTCTAACACAAGCAATACAAGTTGGGATTATTCCCTTAGCTAGGTGCGTTGTATTATTTATTAGCATGCAGGGGGTGATCCACCTAGCGACTAGCTTATATCGTCCATATTTTAAGTGTGATGGCTAAGCAAAGACAAATTTATCGTAGCCACCCACCTTAGCGATGATTCGCCTCGGTCGAGCAATACTCCGAGCGAGCCTTTGAAAGTCTAAGTCTGAACTCCTGAAGGGCCAAGTATAGCAATCCTTTGCCTCAAACGAGTAATCTCGCTGAGCAAAGTAGGTCGGATCATTGCACTTGCGTCGTTTGAATCAGTTGTCTGCTTGAACAGAATGGGTCGTCACATTATACACCACTCAGAAAAAGTCTCGTCCTCAAGACTTTCTGAGCGCAAGCCGTTCTATCGCATTATCG
The DNA here is from genome assembly GCA_036927795.1 of Iris macrosiphon. Lineage (NCBI taxonomy): Eukaryota > Viridiplantae > Streptophyta > Magnoliopsida > Asparagales > Iridaceae > Iris > Iris macrosiphon. The sequence continues at coordinate 132,951,607 of JAYESA010000016.1, read as the reverse complement.
AATCTATCTTAAGCGTAGCAATCGGTACTTCTAGATCCGTTCGAACATAATTCTAGATATGTTCGAACATAATCTCCTACACGTTCCTTATACAGTGTCGTGTGTATGTTGGGTCGGTCTTATTGAATGACTCTATCATTCAATCCAAGTTCTGACTCTGTCTCTATTACGCCTTAGCGAGGAATGTATATCGCTTAACGTGGGGCACGTTACAATCCATCTTGAATGACGATCTAAGGCTGAGGAAAACTTACACAAGTCGTTATACTTATCCAGGCGAGTCTAACATTTTTACTTGCACTAACATTTGAGATCAGCATATCGCGAGTCTGGATCGTGCATATATTCAAAGCGTGCTTCCAACATATGCATGTCAACCAACTTAGCGATAGCGAAGTCTTTTGCACTCGAGTTTCACATATCATTAAGTCTTGGATCGTGCATACGTTCAAGGCATCCCTCAAACATATGCATTCAACCAAACTTAGTGATAGTGAAATCGGACAAGCTACTTGCGAAAATCTTAAGGGTTCTCGTCTCACGAATCACAAGGATACTTCCGACAGGGTCAATCAAATTCCAAGTCATTTCCATTCCAACTCAAATCAATCTTTACACTACCGTTAAGCACGATCTATCCGGTCTACCAACTAACGTCCATCCGTTCGGGTCAAACATAGCACACGCTTACCGTTCTAAGTCTAAATCTAAGTCTTGTTATCCCAGTTCTATGGCATTATTCAAGCAATGTTCTAAAGTCGGTTACACAACTTCTTTCACTCGGCACAGGGTCATCTGCCTAATTACTAGGTCAGCTCACAAGGTCATAGGTACAAGTTCAAGCACACGATTCATCGTGCAAATTTGTCGCACGATGCTCGCCCCAATTCCTAAGGTCAAACCATTGTTCGTTTGTAGGGGATATTCTACCCAAGCTCATTTCGCTCAGATTTTTAAACATCGAGCACGGATCACCCTACTCTTATTAGCACGTTCGTTTGTACAAAGGTCAAGTCCGTTCAGTAAAATCTATGATATATCCAAGTTGCAGAACAAGCCTAACAATTCGCACAGTCTATCTCCTTAAGACATATTTAATAGTATCCATATATCCATTTCAAGTCTAAACCACCAAGCCAAGATTCAATTCTAAACCATTATTTATAACTGCAAGTCATCCAACAAGATTCACGTATCCGTTCATGAAACCATCAAGTGTGATTTACTCCAGGTTCTAGGCTAACTTATCATTGAAACACTTCTGATTCACTTGTATTCCCAAATTTGTCTTATCGTGTCAAACCAAAAGTCAAGACGATCCATCAGTGCAATTGGTTAATTTGAATCCCGCAAAATTTTAGTAGGGTAAATTCACTTGCATGCAATTGACTCGTTAGTGCAGACTTTTCTAATTGACCATAAATACAAGCAAGTGCAATTGGTTAATTTGAATTAATATGAGTTGAACCGATTCGGTTCAGACCTATCGGTTCATACGATTTTGACGGTTGGACCGGGTTTTTTCTCCTAAAAAATGTTGGTTCTTAAAAAACGACGGTTCAATTTGAGCCGAACCAAAAATATTCATTATCCCGATTGGACTCGGTTGAACCGTCAGTCCGGACAGGTTTTAATAACATCAAAAATTACATATACAACATTACAGTTCAAAAAAATTGCTGTGAGAGAATAGGATTTTGCAGAATTGCATATAAAACAACAAAACGTCTTTGAAAAGGTGTTTCTGATGCATGTTTGAAAATTGCCCTTTTAAAGGGCGTTTTGGCCCTCCACATCATATCACACTCCATAATATTTTCTTAATGTTTAATATTTAGTTAATTTAGCAGTCTCCTTAATAATTGTTAGTCTTCTTCTAGGTTGTTTCTTTTTTCCTCTCCTATCCCTTTCTACTACGGTAAATATGATCCCAACCCCACCACTCCAATATATGTCACGCCCCAGTCCCAAAATACCAAGGGACTAGACACGTGGCAATGACCAGCAGCACACACCGATGGACAAATCCAATTTAATGGATCCATCGGGGCATACTTAAGCTGTATTACAATGATCAGGTTATACTAGTCTCATCCACAGAATAAACACAGCAATATCAACAAAAAGAAATAAACAACATCCAGTCACAAGTAATTAAACTCGGGGATCAACCCGATATAAAGTCTGTTATAATTGTTCTTTTAACCAGAAAATAAAGAGTTTAATTGCATAAAACTGAGCATGGAAGAAGCAGATGTTCAGGAGAAGTCCTCAGCGATCACCTCGTCCTCAGGTGCTGGTACTGTTTCGAGAAGTGCTCATGTTCCGTACACCTCAGGATAGATATCCTCTGCTAATCCTGGGGACATAATCCATTCCAGGTCCTCAGGGGACATAGCAAGGTACAGATATTACAAGTCAAAATAAATGCAGTGCAGAAATAAAGGAAACAATAGGGTAAATAAAATAAACCAGCTAAGTGATATGCAAGTGAGAGCAACACTAGAACTTAGGCTGATACCACTACAAGCTCTGTGTCGGGGAGCCGGTAACAGTTATATTATGCTATGTAATTTACTATATTTTGGCCTATATATATATATATATAATCAGCCTGTAGCCTGTGTGTCTCTCCCCACCCAATATAATTATACGTCTCATGTCCACGATGTCTCATGTCCACGTCACGTAAGATCATATCTAATACAGTGAGTCATACTATGTCTATGATTATAATGTCTAGGAATATAATGTCTATGTCATAAATCCTGCAACCTACACAGAATCACCTTGAATATTTCAGGAAGATTCTGTCTCATGATTCGTGTCAGGTGTCCTGGGTATAACGTACTTGATATGGCAAGTACGAGAATATAAAGGGTCACGAATGTCCATCTCTAGATGACGTACACAACTCCGCGTACGGGGTTGGCACCCGACTATTAATCGGATGCTAAATAAGTCACACGATCCTAGGCTTAAGCATGTACCACAGTTTATAATTAAGTCCAAGTATATGTATCAAAGACTGCAAGTTGGCAAGGTACACTTGCTTGGGGTTCTAACTCCAATTGTGGCTCTGACCTCAGCAGGATTTGCAATGAGTACTCCGGTTGCTGAAATAAATATCACCATCAGATCCAGAAAATATCAATCAGCTAGAAACGCCTGTTGTCACGATCCGCACCCGGTTTAGGGGCACGAGGGCGTGGGTACGTCCAGCCTACGCCGCAGCATCGGCGGTAGAATGCTGTCTAGGTCCAGTACAATCTAAATAATCTCATACTAGTATCCAACTCCATAAGGAGACACGGATAACACTATAAAATGAACAACATACTCAATCACAACTACAGCACGATAAGAATTTGAAGAAATAAAAGAATACAACACAAGTCTACTGACAAAATAATCATACCTGAAATCAGTAACAACCAATCCCCAAGTGTCAGAAACAAGTCCACTAAGGTCACAGTCTGGAAAAAATATTTTCCAGTCAGGAAAGAGCAAAGTACATCTCTAAATAGCAGTTCTATATAAATGACATAAACTATGTAGCAGTTCTAGATGGAAACATACCAGATGCATGTATAGGTACAAGAAATGTACAATGAGAGAAATACTGGAAATACTGTAAGTAAATGCAGGAAAAGAACAATATGTCAATGAGCAAGAATCCTATGACTAAGTGTGTGAGTACTAGCTTTAATATGTGATCGACTTGGGAACTTGATCAGGCTGGTTACATGTGATTAGCTATGATTCACGAAGGTCAGGCTAACCTTTGGCAAGCTATGATGCATGTAGAGGTCAGGCTAATCACACGTAACAGCTATGAGGCACGGAGATGGTCAGGCCGCACCCGACGTGAGATGTGGGGTGAGCTATGATGCATGAAAAGTTGGGTATGATCACATATCTACACTAAAATACTCTCCACCCCCGACTGGTATAGTAGATCCAATCATGGTACGCTATGGCACGGGATTCCCTAGGGAGGTAGCAAATCTCCTCGGGTCTCAGTGTTTGTACATGCACAAGATAACAAGGAAAACAAGTCTTGTACAAGCTACACCATGAATAAGGAATAACATCTCATGACGAGATCCGTGTATACCAATCCATGTAACCAATGTGTCAAGAACATGGATATTTACACTAGATACAGTGAACATAGGAGATATCATAAATTAGAAACTAATCAGAGAATGTACTCGCCTTGGTCCTTAGCTGGTAAAACCAATGTCCTGTCCCAGAGTATCGTCTGGAGGAACCAACAGTCCTAAAAATATCAAATACAACATTTGCATCAGGTGCTACACTAACACATCACAAATACATGAACTCAGGGGCTCTGCCAGGTATGGCACTAGTCAACTAGGGTCATCTAGTAGGGATACGTATATAATACACATTTACACTCAGAGTATATACCAATAAAACGTATATAATATATATAAGTGTCTATTAGTAATTGTACAAAATACGTATTTGTGTATATACACTAATAGATGTATATAAATATATTTTTATACCAAAATACATATTTGTATATATATATCAATCAAATATTTTTATATATGTATATTAACAATCAAAGGATGTACATAATGCCACACTTTTCAAGGTGATCCCAAATGAAGTAGCAGTTAGTTCCAATGGGTCCGGAGCAGTCCAAATAGCTAGAAACTATATAAAGAAGTCCAAGATCGGAGCTCGGCACGAAAATCGAGATAAGGATACCGAGTCCTCAATACCTAGAAAAACCTACCGGGGTTTAGCTAAGGTTAAGATTTATAAGTTAGCTAATAAGAGAAAATGGTCGATTGTTCGTAATCAAGGTAACACCTTAATTTAATAAAAATTATTTCGAAATTATTTTGAACAAAAATTTCAATTAAAAGTTTATTTATAAAAATCTAGAATTTATGTAAAAACCAATGTATTTATATATCTCTAGTAATTTCAGTTACCAATCCAAATAACCAGTTTTGAACTAATTTTGATTATTGAAACTATTTTTTTTTAATAATAATATAAACCAGAAATTATTATTTTTACATAGTCAAAATCCTTATATTTATTACATAAAGATAAACTAATTACATAAAATTACTAAACTAATTATATAAAAGCTAATTGATTAATTAAACTACTGATTAAGAATAATTAACTGATTATTAATAATTAACTGATTATTAACTTAAATAAATGAATAATTATAACTAATATAAATAAATTAATTGATTAATTAACCAACTAATTACACATTAATTAACTACTTACATATAACTAAATTATTTATTCTTAAACTAAACTAATTACACATTAATTAATTATATACTAAACTAATTTATTAAATCTAAACTAACTACAGTACAGTAACGCATTCATCTGTTATATATGTCGGATACGATGTTCGACATGACACCAATTAGATTTTTGATATGTATGTGCTTCCTGGCCAATAAGTAAAAGAAAAGAAAAACACATTTAACAATACAAACAGGTATGATAAGAGTGGTGGTATATTGGGGTCTTACATTGGTTCTCCACTACATAGTTCCATTCATAAGCGATTCCCTCTGACGCCTCCTTGGCTGATTTTGATGTGAAGACCAGTAGCCTCTGGTCCTTGCTGATCATGTCACTGAGCAGCGGCCAGTCTCCGCCATTCTTGGGCATTTGGGACACCGGGAACCAGTACTTGGCCAGGCCAGACGCATTGAACGCCTTGCCCACGCCATTAGGGGCCTGGACACGGCGGTGCCGGAGTAGATGTCGGAGGAGATGGAGGGAGAGCCGCCGGACCGGAGAGGGGAGCTCGAGCAGCGGGGAGATGCGGGTCGGCCTGGCCGGGTGGCCGGAGCACGGGGATGAAGGGGTAGGCCAGCGGGTCGGCCGCTTGGTGGGGCTGAGGAATGGAGGAGAGGGAGGAGTTCAGCTGTGAATCCCCTCGACCAAATTTCAGTAAATTAGGATTAATTTTGACTAATTAGAATTAGTGCAACTTTTTAAAATTTTATTTATTATATATTATATTGATTGTGCACCTGTTCATTACACAATTGACTAGGGCATCACACTAGCTGTTAACCCTAAACAAATTTCACATTCCTGCTCTAGACTAGTCAGACTACTTTTTCTGTATTCTGTGCAACTTCCAGAAACCTCGTTTGATGCTTCGTTTTAGTCGCACAAATATCGTTACAAACGTATGTATTTATTTCCTATTTAATTTTCTGCTCTTTACCCATCTCTGTACCCTTAGAGATTTGAGGACCAGTAGGCACCTGATTGCCCAACCAAAAATACGATAATATTCTACTCTAATTATACTTCAATTATCGTTTTGACACCGTAGAGAAATTATGACTCTAATAGCCTCTAAATAATTAGTGAACACCGTGCGCAGTATTTATTAAATAATAAATACGATGACTGTATCACCTGCAATATCAGACCCTGCACCTGCCCAGAATCACCCCACACTGTCCAAAACATTTTTTCCCAGCTATATTCCCTCATTTTTGTACAATTTAGAATTTCGGAAAATCAGTATTTAAAATCAGGTAAATTGCAAAATTACGCAAAATACAATTTTATGCATTTATGCAATTATTGAAAAGTTAGGGGTTTATATGCAAAATTGCATGCTAGGTGGCCAAATCCTATTGGCTAGACCATAGGTGGGTAGGACCCACCATACAATCCAGAAATTTCTGCTGGAAAATATCTCCAAAATACAAATTTACCAAAATACCCTCACACTTCAAAATATTTACAACTTTGCCATTACCCCTAATCCTATATAAACCCTAACCCTTCTATTCAAAATTCCTACAACCCTTCCCTCCGGCCACCTCCGACCACCGCCTCCGGCCAAACTCGGCCCAACCCTTCGCCACCCTCCCCTCTCCCCTCCGGCCAAGCACCACCGCCGGCGCCGCCCTGCTCCGCCGGCTACAGCCCCCGCAACTCCCTCCTCTCCTCACTGTCCACAGCACCACCTCCACCCGAACCACCTTCCCCCGCCGCCTACGGCCGTCGCCGACCACCGCCACCCTACCCAAACCCTTCGCCCCGACCTCCCCTACCTACCACCACCACCTCAGCCCTCCACGTCACCGCCTCCGGCCGCCCTAGCCCCCGCAGCAGCCACCCTTCCCTAACCCTAGCTGCTGCTGCTGCTCTCCCCGACGCCTCTAGCCGCCACCACCACCGCCGTAGACCCCCGCCACCACCGCCAACCTCACCGCCGTCCTCCCCTCTACCGAACCCTCCGCCTGACCGGCCACCTCCGCCGCTCCTCCGCCGGCCAGCGCCTCCGCAAGCTGCAACTGCTGCTGCTGCTGCCAGTGGCCACTGCCACTGCTGCTGCTCCTCCGGCCAGCTCCGCCGCCGTCCTCCCGCCGGCAGCACCGCGTGGGACCCCCCTTGCCATCTGTAAAGGTATATATACCTATACTATACTAAAATACATAAATAATCTCTAATACATGAGTATATGTATATAATATATGTATATATATGTATATATATATATGTATATATATATGTATAAATACTATGTATATTTATATATATATCTATATATATATTATGTTATAATATATATACTATTATTATACAGTATATATTATATAATATATATTATACTTTATATACTTATGTATATATATATTATATACTATACATATATAATTATATATGTATATATGAATATATATATATGTATATATGAATATATTATAACATAATTACTATTATGTATATATTTAATTCTGTTAAAATATATAAATATATGTGTATACATATATTTATATAATTGGTATATAACATATATATTATTCTATGCATTTTTTTCCATTTATTTATTTTCTGCATTTAATTTCCTGCACCTATATTATATTATATATATATATATATATATATCTATATATATATATTATCTATATATATATATTAAATATGCTGGATAATACAGCTTAATTATTTATATTATATTCTTGCAAATGTCATTTCAATTTATAGTAAATATATTGTACTGGATAATACAGTACCTATACTTATGTATTTAATTCCTGCATTTTCTTTTATTCATTATATATTTATATATAAATATCTATATACATATTTAAATTTTCTGCACTGTTATATATATATATCTATCAGTGGATATACCCTGAGTGTATATGTATTTAAATTACTGTCCTGTCAATTCAATTTATTTATACTATTATTATATCAGAGGATACACCCTGATAATATTATAATACTATATTATCGCAGTGGATATACACTGCTACTATATATATTATTGCCTGCATTTATCTATTCTATATATAAATACTATTATATATATATTATACCTATGCCTACTAAAAATATATATCTATACTATATATATGTATATATATATATATGTTTTATATTACAGCCTGGATATTCACGAAACCTATCTGTTTTAACAGAAACCAACTTCAGCACAGCTAGTGACCCCCTGTCACCAGCACCTTCACAACTGACTGTAAAATCAGGGTTTCAACACTATCAAGGAGTAGGCAAGTATACCTTGCCAAGTTAAATGTTTAAATTCTCAAATATTGTTATATGCTTCTTGCTTCTGAAATTCATATACCATGACCACCTGAGACTGCCTTGGGTACAGTCAACTGTTATGTTGACATGATATTACAGACTCACCAACAGCTGAGAGAATATCCTAATATATTCTCCTAAACCCTATCACGGAAACACGCAACATGGTTGCATTTACATATATGGATGTGAGCTGCGTATTTGGTTAGCTACCAGTACGTGTGACCCGCATCACGGATTAGAATAACTTAGGAAATGTACGATTTGACATTTAGATTCATTGGGATGGGAAAGATAACTAGTTGACGTATGGGACACCCCCTCCAATAATGTTTTATACCTTCGTACCAATGATGGTCGATTGCAGAGTTCCCTGAGTCGGGGGCATACGACACCTATACTAGCCAGTCGCCACGATTGGTGAATTACGTCAGCGTATGTCTAGCCACACATTCCCATGCGTACTACTGGATCTTTACTTGCATTTTCACTTAGTATGGTTAGTACCCTGTATTTATTTTATTTCTTTATTCAGTATTTTTACATTACATGGCATGTCATTTTTCTGTATCTTGTTACGTCCCACTGAGGACCTGGTTCCTTGCCAGATCTAGATGAGGCTTTCTACCCCACAGTGTACGGGCCTGATCAGGAGGCCAGATGTGCTACCGAGGAGGAGCTCGAGGAGACACCCTCAGAGTAGGCTTGACTCTAGATGCTGCTACCTAGAGATGGAGATGTTTTGATCAGATAGACACTGCTTAGTCTATTTGATTTTTCTGCGCTATTATCAGTTTTTGTAGTATGCTTGTAATCTCACCAGTTGTGTACTGTATCAGACTCAGTTATATATATATTTCAGCATTTGTTTTCTGACATTTTGTTGTGGATGAGATAGCTTTACCAGTTCTATACTTGTAGTATTTTAGGACAGCGTAGCACGTCCCTTTGGGTCCATCAAAGTGGATTAAGCCCTTAGTGACGTGTCAGCTGGCCAGTGACACGTGGCCTAGTTCCTGACATTTTGGGACTGGGGCGTGACATGGTTTTAGTGGTGGCCCATGCAGGTCCAGTTTTATTTGCTAGTAGGTATGATGACATGCCCAGCAAAGCCTGCAATAGGATAGAAATAATAGGTCTCATCCACACTGACACCATCCTTACAAATTCTATTATTGCATCTTGCTTGATTATCATTATTTATCTCTTTTGTGTTTTCTAATTATCCTATTTTTCTCAGAAATATGGACATACCCGGGAAACTTGCGAATAATGGGGCTGACCAAGCAACAGACCCTTCGCCAAGTGCCCAAGGAACTCCGTCCAATCACCAAAATTCTAGCCAGGAGACGACACCAACTCCACATGCAGAGACACCTTTGTCTCCACCTCCAGCCTTGCCTATCCAGATGCCACAACTTGAGGGTCAATCTCAAATGTTGCAGTTTCTCCAGACTATGTTGCAGAACCAGTGGCAACAAACTGAGGCCCTGAGACAGTCTCAGTGGCAGCAAACTGAAGCTCTGCGACAGACGTTGATGACGGCTTTGGAGAGAACTACTACTCCGACACCCGTACCTGTCCTACCAGCGGGCACAGTTTGAGGCTTCCGTCAAATGAGCCCGAGGGATTTCAAAGGCAACGAGACTCCTGAAGAGATCTCCGATTGGATCTCCAACACCGAAATGCTGCTAGAAGAATCGCAACTCACTCCCGACCTATGGATGACCGCTGTGAGGGGCCAACTTCTTGGCAACGCCCATCACTGGTGGGAATCCATAGAGCGCAGCGTCGGCAAAGACCAAACTTGGCAACAATTCCTGGAGCATTTCAACGCCAAGTACTTTCCAGAGACAGTCCAGAATGCCCTATACTCCCAGTTCCTGCACCTGGAGCAAGGAAACATGACGGTAGATGCCTACGACGCAGAGTTTAGCAGACTAAGTCGTTTCGGTACTGATCTGATCCCGAACGAGCTGAAGAAGGCTAAAAGATTCTACCATGGCCTTAACCACGAGCTTCAGAGGCACACAACAACGCAGTCGAGAATCTCCTACAACGAGGTTCTTACCGAAGCCAGGGAGCAAGAAGCCATTGGCCGAGGAGCCAGACGCTCAAATCCAACCTTCCCGGCCAAGAATCAGCACGGAGCAGGAGGACCTATACGTCGTCCCCAATATCAGACGCAACAGACGACGGGGCCTTACCAGAAGAGGGAGCTTCCGATTTGTCACTTTTGTGGCAAGAAGGGTCATTTTGCCAATGACTGTAGAAAGAAGCTGGGATTATGCCTGCTATGTGGAGCTAGAAATCATATGGCCAAAGACTGCCCACAACGTAGAGATGCAGCACCTCAGCAAGGGCAGAAGCCAGGAGCACAAGCTCAGAAGATGCTTCCCTCCACATCAGGAGGATATCAGAGAGGAGCACACATCTATGTAGGTCATGTATCTTTGTTATGGTTTTCCAGTCCCTGTTAAGGTGTACTACTAGTTATATTTTAACAAGAAAATCATGAATACGAACTACAGTATTAGGAAAAACAATCAATCAAAATACGGAAGAAGGAATCCTTAGGAGGGAAAGAAAGAACCTGCTAACATATTACTCGTAGTATCTACTATCTCTAACAAACACTTATCTCTAGCACATTCACTAACTAATTCCTATTCATGTACACTGGTACCCATATCAACTAATCATTAATCCACAAGATCCATGAATATATCCCTATGGCACACATCTGTTTATTAATACCAAAATCTGATGCCAAGAATCTCTAAAATAACCATGATTCCATAATGCATCCAAGTTGATACCTCTATCTCTTTAGTACCATACCCTCTGTCAGTTCCCTGTTCCTACTACAATTGTTCATACTAGTCGTTCTTATCACTCAAATATACGTCAAGTGCAACACCCTACTAAATAATGCTCTTTCCAATACAATTTTAGATGGACACCCAAGTCAGTCTGCGGTGCCATCTCAATCATGCTCAAATCACCAGATCCTTACACATGTATATCATCTACTCATATATTAATATTCATATCTCTCATCTGCCAAAAATTAATCCTCAAAATAATCGTCAAGGTTTAACTTCTCGATCAACTTAAAATAAAATGCATATACCTCCTCAAAATCAGATACTCCACATCGAAATAAAATTTAATCACTTCTAAAATCTTTGTAGCCTTAACTATGTTTATTGAATCAAATTTAAATCCTCAATATTTTAACAACATAAAATCTCAACTCCTTAAAAATTCAAAAAATTAAAAATTCATTTCCACTTTTTAATTTATAAATCCACAATTACACATATAAGTGCTCACGGTCTCTGATACTCGAGGTGCACTCAAAACCTCTATTGCCTACAACTGCCAACTGGGTACTAAAATTGTACTGCCTGAATCACTTATACTATTACCTCCAATGATCAAAGTTATCATCACCTATATTTTCCTTCATGATTTCAATTTATGTCAACTGGTATATCATTTAATTATCATCACACAGAGTGCTTACTGTTATTAACGTTATTCTCGACTAATCCTCGATATAGAATCATTAGCACTTTTGGTATTATATCACTAGTTTCATTAATGCATCATTTCATCAAGCTCATTAGAACTCATGATTAGCTGTACCTTTTATAACACTCATTTTTCTTATTCTCATGGGCAAGTATATGGTTCCTCATCTCGATGGTTGTATATGTATTTCCTTTAATCCTTTTAAGCCTATTAAACTAATCCGTGATACGCTTCACCATCTTCATTATCTATTCCGATATTTCTCTACTCATGACACCTCATTAACTTTTAACTTCCGATATCAATCATCAAATTGAACATCATGCTCCATTAATTCTTAACACAATTTTCTTGATACCAAATTGTTTACATAGATCACTCAATTACATAATCATGATTATCCAAGACGGGTAATTGGCTCTGATACTAACTCTGAGAACTATCACTGATACTCTATACTCTCCTTCTACTTATAGTACTATAATGACACTTATCCTAGAACCATTGTTACAAGGTATTATGCTATGGTTAACTCTAGATTAAAGTCTACTGCTCACATGTCCAACTAGGAAACACTTACAACTCACAAGCAACACTCAGTCAATACCAATACAAGACACAGCCCAAAATTGCAAGCCACTAATTATCATACTAACAAGGAATCCTTAAAGAAAATAAGCTCAAAAAGGAACTGGATCAAGGACTGAAGGTATCTTTACTGCTAGTAAAGAAAAAGAAGCGATGGAACAAAGTCCTGAATAACAGAAATAGATAAGTCTTGAGATGATACTTTAAGAACCAATTTAAGATACAACCTGATAATCATACACGTCTGTCAGAAATTATGACACACAGAATTCTCGCCACGCCAGTAAGCATAGATGCGATGAACGACAGGTTCCGTAACTAAGGTATGCAACCCTATAATCATGTCATCTAGAATACTCGCCACGCCAACCGGTATGGCTGCGAGAACTCTAAATCTCATAACTAAAGTATGTACATCCAAGTTAGGTTCCTACGTTCTCGTCACGACAGCTAATATGGCTGCGATAAACTCTAGGTTCCATAACCAAAGTAGACGTTTTTACCTTTCTCACTGTCCTCATCAATATATGTCATCAGATGATACCGTAAATTTTAGTCCGTAAAATTCATCTCAATTTGAAATCAACTCAACAACGATACCAGGAATTAAAGTTAACAACTGGTCCACAAGAATCAAACTCAACAATGATACCAAGAATTTTAATTTAATAACTGCTCAACAAGAATCAAGTTCAGTGACAACAAGCGAGAGCGGACGGAAACAAGAAAAAGGTTTAAATTGGAAATTATAATAAGATTCTCAAGGGGTCGTCCCAGGAATCTCTCAAGAATTTGTGATTGAGTATCCTCTCTCATCCTAGTATCCGATGTCCTATTTTCTATAGCAGGTACGCAGTAGTACAACTATGACGTCGCACTACCACGACATCGCACAACTAGCGAAGTCTGACCTGCATGGGCCACCAATAAAACGTGTCACGACCCGCACCCGGTTTAGGGGCACGAGGGCGTGGGTACGTCCAGCCTATGCCGCAGCATCGGCGGTAGAACACTGTCTAGGTCCAGTACAATCTAAATAATCTTACACTAGTATCCAACTCCATAAGGAGACACGGATAACACTATAAAATGAACAACATACTCAATAACAACTACAGCACGATAAGAATTTGAAGAAACAAAAGAATACAACACAAGTCTACTGACAAAATAATCATACCTGAAATCAGTAACAACCAATCCCCAAGTGTCAGAAACAAGTCCACTAAGGTCACAGTCTGGAAAAAATATTTTTCAGTCAGGAAGGAGCAAAGTACATCTCTAAATAGCAGTTCTATATAAATGACATAAACTATGTAGCAGTTCTAGATGGAAACATACCAGATGCATGTATAGGTACGAGAAATGTACAATGAGAGAAATACTGGAAATACTGTAAGTAAATGCAGGAAAAGAACAATATGTCAATGAGCAAGAATCCTATGACTAAGTGTGTGAGTACTAGCTTTAATATGTGATCGGCTTGGGAACTTGATCAGGCTGGTTACATGTGATTAGCTATGATTCACGAAGGTCAGGCTAACCGTTGGTTAGCTATGATGCATGTAGAGGTCTGGCTAATCACACGTAACAGCTATGAGGCACAGAGATGGTCAGGCCGCACCCGACGTGAGATGTGGGGTGAGCTATGATGCATGAAAAGTTGGGTATGATCACATATCTACACTAAAATACTCCCCACCCCCGACTGGTATAGTAGATCCAATCATGGTACGCTATGGCACGGGATTCCCTAGGGAGGTAGCAAATCTTCCCGGGTCTCAGTGTCTGTACATGCACAAGATAACAAGGAAAACAAGTCTTGTACAAGCTACACCATGAATAAGGAATAACATCTCATGACGAGATCCGTGTATACCAATCCGTGTAACCAATGTGTCAAGAACATGGATATTTACACTAGATACAGTGAACATAGGAGATATCATAAATTAGAAACTAATCAGAGAATGTACTCGCCTTGGTCCTTAGCTGGTAAAACCAATGTCCTGTCCCAGAGTATCGTCTGGAGGAACCAACAGTCCTAAAAATATCAAATACAACATTTGCATCAGGTGCTACACTAACACATCACAAATACATGAACTCAGGGGCTCTGCCAGGTATGGCACTAGTCAACTAGGGTCATCTAGTAGGGATACGTATATAATACACATTTACACTCAGAGTATATACCAATAAAACGTATATAATATATATAAGTGTCTATTAGTAATTGTACAAAATACGTATTTGTGTATATACACTAATAGATGTATATAAATATATTTTTATACCAAAATACATATTTGTATATATATATCAATCAAATATTTTTATATATGTATATTAACAATCAAAGGATGTACATAATGCCACACTTCTCAAGGTGATCCCAAATGAAGTAGCAGTTAGTTCCAATGGGTCCGGAGCAGTCCAAATAGCTAAAAACTATATAAAGAAGTCCAAGATCGGAGCTCGGCACGAAAATCGAGATAAGGATACCGAGTCCTCAATACCTAGAAAAACCTACCGGGGTTTAGCTAAGGTTAAGATTTATAAGTTAGCTAATAAGAGAAAATGGTCGATTGTTCGTAATCAAGGTAACACCTTAATTTAATGAAAATCATTTCGAAATTATTTTGAACAAAAATTTTAATTAAAAGTTTATTTATAAAAATCTAGAATTTACGTAAAAACCAATGTATTTATATATCTCTAGTAATTTCAGTTACCAATCCAAATAACCAGTTTTGAACTAATTTTGATTATTGAAACTATTTTTTTTTAATAATAATATAAACCAGAAATTATTATTTTTACATAGTCAAAATCCTTATATTTATTACATAAAGATAAACTAATTACATAAAATTACTAAACTAATTATATAAAAGCTAATTGATTAATTAAACTACTGATTAAGAATAATTAACTGATTATTAATAATTAACTGATTATTAACTTAAATAAATGAATAATTATAACTAATATAAATAAACTAATTGATTAATTAACCAACTAATTACACATTAATTAACTACTTACATATAACTAAATTATTTATTCTTAAACTAAACTAATTACACATTAATTAATTATATACTAAACTAATTTATTAAATCTAAACTAACTACAGTACAGTAACGCATTCATCTGTTATATATGTCGGATACGATGTTCGACATGACACCAATTAGATTTTTGATATGTATGTGCTTCCTGGCCAATAAGTAAAAGAAAAGAAAAACACATTTAACAATACAAACAGGTATGATAAGAGTGGTGGTATATTGGGGTCTTACATTGGTTCTCCACTACATAGTTCCATTCATAAGCGATTCCCTCTGACGCCTCCTTGGCTGATTTTGATGTGAAGACCAGTAGCCTCTGGTCCTTGCTGATCATGTCACTGAGCAGCGGCCAGTCTCCGCCATTCTTGGGCATTTGGGACACCGGGAACCAGTACTTGGCCAGGCCAGACGCATTGAACGCCTTGTCCACGCCATTAGGGGCCTGGACACGGCGGTGCCAGAGTAGATGTCGGAGGAGATGGAGGGAGAGCCGCCGGACCGGAGAGGGGAGCTCGAGCAGCGGGGAGATGCGGGTCGGCCTGGCCGGGTGGCCGGAGCACGGGGATGAAGGGGTAGGCCAGCGGGTCGGCCGCTTGGTGGGGCTGAGGAATGGAGGAGAGGGAGGAGTTCAGCTGCTGGACTTGCCGCCGGAGATCACAGCAGGGAGGAGTCGGGGAGATCGTCGGACTGAGCAGCGGCCGCCGGATGAACAGGAAGTCGGGTTGAGAACAGTAATGTTTCCCCCCTTTTTTTCTCTTTGAAATTCTAAGGAAAGAAGAAGAAGAGAAGAAGAAGAAAAGAGAAGAAGAAAGGAAGAAGGAGAAGAAAAATGGAGGCTACGGTTTGTGAGGAGTGGAAGATTTCCTAGGTTGCATTTCTGGGGATTAGGGCTTGATAGGACATTAAATAGGATGAGGGTGTGGGTAAATCAAAGGTGAGGATGCACCCAATTAAATGGGTGGTCCAGATTAAACATGAAGGAAATTGTTTTCATGTAAAGTAGAGTGGGAGAAAAATGCAATTTGGTCCACAATAAATAACCTTTCCATTTGGTCTTGGACAATGGGGTGATGACACCTACAATTAAATAATTGCAACTTACCCCCTTAAATTCGGGAATTTGCACAACACATAAAATAACAAAAATTTGGCGGGCGATTCGGTGTCCGGTGTTTTGTAGGGTCAGGGGGCGCTGTAAGTTTGGTACGGGCTCAATTAGCAGGGCACTGGAAATTAATTTGGGATTTACGGAATCAGATAAAATGGTATCCTCAAATTAATTAGAAATAAATGCAAGTTGTGTTCTAAAATTAATTAGAAGTACATGGGTCCAAAATCAGGTCAAGTCATCAATACCAATAATGAAGTAGACTCAGAACAGGATATTACCCTAATTTGGGCCGCACGAAAAATAGGTCAAGATTGCCTCCAATTTTCGATTGGAACGTACAACGATACAAAATAAGGATTTATTAAATAACGTCCGCGACGATTTTTGTGCGGCTAGAAATAATGCACAGAGAGCATAATTATGAGTTGCAAAAATAGCAGAATGGAAGGCGGGCATGTCTAGGGCAAGATTGTAAAATTTGTTGGAAGACAAAAGTCAGGATAGCGCTCCAAATATCGAAGCAAAGGCAATGCGCAATAATTAAATAAATTACGGTAATTAATTACAACCTCCAATAAATAAATTCTAAAATAAAACAATTAACCCCAAAATCCCATAATTCGGACAGGTGTTCATCTACTGGCTTCTAGGTCAGTCTGCTGGCTCAAAACAAGTGAACACTGTATATAATTATATTTTTAATTACACATCTCACATAATTATTTAAATAAATAAGAATAAAAACTTATCATGCAATTATTTAATTGTAACTACCATAATATTAAATATTATAAAAAGTCAAAAATACTCCTGTTTTCAGAATGTGGTAGTGACACGTCCTTAAGTCCAATTTGGACACAAGGCAAAAATGATATTTCCTGGTCAAAGCGGGGTCCACATGTGGACCGCTTTGCACCGAAAAACGTGTCAGGGTCAAAGGTCTCCAAATTTATCCAACTTAGTGTCAACAAGTCAGGAACGATGATACGAACCCAACGGAACTTCCAGAATTGGATTCCGATGAGCCGATCACAAAATCGCCCGTCAAGTGGAGCTTGTGGGGCCCACGACATGCAATTTTGTCAACGTTCTCATAATCGAACCAAACTTGGGTCACAGGACCAGCGTATTGCTACGAGTCCGATGGCACAAGTTTCGTCTCTATCTGATGTGTGTACACTAAGTTACAGCGAAAACCAGAAAGTACGAATACGGGGCATTGTCTGCGGATACGCGTTAATTCCGGTGTGCACGCACATCCAAATCAACTTCTGCGAAATTCTGCACTTCCGTATCGACGGCGCGCACGTATCGGTGAAGACCGTACGCGACCAAGTCGTCCCGTTTGGTGGAGCATACTCAGTTTCGGGGTAAAATAGGGCGTTGGTTTTCCTGTTTTTGGATCGCGGTTCGCGATCACCACAGGACGCGATGCACCGAGCGGGTTGCACGGGCATCAAGGGGGTCATGCATGCTACGCAATGCAACAAACGGAATTAAAAATGGGGCAGCGAGGAGAGAGTTATGAGTACCTGAACAGGGCTCCAAAAGTCCGATTTATGCGTGTCCGAGTCGAGTCTACCGTGTCCTGGACACTGTGTCCAAGCCGTGTCCGAGCTAGGGCATCAGTGTCCGGCCGCTGGGATTGGGGGTTCAGGTCGGCGGAGGTCGGCGAGGGCTCGGGGAGGCCGGGCGGTGCTCGGCTGAGTCGGTCGGAGCCGGAGCGGCTAGGCGGGGCTTTGGCGGACGAGCTGCGAGCTCGGGGTCGGCGGGGACGGAGCTGGAGGAGAGGAGAAGAGGCTGGCTGAGGGCGGAGGTGTCACGCCCCGATCCCGAAAGGGTCAATCATCCTCGCTGGATCCTTCACGGAACCGATTCGTCCTCGCTGGGGCGTGATGCCGTACGAGCCTGGAGTTGCGCTCGTACAAGGCAAGAACTCACAGTTATAAGAACCCACTTTGAAACACAATTTAGAAAACACATTCACAGATAATTGAACACAAGTGCAGGAATAAACATGCTTTTTCATTGATAATTCAGAGTAATTTACATAGAGTCTACATTGATGCGCCTTCTCGGCTACTTGAATTACATTAGAAAAGATAACTCAAAATACAGGGCGCGCTCCATCAGATAGTCCCCATCGTCCATACATTATGCCCTTGTATAGGTTGAAAGTCCAAGCCTCCAAAATGATCCGACTCCAACTATACTTCAAAATAGAGGTGCTCCTAACGCCTCTTCGTCTATCCACTAGCGTTGCACCGTCTGAGTGCCTGAAATAGTTGCCCACAACGTGGGTCAGTACTCAACTTGTACTGGTGAGCGGGATGAACCCACTCGACTAAATCGACACTAGCTTATTAGGGGCGAGCATGCATTAAGATGACTTCTATAAAGAAGCAAGTGAATTCAATTCATATCAGTTGCATGTTTTGATAGGAATGAAAATAACATTGAATCCAACCAGTGCATCGATTTCTTACTCAACCGATGCACGCCTTCCCTGCAACGAAACACAAGTATACTTACCATCTGCACAAGACAATAAATTAGCATGTGTTCTATTCTATGTGGTCATTGGTGTGATCGACACCTTAGGGACATATTCCAAGCATTAACGGCGTGTCCTATCAGCCTGGGTAGCAAGCCCTGCTGGAGGTCCCGCAATGCATCGTGACTAGTACGAATCAATATTTTCCTCCGGATCGATACGGTTCCAGTATCCCGGAAAGCCGTCTCGAGGAAATGATAAACCTTGTGCACAAGTTGTCCCAGACCATGCAAATGCATAAACATTTTATATCTCATACAATGCATCAAATTAAACAGATGAAGTAAAGCAGCAATATATATCTTATACAATAGTTCATATTTTCTCAATGCGTTATTCCGATTTTGATATCCCATGGGTCCAAACTCTATCCGAGGCACCAAGCCGCAACCAACAGCCAATTTCCTTTCCAACCAACTCAAATTATAAGGTGTACAAGCATATAGTAAAATTAGTCTAAAATTCCCATGTTCCTTTCTTAGTGGCTGGCATGCATTGTGGCTAAGCAATTCCTAGGCGTCCAACCGGGCATCATCGAGTGAACGTTTGAAACATTAGAGATGTTGGCGTGAAGAAGTAGGAAAGAAGGGACCAAACCACTCACTGGTTAAGGAGAAAGTTGCTGAAACAAGGAATCCCGCCTAGCGACGATCAAATGTCAGTTACGCGGACCTGCAACAGCACGAGCACCGAGTTAGAATTCTTGCCTATCCTTCCTTGCCGAACTCCCCAAAATTCAAGCTCCAATCAATAAAACCAACAGCGAAAACCAAGCAACTCGAAAATAATACCAAATCAAATCCCAAAGCGGCAATCAAGAAAACCAAGCAACCAAACACGAAAACTATTGGACTCGTTTCAATAGAGGCCTTTCCATGAGTTGGAAAGGATCATCGTATTTCGTCCGTGGCAATAAGATGCCGAAGATCTAAGCATACTCGGACGGACTAGCCACAAGCCCAATTATATAGTGCACATCCCGGTCGGATCGGGATTTGAGGCACTACATAATATACCACTAAGAAAAAGTTTCGTCCCGAAACTTAAGAACAAGGCCCTACCTCCGACTGAATGAACAACGAAGGATATTTCTCCTTCATCTCCGATTCCATCTTAAAAGTTGATTCCCCAACTGAATGGTTCCACCACAGCACGCGAACCAAGGACATCGTACGGTTGCGAAGTACTTTTTCCTTACGATCCAGAATCTGCACCGGCTCCTCTGAGTATGATAGATCCGTACGCAGTTCCAATTGTTCGAAGCTAACCACATAACTCGGGTCATGCACATACTTCCGAAGTTGAGAAACATGGAATACGTTATGCACTTCAGCTAAGGCGGGAGGTAGTGCAATCCGGTATGCCACAGCTGCCACTCATTCTAGTATCTCGAAGGGGCCGACAAACCTGGGACTCTGTTTGCCCTTCACGCCGAAACGCATCACCCCACGCATCGGCGTCACTTTCAAGAATACATAATCCCCGACCATGAACTCCAAAGGTCTACGATGAGCATCGGCATAGCTTTTCTGTCGGCTCTGCACCGTGCGGAGTCTTTCCCGAATCAAGCGAACTTTCTCAACTGCCTGCTCTACCAGCTCTGGCCCGAGTACTTGCCGCTCGCCGACTTCGTCCCAACAGATTGGAGATCGACACTTGCGCCCATACAGTGCTTCGTACGGTGCCATCTGGATGCTCGATTGGTAGCTATTGTTGTACGCGAACTCTGCCAACGAGAGATGCGTGTCCCAACTAATCTTCAAATCGATCGCACACAGCCGTAACATATCTTCAAGTATCTGATTTGTCCTCTCCGTCTGGCCATCAGTCTGGGGGTGGTATGCAGTACTGAACTATAGCTTGGTTCCCAAAGCAGACTGTAGGCTTGTCCAAAAATGAGATAAGAAGCGTCTGTCACGGTCAGAGACGATTGAGGCAGGTACTCCATGTAATCGAATAATCTCGTCTATGTAAATCTGTGCTAACCGATCGACGCTCCAAGTAACTTTTATAAGAAGAAAGTGGGCTGATTTGGTCAAACGATCAACTATGACCCAAATCGCATCATGCCCCCGCGGCGTCTTCGGAAATCCCACAATAAAATCCATAGTGATGTTGTCCCATTTCCACTCAGGAATAGCGAGGTTCTGCAGCTCCCCGCCGGGCCTCTGATGTTCAACTTTCACCTGTTGACAGGCCATGCACTGTGACACAAAGGTCGCCACATCCCACTTCATACCTTGCCACCAGAAGGTTTTGCGTAAGTCCATGTACATCTTAGTGCTCCCCGGATGCAAGGAATACTTCGCATAGTGTGCCTCCGCCATAATTTTCCTTCGGAGTTCTGGGTCGTTAAGAACACATAGCCTTCCTTTCATTTGTAAGGTCCCATCTTCGCCTGCCACAAAGTCAGACGTCTTCCCCGCCGAAATCAGTCCGCGTGCCTTCGCTAGGAACTGATCGCCCTCCAGAGCTGATTTGATTCTACCACGCAAACTCGGTTCAAGATGGAGTGATGCCAGCTGCACTCCTGGATGCTGAACCCGAAACTCGATGCCCATCGCCTCAAGATCTCGAAGTAAATGGTTGTTTACGGATAACGAGCCCACGTGCTTCCGACTCAGAGCATCAGCAACGACGTTTCCCTTGCCTGGTGTATAAGCGATCGTCAAATCATAGTCCTTAATCAGTTCTAGCCAACGTCGCTGTCGGAGGTTCAGTTCTCGTTGGATGAAAAGATACTTGAGGCTCTTGTGATCTGTGAAGATTTTGCAAGCAACACCATAAAGATAATGCCTCCACAACTTCAGTACAAATACAATTGCCGCCAATTCCAAGTCGTGCGTCGGGTAGTTCTTCTCGTGCGGCTTCAGTTGCCTGGAGGCGTACGATATTACCTTATCCCTCTGCATGAGCACACATCCCAAACCGAGTCCTGATGCATCACTGTATATCTGAAACTCCTCTACCCCATCTGGAAGAGCAAGGATCGGAGCTGAAATAAGACGCTGCTTAAGTTCCTGAAAGCTGGCTTCGCAGTCATCACCCCATTTGTATATAATCCCTTTTTGAGTAAGGCGTGTCAAAGGCGAGGCCAGTTTAGAAAAATCCTTCACGAACCTACGGTAGTATCCCGCTAGGCCCAGAAAGCTTCGAACTTCGCTGGCTGATGTAGGTTGCTTCCAATCCACCACTGCCTCTATTTTCTTCGGGTCTACGGTGATGCCTTCTGCCGAGACGACATGACCAAGGAATGCCACGCTGTTCAACCAGAACTCACACTTGCTGAGCTTAGCGAACAACTGATGCTCTCGTAATATCTGCAGTACGATCTTTAGGTGTTCCTTGTGTTCCGTCTCATTCTTGGAATATATTAGAATGTCATCGATGAACACGACCACAAACTTGTCTACGTACGGCCGAAACACGCGGTTCATCAGATCCATGAAAGCTGTAGGGGCGTTCGTCAAGCCGAACGACATCACAAGAAATTTGTAGTGTCCGTATCGGGTCCTGAATGCAGATTTTTGAACATCATCTGGTTTGATTTTCAACTGGTGATATCTTGACCTGAGATCAATTTTAGAGAAAATTGTTGCACCTTGCAGCTGATCAAACAAGTCATCTATCCTTGGCAATGGGTACTGGTTTTGCACGGTCACCTTATTTAGTTCTCGGTAGTCAATACATAGCCGCATGGATCCGTCCTTTTTCTTCACGAACAACACCGGAGCGTCCCACGGAGAAATGCTTGGACGAATGTATCCTCGGTCCAACAGATCTTGTAACTGAATCTTAAGTTCCTTCAGCTCTGCTGGGGCCATTCGATAAGGTGCCTTCGATATCGGCCGCGAATCCGGAAAAGTGTCAATGCTGAATTCGATCTCACGATCAGGAGGCATTCCAGGCAGCTCGTCCAGGAAAACGTCGAGGAAATCTGCTATAATTTCAGCCTGAGCTGCATCTGCACTTTTCTGTCGGGTGTCTCGAACAGAAGCTAAGTACCCTTCACAACCCGAATGCAACATACGCCTAGCCGAAATTGCTGATATCATCATTGCCGTCTTCGGTGCAGCGCTGCACGAATAGTAAAAGTCTGTCTCGCCGGGTAGACGGAATACGACTCGCTTCTCCGCGCACTCGATTGTTGCATGACAAGCACCCAACCAGTCCATACCGAGAATAATATCGTAATCCTTAATGTCTAATACAATGACATCTAAGGAAAGCTTCCTTCCTCCGATGCAAATATAACCATCCTTACAGATCGCATGGGCGGGCATGTCGACTCCCGAAGGTGTACTCACGCAAAGGTTCATATTTAAAGGAGTAGAAGCTAATTTATGCTCAATAGTAAAATTAGCAGATATGAAACTATGTGTAGCACCTGAATCGAATAAGACTCTAGCGGACAAATCTCTGAAAAGTAATGTACCTGTCACGACAGTTTCAGAGACGGATGCCTCATCCCGAGTCAGTGCATAGACTCGTCCTTGAGCACCCTGGCGTCGTGGGTTCAACGCCACAGCATTGGCATCACTTGCTGGAGGCCCCCTGTTATGATTTCCGTGGTGCTGATTCCCATTGTTATGATTTCTATTGTTATGATTCCCGTTGTTCTGATTCGGTTTTGGCTCACGGCAGTTGAAATGCTTGTGGTCCAGACGACCACATTTAAAACATCCAGTAACTCGGCATTCCTCCACTCGATGCCCTAACCTACTGCACCTATTGCAGTATGGTGCACGGGACTGACCCCTATGTTCTGATGTGTGCAGACGCTTCTGTGCTCCAGACCCTCCCATTTCTTGAGGTCGCTTATTGTTGTTAGTACGGGAGGTTTGCACGTCGGCCTTTGGTGGACAGCGCCCAAAGATTCGCTCGCTGTTCAGGGCAGCTTCATAACATTCCCTGTAGGTTTGACATTTCTGGTTGATGACGTCCCTACGCAAATCGTCATTCAAACCCTTCTGAAAATGATAGCACCACGCCTGCTGGTTAGGTAAGAAGTGTCCAGCAAACTTAGCCAGTTTAGCGAACGCTGAGTCGTAATCGTCAACAGACATACTTTCTTGCACCAGATTGCTGAAGTCATCTTCTTTTTGTTGCCGCACGGCCCGGGGAATATATTGTTCAATGAAGGCAGATTTGAACATTTTTCAGGTAATTTTGCAGTCGGGATTGGCATCATAAATCCCTTGCTTAGTGGCTTCCCACCAATCATGCGCACGCAGCTCCAGTTGAACTGATGCACAGGCCACTCTTTTGGATCCCCTAATACCAACCAGATTGAAGAGTCCCTCCAGCTTTGTAATCCATCCCATCACCACGTCCGGTTCTGCTCATCCGTTGAACGTTGGTGGATGCATCTTTGTGAAC
Source organism: Iris macrosiphon (assembly GCA_036927795.1). Lineage (NCBI taxonomy): Eukaryota > Viridiplantae > Streptophyta > Magnoliopsida > Asparagales > Iridaceae > Iris > Iris macrosiphon. The sequence goes on along the minus strand of JAYESA010000016.1, from coordinate 132,926,763 downwards.
TCTGTCGCACGACAGTTGTTCCTTGCTGGAGGTTGTGTTTCTTCGGACTCATCCTCTACCGCCACAGCCGGCGGTGTAGCAGGCGTCACTGTAGCTCCCCCGTTGTTGGGTACCAAGGATGCAATCAGTTGCATCATGGTATCCATCTGCTTTTGTTGAGCAGCAAACTGTGCCTGTTGAGAGATGGCTTGTTATTGCTGCACCTCCATGAGATGCATAAGCCGTTCGGACATATCCATTGAACCCGCTCCTCTGGATTCTCCAGAACTTGCCGGATCGTTCTAGACGGGCTGAGCACTGCTTGCAGCGGCAGTGTTTTTCTTAGCCATTGCTACAAAAGAGAGTAGCTTGTTAACACCTCAAAAAGATAGATTTTTGTATCTATGGGCTCATTGTATAGGCGACTCATCTCAAGCAGCGGACGCCGAATGCAACTCAACCGAGAGGCGCATCAAACTCCTTTATAATCTTTTAAAATCCCAAGGATGTAAAGCCTAGGCTCTGATACCAATATGTCACGTCCCGATCCCGAAAGGGTCAATCGTCCTCGCTGGATCCTTCACGGAACCGATTCGTCCTCGCTGGGGCGTGATGCCGTACGAGCCTGGAGTTGCGCTCGTACAAGGCAAGAACTCACAGTTATAGGAACCCACTTTGAAATACAATTTAGAAAACACATTCATAGATAATTGAACACAAGTGCAGGAAGAAACATGCTTTTTCATTGATAATTCAGAGTAATTTACATAGAGTCTACATTGATGCGCCTTCTCGGCTACTTGAATTACATTAGAAAAGATAACTCAAAATGCAGGGCGCGCTCCATCAGATAGTCCCCGTCGTCCATACATTACGCCCTTGTATAGGTTGAAAGTCCAAGCCTCCAAAATGATCTGACTCCAAATATACTTCAAAATAGAGGTGCTCCTAACGATCCACTAGCGTTGCACCGTCTGAGTGCCTGAAATAGTTGTCCACAACGTGGGTCAGTACTCAACTTGTACTGGTGAGCGGGATGAACCCACTCGACTAAATCGACACTAGCTTATTAGGGACGAGCATGCATTAAGATGACTTCTATAAAGAAGCAAGTGAATTCAATTCATATCAGTTGCATGTTTTGATAGGAATAAAAATAACATTGAATCCAACCAGTGCATCGATTTCTTACTCAACCGATGCACGCCTTCCCTGCAACGAAACACAAGTATACTTACCATCTGCACAAGACAATAAATTAGCATGTGTTCTATTCTATGCGGTCATTGGTGTGATCGACACCTTAGGGACATATTCCAAGCATTAACGGCGCGCCCTATCAGCCTGGGTAGCAAGCCCTGCTGGAGGTCCCGCAATGCATCGTGACTAGCACGAATCAATATTTCCCTCCGGATCGATACGGTTCCAGTGCCCCGAAAAGCTGTCTCGAGGAAATGATAAACCTTGTGCACAAGTTGTCCCAGACCATGCAAATGCATGAACATTTTATATCTCATACAATACATCGAATTAAACAGATGAAGTAAAGCAGCAATATATATCTTATGCAACAGTTCATATTTTCTCAATGCGGTGTTCCGATTTTGATATCCCATGGGTCCAAACTCTATCCGAGGCACCAGGCCGCAACCAACAGCCAATTCCCTTTCCAACCAACTCGAATTATAAGGTGTACAAGCATATAGTAAAATTAGTCTACAATTCCCATGTTCCTTTCTTAATGGCTGGCATGCATTGTGGCTAAACATTTCCTAGGCGTCCAACCGGGCATCATCAAGAGAACGTTTAAAACATTAGAGATGTTGGCGTGAAAAAGTAGGAAAGAAGGGACCAAACCACTCACTGGTTAAGGAGAAAGTTGCTGAAACAAGGAATCCCGCCTAGCGACGATCAAACGTCAGTTACGCGGACCTGCAACAGAACGAGCACCGAGTTAGAATTCTTGCCTATCCTTCCTTGCCGAACTCCCCAAAATTCAAGCTCCAATCAATAAAACCAACAGCGAAAACCAAGCAACTCGAAAGCAACACCAAATCAAATCCCAAAGCGGCAATCAAGAAAACCAAGCAACCAAACACGAAAATTATTGGACTCGTTTCAATAGAGGCCTTTCCATGAGTTGGAAAGGATCATCGCATTTCGTCCGTGGCAATAAGATGCCGAAGATCTAAGCATACTCGGACGGACTAGCCACAAGCCCAATTATATAGTGCACATCCAGGTCGGATCAGAATTTGAGGCACTACAGGAGGGAGGCCGGTCTCGTCGGGGACGACGAGGCGAGCGGGGCTGGGCACGGCGGCGAGGTTCGTGGTGCTCGAGGCGGCTGGGGGGAGGTCGGGGGATGGCGGTCGTGAGGGGTTTAAATAGAGGGATTAGGGGAGAGGGACGGCCGGGAGTTGGCCGGAAGAGGAAGGGAGGCGGTCCGGCCGTTCGGGGGAAGAGGAAGGGAGCGGTCGTCGGCGGCCACGGTGGCGGTAACGGCCGCCGGAGAGGAAGACGAAGAATTTGGGGGTTAGGGATTTAGGCGGTCGGGTCGGGTTCTTAGCGGGTCGGGTCTGACCCGGATCCGTCCCGTTAAGGGGTTTGGGTCGGTTCGGGCAGACCGGCCGGGTCGGTTCGGTTTAATTTGGTTTGGTTTAATTAAAATAAACCGAGTTTATTTGGTTCAATTTGGTTTAATTTAAACAATAGTTTTTAGGGCTTTAAAAATACTTCCGGGGTCCAATAAATTCTCGAAAAATTACCCTATATCCAATTTTTAATTTTACACTAGAAAATATAGTTTTCATCACATTTTAATATTATTTAATATCATTTAAAAATTCTTTAATTACAAAATACCTTGTTTTTAATTCCAGAAAAATACAGAAAATTGGGGAAATTCCAAATTAAAATTTTCTTGAAAATCAGGGGGATTACAATCTACCCCCCTTAAGAGGATTGCGTCCTCGCAATCAAAGAATAATCGGTCAACAGAGATGACACGGTTGCAAGTTTTGTTCGAAGCACATCACGATTAAGAAAAGTCAAGATTGAGGGTTTAAAACACATAGGAAAAATCATTTCCCTAAGCAATGAAAGTTATGAAATTTTTCGGATGAAGGAAATCTAGAAAATTATTGTTTAGAAAACCAGGTTATCCTTTAAAACATATTAGATTAACAATTCTAGGTTATCACTAGGTTATCAATTATTAGCAAGTTTAAAACTATCAGGTTAAGTCTAGGGTCACGAACCAACGGGCACGAAATAAAGCAATACTAGAAATAGAAAACTATAAAAACTTACGCGCATTAGCTACTCCATAATTTTGCGCGTCTTCCAAGGTCATCGCGAAGGCTTGTCCGCGTCCTTGTGGTGGATTCCTCTGCTGCTGCTGGGCCTGTTGGAAGAGTGCTGCTTGTGGTGCCAAGGGTGGCCTCGGCTGATACCCTCCTGGTGCTGGTAGAGCTTGTTGGTTTATCCTTGGTGCTCCTCCTCGATGCTAAGAACAATCCTTGGCTAAGTGTTGATTGGTTCCGCAAATCAAGTATAATCCCAACTTGCGTCTGCAGTCCTTCTCAATATGGCCTACCTTGCCACAGTATTGACATATAGGTAATGTCTGCGGAGAGGCTCTGGGTGGCTGGTGTATGTGAGGTCTCTTTGCAGCTTCTTCTTGTGGTGCTTTAGCTGAGTGAAAGACCGTTTCAGACTGGTCTCTCTCCTGGTGACGCGTTCCATGCGTCGGGCTGCAGCGAGAACGTCCGAGTAAGAGGTAGGTGCGACGGATCCGATGAGTCTCTGCAGTTCAAAGTTTAGTCCGTCGAAGAACTTCTCAGCCTTCTCTTCTTCTGTCGGGATCAATGTTGGGGCAAAGCGACTTAGACGAATGAACTCCGCGTTGTACTCTTCCACCGTCATAGCATCCTGAGTGAGGCGATTGAACTTGTCCCGAAGTTCTGATCGAGCGATAGCCGGAATGTACATCTCCTGAAAGAGTCTGGAAAACTCTTCCCAAGTGACTCGGTCTGGTCCGAGCCTGGTCTCTTCAGATAGCTACCAGTGATGAGCATTGTCCATCAACTGCATTCTAACGGCGGTCATCCAACGTTCCCTTGGTAGCTCAGCTACTTCTAATTGATGTTGTATGTTGGTGAGCCACTCATGAACTTCTGTGGGCTCCTTCTTGGCTGAGAAGGTACGGGGCTTGAGCTGACGAAAATTAGTGATAGAACCCGTTGCTGGTCGCCTGACTTGTGGGTTCGCCTACTCCAATGCGGTTACTAGGCTGGTCCTCAAATACTCCGCCTCTTGACGCTGCGTCTCCTGATGAATTTGTTGTTGGGCTTGCATCATTGCGTAGATCATTTGAAATATTTGCTGCCCGTCCATGGCTTGCCCTGGTGGAAAGACAGGCATCTGTGGAGTGAACTGTGGCGGAGGTGGGATGTCTTCACGCCGGAACCTTGAATTATGCTGGCCTGCTTGATTGCCTTGAGAAGATTGTCCTCGGTCTTCGGGTGTCACTCCTTCATTATAAGTAACCACAGCATCGTGTGGTGTACTCAAGGGATTCTCGTCTCCGCTTCTTGAATCCATTACTCTGCATCAAAAATAAAATATAAGAAGCGCACAGGATTCAAGGCAAGATGCAAGTCAAAATTTTAATTCGAATACGATATAGATATCAAGAACGTTTCAAGCAGGTGGATGAGATCCTAAAAACTTATCCTATTTTATTGCAGGCTTGTTCAGTCGCTAAGTTGAAACCGAACAATTTAGTCGTTGACATGCATGGGCCACCACAAAAACCATGTTACGCCCCAGTCCCAAAATACCAAGGGACTAGACACGTGGCAATGACCAGCAGCACACACCGATGGATAAACCCAATTTAATGGATCCATCGGGGCATACTTAAGCTGTATTACAATGATCAGGGTATACTAGTCTCATCCACAGAATAAACACAGCAATATCAACAAAAAGAAATAAACAACATCCAGTCACAAGTAATTAAACTCGGGATCAACCCGATATAAAGTCTATTACAATTGTTCTTTTAACCAGGAAATAAAGAGTTTAATTGCCATAAAACTGAGCATGGAAGAAGCAGATGTTCAGGAGAAGTCTTCAGCGATTACCTCGTCCTCAGGTGCTGGTACTGTTCCGAGAAGTGCTCCTGTTCCGTACACCTCAGGATAGATATCCTCTGCTAATCCTGGGGACATAATCCATTCCAAGTCCTCAGGGGACATAACAAGGTACAGATATTACAAGTCAAAATAAATACAGTACAGAAATAAAGAAAACAATAGGGTAAATAAAATAAACCAGCTAAGTGATATGCAAGTGAGAGCAACACTAGAACTTAGGCTGATACCACTACAAGCTCTGTATCGGGGAGCCGGTAGCAGTTATACTATGCTATGTAATTTACTATATTTTGGCCTATATATATATAATCAGCCTGTAGCATGTGTGTCTCAGCCCACCCAATGTAATCATATGTCTCATGTCCACGATGCCTCATGTCCACGCCACGTAAGATCATATCTAATGCAGTGAGTCATACTATGTCTATGATTATAATGTCTAGGAATATAATGTCTATGTCATAAATCCTGCAACCTACACAGAATCACCTTGAATATTTTAGGAAGATTCTGTCTCATGATTCGTGTCAGGTGTCCTGGGTATAACGTACTTGATATAGCAAGTACGAGAATATAAAGGGTCACGAATGTCCATCTCTAGATGACGTACACAACTCCGCGTACGGGATTGGCACCCGACTATTAATCGGACGCTAAGTAAGTTACACGGTCCTAGGTTTAAGCATGTACAACAGTTTATAATTAAGTCCAAGTAATATGTATCAAAGACTGCAAGTTGGCAAGGTACACTTGCCTGGGTTCTGACTCCAATTGTGGCTCTGACTTCAGCAGGATTTGCAGGAAGTACTCCGGTTGCTGAAATAAATATCACCATCAGATCCAGAAAATATCAATCAGCTAGAAACGCCTGTCCTTAAGTCCAATTTGAACACAAGGCAAAAATGATATTTCCTGGTCAAAGCGGGGTCCACATGTGGGCCGCTTTGCACCGAAAAATGTGTCAGGGTCAAAGGTCTCCAAATTCGTCCAACTTAGTGTCAACAAGTCAGGAACGATGATACGAACCCAACGGAACTTCCAGAATTGGATTCCGATGAGCCGATCACAAAATCGCCCGTCAAGTGGAGCCTATGGGGCCACGACATGTGATTTTGTCAACGTTCTCATAATCGAACCAAACTTGGGTCACAGGACCAGCGTATTGCTACGAGTCCGATGGCATAAGTTTTGTCTCGATCCGACGTGTGTACACTAAGTTACAGCGAAAACCAGAAAGTACGGATACGGGACATTGTCTGCGGATACGCGTTGATTCCGGTGTGCACGCACATCCAAATCAACTTCTGCGAAATCCCGTACGTCCGTATCGATGGCGCGCACGTATCGGTGAAGACCGCACGCGACCAAGTCGTCCCGTTTGGCGGGGCGTACTCAGTTCCGGGGTGAAATAGGGCGTTAGTTTTCTTATTTTTGGATCGCGGTTCGCGATCACCACAGGACGCGATGCACCGAGCGGGTTACACGGACATCGAGGGGGTCATGCAGGCTACGCAATGCAACAAACGAAATTGAAAACGGGGCAGCGGAGAGAGAGTTATGAGTACCTGAACAGGGCTCCAAAAGTCTAATTTATGCGTGTCCGAGTCGAGTCTACCGTGTCCTGGACACTGTGTCCAAGCCGTGTCCGAGCTAATGCATCAGTGTCCGGCCGCTGGGAGTGGGGGTTCAGGTCGGCGGAGGTCGGCGAGGGCTCGGGGAGGCCAGGCGGCGCTCGGCTGAGTCGGCCGGAGCCGGAGTGGTTAGGCGGGGCTTTGGTGGACGAGCTGCGAGCTCGGGGTCGGCGGGGACGGAGCTGGAGGAGAGGAGAAGAGGCTGGCCGAGGGCGGAGGGAGGCCGGTCTCGTCGGGGATGGCGAGGCGAGCGAGGCTGGGCACGGCGGCGAGGTTCGTGGTGCTCGAGGCGGCTGGGCGGAGGTCGGGGGATGGCGGTCGTGAGGGGTTTAAATAGAGGGATTAGGGGAGAGGGACGGCCGGGAGTTGGCCGGAAGAGGAAGGGAGGCGGTCCGGCCGTTCGGGGGAAGAGGAAGGGAGCGGTCGCCGGCGGCCACGGCGGCGGTAACGGCCGCCGGAGGGGAAGACGAAGAATTTGGGGGTTAGGGATTTAGGCGGTCGGGTCGGGTCGGGTCGGGTCGGGTTCTTAGCGGATCGGGTCTGACCCGGATCCGACCCGTTAAGGGGTTTGGGTCGGTTCGGGCAGACCGGCCGGGTCGGTTCGGTTTAATTTGGTTTGGTTTAATTAAAATAAACCGAGTTTATCTGGTTTAATTTGGTTTAATTTAAACAATAGTTTTTAGGGCTTCGAAAATACTTCCGGGGTCCAATAAATTCTCGAAAAATTATCCTATGCCCAATTTTTAATTTTACACTAGAAAATATAGTTTTCATCACATTTTAATATTATTTAATATCATTTAAAAATCTTTTAATTACAAAATACCTTGTTTTTAATTCCAGAAAAATCTCAGAAAAATACAGAAAATTGGGGAAATTCCAAATTAAAATTTTCTTGAAAATCAGGGGTATTACAATATATAACCCATACTCCATTTAATTCCCCCACCTGTTGTTTGCCAAGGTTGTAAGTTTGAAAAAAACGTTCGTTTAATAAAAAACAAAAAAGTACAAAGAAATCATAGACAAAAAATTTAAGTACAATATTTTGTATCTGGGTAATATGACGATGGAGATCGAGTAGTAAGGTGACTCTTTTACTCCGTTGACGGTCCAACGAGTGAATACGGGATGATCTCTTCTCTTTTCTCTCTCTTGAGGTTGTGTGCACGTACGTATCTCGTCTGGAAGGGTATGGTCTCTGAAGAAGAAAAAGATAGCCAGTCGAACGTCCAAGTTGCTCTTATTTATAGTCATCATGTTGCTAGGTTATAGGTGCCGCATATGCTTCTATTTGGTGGCCGCATGGGGCTCCTTTAACAGAATATGGTTGCAACTATAGGCGCATATGATGGGCAGGTTGCCACGTATTTTTTTATCTTTAACATGATGTAGTTGGGTCAGGCCGAGCTGCCACATAGATGTTTGTTGGGATTTGTTGTTGCTGAAGATCTGGGCGATTCTTGTCTTTTGTTTGCGTGACTTTGTCTGCTTGACATGTGGCCCACATTTAATTGGAGAGATTCACTTCAGCCGCAACAGAAAAATTTTGTCTCAGGGAACCCTACCACGTTGGTCGCAAGGAGTTTGGAACGCGTAGGGCCAGAGACACATAGAACGCATATAGTCTAGAACGCATAGGGCCAGAGACGCATGAAAAGCATGGGATCTGGAACGCATAGGTCCAGAGACGCATGGGACGTATGAGATCTGGAACGCATAGGGCCAGAGACATATGGAACGCATAGGGTCAGAGACGCTTGGAACGCATAAAATCTGAAACGCATAGGACCAGAGACACAACGAACGCATGGAGTTTGGAATGCATGAGGCCCGAGACGCATGGACTATGGAATGTAACACCCCTTTCCGCTCAAGCGGACTGCCATTTCCAAACGGCAATAGTGCAGCTGTCCCGACCCGCTTTGCCTCAAACGAGAAGCAAGGATATCCAGACTTGTCCCTACAGGAAATCAACTTCGGCTTTCAGAGGCTCGCTCGGCGTATCGCTCTACCGAGGCGAATCATCGCTAAGGTGGCTGGCTACGGTGAACTTGTCTTTGCTTAGCCAGCACACATAAAATTTGGAATGTTCATGCTAGTCGCTAGGTGAATCACCCCCTGCATGCTAATAAATCCAACGCACCTAGCTAAGGAAATAATCCCAACTTGTATTGCTTGCTAGAACATGGAAATGAAATACTGCTTATATTCAGACCCTCGCATGCTAAGTCCCTTAACGGTTTCATCTCTCGGCTTACCTTCGGGTCCGAGCAAACGTGCTACTTATGCCCCTTAGAAACGCATGCTTGTCTGCTTGAATGTTGCCTTATTTTTATCCAAACCCCGGAAGACTACCAAGTAGTCGTTCCGTGCATGTTTGACCCTGCAAGTATCCGGGACCGTTAGGTCACCAGGCAGCCCCGAGCCAGGGGAATGCATCAAGGCAAGTTACTGTACGGAACAAGATCCAAGTATCTCGTGTACTCGTGTACTCGTGTTCCAGTGCACTCGTGTTCTCGTGTTCTTGTTAACTCGTGTTCCCGTGTTCTCGTGTATCTCGTGATAATTGAAAGACCCAAAAGAAAGTGCATGTTGCGGACAACTCGGAAACGAGGTATAGTTCCACGGACGGTCACCGGGGCACTGGGGCCGATCCGATCCGGATGGAACTTCACGTGTGGTCCCTCGTGTTCGGGCGAGTGGTTTGCAGCGCATCGTGTACTTTGTTGGATTCCACTTTCCCGGGACCACATCACGTGTGTAGTCCATCGTGTGCGGGCAAGATGGTTTGTAGCGCATCGTGTACTTTTGTTGCATTCCATCTTGGCCATGGACTACTTTATGTGCAATCCATCGTGTACAGGCAAGATGGTTCGTAGCGCATCGTGTGCTCTCGTTGCGTTCCACTCTCGTCTGGAATTAGTTCTTTATGGCTTTGCCAGCGACTCATGTTCATATAGATAAGTCATCCTCGCTTAGCGGCTATCAGCGTGCGAGTCATTGCATCGCATCAAAGAACAACTGAGCACACCAACTATTGTCCCGTTCAATGACTCTCGTGTTTGCATGTTGCATATGCTATGCTCCTGAATGTTTATACATGCCCCTGCTTAAATTAACAATGTTTGCCTTGGACAGGGAAGGAGAAATGGTAAGTTGGTAAGTCTCGCCGTGTTTTCTCAAACATCGCACGGCGCACTGCCCGACACGTTAGGCTATTCAATATTTGCATGAAACTGATCCTAAGGCAACTAGAAAGACAACTTAATAGTTGTGCACGGAACTTATATTACGTGTTTGGATTTGTCGAGCGGGCGAGTAGCTTCCCCACCAGTGCATTCAATGTACTGATAATCCACCAGTTTGTATGCAGGGTGCGGGAGAACCTCGTTCGGTGCGGATGCCTCCAACGTGCGTGCTTAGGCGTGAAGATCACTTCGAAGCAATGGTGCATCCGGGACTGAAGCACATATACAAGACATAATGTTGGAGCGTCGCCTGACCATCGCCTGTATAATCATTCCACAATTATAGCCACTTGGCACGCTTTTACTGTTTCAGAGAGAGAGGCTTGAGCGAATTGTAATCTCGGCTATACGCCGCATGTAACACATGTTTATATCAATAAAAGAGTTGCTTTACTTCAAACTTGTGTTTCAATGTTCCGCTATATTTGTCGACTCAGTGAACCTGTTACCAAATCGCTATGCGTTCATGACTCTGCTGCACTCGGACAATCTGTGCGACTCTGTGGCTTAGAACTCTTGCCGCCAGCCAATGAACCATGGCCTTGCACGGGCGTGGATCACGCTCGTGCGGTATCACGCCCGGATGGGTCAAGCGATCGTTCCGTGGGAGCGCTGGCGAGGGTGATTTCCGCCTAGCGGGAACGGCCGATTTGCCTGCGGGAGATCGGGGCGTGACATGAGACGCATGTGGCCTTATACACGTGGCGCTGCACGCCTGTCAGAAGTCATTATTAGTCTAACGAGAGCTTCTTGTCGCTTAGTGTGCTGACATTTTTCGAAGCGTTTAGAAAAAAAAATTTGCCAGGATTCTCTGTCAGACATAATCTTTATGTTAGGCCTTTATGCGGCCAATATTTGGACGCATGGTTCCTTCTTTTTTTGGCCGCATGTCGTCTTGCGACCTGATTTCTTCTGAGTCAACCTTGGAGCGCATGGTTTATTGGACACATGGATCTAGATTTTTTATGCTTCTACACCTATATTATTAAATTTTAATGACCCAACCGCCCACCACCCGTTGAAGCAAAAATTAAAGGACGTTTCTAAACATTCGGTTTAATTAATTTTTTTCTTCCAAATTAACATTAACTACAACATTAAGGAAATCAGATATGTGAAGGGCCAAAACGTGTTAGTCCCGAGGCAGATCAAAGATGGTAGAACACGGGCCAATAGCAGATCTACAAGTAAAACCCGAAAGTCCGCTCTCTAGTAGAACCCAAGTTGTCGCCGAGACACAGAGCATCCGACAAACAAGTTTGCCCTCTGAAGATCCCGATTCCAACGTATCACAAACAAGTCACCAGCCTCTTTGTAGTGTTGTCTACCACTCTTCATTCTACAGCATTAGGCTACCTAGTCGGTTACAAAGAGATTATAACGAAATTAATTCAAATCCCACGAAATCTGATCTGAACTAAAGACGCAATCTTTCTATAAGCGACTCTGAACCGCCTTCAGTGCAGTAGCGCATCAGGACAACGACACAACAGCCCAGCGCACATCGCGCATCGCCCAGCTGCGCGTGCAAAGTGCGCCAACAAAGCGCCACTTTGCGCCATTGAGCCCGAGTTCGGGACTTAGCTCCTATGAAATAAATTCCAAGAGCATGACAAAAAGTATAAATATTTTCATGAGGAGTTAATCTTTTTTCCTCCTAGAAAAACACCCCCACATGACACCCATATGTCTTACCACACCCCATGTGCATACCTCAACACAAACAAAGCGATACCCACTTGGTGGTGTAGTCGATGTAGGACTATCTTTCACTAGTCCAAAGACAAAAACACCAACAAAACGTCATTTAAAAGGATGTTTTTCAAGCATGTATCAGAAACTTTCTTTTAAAGGACGTTTTGTTGCCTTATATACAATTTTGCAAAATTCTATGCTCTCAAAGCAATTTTTCCGAATTGTAATACTGTATATTCAATTTTCTTTAATAACATTGGTTTCATACAAACTCCACATCAATTTTGTAGGCATGTCACCATAATTTGGATACTTTGATAGTAAATGTTGATAAAAATATTGGACTCCGCTGATAATATATGAAACAACAATAAAAATCTCTCCTTATGAACTTCACCTTGATCTCGTTCGTATAGGCAAAAAGTCAGTCTTGGACAGTATGGCATACGGGCACCCGTTTTTAATTATTGATGATCCTCTTAGATTGACCACTATGTTTTCTAGGTGTAAAGTCATACCTTGACTAGAGCTGTCAAGTGTCAAGTGGGCCGTGTCGGCCTGAATTTCGAGTCAGACTTAGTCGAGTCGGATCGGGTCGGACCTGAAATGAACAGTCCTATTTTTTGTGATCACTTAAGCATAGTGAGGAGGAGTACAGACTACAGAGACGAAGGAATCGGATTAAAAAAACAGAGACAAGTGTTAATGTTAAGAGCATTACTAGTAGTTGGGACTCTCCGATAAAATTTGGAATCGAAATTTTTTTTTTTTTTTATAAAAGATAAATGTAAAATGGATTGGGTTTGTATAAGAAAAGTAGAAAATGATCAAGTGAATTCCAGTCTCAAAAAATTTGTGATCAAAAATTAATGTGAAAAAAAAATATATAAAAACTAGAATATAGAAAGTTAGGCTCCAAATTGGGACTTACTATTCTACAAAACGAGTTCCTACAATCTAGAATTTAGAAATTGGAAGGCCCAACTAGGGGTGCAAATGAGCCAAGCCAAGCCAAGCTTTTATAAGCCTAAGCATGGCTTGATTAGAATTAATCAAGCTCGAGCTTGATAATTTGTTTATTTTAGAGCTTAAGCTTTGCTCGTTTATATTAAGCTTGAGCTTGGCTTGATAAGCCAGCTTGATTCAAGTTTGATAAACAAGCTCGATAAGCTTAAACTCAAGCCCGTTAAGCTTGATTTCAAGCTTGTTCAGCTTTATTTCAAGCTCATTAAGCTTGATTTCGAGCTTAACGAACTCGATTACAGGCTACTTAGGCTTGAATTCGAGTACCTATAATATTAACGTACAATTTATCTATAAAAATTCAATTAAAAATGTTCATTAATATCAATTATTAAGGACATATAATTATATATAATGCATACAACCATATTTTTATACAAACATGCTTAAAATTAGAATTCAACAAAGAACGAATTAAAATTTAAATAACAAAATAAATTGGTAGACTGCCAGCAACGAGCTCCTAAACGAGCCAGCTTACGGGTCAGCTCGCAAGCTTTTAAACGAGCCAGCTCGCGAGCTCAAACGAACCGAGTACTTCTAAGCTTGAGTTTGGCACGTTTAATAGCGAGCTCGAAAATGAAACTTGAACTTGTTTACTAAACGAACCGAGCTCAAACGAGCTTTTATCAAGCCGAGCTTCGAGCAGCTCGCGAACGGCTTCGCTCATTTGCAGTCCTAGGCCCCAACCCTTAGCATCTATGGGTAGAACGAGATCGAAAATCTAGAAATTGAAACTAAGAATGAGACTTACTATTTTACAAAATGAGCTCCTACATTTTAAATCTAGAATATAAGATGTGTCTTACTAATGATGCTCTAAGCATACTGTTAGCATAGTCCATTTTTGTTCACCCACAAATATTAGGGTGTTCACCCTCCAACAAGGGCGGAGCCAGGATTTGAGTTTACTCCGGGCTGAACTTAAAATATTTATTTTTCTATCACAAAAAATATTTCTTAGAATACATCATAATAATGTGTGAATCAAAAATAATTTTTCAACAAAAAATAGTTATTAAAATGACATGTGATGAATTTCAACAAAAAAAAATATTTATCATAATCCCATTCATGATGGCATGAGTGAGTTCCATCCTGATTGTCATCTATGGGAAAAATGAATGTGTACCTTCTAATTCCTTTTAAACAATTATTTTGCACAAAGTAGAAAATGACAAGGCTTTTATAATAGAATCTCTTATGCTGAGTTAATGGACAGAAAAACATGAGTTAATGTTGAATAAAGACGAGATAAACTTCGCAATAATTTCGTCATCTGTACTCATTTTGTGTATTTTCGTCAACTGAACTCATTTGTGTATGCAAGAATGTTAGTAAACACTGAGAAATCTCTAATATCCTTAGAGGGCCATGAAAGAATATATGCTTCTTTTATTCCAAATTGTTAAATTGAGAACAAAAAAATTATTAAAATGAAGTCTATGTTAAACTGAAAATTGTTAAATTGAAATCTGTGTTAAAGAAACTGAAAATTGTTAAGACTAAATTCTATCATTTAAATACATAGCTCAGAAATAAATAAAATAAAAGTAGTTTGGCATGCACACATGCAACAACAAAATTAAATTACTTAAGTAATCAATCATTTAAATAAATAAAACATATGAAAGTAGAGATCTGGAAAGAAGTTTGAAAGAGGGATGACCATTGGAGAATAAGAAAAATTAGAATAGAATAAAATAAAATAAAATAAAGAAGAAAAGAGAGTGACTGACCAAGGAGAAGGCGTATCTGGCGGCAGGACATGAGCTGCTTGTTGCCATAATGAATACCTAGACATTTAATCCGGGTGGGCTCGAGAATGATATATAAGAGGGAAATTGGTGGGCTGAGGGGGTGGGCTGGAGCCCACCTCAGCCCACCAATGGCTCCGCCCATGCCCTCCAATAAAAAATGCACACTTGGCATTTTCATCTAAACAAAACCATCTTGCAAGTGGTTTTGTTCACCAACCAAGGTAATTTTGACTTTGAAGATGTTACGTGTGCATTTTCTATTAGAAGATGAACAAATATCCTAGTATTTATGGATAAACAAAAATGACACATGTTAGCATATACATAACTTCCATATGTATGACAAAACTATATAAACTGGGGGCTAGGAAAGGTCAATTCCAACGTTCCATATTATCCAAGGTTTGCTCATATACTATAGAAAGAAATCGGGTTTACCAAACTTCTCCAAAGTGTCAGTTTTTCTTTCCTGAGGAGACCTGTAGTTGATCAAGAGAATATAACACCTCTTACGTAGCGTGCTTTGATCCAAGTCCCAATGTCTAGATCAGTAAAACCGACAAGCAAGATAAAACTTTACAACTAACCACACTCAATCCAAGGATTTAAAAAGGCTGAAATTTTTGACAACTTTGATCCAAGATTTTTTTTTTTTTTTTTTTTTTTTTGAGTCAAAATAAAAATAAAAAAAAAAGGCTGAAAATTTTGCCAACTTAAAATATCCTATCTTCAAACAAAACAATCTAAACTTTTTAACCACCTCTCACTAAAACTAGATTTTTTATAAAAACACTACAAAAGCTGATCGATACTAGTCCAAATTTTAACAGTCATGTATGCCGTTAGGACTGTCAAATTTTTGACAGTTTTTTAGTATGAGATTAGACGGTCCATGGGAGTGATAAACTTGTAAATATTAAAAAAAAAATGGACTAATATCGATCAACTTTTGTAGTACATTTTAAAAAAATCTAGAAGTAGAATTGTAAGACATAGAGTTCACCTTATATCCATAATATTATCTGCACATACATAACAGCAAGCAACCATTGCAATTTATTCCAAAGTGGTCAAAAAAATAGGACAGTTCATCCTTGTACAACATATCTTGACTATTTTTTAGGGTTCCAACATGACATTAATCCTCTTAGTGGGACTATCATTAGCAGCAGAGTCGGAACTTCGGGCTGGACCGGGCAGAGACTTTGGGTCGGGTCTGGTCTAATTGGATTTATGGGCCAATTTTTTTGGCCCGGTTCGTGTTGGGCTGAACCGGCCAATTGACAGGTCTAACCTAGACGGCGCATACAATGTTTTCTTAGGAAGAGTGCTTCTTCTAATATGTTTTCTTGAATGCAAAGTAAATGATTACGAAGATTAATAATTATGATTACCAGCACCTTGACCTCTAAACATTTCAACTTTCCAAGAGATTATATTTGTTGTTAGCTTCAAGATAGCAAAGCATCAAGTTTATCACCCTTTCTTAACATACCAATTGAGGCGTTTATCAAGCTACTTGTTCCTGTTAAAGCCCATGCCACCACTGAATTAGCGATGTAAGAAAACGTAGCTAATTCCACAAAAACATTGATAAATCAATTTAGCGACTCAATCAGTATTAACGTGTTGTAAAATAGTTGGCCGTCACCAATCTCCGCTACTGTGATGTATAATGAAAATTGGATGGACGTCGCAAAAGTAGCGACATAACATCTACATATAGCGACTCAAGTATAACAACGTGTCAATGACACAGAGACGGCTCCAGTGCATGGCCAATCTGACATGACAGCAACGTTAGTTAGGTCTCGTTTCGTCTAGCGACACAATTATTTTCCAGTTAGTGACCTCATTTATATCGCTAAATGACCAGTTAGCAATGTTCGGATACCAAGTAGCGACTAAAAAAAATTGGATTCTTCTTAAAAAGCAACAACAACAACAAAAATCACAAAATCATATATATATATATATATATATATATATATATATATATGAGACCTGCACACAACCCGTCATAGATTTTTGTCCATCGGACCTTCAACAGCACAAAACGCTTACTGAAAATCCAAAACAGAAACAAAATATAATATATGAAACCCAACACAATTCGTCTTAGAATTCTCGTCCAATCGGACTTTAAGCAACACAAAATGCGCGCTAAAAACCCAAAAATAGAAGGGAAAAAAAAACCCTCAGAAATAGAACAAATAAATTATAATTACAGCCAACCAACGCAAAATGTTGTAGAATTCTCATACAATATGTCACGTCCCGATCTCCCGCAGGCTATTTCGGCCGTCCACGCTAGGCGGAAATCACCCTCGCCAGCGCTCCCGCAGGACGATCGCTTTGACCCATCCGGGCGTGATGCCGCACGAGCGTGAACCGCGTCCGTGCAAGGCCGTGATTCATTGGCTGGCGGTAAGAGTTCTAAGCCACAGAGTCGCACAGATTGTCCGAGTGCAGCGGAGTCATGTACGTATAACGATTTGGTAACAGGTTCACTGAGTCGACAATATAGCGGAAGCATTGAAACACAAGTTTGAAGTAAAGCAACTCTTTTATTGATATGAACATGTGTTACAGGCGGCGTATAGCCGAGATTACAAGTCGCTCAAGCCTCTCTCTCTGAAACAGTAAAAGCGTGCCAAGTGGCTACAACTGTGGAATGATTGTACAGGCGATGTCCAGGCGAGTTCGGGCTATGTTCCAACATTATGTCTTGTATATGTGCTTCAGTCCCGGACTCACTGTTGCAAGGCTTCAGAGGGAACTCCTGGCCTTAGCACGCACGAAGGAGGCATCCGCACCGAACGAGGTTCTCCCGCATCCTGCACACAAACTGGTGGATTATCAGTACATTGAATGCACTGGTGGGGAAGCTACTCGCCCGCTCGACAAATCCAAACACGTAATATAGGTTCCGTGCACAACTATTAAGTTGTCTTTCTAGTTGCCTTAGGATCAGTTTCATGCAAACATTGAATAGCCTAACGTGTCGGACAGTGCGCCGTGCAACATGAGAGAAAACACGGCGAGACTTACCACTTACCCTTTCTCCTTCCCTGTCCAAGGCAAACATTATAATTTCAAGCATGGGCAAGTATAACATCCAGGAGGCATAGCATATGCAACACGAGTACTGTTATTTCAATATCGTTCAGGTGTTCAGTTAATGCGATGCAATGACTCGCACGCGGATAGCCGCTAAGCGAGGATGACTTAGCTATATGAACATGAGTCGCTGGCATAGCCATAAAGGACCAATCTAGTCAATGACAAGGATGGTTTGCTACGTGCAAGAACGTGAGGCGCCGCATACCACCCTGTCCAAGTACGTGAGACTATACGTGCATTCAGTCTGTGACGAAGATGGAATGCAGCCAAGAACGTGAGTGCTAGGCGCCGCATACCACCCTGTCCAAGTACGTGAGACTATACGTGCATTCAGTCTGTGACGAAGATGGAATGCAGCCAAGAACGTGAGTGCTACAAACCATCCCGTCCAAGAACGTGAGACTGAACGATGAGTTCCATCCGGATCGGATCGGCCCCAGTGCCCCGGAACCATCCGTGAAACTTTACCTCGTTTCCGAGTTGTCCGCAACATGCAGGTCAGGGTCTTTTCCAATTCCATTATTTCGCCAAGCAGGCTACGTGAGTTTCGTTTCCGCCAAGCAGGCTACATAAGTACGTTTTTGACAAGCAGGCTACGTGAGTACACGAGAACACGTGAACACGGATACTTGCAGGTTCGTTCAGGCACGGAACGACTACTTAGTAGTCTTCCAGGGTTTGGATGAAAACAAGACAACATTCAAGCAGACAAGCATGCGTTTCTAAGGAACAAAAGCAGACACGTTGCTCGGACCCGAAGGTAAGCCGAAAGATGAAACCGTTAAGGGACTTAACATGCGAAGGTCTGAATATAAGCAGTATTTCATTTCCATGTTCTAGCAAGCAATACAAGTTGGGATTATTCCCTTAGCTAGGTGCGTTGGATTTATTAGCATGCAGGGGGTGAATCACCTAGCGACTAGCATAAAATATCCATGTTTTATGTGTGCTGGCTAAGCAAAGACAAGTTCACCGTAACCACCCACCTTAGCGATGATTCGCCTCGGTAGAGCGATACGTCAAGCGAGCCTCTGAAAGCCAAAACCGGATTCCTGTAGGGACAAGTCTGGATATCCTTTGCTTCCCGTTTAAGGCAAAGCGGGTCGGGACAGCTGCACTATTGCCGTTTGAAACGGCAGTCCGCTTGAGCGGAACGGGGTGTTACACAATATCCAGTCATACGTACAAATACAACAAATTTTAAAGTCAATTTGATATTAATAATGTTATTAACTCCTGCAAAATGTTCTTCCAAACTCTCTCTTTATGTGGAACCAACGTAATGGTTAATGTGACAGATGAGATGACAAATTTTAAGGTTAAAATTAACAATAAAACTAATATTAATATTAACACTAATATTAATGGTAACATTAAAAAAAAATTGAGCGATTAATTTTTTGAGTTAAAATTTGTCGATATCAGCTGCTTAGCATTACTCTCTTGACATAACAAAAAATCTCAGCCCTCCCTGCAATCTGAGCCAGAGCTAAGGAGCTTCTAAATGGACAGTGAACTTGCCTACTACCAATAACTCTATGAACTTATTAGCTTAAACGTTAGAAAGAGTATATAGACGGAGAACACCTGGAAGGAACTCTTGCTTTCAGAGGTTCACTTGGATGATTGTCGACTTCATAGCGTTCAATGGTGCAACATTGTCGGGTTGAGTTGAACCTCCTTCGTTGATGCCAGATACCATACCTAAGTGGTCCAAATTTCATCCCTTATGTTATGTACACTGATTTTTACAAAAATATTCATTTACAATAGAAACCGGACCGAAAAAGTGACCGGTTCACGGGTCAACCGGTTGAACCAGTCGGTCTGGTCCGGTTTTTAAAACACTGCTACAACCTCAATTTTTTATGGTACTCAAAAAATGATAAAAATAACAAGTAGCAACATTCAAGGAGTAACAATGATTCTGTAAAGCCTTTAGAATGTTTGAACAAACAAAAATTAAGGCTGCAAAATGAGATTGTCAAAGCAGCAGCTAATGGTTTAGGTAGGCTAAGCTATAATAAGAGACTACATAATGGAACTGAGATGATAAAGAACTATCAAAGTGCATGAAGTTTGCAGCAAGAATTAGGTAATATATATATATGACATACATGAACACCCCAATGTTTTATACTTATTATACTAACCATCCCTTGAAACTAATTACACGGACCAACCCTATGTTTTATATTTTCTATAAAGAGTTGTAACACTAACTATCCTTATTTCAAAAATAATAAAACAATGTATTTATTTCATTATGATTAAATGAGTTTGTACATTAGTCCTTCAAAGGATAGACTGAGGCCTTTGTGATGGTAACAAAAATAGTAAGAATAATATTTTGATGGTTATGGTTCCAATATTGCTTCAATTAAATTACAACACTGTCAACATAAATAACATCAATAGCATATCAAATAGCAGAATCAGCCCAAAATTCTGACTACTTATACTACGGTATGTAGGAACTCTTTCTACACATATCAGGTTGAGTATGTGCAAACATAGGAAGATATATGATAGTAACCCCCTTTGTCTGATATTAAGCATTAGAGTCTAGAACTGGATCAAAATTAGTCCATCGATTTAAGTTATGCATCAGAAGCAAAGTATAAAGCACACACATACCAAAGGACCTGAAATTATTCAATGATATGGCCAAATATAATACCAATCATTTGAAGCATCAAACTGTGCACTAATACTTATCCCTGTTTTAAGCATGGATAGTTCAGTTACAAATATTTACCTATGAAAAAACATAAGTGGTTGGTTTTTTAAGCACTATCTTAACAGAACATGCAAAAGCCAGAAACTCTGTTGACAACGACATGCAAGAAGTCATTGTATCAGATGCTAACAATTGAGGAAGAACGTGGGGGAGCTACAGCTGTGACAACTCAAAGCCATAAAGTAGTGTGTGCAATACAGATAGCGACCGAGGAAGATTGGGGAGGAAATTCAGCAGAGCATTAAGCAAGTGTTAACTTGAGGCCACGAAAGCAATGTTTTTAATTCAGAAATAAAACAGAACAGTATAACGAACCTTAGCAGCATTCTTATGATCCCCTGAAATACACCACCAACAACAACAATTTTTTTATCCCAAACCTTTTTGGGGTCACTATTTCCATACAGTTATGATAAGGGCCAGTCCTCAATAACAGAAACAAAAACCAATATCCTTCTTTAAAACTTATTTAATCGACTAAGTATAGTAGAATTGAAGAAGTACAGTTCATAACAGCTTCGCGGCTTAGACATATAAACCTCGTGTCCAAGAGATATTCACTAGAACTCCATATTAGCATTCACAATGTGTCATCCCTGGTCAATTAGTTTTTAATCTAATGGACCTACATAACCGAGTACACTTCAACCAATAGCATCGAGTGACTCACCTAATCAACTAAAAGGTGTCACCCATTTAATTAAATTTGACTCATTATAACCAATATCTTCATGTGAAATTACTCAAAGTAGAATTCTCATTTCCTCAAGGTTTATAGTAATTTTATATGCAAGGCCAGATAGAACAGCCTATCCCATCACCACTTTAGAAACCCATTTCAGATCTTAACATATGCGTCTGTGGGGTTGTGGCATGTTGGTTATGATGGAGGGCTCCCGTGGGGATGGGCACGGTTCGAATTCCCTCTCAGGAAGTTCCTGATCCGGTGAAAAGGACATCAAAAAAAAAAAAAACTTATCCTGGTAAAACACCAGAACCTTTCTAATCAAGGTTGTTATGTAATCTACTTAGACCCACATCGGATAAGACTATTGAAAGCAAGCGCTTGGTACACCTAACCTAATTCATGTCAATAGAGTCTGAGTCATTTAGTTGAGCCTCTCTCAACTTGGAACCAAAGCAAGGTTTTCTCCACACACACACATACACAAAAAATCATAGCCAACCTAATTCCTAACCCTAGCCTTAACCCAAAACGTAACCCTAATCCCTAATGTAACCATAGCCCTGAATCCATCTTCCTCTTCTAAACCATCCAAAACCTATGTTGCACTGATACGGATAGGACATGGAGACACGGACACATATTTAGATGTGACCTAGCGTATTTTGAAGTGTCTGAAATGCTTCCGACCTGACACGGCCAAGTTTATGGAGTGTCCATAGTTCCTACTCCAAAACCTTAACCCTACAATTTATTTGACTCCAACTCCACCTTAGACCTGCCATCTATGCTGCCTCAATCTCTGCCCCCACCCCCCCCCCCCCCCCTCCCCCCCCCCCCCCCCAACACACACACACACACACACACAAGCTTTTGTTGTCTTCATCTCCAGTCCATTATCATCCCAACTTCCCTAGCACATTCCAACCTCAGTTCTTCCTCGACAGCTCCACCGCCTTTACAACCTCGACAACTCCACTCAACCATCCCTTGGGCAACTACCCTGACCCCTGACTACAATTGCATCAATTCCCGACCATGTCCATCCTTACTCAAGTCAGCCCCTAAACCGACCTATCAACTTTTGCTCTGCTCAACCATCTCCAAGTTGTGACCACAACACCACCTGCCATCATCCCCTAGCCCCTTCCAACAGTAGTCGCCAACCTCGGCTCCTAAATTTTTATTTTTATTTTTAAACGTTGTCCTATCTTGCCGCTCTTCGCGGATCACATGTCAACCAATTGCTTCTCAATGAATTATTTTATTTGTTGTCGTGTACAACTATTGTTGCCTTTGCCTTTAAGTACATGAGGTAATATTTGCTCTTACCTATTATTATCGTCTATATATTGTTGGGAACGAAAGTGCAAAAACCGTTACCCAAACCAGAGAGTACCTGTGAGAGAACCGAGCAAAACGCACAAACCAAAAACGCCAAACAAAAATCGCAGACAGAGAGATTTTTGATGTAGAAAACCCTTGCGGGAAAAACCACGGGACGATCGGAGTCCAATCCTGAAAAGTCTCCACTAATGGAATAAGAAATACACTGACTCCTTACAAACTTCTCACCGATCCAAACGGATCACCACAACTCTTTTGGAACAGAAAATAGATTATAACCACGAAGAAGAAAGACAACGAGAAATACCCGAAACTGATCTCCTTCTTCGAAACGGCCTCCAATCTTTCTCTCCTCTCCAATGTTGCAATAAAACTCTTGCCTCATTTTCTCTCCTTGTTGCTATGTTTTTTTAGAGAGAGAGATTTTAGGGCCAGGAGACACCTATATATAGCCTCAAATCCACAACTAGCATTCCTATTATAGATAGGAATATCCAATCCAAATCTAAATCCATTGACATATTCATATTATATGTAGGAATATACAATCCAAATCCATTGAGATATTCCTATTATATTTAGAAATATCCAATCCAAATAAATTGAGGTATTCATATTATATGTAGAAATACTCGATCATAATCCGAGATATTTTTCACATAGGTCGGAAACCCCATCGACTCCAACAAATCTCCCCCTTCACAACTATGTGGAGGGGGTCGTCATCCCGACGATCCGCCTGCAGTACTCAAACTTTCCCTTTGGTAGAACCTTTGTGAACATATCTGCTCCGTTGTCATCTGTATGAACCTTCTCAAGCGCCGCTTCCTTCTTGTCAACCACATCCCGTATCCAATGATACCGGGTATCAATGTGCTTGGATCGGCTATGAAATGTCTGGTTCTTCACAAGGTGAATAGCACTCTGACTATCGCAAAGCAAAGAATACTGCTCCTGCTTTAGCGCAATTTCCTTCAGCAGCTTCTTCATCCACAGCAACTCCTTGCAAGCCTCCATCGCCACAATGTATTATGCCTCTGTCAACGACAAGGCAACACACTTCTGTAAACGCGACTACCACGATACTGCTTCACCAGAAACATCATCACATAGTCCGAAGTCGATCGCCTCGTCTCTACATCTCCAGCCATATCAGCGTCGGTATATCCAACCAACTTCGGCTCGTCACCACCAAATGAAAGTCTCCAATCGGCAGTACCCTGAAGATATCGTAGAATCCACTTGACCCCACTCCAATGTACTTTTCCAAGATTGGAAGTGTACCTGCTAACTGTGCCGACTGCGTGAACAATGTCTGGCCTCGTACATACCATAGCATACATAAGACTTCTCACGGCTGAGGCATATGGAACTCGCTCCATATCATCCTTCTCGTCCTCGGTAGATGAACACTGCTCCTCAGTGAACTTAAAGTGAGCCGCAAGGGGGTTACTCACTTTCTTCAACCCGTCCATCCCGAAACGTTGAAGTACCCGGTGAATGTACTTATTTTGGGACAAGTGTAGCAGCTTGGACTCTCTCTCTCGGCTGATCTCCATCCCAAGAATAATCTTCGTTGCGCCCAAATCCTTCATAAAGAAGGCCGCGCCCAGTTAGCGCTTCAACTCTGCTATCCTGGTGGCATTCCGACCCACCAACAGCATGTCATCAACATAAAGCAACAAAATGATGAAATCATCCTCAGCGAAGTACCTCACAAAAATATAATCATCCGACGTCGTTCGTGCATAGCCATGCTCCTCCATAAACGATTCGAATTTCCTGTACCACTGCCTCGGAGCCTCTTTCAGACCATACAAGCTCTTCCTCAAGCGGTAGACCAAATATGACTTGCCCTTCTCACAGAATCCCTCTGGCTGCTCCATGTACAACTCCTCAAGATCATCGTGGAGGAATACCGTCTTCATGTCCATTTGCTCGACCTCCAAGTCGAAACTGGCTGCCAATGCTAGCACCACCCGTATAGACGACTGCTTGACGACTGGCGAAAAGATCTCATCATAATCTACGCATTTCCGCTGACCGTAGCCTTTAACTACCAACCTCGCTTTGTAACGAGAACGAGTAGCATCATCTGTCTACTTCACTCTAAACACCCATCGATTCTTCAAAGCCTTCTTGTCCTTTGGCAACCGCACCAGATCATAAGTAGAGTTGGCCTCCAAGGAACTCATCTCCTCCTACATGGCCTCCATCCACTCATGCTTGTGTTCGTCTTCCATAGCCTCTGCGAAACTTTCAGGTTCTCCCCCGTCAGGCAGTAGCACATACTTACCCGGTGAGTATCTCGTAGATGGTCGACGCTCTCTATCGCTCCTCCTCAACGGAACCACTGGTGCTGGCTGTATATCTACAGTCTCCTCCCCTCCAGGAACTGCCTCCTCGGCATGCTCATCCTCCTGAGGGTCACCCTGACCACCATCAGCAGGCTAATGATCAAGGTTGGGAGCAACTCCATGTACTGTCTCCCCCATAATTGGATCCTCTGCGATGTTCTCTTGAAAACTGCTCGAAGCGAAATGACTCTAACTCAGGCAATTCCTCAGCCTTAGAAGGCATCTCGGAATCCTAAGTGTTGGTCATGGTCTGATCCTCGACGAATACCACGTCCCTGCTTCTGTAGAGCTTTTTTTCCACTGGATCGTAGAGTCTATAGTCAAATTCATCCCGACCGTAGCCGACAAAGACGCACTGTCTCGTCTTTGGCTCAAGTTTGAATCTCTCGTCCTTCGATACATGCACGAAGGCCTTACAACCAAACACTCTCAGACGATTTTATGACGGCTCTTTGTCGTACCATACTTTGCCAGGCACATCACCCTGCAAAGGAACACTAGAAGATAAATTAATAACACAAGCAGCTGTGTAAAGTGCCTCACCCCAATAACTATCTGGCAAGTTTGCTTCTAACAACAAACACTGCATCCTCTCCATTAGCATCATGTTCATCCGCTCCGCTACACCGTTGAGTTGCGTTGTCTTTGGTGGAGTCTTCTGGTGTCGTATCCCCTGCTCTCTGCAATAAGCATCAAAGGGACCGATATACTCGCTGCCATTGTCCGACCGAACACAAAGCAGCTTCTTGTCCGTCTCCCTTTCAACAGAGGTCTGAAACTCCTTGAAAGTGGGCAGCACCTGATCCTTGGTCTTTAAGGTATAGACCCAAACCTTCCTGGAACAGTCATCAATAAATGTTACAAAATAAGAAGCACTACCAATGGATTTTACCTTCATAGGACCGCAGACATCCGAGTGAATCAACTCGAGCAACGCCGGCTTCCTTGAACTTGGGTGACTTTGGAAAGACACCATATTTTGCTTTTCCGTTAAACAGTGCGTGCACTTCTCCAACTTTGTAGACTTTAGCCCTGGAATCACCTTCATGTTCACCAAGTAGCTCATCTCCTTCTCGCTGATATGGCTGAGCCGCATGTACCACAATTCAGTAGACGTATCAGTAGTTGCATTAACCTCATGTGCCCCTTGTGCGCTCCCTTCCATATAGTAGAGTCTGAACCTCTTGCTTCCTCTGGCAATCACCATCGAACCTCTGGAAAGCTTCCACTGATTGTTTCCGAAGAGACTGAAGAAACCCTCGTCATCCAACCTTCCAACCGACATCAGGTTAAAACGGATATCAGGAACATGACGGACATCTTTGAGAACAAGAACTGCACCGTCTTTGTTCGTAAATGCACATCTCCAATGGCAACGGCCTTTTGACACATCTCCATTGTCCATCTTCAACACTCCACAGTCGTTTGTTGTGTAAGTAGCAAATAGTGTCATGTTGTGAGATACGTGCGCTGAAGCACCTGAGTCCACCAGCCAAGTGTTGTCATCGCAGGCGAGGTTCATAACTACCTCATCACCTACAATGATCACGTCGCCTCCATGTGTCGAGGTCGCCGCTGTAGTGTTCTCACTTTACTTCCCCTTGTCGCCCTTCTTCTCTCTTCCAAACGAAACAGTTCCGCTTGATGTGGCCCTTCTTGCCACAATGGTAACACTCCAAGTCCTCGTACCGACCCTTGGACCTTCCCCTGCTTTTGTCTCTGCCACCGCCTGGACCCCTGCTTTTACCCCTTCCGTGGCACTCTGAAACAAGCGCCTCTAAGTGGGATGTGGATGAAGTGCCCTGAGAACGTCTCTGCATCTCTTCATTCAGTATCTCGCTCTTGGCAAACTCCAGACTGACCACGCCTTCCGGACCAGAAACGATCATAGACACGCGTACGGTCTCCCACGAGTCTGGCAATGTACACAGTAACACAGCAGCCATAGTCCTTGAACCTCGTCGTCGAACTTTGACTCCCATCGATGATAGCTGGTCAACCACGCTCTGGAACTCACTCAAGTGATCCGTAATAGACGCCCCATCTTTGTACCATAAACCCATCATCATCCGGATCAGGATTAATTTATTTACTCCGGTCTTCTTCGCATACAAAGATTCCAGCTTATCCCACAGTGTCCTCGCGTGCTCAATACTGGCAACATGGTTGTACACATTCTCGTCAACGAACTGCCTAATGTACCGACACACCTGTATATGCTCGAAATTTCAGTCCTATTTGAATTTGTCACTGGACCTCTCGGAAGCAAATACCGGTAGATGCAGCTTCTTGACAAATAGCATATCCTTCATCTTGCTCCTCCAGTAATGATAGTTGGTACCGTTCAGGTTTACCATGCGCATCGGCTCCGCGTCCATCTCTCCTCCCTGGTTTGTCTGTCAACTCCTGACACCCTTTTTTAATTCTAGAACCTGACTCTGATACTACTTTGTTAGAAACGAAAGTACGAAAACCGTTTCCCAAACCAGAGAGTACCTGCGAGAGAACCGAGCAAAACGCACAAACCAAAAACGCCAAACAAAAATCGCAGCCACAGATTTTTGATGTGAAAAACCCTTCGGGAAAAACCACGAGACGATAGGAGTCCAACCCTGAAAAGCCTCCACTAATGGAATAAGAAATACACCAACTCCTTACAAACTTCTCACCGATCCAATTAGATCACCACAACTCTTTTGGAACAGAAAATAGATTATAACCACGAAGAAGAAAGACAACGAGAAATACCCGAAACTGAAACGGCCTCCAATCCTTCTTTCTCCTCTCCAACGTTGTAATGGCACTCTTGCCTCCTTTTCTCTCTTTCTTGCTATATTTTTTAGAGAGATATTTTAGGGCCAGGAGACTTATATATAGCCTCAAACCCCACAACTAGCATTCCTATTATAGATAGGAATATCCAATCCAAATCCATTGACATATTCCTATTATATGTAGGAATATCCAATCCAAATCCATTGAGATATTCCTATTATATTTAGGAATATTCAATCCAAATAAATTGAGGTATTCCTATTATATGTAGAAATACTCAATTCTACTCCGGGGTATTTTCCACATAGGTTGGAAACCCCACCCACTCCAACATATATTGCATGCTAAGTTGCATGGACATAGCAAAACGGTGTCCGACCAGCTAAGAAACCCAGTCCTTGTATATCAGTGAGAGCTCCTCCAGAAGCAAACATGTCGTCAAGGGAAGCAATATACTCCAAGCAACTTATATCCAACAAACAAGCGTTCTCCTTAAGCAACCGGATAATTGAGAACATGATCTTCTAGAACATCTTTTACAGCATCATGGGGTCCATGAAGAGGGCTCGGTGACCGCTTGTAATCATACAGAAAAGGTATTTCGTCCCTCAACTGCAAGCCAACCCCTCGACTCTGTACTTACCTAGTTACCTCTATTGGAAGAAGGTAGGAGATTAGTAGATTCAAATTGTGGAAACAAAGTGCTTTACATACTCTTCTAAATGAAGTTAAGAAGTACATCCCCAGAATTTTGGATTTACTAACCACCCCCTTACCTCTAATGGAGGGCACAAAGCCAAGGGGTCTGGCTCACAACCATGAGGTTGAAATGTTCTTAAGAGAGTAACCACGAGCGGCGTGCCTTTCTTCAAGAGTTCCAAGATGCTGCAAAATTTTAGAAAGAAGATCGTCTTCCCAACTATTCTGTTACATGAGAACAATTAGAGGTTCTTAAATCTGCATTACTTTGGACACGTCACTCCCCTCAGTATTGTCATCAGGATGAGACGAGCTTGTGAGATACAAAATACACTCTTACTGGAATACAAGAACTGGGAAACTGCGGCATTGCCAGCCAACCTGAGTGGTAATTGTGAGGAGGATTCTTTAGTATATCCATAGTTTGGAAAAGAAAGATATTTAAAATCAGTAACAATGTGGTATAGACATCAAAGTAGCAAATGGGAAAATTGTGGAACAAGTACAGTTGATAAGGACCAGTCAACTTGGCTCGAAAAGAATATAATACAGAACCATATTAGCTTCAATAACATGACCCTTGTAAACAAATTTAAACAAATGTAACACAAAACCTAATATACGTCAATCGATCGTATCAAAGAACCTACCTAATCATATGAAATAACCTTCCTAATCGACTAATAAGTTTAACCTATTTGATTAAATTAGCTATCATGAACAATACTTTAATACAAAACTACTAAAATTTGAATTCCATTTACAAATAGTAATTTTAATCAAGGTTCGTAGTATCAGTATCGGAATTCGTATCGGACCCTTCTTATGAATAACGGGATCGACGATATTGATAGTATTGGTGGTTTTGGATCGAAGCATCGGATTTTTTGATATCGGAAAGCAAATAATTATTAATAAATTATTAAAATTTTAGAATTTTCTATATATATTTAGGCATAATTTTTAGTATTTCCTGTGTTGTTTTTTAGTAATTTTGCAATTGAATGAAATAGTAGTCAACCTTCCCGATTGGTTTACGTGCAATAGATATGTTCTCCTTTTACATGCTTTTACAATCTTATGTTTTTACACTCTTGTTGATTGGTCTTTTCGTTCAATTTTTTTTGCTGAATTGACCGATAAGATCTCCAATTTTGGTATCTGTCAGTATCTGTATCGGCCAATATCGGAGCGGAGCAAGAATTCTTCTAATTATATCGGCAATATAAGAATAAGAAATTCCCAATCTCTTTTTTGTTGATCATGCGACACTCGGATTTGAACCGGGGATAAAGGATTTGATCGTGACATGCCAAACCATATCGATATTCGCCGTATCGGATCAGTATCGATCAATACTGCAAGCTATGATTTTAATATCATCATCATTTAAGTCTTCGCCCATCAAGTGGAATCGGTTATGGAGAACAAGAAAGTTCTATAGAAGAATTGGCAGTTCTACGACCTACACTAACCCTCCGTGCTAGTGCGTGCCAAAGAGTTGACCAACATAATTATGAGCAAGAGAAGGCGTTACAATAAAATCTGTCATTGTCTAGTTGGTGGGTAAATAGCCCTACTGAATGGTCATGCAATGTAAGGTCATACAATAGAGGGCCCTCCAAGTTGCCCTAAACTAGAATCAGACTAGACAAAGAGGTGAGATGATATAATTTGCACATCTAATGGCTGTCATCTTTGTTACCATTAAGCAAAAGAGCATAATGATACTCCCATTATCTAAAGTTGCATAGACATGGACATGGATCCCGACTCAAAATACATCAATTTTAGAAAGTTTAAGATACCGTAAGGTATGCACATGGTTATATATATATATATATATATATATATATATATATATATATATATATATATATTTCCGCTGACCACTATATTTTAGGTAGTAAGTAGGTTCCAAGAAGTTATAGAAAGCACATTTGGTAGAAAGAAATGTTTCTTTCACATTTCTCAAATATGTTTGACACCATCAGGATCATGCATAATCATTTTCAACCATGTTTATCTGAATTGAGTCTTGAGGAAATGTCTTGTCAGATACGTGTCAAATACGGATACCAATATGGTCAGATGAGTACACATGCAACATAGCCCATTATAGTTTATAGTTTAATAACAAAGTACCAAATTGACAGCCTATATCGACACCTCTTACTAGTTACTCCATGCCAGACTCCAGATGCCCAATTCATAACCAAAATCTAGAAAACTAAATATGCACAGATGAGAGTAACGAAATGTCTTGTTAAATACATGACAAATGCGGATACCGTTAAGGTCCTCCGGATGAGTACCCGAGCAACATAGCCCGTCATAGTTAGTCTAATGTAAAAATACCAAATCGACAGCCTATATCGACCCCTCTAACTCCAGTCAAGACTCTGGATGACCAATTCATATCCACAATCTAGAAATCTAAAGCAGTAGAGATGAAGTGGTCTAGTAATTGACTTTTATAATCTATATTAATGCTATACATATTTGATTATTAGGTGCAAGCAAGCTGGTGATTTCAATTCTACTGTACAGAAGAAAGATTGCTTAAAAGGTGAATAAAACTAAGGTACCCATGAAGAACATACGTCTGAAACGTAAAATTAGTTACTTTCAGTTGCATCAGAGAAGCAAATATAAGCAAGACACCAATGCATTGTAGTGATGATCCTGCAAACTACGAGTAACAACATAAACTAAAACTAGAAAGCTCTGCATCCATAACCATTTTTCGATAAAATCAAGCACTAACAAAGTCTTAAGTATCATAGAAGACAACAATGATTTATTGTTCAATTCTACCGTGTAATTAGCTCATTGTACAGATAATCAAAATGTGAAAAAACCCTATGAAGCAAGGACAGTCCGAATACCCGTGTGTGTCCATGTAGCACCATGTCGAACGTGACACACACTCCATACATTAGGACACGCCAAAACCAATATTGTGTATGTGTCGCCGTGTCCATATCGTGCCGCTTCTGCTTCGTGCAACATAGAACCTACCTCTAAGATGTAATATCACGTTGTCTGTATCGTGCCGCTTCCGCTTCGATCAACATAGGGTGGATCCAACACATAGCTGGGGTGGGCCCACCAAAAAAAATCATTATTTTTTCCATATTTTTTTATTTTTTGATTTTTTTATATGGGTTAGCCCCACCTTTAGCCCACCTCTAGCCCACCCTAGTCCTGTGTAGTCCACCCCAGCTTAAATTTCTGGATCTGCCCCTGATCTACCTCTAAGATGTAACATCAGAGAAGCAATATAAGCCTAGAACGATGATCATGTAAACAACTGGTAACAATATTTACCCTAAGAAGCAAGGACAGTCCGAATACCCGTGTGTCCGTGTAGCACCATGTCGAACGTGACACAGACACTCCTAAATATACTAGGACACGCCAAAACCAATATTGTTTATGTGTTGCCGTGTCCGTATCGTGCTGCTTCCGCTCCGTGCAACATAGAATCTACCTCTAAGATGTAATATCGCCTTGTCTGTATCGTACCGCTTCCACTTCATGAAACATAGAATCTACCTCTAAGATGTAACATCAGAGAAGCAATATAAGCCTAGCCCGATGATCATGTAAACAACTGGAAACAATATTTACTAAAACTAGAAAACTCAGCAACATTCAATCCAGAACGGCACTTCTCGACAAAATCAAGCACTCCCAACACATTATCTTCATACCGAAAATAATATTAATGATTTATTGTTCGCAAAAAAAAAAGCAAGCCCATCAAAAATTAAACCGAGAACGGATTAAAAACTCTTACACTATCTACACACCTCATAGTACACAAGTAAAGCCACTCGTCCACGGTCCATCCATCCATTCATTGATTCCCCTTGAGTCTACACCTGCAAAAACCAAACCAAAATCATCACAATCCAATCCAAGCCCATCTCAATACCCAAAAACCCACACAAAGGTACCATTTTCGAGAGGAATTCGGCAAATTTTCTCCAAATTCTACTTTAAAAGGTGCAATTTTTACTGGCTGGACCCTTCCGAATCGTCCTTAGGCATGGAGCCCTGTTCTTGAATAGGACCCTGCTGGTGATAGAACTGGCTCAACGCCTGCGGGCTGAGCTGGGAAAGACCGAGCTGGAGGCCGGGCAGCTGCCCGGGCGTCCCGGCGAGCATGGACGTGAAGCTGAGGCTGCCCCCGGGCAGGTTGAGACCGTGGAAGCCGCCCATCCCCCCCGGATTCGGGTTGGGGGTGAGGAACCCGTTGGAGAACCCGCCCCAGAGTCCGACCGGGTTCGGGTATGGGTTGGCGGAGGCGGGCAGGGAGGGGGAGGGGGAGGAGGAGAGGGCGGAGGCGGGGACGGTGCCGGAGCCGGTGGCGGCGACGATGGCGGGCTCGGCCTGGTGGAGGAGCCACTGGATGGTCTCTCCGTCAGACTTGTGGCCGAGCTCGCGGGTGAGCTGGAAGATGCGGGCGGCGGAGAGGGCGGGCATGCGGATCCGGCGCCCGCGCCCGTCGACCTTGGTGTGGCGGTCCTTGTTGGAGCTCCGCTTCGGGGCGAGCTGCTTCCTTTGGGGATTGGCGTCCTCTTCCCTCTCGGAAAGGATTATTTGGAGGTGGTCCTGTTGTTTCTCTCTGTTGGGGTCCATTTTGGAAGGGTTCTAGAGAGAGAAAAGTTGGGGTCTTTGGTTGTAGAGGGAGAGAAAGCTGGGATCTTTGGGGTTATAGAGAGAGAAAGTTGAGTTCTTTCTTTCTGGTTCTATTTGATAGAGAAAGTAGGGGGGGGGGTGGTGTTCCTTGGTTCTAAAGAGGGAGAAATAATGGGATTTTGGAAGATGAAGCAGGAGGAAGGGGTAGCTATTAAAGGGAAGAGATCACTGTGATGAGTAGTATTCTTTTAAGTATTTACTGTTTACTGCTACTTTTGTCTCTTTATATATACTTTTGAGTTTTACCGCCCACTATCAGTGCTAGACTAGACTAATTGGAGTAGGTTGGATTTCTGAATGGCATTACAGCATTTCCAATCCTAATAAGACTTTGAAAAAGAAAGTGGGCTAAATTAAACTTGTATCAATAATAAATTTATATTAATTAAATTTAATGATAGAAGTTTGAAAAATTTTAAAATTATAATACATATCGCCAACTGAGATGACAAAAATATAAAATAATATATTTTTAAATTTTTGGCAACTGGATTGGCGATCAAGTTGGCGAAAATATAACAATGGTTTATTTTTGGGGTTTTTTCGAATTTTTTTTTGTTTTTTTGGGTTTTTTTTAGTTTGTTTTTTAGATTTTTTTTTTGTTTAGTTTTATTTAGGTTTAGTTCTATTTTTAAAAATTGTTGTAACAATAATTTTTTAAATAATTTAGAAAAAAATAAAATTTATCATCCAAAATAAAATATGTTACCATTGAACCCAAAAGAAAAGAAAATCTACCGTAAGAATATTACGTCTGCGGTCGAGCAGACTTCGAACGGTCATAACTATTTATTTTGAAATCGTTTTTCGTCAAACAATAGGTCGATTCGTATATTTTCGACAAGAGTAACACAATTCGTGTAGAGAGAATTTTCATCCGAAGTAAGACGTACATGTTACAGGCAAAAATATAAAATATAAAATATAAAACTTTAAAGTATCATAACTTTTGACTGGGAGATCTAAACAAGGTCCAGTTTGTGCCAAAATGACCGTATAAAAAAGTACTTCGGAATAAATCGTTTCACCGTTTGACGGACTTCCAAAAATTTTAGAATCGCAAAAAAATGATGTTTCGGCCTCCTAATTTTACTTTCGGTAATTTTATTTTTGATTCTTTTACAGAAAATGTACTGTACCGATAATAAATTTACAGAAAAATTATTGTACCGGTAATTTTAATTTTGATTTTTTTACATAATTTTTTTTATTTTTGGTTGGCAAAAATTTGACTTTTTGGCGGAAATAGACAGATTTTCATCAACTGAGTTGGCAAAAATTTGGGAGCCCCCGGCGTTACCACCTATCCGCATATCTTGACAACTCCATCAGCACCAGTGCTATCTCAAGTGGAGGACAGTCAAGGAGGTGGTGATGATGCGGCCCCGGAGAATACACAAGAAAAGAGGGACCGACTCAATCTAAGAGAGATTGATCGTCCGAACTATCGAGAATTAGCTAAGAGAGGTCGATGAAATTATTATATCAGTTACTATTAACATACAGACTTACTATTAACATACATATAAAATAAACCTACAAAAACAAAAAAAACAAAAACACAAAAAAATCACAAAGAAAAAATAACACAAAAAAAATCCAAAAAAAAACCAAACCAAACAAACCCCTAAACAAAAAACCAAATAAAAAACAAACAAAAAAACCAAGGTTCCAAATTTTCACCAACTCGGTTGGCGAAAATATGATTTTTGGGGGTTTTTTTTTTTTGCCACGTCGAATTTTTGGTCTGATTTTCGCAAGTCGAGTTGGCGAAAATCAAGTTATCCGAATTTTTGCCAATCCAACTGGCGATTCCTATCGTAATTTCAAAATTTACCAAACTTATGTCGTTATATTTAATTAATATAAATTTATTATCTGTACAGTAAATTTTTTGTTATAACTTGATATTCTCAACTAGAGTTTTTCATATCAAAAAATTTTAAAAAGATAAAATTATTCTTCCCTTCCCTTCCTTTCCCAACCCACCCACCCCACTCCACCCTCCCTCCCGGCCCATCACCACCACCACCACCATAATTTCCGACGCGTCGCTGACACGCCTACTATAACACCCCGTTCCGCTCAAGCGGACTGCCGTCTCAATCGGCAATCGTACAGCTGTCCCGACCTGCTTTGCCTCGATCAAGAAGCAAAGGATATCCAGACTTGCCCCTACAGGAATCCGGCTTGGACTTTCAGAGGCTCGCTCAGACGTATCGCTCTACCGAGGCGAATCATCGCTAAGGTGGGTGGCTACGGTGAACTTGTCTTTGCTTAGCCAGCACACATAAAATCTGGAATATTCATGCTAGTCGCTAGGTGATAACCTCCTGCATGCTAATAAATCCAACGCACCTAGCTAAGGGAATAATCCCAACTTGTACTGCTTGCTAGAAAATGGAAAAATAAAATACTGCTTATATTCAGACCCTCGCATGCTAAGTCCCTTAAAGGTTTCAACTCTCGGCTTACCTTCGGGTCCGAGCAACGTGCCTGCTTACGTTCCTTAGAAACGCATGCTTGTCTGTTTGTATATTACCGTGTTTTCATCCAAACCTCGGAAGACTACTACGTAGTCGTTCCGTGCCTGAACGAACCTGCAAGTATCCGGGACCGTTAGGTCACCAAGGCAGCCCCGAACCAGGAGAATGCATCAAGACAAGTTATTGTACAGAACCAAGATTCAAGTATCCCGTATACTCGTGTACTCGTGTTCCCGTGCACTCGTGTTCTCGTGTTCTAGTGCACGCATGTTCTCGTGTATCTCGTGTAATCGTGTTGCCTGAGATTGGTTAACCCTGACTTGCATGTCGCGGACTAGTTCCACGGACGGTCACCGGGGCACTGGGGCCGATCCGGTCCGGATAGAGCTTGTGTGTAGTCTCGTGTGCAGGGAGGATAGCTTGCAATGCATCGTGTTCGTGTGCCTCGTGTACACGCGTAGCATGCTATCCTTGTCCTCGACTACGTCCATAATGGCTTAGCCAGCGACCGTGTTCATATAGATAAGTCATCCTCGCTTAGCGGCTATCCGCGTGCGAGTCACTGCATCGCATCAAGAACAACTAAACACCTGAACGATCATGTTAAAACGACCCTCCTGTTTGCATATGCTTGCCTCCTGAATGTTTATACATGCCCCTGCTTAAATTAATAATGTTTGCCTTGGACAGGGAAGGATAAATGGTAAGTTGGTAAGTCTCGCCGTGTTCCCTCAAACATCGCACGGCGCACTGCCCGACACGTTAGGCTATTCAACGTTTGCATGAAACTGATCCTAAGGCAACTAGAAAGACAACTTAATAGTTGTGCACGGAACCTGTATTACGTGTTTGGATTTGTCGAGCGGGCGAGTAGCTTCCCCACCAGTGCATTCAATGTACTGATAATCCACCAGTTTGATATGCAGGGTACGGGAGAACCTCGTTCGGTGCGGACGCCTCCTTCGTGCGTGCTAAGGCCAGGAGTTCCCTCTGAAGCCTTGCAACGGTGCATCCGGGACTGAAGCGCTTATACAAGACAAAAGTTGTGAACATCGCCTGACCATCGCCTGTAAAATCATTCCACAGTTGTAGCCACTTGGCACGCTTTTACTGTTTCAGAGAGAGAGGCTTGAGCGACTTGTAATCTCGGCTATACGCCGCCTGTAATACATGTTTCATATCAATAAAGAGATTACATCACTTGTTTCAATGCTTCCGCTATGTTTGTCGACTCAGTGAACCTGTTATCGATCGCCTATGCGTTCATGACTCCGCTGCACTCGGACAATCTGTGCGACTCTGTGGCTTAGAACTCTTACCGCCAGCCAATGAACCATGTCCTTGCACGGGCGTGGATCACGCTCGTGTGGCATCACGTCCGGATGGGTTAAGCGATCGTTCCGCGGGAGCGCTGGCGAGGGTGATTCCCGCCTAGCGGGAACGGCCGATTGCCTGCGGGAGATCGGGGCGTGACATGTTGGTATCAGAGCCTGGCTTCTACGCCTTTGGACTTCGATTCGATATCTCTGTTTCGAAAGCTCGTTCGTGGGTTATGTGCGCTCTCTCTCAATGCCTCGATGGGATGTTCCAACAATAAGTCTAAATACTTTCAAAATACGTTTTGAATGATATGCTTGCTTGTCTGGTTGTATGCTGCGAGTGGCCTTTGAGCCAACCTGTGAGAACCCTTGAGAGTATCGCTAGTAGCTTGTCCGATTTTCACTAACCCTAAGTTTGGTTGAATGCATCTATTCGAGGGACGCCTTGAACTAGTGCACCATCCAAGACTTAAGAAAAGGTGAAACTCGAATGCTAAGACTTCGCTATCACTGAGCTGGTTGACGTGTTCACGCTAGAAGTGCACTTCGAAAGTGCGCACGATCCAGTCTAAGCGATATACTGATTTTGAAGCTTGTGCAAGTGAATATCCGAATGAACAAGTACAACGACTTGTCTAGGATTGCCTCAACCCTAGATTACTGCTTGTCCTTAGTAAGTCTCGAGGACGAGACTTTTTCTAAGTTGGGTAGGATGTAACACCCCGTTCCGCTCAAGCGGACTGCCGTCTTAATCGGCAATCGTACAGCTGTCCCGACCTACTTTGCCTCGATCAAGAAGCAAAGAATATCCAGACTTGCCCCTACAGGAATCCGGCTTGGACTTTCAGAGGCTCGCTCAGACGTATCGCTCTACCGAGGCGAATTATCGCTAAGGTGGGTGGCTACGGTGAACTTGTCTTTGCATAGCCAGCACACATAAAATCTGGAATATTCATGCTAGTCGCTAGGTGATAACCTCCTGCATGCTAATAAATCCAACGCACCTAGCTAAGGGAATAATCCCAACTTGTACTGCTTGCTAGAAAATGGAAAAATGAAATACTGCTTATATTCAGACCCTCGCATGCTAAGTCCCTTAACGGTTTCAACTCTCGGCTTACCTTCGGGTCCAAGCAACGTGCCTGCTTACGTTCCTTAGAAACGCATGCTTGTCTGTTTGTATATTACCGTATTTTCATCCAAACCTCGGAAGACTACTACGTAGTCGTTCCGTGCCTGAATGAACCTGCAAGTATCCGGGACCGTTAGGTCACTAAGGCAGCCCCGAACCAGGGGAATGCATCAAGACAAGTTATTGTACAGAACCAAGATTCAAGTATCCTGTATACTCGTGTACTCGTGTTCCCGTGCCTTCGTGTTCTCGTGTTCTCGTGTTCTAGTGCACGCGTGTTCTCGTGTATCTCGTGTAATCGTGTTGCCTGAGATTGGTTAAATCGTGTTGCCTGAGATTGGTTAACCCTGACTTGCATGTCGCGGACTAGTTCCACGGACGGTCACCGGGGCACTGGGGCCGATCCGGTCCGGATGGAGCTCGTGTGTAGTCTTGTGTGCAGGGAGGATAGCTTGTAACGCATCGTGTTCGTGTGCCTCGTGTACACGCGTAGCATGCTATCCTTGTCCTCGACTACGTCTATAATGGCTTTGTCAGCGACCGTGTTCATATAGATAAGTCATCCTCGCTTAGCGGCTATCCGCGTGCGAGTCACTGCATCGCATTAAGAACAACTAAACACCTGAACGATCATGTTAAAACGACCCTCCTGTTTGCATATGCTTGCCTCCTGAATGTTTATACATGCCCCTGCTTAAATTAACAATGTTTGCCTTGGACAGGGAAGGATAAATGGTAAGTTGGTAAGTCTCGCCGTGTTCCCTCAAACATCGCACGGCGCACTGCCCGACACGTTAGGCTATTCAACGTTTGCATGAAACTGATCCTAAGGCAACTAGAAAGACAACTTAATAGTTGTGCACGGAACCTGTATTACGTGTTTGGATTTGTCGAGCGGGCGAGTAGCTTCCCCACCTGTGCATTCAATGTACTGATAATCCACCAGTTTGATATGCAGGGTGCGGAAGAACTTCGTTCGGTGCGGACGCCTCCTTCGTGCGTGCTAAGGCCAGGAGTTCCCTCTGAAGCCTTGCAACGGTGCATCCGGGACTGAAGCGCTTATACAAGACATAAGTTATGAACATCGCCTGACCATCGCCTGTAAAATCATTCCACAGTTGTAGCCACTTGGCACGCTTTTACTGTTTCAGAGAGAGAGGCTTGAGCGACTTGTAATCTCGGCTATACGCCGCCTGTAATACATGTTTTATATCAATAAAGAGATTATTTTACTTGTTTCAATGCTTCCGCTATGTTTGTCGACTCAGTGAACCTGTTACCGATCGCCTATGCGTTCATGACTCCGCTGCACTCGGACAATCTGTGCGACTCTGTGGCTTAGAACTCTTGCCGCCAGCCAATGAACCATGGCCTTGCACGGGCGTGGATCACGCTCGTGCGGCATCACGCCCGGATGGGTTAAGCGATCGTTCCGCGGGAGCGCTGGCGAGGGTGATTCCCGCCTAGCGGGAACGGCCGATTGCCTGCGGGAGATCGGGGCGTGACACCTACTCTCTTGGTTGCACCCCCTCCTCCCTCGACTGCCCCCTCCCGCTCCGGCCGGCTGCACCACTCTCGTCCCTCCCCTCCCCCTCTCCGCGTGCGACAACAGCGACGGTGGCAGCCCGCACAGAGAGGGGGCGGGGGTGATCCAGTCTGCCGGAGCATGAGGGGGCAGCCAAGGGAGGAGGAGGGGTGTGCAGCCGAGGGAAGAGGGGGTAGCGGGTCGGGATGGTGTAGCCGGCCCAGGGGAGGGTGGCAGCCAAGGGAGGAGGGGGAGGGGATGGGTATGAACAATTTTGTCTTTTTTAGGGTATTAAGTTAATACCTGTAATGCCCCGCAACCGCTCGGAGCGTTACGCTGAGTCGGATTGAATGAATCAAATGCTGGTTACATTTGATTGTGTTGGATTTTAGAAAGAAGGATTAATCGAGTTGGTTTCAATGTGCAGATGGCTAGCGGGTTCGATGAAAATCAGGTGTTCGTTCCGAACAGTACTGAATAGCTGAATTGAAGCGATAATGCCGTTTTCCTTAATCCGATCGGTCGGATGATTTGGAGAGCACGGCCTGCTCGCACGGTCATACCAGTTGAGTAGATCGCGCTTGCATCGGACCACGGGTTCAAGGGATTGGCCGTATCGGCAGGACAGGATGCCTAACGGGATCAATCATGGTGAGTGGGCTCTTTCCCTTCTCCTCTACTCCTTCATGCCTAATAATATAGAAAACACGTAAAAGGCTTGAACACTTG
The DNA here is from genome assembly GCA_036927795.1 of Iris macrosiphon. Classification (NCBI taxonomy): domain Eukaryota; kingdom Viridiplantae; phylum Streptophyta; class Magnoliopsida; order Asparagales; family Iridaceae; genus Iris; species Iris macrosiphon. The sequence goes on along the minus strand of JAYESA010000016.1, from coordinate 132,886,638 downwards.
GGCTAAAACATATGGGAATCACTACACTGAGGCATGCATAGAGTGTACGTCGTTGGCTTGGTAGGATTGTGGCTTGAAACGATTTATGCGTTGGATAGTTGGTACGATAGTTGGGTTATACATTTGAGGCAGTTCGGATGGATAATTAGGATTATACTTGGATGGTTGGAATTATACAAGTTGGAATGACACAATAGAAATATCGGGAATCCGGGCGAGCGAGCGTGCATCCGTGCACGAGTATCACTGGATCGCTTTGTCTTGCAAAGCGAGCAGTTGTGGTTCGAAACCGAACAACTGCATCGGCGAGGGTATTGTGCCACTGTTGGGGCATTGTGCCACGGGATTATTCGGAGTGTGGGGTGTTGCACCCAATGTGAAACACTGTGTTGGGAAGCGGCAATGTGAAGTGTAGGCATAACTTGGGCACAACTTGAGAGATTGTGCATATGGGTATTTTGGTGCCTTGGGATATATATATTGAGGTCGAGATTTGGACTCCTTGGTTGGATATGTTGGAAGAATGGTTATGGATGCTTCGGTTGGATATCGGTTGAACGAGTCTAGGATCGCTTGGTGGGGCGAGAACGTTCGATCCTCTCGTCATACCTACTTTCTGCATATCACGGACAACCTGTGTACACAGGGTTTGACATTTCCTCGAAACGGCTTCCCGGGGCACTAGGACCGTATCGATCTGGAGGGAAATATTGATTCGTGCTAGTCACGATGCATTGCGGGACCTCCAGCGGGGCTCGCTACCCGGGCTGATAGGGAGCACCGTTAATGCTTGGATTTTGTCCTTTATGGCTTTGCCAGTGACTTCATATAGATAAGAGTTGTCTTGATTTTCTTTTGTTGGTTTGGCTTTCGTGTAGGCGCGGCCACCCTGCCTCGGCAAGAGTGTGCACTCGGTATTGGGAATATAAACTTTGGATGAGGATGGATATTTGAGGCTTGGGAATGGTTCGATATGTTATCGTGCAAACGATGGCATTGAGTTAGACGGATCGGATATATATAAATTCTTGTCGTTTGGTTTGAGTTGAATGCTTGCATGCTTAAACTGCTTTACAGCTTTCCTTAATATGTCATCCATATGCCATGAAACGAATCTAGGATTCAACTAGAAAGATCACCATATAACTGTTGTATTCACTATTTTACTTAGTGTCGGCTTAGACGAGTGGGTTACCCCGCTCACCAGTACGGTTGTGTACTGACCCACGTTTGTGGGCAATATTTCAGGTACACAGGCGTAGTGGCGCTGCTTGGATATACGGGACAAGATACATGAACTGTAAGTACCTTTGTGGGCTAGAGAAAAGAGCAAGAGCATTTCATCGTCTTCGTGGCATCGCCTTTGTGGCATTGCCTCGGGACATTTTATTTGGACCCTATCGTGAGCTTCGCTGCGCATTACTCTGATGTGTGCTTGGTACACAATACTTGACTTCCGCTGCAACTTGGTTGATTCAATGATAACATTTGGGGTTTGACAACATCGCCTTGTACGAGCGCAACTCCAGGCTCGTACGGCATCACATCCCGATTGGAACGATTGTCCCGCGGGAGAGCTGCAACATGGTGATTCACGTTCAGCGGGGACTATCGAGCTTGCGGGAGATTGGGGCGTGACAAATTGGTATCAGAGCGCCCGGTTCATTTCTTCGGACTTGGTCCTTTGCTTCATCACAAACTCTAAATAGCTTCCGCGTGTCGTCTAGCTCTTGACTCTACTCGGTGCCGCATCGGATGTTTCATGCAATAAGTCTATTTATTGCTTGTTGTGGCTGCATATTATTCTATGTTGGGTTGTCTTGGTTGGTTTTCGTTAGATCGCTTAGCCTCGTTAGGCGTTGTTGCATTCGTGCAGCAAGTTGGTTGGCGTTGTTGTATTTGTGCAACAAGTTGTGGGCTTTCATTGGGTTGGCTTGGTTTATCGTTCAGGAGATTATGATTGCCTCAATGGATCAGTTGGTTGGCTAACGAGATTTGGTTATGCGGCATGTTTTGAGTAGAAACATTCGATGAGAATGGATCCTTGTACGAGTTGCTCGTCAAGCGATTGTGTTGGATAGAAGTTAGAATTTCGACTGTGGCGCATCGGTTGGGGCAGATTTGAGTTTGGCTTGAGAAATATCAGATAAGTTGGCATGAGTTGCTCGTACAATAAACGTGTGGAACCATTGGGAATTGGGTTGGACTACTTGGAATACAATCGTTCAGACGATTGCTTGTGTTGCGAAAGTATCAGACGGTTTGGGAATAGCTGAGAGCAGTGAGAATGGAACATAGCACGAGTTGCCTAACGAGATTGATGGTTAAAGAATTTGGCTAAGTTTTTGTGTCAGACTTAAGATGGGAAAGGCATGATCACACATAAGGATGGTTCGAACGGATCTTGGATTCGTGCAAGGAAATTGTAATGCGAGTAGCAACTTGATTCGAAGTAGTATATGGGATCAAACGTGTTAAGCAAGGCATTGGAAATACTTTGGTTGGACATCAATGGAAATTTCCTGAACGGACTCAGATAACGAATACAAGTCGGTTGGTGCAAATCGACTGAGTTGGAAAGAATGAAAATGGAGAAAGCGAATATTGAGTTATGATTCGACAAAATCACCTCGGAATAGTCGGTTTGGGATAGACGCTGGTTGACGCAGGTTTTGCACAAGGGCAACTATATTTCTAAGTGGTATATAGTACAATAGAATTTGACTCGGGTATCCTTCGATACATTAGACTTGAGAACTCAAGGACGGAATCGTGCAAATGGAAGTATCGTTGGGCTTAAGAAATGGATGAGATCGGAACGAACATTTGGGTTATGCTTGAGCAAAGCGATAGGATTATCGAAAGGATAGCGAGCACGAACTATGATTTTGGGCAACACATTTGAGCTGTTGGTTGAGCAAAGAAACACGATATTGGTCTAGAGGGACAATGAGATGGATTCACACAAACTTGAAAGATTTTGGATATTGCTGCTCGAGAAGTCGACTCAGGTTAGCGAAAATAGAATTTTGGGCAAGATAGTGCAACGATGGTAGACGAATCCTTCTGAAAGACGTGGACGGATTGCGGCAACAACAGAAGGCAAAAGATTTTGGCGGACAGACTTTTAAAGATAGCTAAATATGGGAGCAACGTCGGAACAAATAACTGTGCTGCTCGAGTAAGTTGGACGTGCATTGTGGAACGCAGCAAATGGATAAGAATTGGAGCAAGTCTTGGGTTTTGAGAATCATTGCAATTTGTAGTGCGAGAATCGAACATGCAATTCGGAAATTTGATGGATTCAGGGCAGAACGACGGATTGATGGTAGACGGTTTCAATGAGCATATTGCTCGGATTCGGGAGTTCGCTCGGATGGATGGTTGGATTTTGATTCGAATTTACAGATGAGATGTAGCATGGTTTATAGTAACTGTCCATCGTAATGATTACAATTATCGAGCGTAGCTTCGGGACAGCTGACCCTAAGCGGCCTTGCCCGTCGAATCAGAGATTGAATATGGTAGACCCATAGAACGACTCTTGAGGCGGCGTATTTGGGAATGCGTCGAGGGTAGATGTGAGCAATAAGATTTGTCTTATTGACTGAGTGTTGGAATTTGAGAGACCCTTGGGATAGTCTTCAGCTGAAGATGCAGCCGGAAGATCGAAGCGATGGTGGAAGGTAGCCTAGTCAACTGATGAGATTCGGAGTCACAGATTTTTGTAGATGGCATCGCCTCTGACTCATCGTGCTCTAGAAGGGAATAGCATTTATATGAATGGATGACTGTGGCGGCTCGTTCAAATCAAATCTTTGCAAATACTGGAAGGGACAGATGTGCCTCAGATTTACAAGATGCATCGGAACTTAGTCTCGTTCGGGAGGCAAAGGTGATATTCTATGCTTCGAGGCAGTGGAAGCAGCGCGAAGAACTATTCCATACGCAACCTAAGAATTGTGGCGAGTGTGTCCACGTTGAAATCGTAGCGACACAATCCCTTTGGCGTGGCGGCGAGATCTTCGTGGATCACACGAACCTCAATATAGATGTTCACCCTGTGAGATATTGAAATTGAGGAATAATGTGTTGGACTGAGCTGATCTAAGCAAAGTTGATATTTGGGTAAGTCGCCTAGTTGGGGTAGTATCAGTTGTGATAATCGTTCGGTGCACGAGATAATATTTGGAGATGTTGCTAGTACGGATTTCAGAAATAGTTGGATGGATTGAGTTGGAACACGAACTGATTGAGTCAGTGGAAAATTATCATATTTGAGGATACTGTATTATCAATCGATAACGTTGGAATGAAAATCGGGATTGATTCAATTGGGAGCAAAGCAAATGGATGCCTCGAACATAAAGATACCTTTGTAACTTGTTCAAATTTTCTATCGCAAAGCTCGACTGAAATGCATGTATTTTAGGGACGCCTTAAATATGTGTACGATCCAAAACTAAGCGATACGAAGAATTCGTATTAAGCTACAAGGAGGATGTGGGAATTCGTGAAAATTGTACGAGCATTCAACAGAGCGAGATATTGAGTGAGAAATCGTGAATATGTGTGTTGCATAGAGCAGATCCATGGAATTGGATTATGGCATGTGATAGAAATGAGTACCAGCACGGTTCGTGGACGAACCTGATTCTAAGTGGTATATTATGTAACGCCCCACAACCGCTTGGAGCATTACGCTGAGTCGGATTGAATGAATCAAATACTGGTTACATTTGATTGTGTTGGATTTTGGGAAGAAGGATTAATCGAGTTGGTTTCAATGTGCAAATGGCTAGCGGGTTCGATGGAAATCAGGTGTTCGTTCCGAACAGTACTGAATAGCTGAATGGAAGCGATAATGCCGTCTTCCTTAATCCGATCGGTCGGATGATTTGGAGAGCATGGCCTGCTCGCACGGTCATACCAGTTGAGTAGATCGCGCTTGCATCGGACCACGGGTTCAAGGGATTGGCCGTATCGGCAGGACAGGATGCCTAACGGGATCAATCATGGTGAGTGGGCTCTTTCCCTTCTCCTCTACTCCTTCATGCCTAATAATATGGAAAACACGTAAAAGGCTTGAACACTTGGGCTGAAACATATGGAAATCACTACATTGAGGCGTGCATAGAGTATATGTCGTTGGCTTGGTAGGATTGTGGCTTGAAACGATTTATGCGTTGGATAGTTGGTACGATAGTTGGGTTATACATTTGAGGCAGTTCGGATGGATAATTGGGATTATACTTGGACGGTTGGAATTATACAAGTTGGAATGACACAATGGAAATATCGGGAATCCGGACGAACGAGCATGCATCCGTGCACGAGTATTACTGGGTCGCTTTGTCTTGCAAAGCGAGCAGTTGTGGTTCGAAACCGAACAACTGCATCGGTGAGGGTATTGTGCCACTGTTGGGGCATTGTGCCACGGGATTATTCGGAGTGTGGGGTATCGCACCCAATATGAAACACTGTGTTGGGAAGCGGCAATGTGAAGTGTGGGCATAACTTGGGCACAACTTGAGAGATTGTGCATATGTGTATTTTGGTGCCTTGGGATATATATATTGAGGTCGAGATTTGGACTCCTTGGTTGGATATGTTGGAAGAATGGTTATGGATGCTTCGGTTGGATATCGGTTGAACAAGTCTAGGATCGCTTGGTGGGGCGAGAACGTTCGATCCTCTCGTCATACCTACTTTCTGCATGTCACGGACAACCTGTGTACACAGGGTTTGACATTTCCTCGAAACGGCTCCCCGGGACACTAGGACCGTATCGATCCGGAGAGAAATATTAATTCGTGCTAGTCACGATGCATTGCGGGACCTCCAGCGGGGCTCGCTACCCGGGCTGATAGGGAGCACCGTTAATGCTTGAATTTTGTCCTTTATGGCTTTGCCAGTGACTTCATATAGATAAGAGTTGGCTTGATTTTCTTTTGTTGGTTTGGCTTTCGTGTAGGCGCGGCCACCCTGCCTCGGCAAGAGTGTGCACTCGGTATTGGGAATATAAACTTTGGATGAGGATGGATATTTGAGGCTTGGGAATGGTTCGATATGTTATCGTGCGAACGATGGCATTGAGTTAGATGGGTCGGATATATATAAATGCTTGTCGTTTGGTTTGAGTTGAATGCTTGCATGCTTAAACTGCTTTACAGCTTTCCTTAACATGTCATCCATATGCCATAAAACGAATCTAGGATTCAACTAGAAAGATCACCATATAACTGTTGCATTCACTATTTTACTTAGTATCGGCTTAGACGAGTGGGTTACCCCGCTCACCAGTACGGTTGTGTACTGACCCACGTTTGTGGGCAATATTTCAGGTACACAGGCGTAGTGGCGCTGCTTGGATATACGGGACAAGATGCATGAACTGTAAGTACCTTTGTGGGCTAGAGAAAAGAGCAAGAGCATTTCATCGTCTTCGTGGCATCGCCTTTGTGGCATTGCCTCGGGGCATTTTATTTGGACCCTATCGTGAGCTTCGCTGCGTATTACTCTGATGTGTGCTTGGTACACAATACTTGACTTCCGCTGCAACTTGGTTGATTCAATGATAACATTTGGAGTTTGACAACATCGCCTTGTACGAGCGCAACTCCAAGCTCGTACGGCATCATGTCCCGATTGGAACGATTGTCCCGCGGGAGAGCTGCAACGTGGTGATTCACGTTCATCGGGGACTGTCGAGCTTGCGGGAGATTGGGGCGTGACAATACCTATCAAAGTTCAGGGTATCAAGTTAAAGAAACTCGAATTGTTAAGGGTATCAAGTTGCAATTTAGCCAACAAAAAAAGTTGTTGCCACGAATGACAAAATTTTATTTCAAAATCATTGGACATGTAAATTAATATACTTATACGACAAAAGTTATAGAAGATATTGTAAGAACACCTCCAACCTTACTGTGACTTTGGAAAAAAGTTGTTGCCACATAGGAATGACAAAATTTTATTTAATGTTTATCTTGGTCTAGATAATGTAGTCGACGATGTCTTTACCTTCATATTATCATTTACGAATAAAAATATTTAAAAAAATTAAAGAAGAAAAAAAAATTGTCTTGAAAATTGAAAAAAGAGAGTAAACAATTCAATGCTTTTACATTGCAGAAGACTTTTCTATTTCATTATCTTTTGTGAATATTATCTTACAATCTAGAAAAGATATTGTTTTGTGCTTCATGCTAGAAATCAAAACACATTACAAGACAATATGGTTGGAGATGCTTTAAAGTTGGTTGTCTAGTTATAGACAATACCACTTGACAATGTCTTTACATATATGTCATCAATTATGAATAAAAAAATATTTTAAAAAAAATGAGAAGTTGTCTCAGAAGTTGAAAAAAAGAAGTAAGCATCTCAATACTATCTGCCTATTCCAGGGACTTACCATATGTTTTATCATATCTCCTCGAGTCATAGCTCGAAATAGTACTCTCTACCCATTCCAGGGACTTTGTTGTCCAATCATGTGACTTACCATCTGTTTGACCTTCTTCTTTTTTTGAGTCGTAGTTCAAAATACTCATTGCCCATTGCAGGGACTTTGTTGTCCAATCCAAGGACTTATCATCTGGTTTACCATATTTCTTTGAGTCGCAGCTCGAATACTTACAGCCCATTCCAAGAATTTATCGTAAATGACGACACAATGGTCTTAACATTTGTTAAATACAACATATTCATCATTCTTTCATAGCAGATTAAAAGCAATGTGCTTAATTATCTTTCATTATCTTTTAAGATTCGTGCTAGGTATCATTTAGCAATAACACACGCAAACATAAATATAATCATTTTGTTAAGCATGAAGATAAAAGAACGAAGGACCAAACCGACCCACATTTATCTGAATTGACTTTCCGTCGCACTAAATAACTTTCTGAATGGTGATGCGTCATAAATCCAAATCCAACAGACTTCTTTAAGCCAACCAGGCATCATAATGCACCGTTCGAAGTGGACTATTACGTACATGTGGTAATAATGGAATATGTGATACACATTTGAACTATTTTTTTCTCTCTAATTTTTCATCCATATTCAAAATCAAAATAGATTGGGACCATTATATATATATATATATATATATATATATATATATATATATATATATATATATATATATATATATATATATATATAGAGAGAGAGAGAGAGAGAGAGAGAGAGAGAGAGAGAGAGAGAGTCAAATATGGGATGACAGCTTGTATGGGAGGGTTAATGCTTGATGCTGGTTACTTCTAGTTCACTCTACTCATCACACAACACAACACAACGCCACCCCCCCCCCCCCCCCCGCCTAATTACAACTTGATACTCTTAACTAGAGTTTTTTAACTTGATATCATGAATTTGATAGGTACTAACTTAATATTCTATCTAAACTAATATTTTTAACCTGATACACAAAAGTTTTAAAAAGATAAAAGTATCCTTCCCATCCCTTCCCTTCCCAACCCCCCCTCCACCCAACCCCCAGCCCATCACCACCACCACAATCCCCGACACGACTCCTCCCTCGGTTCTACCCCCTCTGTAACGCACAAGAATCAGAATACTGGAGAGCGGGGACGAAAAAAGACAGCTACATACACCAAAGTACTCTATACCCCGAGATACGGTCACGACTGTCTAGATATGTGAGGGGTTACTCTACAATCCAACAGGCATTCTTGGGTCAAGAGTCCTAGTTGTCTCAATCTCAAACAAGCAACAAGTTACAATAAGCATAATCACAAAATATATAATAGTAAGGCGTCACAAACTATACATACATAGATGATCATGAAGCTAGTTACCCAAAATGAAGAACTAGTAGAGAGCAATATTACAGGATCAGCTCTAGCTATAGTCTAGAATATGCTTTACATGAAGGCCCGCGGGCTAGAATGTCAAATACCAAAATACGAGCTAAACACGCGCTCGGTGGCTAAACGCCTCAAAAGTATACGTACAAAATCTTGTGGATGATGAAGAAGAAACCCACTCAAGTCCTCGGGTGCTCCTGGTGTTCACCATTTGGAGGCGGGATATATGGAAGTGTGTTGCTCCGAAATATGGCTATACAAAACCAGTGGGGTCAGACCCTAAAATAGTAAAGTACCACAAAGGAGCCAACTTAGGAACTAAAACCAGCATGCAAACATTCAATAGCATAAAGAAAAATAAGAGCAATATATAAATAAGCAGTTTAAGTAGTTTCAGAAATCAGTAACGGGTACAGTTCAGGATTAGTAGCTGGATGATACAAGACAAGACTAGAAAATATGCAATCACGGCCAATCATGACCTACGGCTTAGTACCATTAACTAACTAGGGTTATCACAATCCTGGTTACTAACAAATGCAGTTGAGATTCCATACAGCCACATGTCCTGCAGACTATCCGGGTTATCTAGACATAAGAATACATAGCATAGATTAATTTAAGTATATAGTATTTTACTGGTAGATTACAATACTCGACGGTGTACTGGAAGTGTGCCCCTCTCGACGGAGAGCTCCAAATCCATCAAGTATCGCTAGGATACCGGGATTGCATGTAGCCAAAAAATTACTTCTAGATAATTATTCTAATTATTAACTTAGGCAAGTTATCAAGGATTCCTGACCGTGGTGCTCAGAAATCTTCCTTAGACATTATGCAAGACTGGGCAATAGCTTGACAAGTATAATCAGGATAGGGACAGGCAATCAACCACGAGAATTTATCTTATTAGTACAAGCATTTCAGTTCTGGAGATTCTAGCATGTCCGGAGTGAACTACGCCGAGCCACTATCCGGTTTCTCAGTACATGTCAAGTATCTGTAGTTAAGGATCATGTTCATTCAGTACAAGTCAGGTGCCGGGAGTTCTCAGTTAACAATGCCATTATATTCCATGTTCTGGTAAGTGTAGCATCCAGGTTATAAAAAATTTAGAAATAACATGCATCATATAAATTTAACTAATTGGGCCAAGCACAAAGAGTAAATAATCCATAAGAGAACATATAACAAAGGAAAATATTCTACTTATAAGTGCTAGAAGTGCATGGGATGAGCTGGCCGCAGGCAAGAAACTGGCCTCATGCATGAAGCTGGCAGCATGAAAGAAACTGACCGCATGCATGAAGCTGGCCACATGCATGAAGCTGGTTGCATGAACAAATGACACATAGAATCTGGGGCGCATGGATCAAACTGGCTGCATGGGTCATAACAAGGTCCACTCCTCGGGACAAGGGTTGAATGACCGGGAATAAACACAAGGTCAGAAAAGTGACTGATGTGACTGGACAATAAAGTGTGTCAAAGAAGTGACTGATATAACTGACTGGCCAATAAAGCGTGTCAGAGAAGTGGCCGATGTGACTGGCCAATAAAGCGTATCAGGAAAGTGACCGATGCGACTTGCCAATAAAGCGTGTCAGAGAAGGAAAAGACAAAATTAGTGGAAACTGAGCCAAGGCGGCGATGAGTCATGTATTGGAAAAATGGACGCACAGCTCAGGGCCGCATGGATGACTCAGCCGCATGCTCCTTTGGGCCGTATGGAATCAGGAACTTAGAAAAAAAATTCTTTCAAGTTTCATGTATTTGGCCAAGCGGCGAATGTACAGATTCAGTCATGCGTCCAACAAGATGGCCGCATGCTGAAATTTAAGCGAGGAGTCTAGGCCGTATGCCAAGCAGGCCGCTTGGAGCTCTTTCGTCCCAGAACAGTAAGTTTCAGCCATGGAAAAGCTCCAAGTCTGAAATATAGTTCCTCCATGAAATCCTCGTTTTCAGCCTAAATCCAGAGAAGTTCAGTTCTAAACCACTTGAAATAAGATGCTCTCTTACATAAAATAACTAGTTTTTGGAAAACAATAAGTTTTAAGAGATCAAAACCATGAAAACTCAAGAATATAGATCTAGTCCAACCAAGCTATCAAAACCAAAAATACCAAGAAGTAAATATGTAGAGGAGTTCATAAAGCACAATAAAGACTAATAAAATGTAAGAGATCCACAATAATATAAAAGTGCAAGTTCTTCCTCGCTGGCAATATGTACTTGCCTAAAACCACCACTGACTACTACCAAGGAAAAGGGGAGGGGGATTGGCATGGGCTGCTCTCGGCTAGGGAGGAGGGGAGAGTAAAGGAAAAGGAAATGAAAAGAGGAAAAAAGTGAAAGAATGGAAAAGAGAAAGAAAGAGATGGGTTATATATCAAGAGTGGTTAACACTATTCACAAATCTAGAAATTATATGTGAGCAGCTAGAGAGATCCAAAAAAAATATACGGGAAGCAATATACAGCAATAGCGCACATATACAAGATATGAACATAAAAGATACGCAATAGTGAGACAAGTCTCACAACTCTCATGTTCTTAAAAAAATTGTCCTCGGAATTTTAATATGGCACAGGATCTAGCAAGGAGTCTACAGGAATCAAGCAATATAACAAGCATCAAGGTACGAGTGTCAATCACAAGCTATGAACTATCTAGAACAAGGCAAGCATGCATAAGACAAGATCAGGGTACGGGATATACAAACAAGTATACCTCACGAGTTAAACAGATACGGGTATCGAGCTCGGATATCATCCTCGCGCTCTCAAGTTGACTCGCCCGGTGAGTGATGCCCCCAAGCAACTCGGACTAAACGAATGGTCCGGTTCTTGAGAATTTTTTCTCTCCGGTCCAAAATGGATATAGGCCTCTCCTCATATGAAAGGTCGATACTAACAACCAATTCGAAATAATCTAGGATATGGCTTGTATCCGGTATATACCGTCGTAGCTGGGATACATGTAAAATATTATGTATCTCACAAAGCGACGACGGAAGAGCAAGACGACAGGAAATATCTCCTACTCGCTCAAGAATATCGAACAGGCCTATGTACCGTGGACTAAGATTTCCCTGTACATCAAACCTGATAATTCCGCGGGTAGAAAAAATTCGAAGGAATACATGGTTGCCGACAGAAAACTCAAGAGGTCGCCGATGCGAATCAGCCCAATGACACTAGCGATCTTGTGCTACTTAAAGATGCTTCCGGACTTGCTTGACTACTTTAACTGTCTGGGCTATCATCTTGGTACCAAGCAATTGCCTTTCGCCAATATTATCCCAAGCTACAGGGGATCTGCACTTCCTGCCATACAGTGCCTCGAAGGGTGCCATCGGGATACTGGCCTGAAAACTGTTATTGTAGGAGAATTTGACCAAGTGCAGATGATCCTCCTACGAACCACCAAAGTCAAGGGTACATGATCGAAGTATGTCTTCTAGAGTCTGGATGGTTCGCTCCGATTGTCCATCTGTCTGAGGGTGATAAGCCATACTGAACTTCAGGCGGGTGCCTAGGCTCTTTTGAAGACTTTGCCAAAAGTGAGAAGTAAATCTGGAATCTCTATCTGAAACTATGCTAAATGGCACCCCATATAGTCTAATAATCTATCTCATGTACATCTCAGCTAACTATTCTATGGACTAGCCAACCTTGAAAAGAAGAAAGCGTGCAACTTTTGTGAGCTGATCCACTATTACCCAAATAACATCCCTGCCAGTTGGAGATCTAGGTAGACCTGTCACAAAATCTATAGTAATATGCTCCTACTTTCATTCCGGAATTGGTAAAGGTTGAAGAAGTTCTGCTCGTCTCTGATGCTCATCTTTAACTTATTGACATACCAAACATCGAGAAATAAATTGAGCTATCTCGCGCTTTATTCTATTCCACCAGAAATGTTGACGAATGTCTCTGTACATCTTGGTTCCTCCGGGATGTACTGGATATTATGAACGATGGGCCTCCGACATAATCTCACGACGAAGGTCTCCGTTAGGCACACAAAGACGATTCCCAAAATGGAGAGTTTCATCACTGGGAATGCTAAGTTCGGGTCTACTCCCTGCCTCATACTCTGCTCTGAGTCACTGAAGCTTAGTATCTGCTGATTGTGCTACCTTGATTCTTTCTATTATACTGGACTGAACTTGGAGACATGCCATCAATGTTGTGTTGCCAGGCAATACTACTTCTACATCCATCGCTTGAAGATCTTCTAAAATCTCTCGTTGTGCTGTGAGAAAATAAGCTCCTGCTCTCCGGCTCAAGACATCCGTTACCACGTTGGCCTTCCCAGGATGACATTGAAGGCCAAGATCATAGTTTGTCATCAGCTCCAGCCATCTTCTTTGTCTCATGTTGAGATCCTTCTGGGTAAAGACATACTTCAAACTCTTGTGATCAGTATAAATCTCTACTTGATCGCCATATAGGTAATGTCTCCAAAGTTTGAGTGCGAAAATAACTGCCGCTAACTCCAAGTTGTGCGTTGGATAATTTCTTTCATGATCCCGAAGCTACCGGAACGCATAATCTATAACCTTGCCATGTTGCATTAGAACGCACCCCAGTCCCTTGTCGGACGCATCACAATAAACTGTGAATCCATATGTCCCGTCCGGAAGCGTTAAAATATGTGTTGTGATCAATTTCTGCTTAAGCTTCTTGAAAGAGGTCTAACATGGATCTGTCCAATCATAGCGCACATCCTTCCGTGTTAGTTGCATCAAGGGTACAAAAATTCTAGCAAAGTCTTCCATAAATCATCGGTAATATCCTGTTAATCCCATAAAACTGCAAACTTCTGCAACTGTTCTGGGTACTGGCCATGTCTCAACTACTTCTATCTTCTTGGGATCTACCTCCACTCCACCTCTGGCAATAATGTGGCCCAAGTAGAAAATACGATCAAGCCAGAACTCGTATTTGCTAAACTTTGCATATAATTTATGCTCTCTGAGAATTTGAAGAACTGCTCGAACATGCTGCTCGTTCTCTGCTTCACTCAGACTGTACACCAAGATATCGTCGATAAACACTATCACGAACTTGTCTATGTAGGGCATGAATATACGATTCATGAGATCCATAAATACTGCTGGCACATTGGTCGCTCCAAAAGGAATTACTAAAAACTCCCAATAGCCATATCTTGATCTGATCGTTATCTTGGGTATATATTGCTCTCTGACTCTGATATGATGATATCCAGACCGTAAATCAATCTTTGAAAACATGGTTGCTCCACTAAGCTGGTCGAATAAGTCATCTATTCGAGGAAATGGATACTTATTCTTAAAGGTTATCTCATTGAGGGTATGATAATCAACACATAATCGTGACGTGCCGTCCTTTTTCTTCACAAGTAGAATCGGAGCTCCCTAAGGCGATCCACTAGCATGAATGAATCCCTTGGTTCTCAATTATTCAATCATTCGGTACAAGACTTCTAACTCTAAAGGCGCCATCCTGTAGACTCTCTTTGATACTGGGGCTATTTTGGGAAGTAGATCGATGGTAAAATCAATTTCTCTTTCTGGTGGCATGCTTTGAAGTTCTTCTGGAAATACATCTGGAAATTCACTAACAACTCTGGGGAATCGTACTTCTTCTGCTACTGCCACTCTCAAGGTTGCTGGTGATGACTATGTCTCGCCTCTAAAAAATGAGAATTCTTCTTCTCGGGAAATACGAAAGATAACCTTGTCAGCATGGCAATCTATCATCGTGTATCGAGTACTTAACCAATCAATGCCTAAGACGATGTCATAATCTTCCATAGGAAATTGTATCAATCTAGAGGAAAATTCTTTCATGCACACTATGACTCAACACGATGCATAAACTCTATCGACTACCATGATATCATTACCAGTAAGTATATTGAGTCTTACTGATAAGGATTCGTGTTCTAAACCAACTCGTGTCGCTAATCGTGCAGACATAAAAGAATGTGCAGTACCTGAATCAAATAATACTGAAGCTGAATGAGAGTTGACGAAAATGGTACATGTCACTACTTTACCTGAAGCTAATTACTCTTCCACAGTGAGTGCCATTACTTGACCTCATCCTCTCGATGCTGGTCCTCTCTGTTGTGGACCTCCTTGCTTGACCTGTGCTTAAGCTTGGGCCTATGCATACTGTTGTGGCCTTTGTTGTTGGTATACTTGAGATTGGGTCGGCAAAGGCCTTTGACCCTGGTTCTGCGGAGCCGGCACTGGACCCCTATACTGTGGTCCTACCAGGGAAGACGATGATGAACTGGCTCTGTGTGGGCAAGATCCCACTATGTGTCCTGTAGCTCTATAGGCTAAACACAATCTTTGTGCACTACGACACTCAAAAAATACGTGCCTAGGTTTTCCATAATAAAAATACCCTACTGAAGAAGATGTCCTCTGCTGCTAGGGTTGGGTTGGTGTTGTTTTCTGGACCGAGGCTGTTGATACAGGCCTCCTCGGAGATCTAATAGTTAAGGCCCTAACTGTCGGGGCTGGTGCTGAAGACTGGGAGTAAGAACCTCCTAAGGTGTCGGTCATCTTCCTTTCTCCAGTTCTATCCACGATTCTTTGGGAGGTATATTCATGCCTTTTTTATGCCCGTAATACGACATCGAAAGTCTAAAACTCGTGTTGTTCTACTGTCAATATGATCTCCAGGTAAAGTCTCTGCTGGAACCTTCTAGCTCTGTCCAATTCGATCGCCACCAAGGTGGGATCAAACCAACTTAGTCTGCAGAACTCTGTCGGATAGCCTTCGACATGTCCTGCCCATCTGCTTCAAGTTGGTAAACCTTTTCTTAAGACCATAATACGATACCGCATCAAAGTACCTCGTCTGGAACCTTCGCTGAAGACGGCCCAAGGGACGGGTACTTCCAGAGAAATCATCTGTGCTGCCCACCAGTCTTGGGCCAAGTCTAGCAACTACAGTCGAACTACAGATACTTGCTCTCTGTCAGGCACTCTGACTGCCTCTAGGATAGCTTAAGTGCCCTGAAGGCACACATCTGATGCAATCGCATCTTCGGCACCATAAAAATACGAGGGTTGGAGGCGCTTGAAGTTGCTTGCTGAGTTTGGGGCACTATGTTCGCCTCTCTCTAAGGCCTTCTATACTGACTGGGTTAGAGCGTCACCCCGTCGCTCTTGAGATTCTAGTAACTGCCTGATGATCCCCATCAGGGCCTGTATATCACTTTTTGTATTAGGTGGTACTGGCGGGACTGGCACTGCGGGTACAACTGGTTATTCTGGCTGGACCTGTTGTTCCATATCTTGAGCCATCCTGGACTCTGCTTTAGAATATTATGGCTAAATCGCAAAGAGATGCAGACTGACCGGTGGTTGTCCTGCTACCGGTAAAACTCTAGCTGGCTGATCGGAAGGACCAAGAACAGTGTCCCTAAAAGATAGAGAACACTAGGATCAAATTGGAAGGACATGAAAGATCGAGGATCAAAGAAGATGTTGAATCAAAATTTTTGGGATACAAATTTGATGTAGGAGGAGATCACAGAGTAGCATGATTGAAACATCTAAACAATGATAAACCCCCACACTTATGAATTTTCAGACCTGCATGGGCCACCACTTAAATTGTGTCATGCCACAGAACCAAAATACTGGAGAGCGGGGGCGGACAAAGCCAACTACGTACACCAGAGTACTCTATACCCCGAGATACGGTCACGACTGTCTAGACATGTGAGGGTTTACTCTACAATCCAACAGGCATTCCTGGGTCAAGAGTCCTAGTTATCTCAATCTCAAGTAAGCAACAAGTTATAAGAAGCATAATCACCAAACATATAATAGTAAGGCATCCCAAACTATACATACATAGATGATCATGAAGCTAGTTACCCCAATAAAGAACTAGCAGAGAGCAACATTACATGATCAGCTCTAGCTATAGTCTAGAATATGCTTTACATAAAGGCCCGTAGGCTAGAATATCAAATACCAAAATACGAGCAAAACACATGCTCGGTGGCTAAATACCTCAAAAGTATAAGCACAAGATCTTGTAGGTGATGAAGAAGAAACCCATTCAAGTCCTCGGGTGCTCCTGGTGTTCACCATCTAGAGGCGGGATGTACGGGAGATCCTGCGATATTGCTTCAAAATCTGTCCATACAAAACCAGTGGGGTCAAACCCCAAAGCAAAGTACCATAAGGGAGCCAACTTAGGAACTAAAACCAGCATGCAAACATTTAATAGCATAAGAAAAAATAAGAGCAATATGTAAATAAGCAGTTTAAGCAGTTCCAGGAATCGATAACGGGTACAGTTCAGGATAAGTAGCTGGATGATCCAAGACATGACTAGAAAATATGCAATCACGGCCAATCATGACATACAACTTAGTACCATTAACTAACTAGGGTTATTACAATCCTGGTTACTAACAAATGCAGTTGAGATTTCATACAGCCACATACCATGCAGACTATCTGTCACGCCCCGATCTCCCGCAGGCAATCGGCCGTTCCCGCAAGGCGGGAATCACCCTCGCCAGCGCTCCCGCGGAACGATCGCTTAACCCATCCGGGCGTGATGCCGTACGAGCGTGAACCGCGCCCGTGCAAGGCCGTGATTCATTGGCTGGCGATAAGAGTTCTAAGCCACAGAGTCGCACAGATTGTCCGAGTGCAGCGGAGTCATGAACGTATAGCGATTCGGTAACAAGTTCTCTGAGTTGACAAATATAGCGGAAGCATTGAAACACAAGTTGAAGTAAAGCAAGCTCTTTATTGATATAAACAAGTGTTACAGGCGGCGTATAGCCGAGATTACAAGTCGCTCAAGCCTCTCTCTCTGAAACAGTAAAAGCGTGCCAAGTGGCTACAACTGTGGAATGAATGTACAGGCGATGGTCAGGCGATGTTCACAACTTATGTCTTGTATAAGCGCTTCAGTCCCGGACGCACCGTTGCTTCGGAGTGTTGTCCACGCCTTAGCACGCACGAAGGAGGCGTCCGCACCGCACGAGGTTCTCCCGCACCCTGCATATCAAACTGGTGGATTATCAGTACATTGAATGCACTGGTGGGAAAGCTACTCGCCCGCTCGACAAATCCAAACACGTAATACAGGTTCTGTGCACAACTATTAAGTTGTCTTTCTAGTTGCCTTAGGATCAGTTTCATGCAGATATTGAATAGCCTAGTTCGTGTGGCAGTGCGCCGTGCGACATGAGAGAAAACACGGCGAGACTTACCATCTCCTTCCCTGTCCAAGACAAATATTGTTAATTTAAGCACGGGCAAGTATAAGCATTCAGGAGCATAGCATATGCAACATGCAACACGAGAGTTATTGAACGGGACAGTATTTGGTGTGTTCAGTTGTACTTGATGCGATGCAGTAACTCGTACGCGGATAGCCGCTAAGCGAGGATGACTTATCTATATGAACATGAGTCGCTGGCAAAGCCATAAAGGACTAATCCCAGACGAGAGTGGAACGCAACGAGAGCACACGATGCGCTATGAACCATCTCGCCCGTACACGATGGATTGCATATGTAGTCCAAGGCCAAGATAGAATGCAACCAAGTACACGATATGTTACAAACCATCTCGCCAGCACACGATAGACTACACATGATGTGGTCCTAGGCCAAGTGGAATGCAACCGAATACACGATATGCTGCAAACCACTCGCCTGCACACGATGAACCACACTTGAAGTTCCATCCGGATCGGAGCGGTCCCAGTGCCCCGGTGACCGTCCGTGGAACTATGCCTCGTTTCCGAGTTGTCCGCGACATGCAAGTCAGGGTTAAACCAATCTCAGGCAACACAATTTATTTCACCAATCTCAGGCAACACGATTTATTTCACCAATCTCAGGCAACACGATTACACGTTCGGTGAGTGACTTGTCTTGATGCATTCCCCTGGTTTGGGGCTGCCTTGGGTGACCTAACGGTCCCGGACACTTGCAGGTTCATTCAGGCACGAAGCGACTACGTAGTAGTCTTCTGGGATTTGGATGAAAACATGGCAACACACAAGCAGACAAGCATGCGTTTCTAAGGAACATAAGTAGGCACGTTGCTCGGACCCGAAGGTAAGCCGAGAGTTGAAACCGTTAAGGGACTTAGCATGCGAGGGTGTGAACATAAGCAGTATTTCATTTCTATATTCTAGCAAGCAATACAAGTTGGGATTATTCCCTTAGCTAGGTGCGTTGGATTTATTAACATGCAGGGGATGAATCACCTAGCGACTAGCATGAATATTCCAGATTTTATGTGTGCTGGCTAAGCAAAGACAAGTTCACCGTAGCCACCCACCTTAGCGATGATTCGCCTCGGTAGAGCGATACGTCTGAGCGAGCCTCTGAAAGTCCAAGCCGGATTCCTGTAGGGACAAGTCTGGATATCCTTTGCTTCTTGATCGAGGCAAAGCAGGTCGGGACAGTTGCACTATTGCCGATTGAAACGGCAGTCCGCTTGAGCGGAACGGGGTGTTACATCCTACCCAACTTAGAAAAAGTCTCGTCCTCGAGACTTACTAAGGACAAGCAGTAATCTAGGGTTGAGGCAATCCTAGACAAGTTGTTTGTACTTGTTCATTTGGATCTTCACTTGCACAAGCTTCGAAATCAGCATATCGCTTAGACTGGATTGTGCGCACTTTCGAAGGTACCCTCTAGCGTGAACACGTCAACCAGCTCAGTGATAGCGAAGTCTTAGCACTCGAGTTTCACCTTTTCTAAGTCTTGGATGGTGCACTAGTTCAAGGCGTCCCTCGAATAGATGCATTCAGCCAAACTTAGGGTTAGTGAAAATCGGACAAGCTACTAGCGATACTCTCAGGGATTCGCACAGGTTGGCACAAAGGCCACTCGCAGCATACAACCAGACAAGCAAGCATAACATTCAAAACGCATTTTGAAAGTATTTAGACTTATTGTTGGAACATCCCATCGAGGTATTGAGAGAGAGCGTGCACATAACCCACGAACGAGCTTTCGAAACAGAGATATCGAATTGAGGACAAAGGCGTAGAAGCCAGGCTCTGATACCAACCTGTCACGCCCCGATCTCCCGCAGGCAATCGGCCGTTCCCGCAAGGCGGGAATCACCCTCGCCAGCGCTCCCGCGGAATGATCGCTTAACCCATCCGGGCGTGATGCCGCACGAGCGTGAACCGCGCCCGTGCAAGGCCGTGATTCATTGGCTGGCGATAAGAGTTCTAAGCCACAGAGTCGCACAGATTGTCCGAGTGCAGCGGAGTCATGAACGTATAGCGATTCGGTAACAAGTTCTCTGAGTTGACAAATATAGCGGAAGCATTGAAACACAAGTTAAAGTAAAGCAAGCTCTTTATTGATATAAATAAGTGTTACAGGCAGCGTATAGCCGAGATTACAAGTCGCTCAAGCCTCTCTCTCTGAAACAGTAAAAGCGTGCCAAGTGGCTACAACTGTGGAATGAATGTACAGGCGATGGTCAGGCGATGTTCACAACTTATGTCTTGTATAAGCGCTTCAGTCCCGGATGCACCGTTGCTTCGGAGTGTTGTCCACGCCTTAGCACGCACGAAGGAGGCGTCCGCACCGCACGAGGTTCTCCCGCACCCTGCATATCAAACTGGTGGATTATCAGTACATTGAATGCACTGGTGGGGAAGCTACTCGCCCGCTCGACAAATCCAAACACGTAATACAGGTTCCGTGCACAACTATTAAGTTGTCTTTCTAGTTGCCTTAGGATCAGTTTCATGTAGATATTGAATAGCCTAGTTCGTGTGGCAGTGCGCCGTGCGACATGAGAGGAAACACGGCGAGACTTACCATCTCCTTTCCTGTCCAAGGCAAACATTATTAATTTAAGCACGGGCAAGTATAAGCATTCAGGAGCATAGCATATGCAACATGCAACACGAGAGTTATTGAACGGGACAGTATTTGGTGTGTTCAGTTGTACTTGATGCGATGCAGTAACTCGTACGCGGATAGCCGCTAAGCAAGGATGACTTATCTATATGAATATGAGTCGCTGGCAAAGCCATAAAGGACTAATCCCAGACGAGAGTGGAACGCAACGAGAGCACACGATGCGCTACGAACCATCTCGCCCGTACACGATGGATTGCATATATAGTCCAAGGCCAAGATGGAATGCAACCAAGTACACGATATGTTGCAAACCATCTCGCCAGCACACGATAGACTACACATGATGTGGTCCTAGGCCAAGTGGAATGCAACCGAGTACACGATATGCTGCAAACCACTCGCCTGCACACGATGAACCACATTTGAAGTTCCATCCGGATCGGAGCGGTCCCAGTGCCCCGGTGATCGTCCGTGGAACTATGCCTCGTTTCCGAGTTGTCCGCGACATGCAAGTCAGGGTTAAACCAATCTCAGGCAACACGATTTATTTCACCAATCTCAGGCAACACGATTTATTTCACCAATCTCAGGCAACACGATTACACGTTCGGTGAGTGACTTGTCTTGATGCATTCCCCTGGTTCGGGGCTGCCTTGGGTGACCTAACGGTCCCGGACACTTGCAGGTTCATTCAGGCACAAAGCGACTACGTAGTAGTCTTCCGAGATTTGGATGAAAATATGGCAACACACAAGCAGACAAGCATGCGTTTCTAAGGAACATAAGTAGGCACGTTGCTCGGACCCGAAGGTAAGCCGAGAGTTGAAACCGTTAAGGGACTTAGCATGCGAGGGTGTAAACATAAGCAGTATTTCATTTCCATGTTCTAGCAAGCAATACAAGTTAGGATTATTCCCTTAGCTAGGTGCGTTGGATTTATTAACATGCAGAGGGTGAATCACCTAGCGATTAGCATGAATATTCCAGATTTTATGTGTGCTGGCTAAGCAAAGACAAGTTCACCGTAGCCACCCACCTTAGCGATGATTCGCCTCGGTAGAGCGATACGTTTGAGCGAGCCTCTGAAAGTCCAAGCCGGATTCCTGTAGGGACAAGTCTGGATATCCTTTGCTTCTTGATCGAGGCAAAGCAGGTCGAGACAGTTGCACTATTGCCGATTGAAACGGCAGTCCGCTTGAGCGGAACGGGGTGTTACACTATCCAGGTTATCCAGATGTAAGAATACACAACATAGATTAATTTAAGTATATAGTATTTTACTGGTAGGTTGCAACACTCGACGGTGTACTGGAAGTGTACCCCTCTCGATGGAGAGCTCCAAATCAATCAGGTGTCGCTGGGATACCGGGATTACATGTAGCCAAGAAATCTCTCTATATGATTCTAGATAGTTATTCTAGTTTTTAACTTAGGCAAGTTATTAAGGATTCCTGACCATGGCGCTCATGAATTTGCCTTAGACATGATGCAAGACTAGACAATAGCTTGAGAAGTACAATCAAGACAGGGACAAGCAATCAACCATAAAAATTTATCTTATCAGTACAAGCATTTCAGTTCTAGAGATTCTAGCATTTTCAGAGTGAGCTACGCCAAGCCACTATCCGGTTTCTCAGTACATGTCAGGTATCTTGAATCAGGGATCAGGTTCATTCAGTACAAGTCAAGTGTCGGGAGTTCTCAGTTTAACAGTGCCATTACATTCCATGTTATGGTAAGTGTATCATCTAGGTTATAAGCAATTTAGAAATAACATACATCATATGAATTTAACTAATTGGGCCAAGCACAAGGAGTAAATAATCCATAAGAGAACATATAACAAAGGAAAATATTCTACTTATTATAGAAGCATGAAAAATCTCTCCATGCGCTCCAGTTTACAGTCAACAAATAAGCAAGAGACACATAACAGTGGTGGACGCATAATACCCTCGAATATATTATGTCCCGAGATGCATGCCTCCTTTTGATGCATCATCCCTACTGTCACATTAGAGCATTTATGACTCCGGCAAAATAGACAGTCATCTGACCGCCTCAAATCTGTACCGATGATTGGAATCCAGGCTGACGGCTTCGTCATAATTACTTTTTGCAGTATACAGTTGTTCAAATACCACGAATGTAGAAGAAGACAAAAAAACTTATGCGTCTCTGGCCCAATGTGTTCCAGACTCCAGGTGATCCATGCGTCTCTGGCCCAGTGCATTCCAGACTCCATGAGTTTTATGCGTCTCTGGCCCAATGTGTTCCAGACTCCATGCGTTACATGTATCTTTGGCCCAATGCGTTTCAGACTCCATGCATCACATACATCTCTAGCCCAATGTGTTCCAACTAACAAGATCTTTTTATTACAACTAAAGAGATCTTCATGCAGTTGATGCGGGCTACGTGTCCAAACGACCAAGTCACGCATACAACGGGCTGAAATGACCCCGAGATCTCATTAACAATAAATCCTAACCAAGCTCACATGGCAGCTTCATCGTGACATGCGGCCACAGTTGCAACCATATTCTGTTGAAAGAGCCCTATGCGGTCATCAAACAGGGGCGCATGTGGCATCCATAACATGCAGCCACAGAACAACTATAAATAACAGGGTACTACTCCCATACAAAAGGCTGGCTAGCTATCTGCGAATCAACACTCAAGAAAGAGAGAAGAGTTGTTGCATCGGATCGTTCACAGAGTAAAGAGAGTTACTACACTCCTAACCCTCCATTGTCGCCCCCTAGAAAATAAATTTATACTTAAATTATCTTCTTGGACTCTTCTTTGTACTTTTCTAGTTTGTTAATCAAATCCAGTTCTTCCAATTCTTTTTTGATTTAAATGGCAAACACGATGGCGACTTTACTGGGGACATCCTTATCCAATGTTGAGAAGTCGATGACACAATTTGATGTAGCCAAGCTCGGCTTGACGCAAAAGATGCTGGTGGTCCGCTTCGATCAGCAAGCGTTCGAGGACATGCTCTCCGAAGAAAGTGCTAATTCTAAGCCAATGATACCCAAATCCAAGAAGTCCCACAGAACGTGGGTGGCCAAGGCCGTTGTGCCCCACCCAGCTGCGGAGCAGACGCTTCTAGCCTCTCACTCTATTGCCAATGACGGTCGTCGGACGAACACCCAGAACGTCCACGTCTATACGGCAGCCCAGGCTGACGCAGAAACTGTTGCACACCCAGACTCTGGCAGAGAAAAATACTACGATGCCAGACATTCTGGTGCTGAGACAGCTTCTATACGGCCAAGGAGGAGGCCGCATAAGACTGTCCATGCGGCATCAACTCACAACCGTAGACAGCAGGCCTCATGCGGCCCAAATAGCAACAGAAACTCTATTTTTGATCGTATATCATGCGACACAGATCCTATGTGACCCACTGAGAATGGTGAAAATCCTATAGAATCTTCATACTACGCACTTGAAATCGCTAAGCTGAAAAGTCCAGGACAGTGCGAGCCAGTCAAGCTCAAGCAACTGCTCATACGACCGACCGCCAACAGGCATCGCTAACTATTACGCGAGCCTCTGAGGAAAAGTTGTACATGAATGACCCATGCATCCAGCCCACAGGAACCAATGGACTGGGTCAGTCTTAAAAGTCTTTTACCGGTACCTCGGGACAAGTTCGTGTACGAACCCCAGGCTAGGGAGTAAATACAACACATGTGCATCCATGTGCCCGGGATACCCGGACTCCAAAAGAGGATGCAAAGGTAAAACACCCTTCATATGATTTGCGTGACGTGATTACTCACAAGCGTAAAGCAAGGAAAATAACTATGGCATGCGATGTGCCCTCTCCAAGGCACAGCTACGCCAACATCATTATCAACTGTTGCTGCAATAAGCGATAGTACCCACAGACAGGCAGTCAACCTTCCAACGACTGTACTAGAAAGCACCTACCCGACAATAATCCGGAGATCAGGTACAAGTATCAGAGGAGGAGGAGTTGTCCTTCGTCTCATGCTACTCAACTGAAAAACTTTCCGCCACCAAGGGAAGAAAGAAGTCAAATACCTGCAGTCTGGCGCTCTCTGCCACTGTATCGTGAAGGCGATTACCCGGAGGGTTGACGATGGCACCTGCGGAAAGAGTCTTCCAAGGCACCCGCTCAAGGAAGAAGTTGTCAACCCCTGTGGGTAGTTCTTCCTCAGAACCCCTGGGGGTGGCCCAAGCTGGGAGTAGTGACCCCCTGGACGTACGCGACAACCCGACGTTCCGAGGAAACAACTATTCCCAAGGAACGGACTCCGAGATCCCGGATGGTAGCTACTCCCACCAAAATGACACAATCTTTTATGCTAGGGGTAGTATCCCCTCCGAATCTGAGGAGGACACAACGACTTTTG
Organism: Iris macrosiphon; assembly: GCA_036927795.1. Lineage (NCBI taxonomy): Eukaryota > Viridiplantae > Streptophyta > Magnoliopsida > Asparagales > Iridaceae > Iris > Iris macrosiphon. Next base: position 132,861,530 of record JAYESA010000016.1, on the reverse strand, counting down.
CCCTCCTTGAAGACTACTCACTACAAGGGTATGAGACAATGAGCACAACATCCACTGCCCCCTCCGTTTCTCCCCGTGTGAGGACGATATACATGGCCGGAGACGACCATGAAGGCCCCATTGATCGACAGCGCCTTGAGATGCTTGAAGCCATGATGCATACAATGAGTGCATCAATGCAAGCTTTGACCCAGATAATGCTAGAAATCAAGGCAAACATGACCTCCCAGTCGGCAAGGGCCTCTGGGCAAGCAAATGTGGACCCCGGGACCAATGGAGATTCAAATATGACCGCTCCACCCGTGGGTGGTGATCCTCTACTACCTAGCTCATCGGTGCCTTCGACAGGAGATGAAGCTAAGGAAGCAAGGAGGGAGGTTCGAGAACTTCGGGCTCGCCTAGACTCTATATAAAATTGGGACTCACTCCATGATCTTGGGGTATGGCAACAATACCCGATAGAGTGGAGGGATGTACCGTATCCACCCAAGTACAAGCCCTTCAACATAAACATGTTTGACGAAAAGTCCTTTCCTCGCCGCTTCATGAGATACTTCGAGATCACCACGGGACACTTACCCCGCAGCGATGCTATCCTTACCAAGCTCTTCGTCGGGTCATTGGCGGGGGTAGCTTTCGATTGGTTCTGCAGTCTCGAAGATAACTGCATCTTATCATTCGATAACATCAAGCATTTATTCCTTAACAGATTCTATAAGACAAGAAATGATATGACGATGTCTTCTCCGATGGACATCGCCCAGGGTGAGAAGAAACTGACATAAAACTACATTGAGCGATTCCGATAGACCACGCTAAGGTTTCCTTCTGGCAATTTTGAGGTCACACTAATGTAGATATGCCAAAAAAAATATGCTTTCGGTAGTCAGCCTCTGGATGGGCAAGAGCCAGTTCAAAGGCTGGACAACATTCATTGTAAGTGTTGTCAACACTGAGAATAAGCTCAAGGACGCTCGACAAATGGGGATCCATACCCCTACTGCTGAGGAAAAAGGTAAGCGTCCCAGCAACAACAACAAAATTAATGGCAGCAATAGCAGCCGCGATGGAAAGGGGAAACAGGCTATGGTCGCTACCTTGATCAAGTAGCCTGAACAAAAGCCGGCAGAGCCTCCAAAATCAAAGAAGATTTACTCTTTCGAAGATATTGATGTCAAACCCATCTTCGATATGCTGATGCAGGAAGGCAAAATTTGGCTCCCCGAAGTCAGACGTCAGCCTAAGGCGGCCTAGATTACTAACCCAAAGTATTATCACTTTCACCGCTACGTCCATCACCCGACGCAGGAGTGTTATTCCCTGAAGCGGTACATCCAAAGTCTGATAGATATCAAGGCACTTTCCCTGGACTTCGATGGCGTGACGGTTGTCGCCAACATGGTGTCCCTCCAATTTGGCAACTTTCCACCGATGAAAGCCCAAGACGGAGTAGTCCATGTCCCTAAGGTGATGATAGAAGTTGTCAACCTTCCACCAGCTCGAGACCAGACGGACGGGCTAATACCTCTTACCACATCATTTGGAGAGGTCATGTCGGTCCATCCCGACCTCGTGCCAGACTTGACGCAGCCGGCGATACCCTCCACCGCCAAGTCCAAGGGCAGAAAATCCAAATCATGTTATATAGTTTTCTTCTTGGCTGAAGAGCTGGCAGCAGGTACGACAAGGTCAGGCGTAAATACACCCCCGATTATCGTGCCTACCACCACTGGTCTTGGGCCATCTCAGCCCTCGCCAGTGAACAAGTCCAAACAGAAGGAGACGCGCTTCGATAAACCGATGCATAGGGATGCACCACAAGGGTTGGAAATGCCCTATAACTTCAATATCTTAGCACAATTAGCCAACACTCTGACGAAATTATCGCTTTTTGAGATTTTACGGATCTCTAAAGACACTCAGGTTGCCCTGAGTGAGGCACTACAAAATATCGATGTCTACCTGGCGCAAGTCAAGCCACCAACCGAAGATCCTACTGCTTGTCGATTTTGCAACAATATCATGGATGTGATACCCAATATCACCTTCTCGCAACATGAAATGTTGCTCAAAAATAATAGGCTCGATCGGCCCTTGTACTACACAAGATATATTGGAAACGTCAAGGTGGACCAAATGCATATTAACCCAGGATCGTCAATCAGTATCATCCCAAGAAGTTTGCTTCAAACCCTGGGGATCCTGATGCATCGTCTGCGGCCACTAATACCGTCATTAGTGGCTTCAACAAGGGAATGAGCTACCATCTGGGCAATATTTGCCTAAAATGTCAGATCGACAACTTAAAAACAAAAGTTACCTGCTACATCATAGATGCAGATACATCCTACAACGTCTTGTTAGGACATTCGTAGATACATGAACACAGGATCGTGCCATCCACCCTCCACCAGTGCCTAGAATATGTGGACGAATACGATTTTGTCAAAACGGAGTTCGCTGATGTTAATCTATTTAAGGGAATCAAGATTTACTACTCTGACTCGATCATCTACAAGAAAGTCCGTCAAGATGAAGGTGGCAATGAGGCCAACGATAAAGCCGAGGCTACAATAGCACCCGATGAGCCAATGAGAATCCGCCTTAAGGTTCGCACTCCCGATGTGGCCGCACCCCTCATCGTCAAATTGTGCGGAAATATACCAGAATATTCGGTACCTTCAGCGTCATCAGAACCAATGGTTGTCCACTTTTGCAGGCCAAATCAACCACAAAAAGAAGATTTTGCCCTATCTACGCCTTCCGAACCTATGGTCGTTCGCCTTCACAGGCCGAGTCGACCACCAAAGGAATATTCGACCGTGGCTGCAGCTTCCGGACCTTTGGTCGTAAAATTACACAGAAAACTACCAAAGCCTTCGCTTGCACTAGGGGTAGCCAAGGAGAAGGATGAGCTGGAGGAATATATATCACCCAATGTCAACATTCCTTCCCCTGACGATGTAATTCTGCCAGAAAAGATACCTTATTTTCTTAATAAATGACTATCTTTGAACTGCTTAGAGCGTATGCATATAAGTACACTCTACTCTCTGGAGCACGGTCTGGGACTTCAGCTACACACACAAGTGACTACTACCTACACCGTGCACCGTATTTTCCATTTAAATCAAAATAAAAACTTGGAGAACTGGATTTGATTAACAAACTAAGAAAGTACAAAGAAGAGTCCTAGAAGATAATCTAAGTACAAATTTATTTTCTAGGGGGTGACAATGGAGGGTTAGGAGTGTAGCAACACTCTTTACTTCGTGGACAATCCAATACAACAGCTCTTCTTTCTTGCCTGAGTGTTGATTCGCAGATAGCCAGCCAGCCTTTTGCATTGGGGTAGTACCATATTATTTATAGTTGTTCTGTGGTCGCATGTTATGGATGCAACATGCACCCCTTTTGATGACCGCATATGGCTCTTTCAACCGAATGTGCTTTCAACTGTGGCCACATATCATGGTGAAGCTGGCATGTGAGCTTGGTTAGGATTTACTGTTGATGATATCTCATGGTCGTTTTAGCCCATTGTATGTGTGACTTGGTCGTTTGGACACATAGCCCACATCAACTGTACGGAGACCTCTTTAGTTGTAACAGAAAGATCATGTTTGTTGGAACATATTGGGCCAGAGACCCATGTGACGTATGGAGTCTGGAACGCATTAGGCCATAAACGCATGGAACACATGGATTCTGGAACATATTGGGCCAGAGACGCATGGAACGCATGGAGTCTGGTGCATTAGGCCAAAGATGCATGGACCGTATGGAGTCTAGAATGCATTGGGCCAGAGATGCATAGACCTCATGGAGTCTGAAATACATTAGGCCAGAGATGCATGGACCACATGGAGTCTGGAGTACATTGGACCAGAGACGCATGGATTTTTTTGTCGTCTTCTGAATTCATGGTATTTGAACAGCTATTTACTGCCAAAAGTAATTATAATGAAGCCGTCAACCCGGATTACAATCCCTGGTGCAGGATTCGAGGCGATCAGGATGACTGTCTATTTTGTCAGAGTCATAAATGCTTTGATGTGACTGTAGAGATGATGCGTCAAAGGGCGACATGCATCTCGAGACGTCATGTATCCGAGGGTGTTATGCGTCCACCACTGTTATGCGTCTCTTGCTTATTTGTTGACTATAAACTGGAGCGCATGGAGAGATTTTTTATGCTTCTACAAGTCCCCTTCAAAATTTTCAAAATTGGCTAAGTTTGGAATACTTTGAATAAGAAGAATGAAATCATCACGTATTCATTGTCTATCTCCTTCTGCTAAGTTTGTCAGGTTGACGCATGTAGAATTGTCGCATGGAGGGCTCTGTCATGCTGTCAAATCTGTATTAAATGGCAAGATTTGGTTCTACCTTTGAGCCAATCTGTTAGGATTCTGAGTCGTCTGATAACACAGAGCTCTAGACATCAATTTCTGAGGGGATAAAAGAGGATCACATTGATCGAGGTGTCAAGTTTATCTCATTAACCACTCGGTTCATTGTCTCGATCCCTTTATGTGTTTTGGAGCCTATAAATAGGCCGTCAGGGGAGAGAGAGAGAACTTTTATCTCCTTGATTTGTTTTCTCTTTTTTCTGTGAAGGATGTCGAAGGCTGTGACTCTCCTTGCCGAAGAGTTTATCAGGGGTGATCTCGCTCTGTGGCCTACTGATCTGGATATTTTGCTTGAAGGTAGGCTAGTACCACCCTTCTCACACTGGGATGTGAAGGACATAAAGACACCAGTACACCATCTTGCTGCAGGAGACTCGTCTTGGGCATGCACAGTCCTCTGTCGTATGAACAAGTACTCTGTAACATGCGTGCCGAGTTTTGGCATGGTCGAATGGGTGTATGAGCCTTGAGGCAGATTCTTATAGGCTCATCGGCTGTTGTTGTGACCTCGGTTTCATCGTCGGCCTCATTGCCACCTTCATCTTGGCAGGCTTTCTTGTAGAGGATCGAGTCAGAGTAGTAAATCTTGACACCCTTAAACGGATCAACGTCAGCGAACTCCATTTTGAAGAAACCGTGTTCGTCTACGTATTTTTGGCACTGGTGGAGGGTGGATGGCACGATCCTTTGTTTATGTATCCACGGACGCCACAATAAGACATTGTAGGACGTATCTACGTCTATGACGTAGCAGGTGACTTCTATTTTTAAGTCGTCGATCTGGCATTTTAGGCAGATTTTACCCAGAGGTTAGCTCCTTCCCATGTTGAAGCCACTGATGGCGGTATTGGTGGCTGCCAGACGATGCATCGGGATCCCCAAGGTCTAAAGCAAACTTCTCGGGATGATGCTGATCGACGATCCTGGGTCAATATGCATTCGGTCCACCTTGATATCGTCGATATATCTTGTGTAGTACAGGGATCGATCGTGCCTATTATTCTTGAGCAACATGACCTATTGCGAGAAGGTGATGTTGGGTATCGCTTCCATGGCATTGTTGTAATATGGACAAGCAGCAGGATATTCGGTTGATGGCTTGACTTGTGTCAGGTAGATATCGATATTCTGAAGTGCTTCACTCAAGCCCGAGTGTCTTTAGAGAGCCGCAAGAGCTCAAATAGCAATAATTTTGTCAGAATATTGGCTAATTGTGCCAAGATATCGAAGTTATAGGGCCTTTCCAGTCCTGGGGTGCATCCATGCTCAACGGTTTATCGAAGCGAATCTCTTTCTGTTTAGACTTGTCCACTAGCAAGGGCTGCGATGGCCCGGGACCAGTGGTGGTAGGCGCGACAACCGGGGGCGTATTGCCGTGCATCGGTTGGTACATTGCGCCTGACCTTGTTGTACATGTTTCCTGCTCTTCAGCTGAGGAGGAAACTGTGTAACATGATTTAGATTTTCTGTCTTTGGGCTTGGCGGTGGAGGATATCGCCGGCTGCTTCAAGTCAGGCACGAGGTCGGGATGGACCTACATGAACTCCCCACATGGTGTGGTAAGAGGTATTAGCCCGGCCGTCTAGTCTCGAGCTGGTGGAAGGTTGACAACTTCCATAATCGCCTCAGGGATAAGGACTACTTCATCTTGGGCTTTCGTCGGTGGCAAGTTGCCAAATTAGAGGGACACCATGTTGGCGGCGACCGTCACGTCATCGAAGTCCAAAAAAAGAGCCATGGTGTCTATCAGACGTTGGATGTACCACTTTAGGGTATAACACTCCTGCGTCGGATGATGGACGTAGCTGTGGAAGTGACAATAGTTTGGGTTGGCAATCTTTGCTGCCTCAAGCTGACGTATTACATCAGGGAGCCAGATTTTGCCTCCCTGCATCAACATATCGAAGATGGGTTTGACATCAGCATCTTCGAAAGGGTAAGTCTCCTTTGATTTTGGAGGCTCTGCCGGCTTTTGCTCAGGCTTCTTGGTCAATGTAGCGACCCTAGCCTGTTTCTTTTTTCCATCGCGGCTGTTATTACCGCCATTATTGTTGGTGGTGATGGTGGTGTTGGGACCCTTGCCCTTTTCCTCAGCAGTAGGGATATGGATCCCCAAGTGCCGAGTGTCCTTGAGCTTCTTCTCAGCGTTGACAACACTTACAATGAACGTTGTCCAGTCTTTGAACTAGCTCTCGTCCATCCAGAGACTGATTGTCGGAAGCATATTTTTTTGGCATATCTCCATTAGTGTGGCCTCGGGATTGCCATGAGGCAACCTTAGCGTTGTCTGTCTGAACGGCTCAATGTAGTTTCGCATCAGATCCTTCTCACCCTGGACGACGTCCATTAGAGAAGACATCATAATATTATTTCCTGTCTCATAGAATCTGTTAAGGAACAGACGCTTGAGGTCATCGAATGATGATATGCAGTTATCTTCGAGACTACAGAATCAATCGAAAGTTACCCCTACCAATGATCCGACGAAGAGCCTGGTAAGGATAGCGTCACTGAGGGGTAAGTGTCACGTGGTGATCTCGAAGTAGCTCATAAAGCGACGAGGGAAGGACTTCCCGTCAAACATGTTTATGTTGAAGGGCTTATACTTGGGCGGATACGGTACATCCCTCCACTCTATCGGGTATGGTTGTCGTACCCCGAGGTCACGGAGTGAGTCCCGATTACTCATGGAGTCTAGGCAAGCCTGAAGTTCTCGGACCTCCCTCCTTGCTTTCTTAGATTCATCTCCTGTCGAAGGCGCCGACGAGACAGGTAGGAGAGGATCACCGCCCGCGGGTGAAGCGATCGTATTTGAATCTCCGTTGGTCCCGGGGTCCAGGTTTGCTTGCCCATAGGCCCTTGCCGGCTGGGAGGCCATATTTGCCTTAATTTTCAGCATTGTCTAGGTTAAAGCTTGCACTAATGCACTTATTGTATGCACCATGGCTTCGAACATCTTGAGGCGCTGCTGGTCACTGGGGCCTTCATGGTAGTCTCCGGCCATGTATACCGTCCTTACACGAAAAAAATGGAGGGGGCAGTAGATGCCGTGCTCCTTGTCTCATGCCCTTGTAGTGAGTAGTCTTCAAGGAGGGCGGGAGCCGTTGTGTCCTTCTCTGATTCAGAGGGGATACTACCCCCAGCGTAGAATATTGTGTCATTTTGGTGGGAGTAGCTACCCTCCGGGATCTCGAAGTCCGTTCCTTGGGAATCGTTGTCTTCTCGGAATGCCGGGTTATCGCGTACGTCCAGGGGGACACTACTCCCAGCTTGGGTCACCCTTGGGGTTCTGAAGAAGAACTACCCCTAGGGGCTGACAACTTCTTTCTTGAGTGGGTGCCTTGGAAGACGCCTTCCGTAGGTGCCGTCGTCAGCCCTCCGGGTAGTCGCCTTCGCGATGCAGTGGTAGAGAGCGTCGGACTGGAGGTATTTGACTTCTTTCTTCCCTTGGTGGCGGAAAGCTTTCCAGTTGAGTAGCATGAGGTTAAAGGCAACTCCTTCTCCTATGATATTTGTACCTGATCTCCGGGTTGTTGTTGGGTAGGTGCTTTCTAGTGCAGTCGCTGGAAGGTCGGCTATTGCAACAACAGTTGATAATGATGTTGGCGAAATAGTGCATCGGAGAGGGCATGTCACACGCCATAATTGTTTCCCTTGCTTTGCGCTTGTGAGTAATCACGTCACACAAATCGTGCGATGGGTATTTTACCTTTGCATCCTCTTTGTGAGTCCGGGTACCCCGGGCACACGGATGCACAGTTGTTGTATTTGTTCCCTGGCCTGGGGTTTGTACACGAACTTGCCCCGAGGTACCGATGGAAGACTTTTGAGACTGGCCTAGTCCATTGATCCCTGTGGGCTGGACGCATGGGTCAGTCCTGTACAACTGTCCGTCAAAGGCTCGCGTAATAGTTAGTGATGCATGTTGGCGGTCGATCGTATGAGCAGTTGCTTGAGCTTGACAGGCTCACACTATACTGGACTTCTTCAACTTAGCTACCACAGGCGCGTAATATGAAAAGTCTAGTTTTGGATTTTTACCATTCTCGGTAGGTCACATAGGATCTGCGCTGCATGAGATACGATCAAAAACAGAGGTTTTGTTGCTATCGGGGCCGTATGCGGCCTGCTGTCTGTGGCTGTGAGTTAATACCGTATAAACAGTCTTATGCGGTCTCCTCCTTGGCCGCATAGAAGCTGCCTCGGCACCAGAACATCTGGCATCGTAGTATTTTCCTCTACCAAAGTCTGGGTGCTGGACAGTTTTTGCGTCAGCCTGGGCTGCCGCATAGACGTGGACATTCTGGGTGTTCGTCCGACGACCGTCATTGGCAACAGAGTGAGAGGCTGGAAGCATCTGCTCCACAGCTGGGTGGGGCACATCGGCCTTGGCCACCCATGTTCTGCGGGTCTTCTTGGACTTGGCTATCCTTGGCGAAGGATTAAAACTTTCTTCGGAGAGCATGTCCTCGAACGCTTGCTGGTCGAAGCGGATCACCAGGATCTTTTGCGTCGGGCATAGTCGTCACCGTGTTTTTTATTTAAATCAAAATAAGAACTGGAGAACTGGATTTGATTAACAAACTAAGAAAGTACAAAGAAGAGTCCTAGAAGATAATCTAAGTACAAATTTATTTTTTGGGAGGGTGACAATGGAGGGTTTGGATTGTAGCAACTCTCTTTACTCCAAGGACGATCCGATGCAACAACTCTTCTCTCTTGCCTGAGTGTTGATTCGCAGATAGCCAGCCAGCCTTTTGCATGGAGGTAGTACCCTGTTATTTATAGTTGTTCTGTAGCCGCATGTTATGGATGCATCATGCGCCCCTGTTTGATGACCGCATAGTACTCTTTCAACAGAATACGGTTGCAACTATGGACGCATGTCACCGTAAAGCTGCCATGTGAGCTTGGTTAGGATTTACTGTTGATGAGATCTCGGGGTCATTTCAGCGTTGTATGTGTGACTTGGTCATTTGGACACGTAGCCTGCATCAACTGCACGAAGATCTCTTTAGTTGTAACAAAAAGATCTTGTTAGTTGGAATGCATTGGGCTAGAGACGCATAAGACGCATGGAGTCTGGAAAGCATTGAGCCAGAAACACATGGAACACATGGAGTCTGGAACGTATTGGACCAGAGACGCATGGAATGCATGGAGTCTGGAACGCATTAGGCCAAACTCGCATGGATCGCATGGAGTCTGGAACGCATTGAGCCAGAAATACATAGACCACATGGAGTCTGGAATGCATTGGGCCAGAGATGCATGGATTTTTTGTCGTCTTCTGCATTCGTGGCATTTGAACAGATGTTTACTGTCAAAAGTAATTATGACGAAGTCGTCAGCCCGGATTCCAATCCTCGGTGCAGGATTCGAGGCATTCAGGATGACTGTCTATTTTGTCAGAGTCATAAATGCTCTGATGTGACTGTAGGGACGATGAGTCAAAGGGTGGCATGTGTCTCGGTACGTCATGTATCCGAGGGTGTTATGCATCCACCACTGTTATGCGTATCTTGCTTATTTATTGACTGTAAACTGGAGCGCATGGAGAGATATTTTATGCTTCTACACACCGGCTTTGCTTTAGTCAGGATTCTTATTTTTTAATTCCACCCAGGAAGAAGGGAGATAAGCTCATCATCTTCGGCAGAGTGGAATGTCCCCGGTCCTTCATCCCAAAGTAAGTAGAACCAGAATCCGAGGTAGGCAGAATGCCACTCTACCAGTACAGTTCACAAGCCCTACATCTTACCCAAAAGATGGGATACAACTAGAAGGTCACTGAGGGATTGGACTATGGTAAAGGTCGAAGGTCACCTTTACGACTCTCCTCCCCTATGGGCAACTGTCACTACCACATTTTAGGAAAAAGGGTATTTTAGTAATTTCCTATTTAAATAAATATTGTGCATGGTAAATAATTTTTGTTGTATTATTTAATTATTGTTGGATGTTATTTAATTATTTTGGACTTATTTTAGTAGACCCAACTAGTGTAGTTTGGACCCATGGACCAACATGAATTAAATAGTTAGATTTGGCCCATTTAGAAAGCCCATAGTTAAGGAGATGGATTAAATTAATTAAATGATTAGACTAGAAGCTTCCTTCCTTAATTATTTCTTCATGAGAGGCCCCAAGGGGTACATTGGACATTTTACAATTGCTTGGGGAAGGAGGCATGGCCGGCCTATATTAGAGAGGGGAAATTTCTCTCTCCTCTCATTCTCATTCCAAATCTAGATCTAGAATTTCCCACTCCCAAATTCCCTCCATCCCCATTCCAATTTCCCACCAAATTCATCCCAAATTTATCCCAAATTCTTTCCAATTCACCATTAAAAAGTTGAAAAGCAAGGATCTAGAAGGAGGAAGCAAGGATCTACAAAGAGGAGCAAGGATCTACAATTTGGAAGCAAGTTCATCTCAATTGGAGGTTTCATTGGGAATCCATCTCCCAATAGGTATAATTCAGTTTTTTTCCATTAAAATAGCTTCTAAATCTGAGATTTAATCATGTAAAATCAACCTATATGTATGTACTACCCATAGGACTTTGTTTTGTGTTCATAGGAGACCCATGGAGAAAGTTATGGTATTTTTTGTGTCAATTTTGTTGGAATTCTGAATTTATATTTTATTGTGTGTGTCAATTGATCCTATAGATCAATTGGACATGTGATTATGTGTTTGGGGCTTGTGTCGTGTCCATATTTGGGTACATGTGGTTCGTATCCCAACTATTTGGTGATACGTGTCATTTTGGGGGGTTCCCTCCAACACGGGACTTTGAACATGTCGTATTTTGACACGGACACATAGATATACTTTTGAAACTTTGATTTGTTCATAAATATTATTTGTGACATGTTTGTGTCCTTCGGGGTGCAATTGGTTGTGTGTTGGACTCGTGTCACATGCGTATCCTAGATCTAGTGGGATACGGTGTGATACTCTCCAATTTGGTGTGTTTATGTGTAGATCTAATTATTTATGCTTTAAATTCTTTATTTATAATTAGTAAATATATATAGATATTATATATTATTTTAGTGTATTTATTATGGTATTTATTGTAGTATAGATCTATAGATATTTCTATGTGTTCTAAAGTGGTGTATAAATATATGTATGTAGCTTTCTTGCATACAATTATATATGTTACTACTTGTTAATAAAATAAATTATACATAAATATTTTATAAAATATATTTATGTGTTTAAATGTGTAATTATATTAAATATAATTATTATGTAATTATTTGGATTTAATGAATGTATTTTTATGTGTGCTTCTAGCCATGTAAAATATGTACATTAATATGTGCATTGTGTTTAGTAATTATTAATATTTAAATGTGTAAGTTTATGTGTATATAAATATAAGTGCATATATTTATATTAATTATTTTATATATATAGATATTGTTTTATATATTTATGTTTTTATATATATATATTTATATATATATATAGTTTACTTTTGGTAACAGTGGGTTTAATGACAGTTGAAAACTGTCATTATTCGGTCGGATACAGCAGCCGCTGTAGCTTTTGGGCATTTAATGACAGTTCTGTCATTAAATGCAGCGGCGGGAAAACGCAGCAATTTTTCGTGACAGTTTTCTGCGACAGTTTAACTGTCAGCAAATCCGAGGCAGCAGTGGTTTATTATTCGGCTTTTCTGTGACGGTTCTTCTGTGACAGTCAGACTGTCACTATAAGTCTATTTTATATATTTGTATTCAGTTCACTGTTTCAGTGATAAATTGGCAGATTTAAATTATATTTTATATATTATTATTGTATATATATATATGTATATATATATGTGTGCTTTTGTGAGGTATAATACTAGTAGTGATATATTATTTTATTTGTATAAATATTGGTTTGTATATACATTATATTAGAGTGTATTATATTGTATTATTAGTATACTTTGTGTGGGTACCAATTGGGATCAAACCTTGATTCCTAAATTATTGTATTTTTATTTCTATATTATTTATATAGATGTCTTGTGAGGTTGACCTTGGTTTGACCATGTTTGACTTTAGTTGACTTTAGAGTTGACCATAGTTGACTTTTAACTTAGAATTGATTTATTGACCTAGAAGTTGACTAGTTTGACTTGTTCTCTTTCCGGGACCTTATATTAATGTGGTATTCCATATCTAGGTCTTCGAGGCACCGAGTCTGACATCTGTGAGACTATTCATTGGACTTCAGGCGAGTACATTCTCTGATAGTTTCTCATTTATGATATCCTCTATGTTCGTTGTATCTAATGTAGATATACATGTTTCTCTTGACACTATGGTTACACGGATTGGTATATCCGGATCTCGTCATGAGATGTTATTCCTTGGTATATGGTGTATATGGTGCAAGTATTATTTCATTGGTTATCTTGTACATGTACAGACACCAATTTTCGGGAGGAGCCACTCTCTTCTTGGGGAATCTAGTGCCATAGCATACCGTGGTTGGATCTATTATACCAGTTGGGGGTGGGGAGTATTAGTATAGATATGTGATCAAATCCCTATTGAATAAAGTATTGGTAAGCAAATAGTGTTAATCATGCACCACACGTATGATTAGCCAGGCCGCATTGTATCTTGCCCAAGCCGATCACATGTTAAGCTAGTACTCACACACTTAGTCATTAGTATTATTGTTTCGTTGGCATATTGTTCATTATTGTATTTCTTCCCAGTATTTCCTTATTGTCTATATATCTCTTGTATCTATTGTGCATCTTGTTTATCCATAGCTATTTACTGTTACATAGTTTTTATCATGGATTAGAACTGCTGTTAGAGATGTACTCTGCTCCTTTCCTGACTGGATATATTTTTCCAGATGACGCTGAGGAGTACCCTACCTATTATGGACCCCAGGATGTTGTGGATTTAGATTCGGAGACCCTGGCTCAAGAGGGACTTATCCCAACTGAGACAGTTAACCCTGGGGTGTAGCTTTGTAGTATGATAGTATTCTTTTGTACTGGATTTGTCTCCAGCTTATTTTGTTACTCTTCAGACTCATTGGTGTATTATTTTAAACTCATGAGTTGTATGATGACTATTCTATTCTTATCTGATTCGTGCTCATTCTAGCTTAGTTCTGTGATTGAGTATTCTATCTTTATTGGTGATTCATTACATTAGATAGACTATCTAGACAGCGTTCTACCGCCGATTCTGCGGCGTAGGCTGGGCGTTGTTTCCGACTAGTATCCTTACATCGGGTACGGGTCGTGACACATTTTTGGTGGTGGCCCATGCAGGTCTAGCTTCACAAGTATGTGATATCGTGGTAGTGCGACAACTTAGTTGTACTACTGCGAGCTTGCGATAGGATATAGGATATAGGCTGAGATCATCAATCACATCTAGGAAAATTCTTTTGATTCAACTATTCTCCTTTGACATTGATACTTGATCCCTTAAACTGTCCTTTCCTTGATGTCTTACATCTTGTGCCATATTGATTCTTTCTTTCGCTTTGTCTCAGGATGCCGCCTAAGACTAGATCACAGCAGGGGAGAGCAGCTTCTGAGAGGTCTGCGATATCCCGAGGGCCTGCACCAGTCACTTCTCCGGTGATTGGAGTGTCAGCTGCTTTCGGAGGTCCACCACCTACTCAGAGGACTGTGCCAGCTGTATCTGAGGGGCTTCCACCTCCACCTCCTGTGCCAGCAGAGGCGTCACAGATGTTTACACTATTTCGTGAGATGCTCGAGGCACAGAGGGCTCAGTCAAAGGCACATCAGAGGCAGACCGACGTTCTACGGCAGGGCATCGAGAGTGCTCATCAGCTTGCTCGTGCTGTAGTTGAGAGAGGAGTTCCGATCCAGCAGCAGGTTGTTCCTCAGGTTGCTCAGCTTCGGCCAGGCAACATTCAGGACTTCAAGAAACTGGAGCCTAGGGTTTTCAAAGGGACGGAGGGCATCGTCTATGCTGATGATTGGCTCGAGAACATTAAGCGTCTTATGAGGGTGTCCCGTCTTTCTAAAGATCTGAAGGTTGAGGCGGTAGGACTTCAACTGTTCGACGTCGCTCGCACTTGGTTCATGAATGAGCCAGTACTGGTTGACGTAGGAAAATCTTGGGAGGTATTCAAGGACCTTTTCAAGAAGAAGTTTTTCGCTCGGATAGACAGGCTTGACTTGGGGAGACAATTTGAGAGTTTCATTCAGGGGAGCATGTCTGTGGAGGAATACGCTGCGGAGTTCGGTAGGTTAAGCCAATTTGCAGAGTACTTGGTGAGGGAGCCGGAGGTTCGAGCTATTCGTTCCGAGAGGGTCTAAACTGGGAAGTGAAGATTCTCATTCCGTCTTTTTATGAGACATACTCGGAGATACTTGCGGAGGCACGCAAGGTTGAGCGGGATCTGGGTTTGAAGACCAAGAGAGACCGTGATTCTTTTCTGGGGGCCAACGGCAGTGCAGTATCTGCCAAACGTCCTCATTTCCAGTCCAGACCTTTCCAGCAGCCACAGCAGAACCAGACTCCAGCTAGAGCACCTTTTCACCAGGCACCTCAGCAGCAGAGACAGTTACAGCAAGCTCTATACAACTTCTGCAAGAAGCCCGGCCACATCTGGGAAGTTTGTAGGAGGAGGCTAGGAGTTTGTTTGTATTGTAGTACTGAAGGGCATCAATCAAGGGAGTATCCTCGTCGAGCAGTTCAAGGAGCAGCTCCAGCTCCGAGGACACAGACGAGACCACCTGCAGCACAGCCGAGGGGACCTCTTCTGACACAGCAGCAGCATTTTGTCCAGCATCAACAGCAGGGAGGTGCTCGACAGGGACGAGCGTTTGCTATGACCGTCGAAGAGGAGGAACCCACAGAAGATGTCATCGCAGGTTCTATTCTTCTTGATTCCATTCCAGCTTTAGCTTTGTTTGATAGTGGTGCTTCCCATAGTTTTGTATCTGTTTCTTTTGCTCTGAAGCATGGTTTGGTAGCTGAGTCTTTGCTTAGGACTTGCAAGATCATGACCGGGGGAGGCATTATCCTGGTTAATGATATTTGCAAGGATCGAAGAGTTACTCTGGGAGGCCAGGAGGTTTACTTCAGCAATTACCCATTCCAAAGTGGAAGTGGGAACACATTACTATGGATTTTGTGTCCGGACTTCCACGATCTCCAGGAGGGAAAGATGCAATTTGGGTCATTGTTGATAGGTTGACCAAGTCGGCCCACTTTTTGCCTTTCAAGGTGGGTTTGTCTACGGAGAAGCTGGCAGAGATGTATGTAAGGCAGATCGTTAGGATACATGGAGTTCCCGTCAGCATAGTCTCAGATCGCGATAGTCGTTTCACTTCTCATTTCTGGAGGAGTTTGCAGGAGAGTTTGGGCACTCAGCTCAAGTTCAGTACTGCATATCATCCCCAGACAGATGGGCAGTCTGAGCGGACTATCCAGACTCTCGAGGATATGTTGCGCACTTGTGTACTAGATTTTGGGGGTTCTTGGGAGGACCATCTCCATTTGGTAGAGTTTGCTTACAACAATAGTTACCAGGCCAGTATAGAGATGTCACCTTTTGAAGCTCTATATGGTCGGAGGTGTCGTACTCCTTTGTCTTGGGACGATGTTAGAGAGAGAGTTTTGCTTGGGCCAGAGATGGTTGTGGATGCAGCGGAGAAGGTTCAATTGATCAGAGACAGACTTCGAGTGGCGCAGGACAGACAGCGGCATTGGGCCGATAGCCATCGGAGACCTTTGGAGTTCGAGGTATAGTTTAGATTTTGTTTGTGCTTGTTCTTGTTTGTTATAGATTAAGTTCTTAAGATGGTATTTTGTTCTAGGTGGGTGGTTTGGTATTTCTGAGGATTTCTTCGACACGAGGCACGATTTGCTTCGGTGGAGGCGGAAAGCTTAGTCCGCGATTCATCGGACCTTTCACTATTCTAGAGAGGGTCGGTGCAGTTGCTTATAGACTAGACTTGCCACCTACATTGGAGGGAGTGCACAACGTGTTTCATGTGTCGCAGTTGAGACGATACGTGGCAGATCCTAGTCATGTATTGGATCACTCAGAGATAGAGGTGGGCCCTACTCTTAGCTATCCAGAGCAGCCAGTTGAGATTCTGGATCGGAGAGAGAAGGTGCTGAGGAACCAGACTATTCCTTTGGTACGCGTCGCATGGAGGCATCACTCTCCGGGGGAGTCTACCTGGGAGAGAGAGGATGACATGCGAGAGCGTTATCCATATTTGTTTGTACCTTGAGGTATGTTATTCTCTAGCTATGTTCTGTTCATTGTTATGTTTTGTTCATTAGTTAGTTGTGATTCTTTAGTTCTGTTATGTGATTTCTGGGGGTAGTTTTTATCTTTAAATTTCGAGGACAAAATTATTTTAAGGAGGGTAGACTTGTCACTACCACATTTTAGGAAAAAGGGTATTTTAGTAATTTCCTATTTAAATAAATATTGTGCATGGTAAATAATTTTTGTTGTATTATTTAATTGTTGTTGGATGTTATTTAATTATTTTGGACTTATTTTAGTAGACCCAACTAGTGTAGTTTGGACCCATGGACCAACATGAATTAAATAGTTAGATTTGGCCCATTTAGAAAGCCCATAGTTAAGGAGATGGATTAAATTAATTAAATGATTAGACTAGAAGCTTCCTTCCTTAATTATTTCTTCATGAGAGGCCCCAAGGGGTACATTGGACATTTTACAATTGCTTGGGGAAGGAGGCATGGCCGGCCTATATTAGAGGGGGGAAAATTTCTCTCTCCTCTCATTCTCATTCCAAATCTAGATCTAGAATTTTCCACTCCCAAATTCCCTCCATTCCCATTCCAATTTCCCACCAAATTCATCCCAAATTCATCCCAAATTCTTCCCAATTCACCATTAGAAAGTTAAGAAGCAAGGATCTAGAAGGAGGAAGCAAGGATCTACAAAAAGGAGCAAGGATCTACAATTTGGAAGCAAATTCATCTCAATTCGAGGTTTCATTGGGAATCTATCTTCCAATAGGTATAATTCAGTTTTTTTCCATTAAAATAGCTTCTAAATCTGAGATTTAATCATGTAAAATCAACCTATATGTATGTACTACCCATAGGACTTTGTTTTGTGTTCATAGGAGACCCATGGAGAAAGTTATGGTGCTTTTTGTGTCAATTTTATTGGAATTCCGAATTTATATTTTGTTGTGTGTGTCAATTGATCCTATAGATCAATTGGGCATGTGATTATGTGTTTGGGGCTTGTGTCGTATCCATATTTGGGTACATGTGGTTCGTATCCCAACTATTTGGTGATACGTGTCATTTTGGAGGTTTTCCTCCGACACGGGGCTTTGAACATGTCGTATTTTGACACGGACACATAGATCAACTTTTGACACTTTAATTTGTTCATAAATATTATTTGTGACATGTTTGTGTCCTTCGGGGTGCAATTGGTTGTGTGTTGGACTCGTGTCACATGCGTATCCTAGATCTAGTGGAATACGGTGTGATACTCTCCAATTTGGTATATTTATGTGTAGATCTAATTATTTATGCTTTAAATTCTTCATTTATAATTAGTAAATATATATAGATATTATATATTATTTTAGTGTATTTATTATGGTATTTATTGTAGTATAGATCTATAGATATTTTTATGTGTTCTAAAGTGGTGTATAAATATATGTATGTAGCTTTCTTGCATACAATTATATATGTTACTACTTGTTAATAAAATAAATTATACATAAATATTTTATAAAATATATTTATGTGTTTAAATGTGTAATTATATTAAATATAATTATTATGTAATTATTTGGATTTAATGAATGTATTTTTATGTGTGCTTCTAGCCATGTAAAATATGTACATTAATATGTGCATTGTGTTTAGTAATTATTAATATTTAAATGTGTAAGTTTATGTGTATATAAATATAAGTGTATATATTTATATTAATTGTTTTATATATATAGATATTGTTTTATATATTTATGTTTTTATATATATATATTTATATATATATATAGTTTACTTTTGGTAACAGTGGGTTTAATGACAGTTGAAAACTATTATTATTCGGTCGGATACAGCAACCGCTGTAGCTTTTGGGCATTTAATGACAGTTCTGTCATTAAATGCAGCGGCGGAAAAACGCAGCGATTTTTCGTGACAGTTTTCTGTGACAGTTTAACTGTCAGCAAATCCGAGGCAGCAGTGGTTTATTATTCGGCTTTTCTGTGACAGTTCTTCTGTGACAGTCAGACTGTCACTATAAGTCTATTTTATATATTTGTATTCAGTTCACTGTTTCAGTGATAAATTGTCAGATTTAAATTATATTTTATATATTATTATTGTATATATATATATATGTATATATATATATGTGCTTTTGTGAGGTATAATACTAGTAGTGATATATTATTTTATTTGTATAAATATTGGTTTGTATATACATTATATTAGAGTGTATTATATTGTATTATTAGTATACTTTGTGTGGGTACCAATTGGGATCAAACCTTGATTCCTAAATTGTTGTATTTTTATTTCTATATTATTTATATAGATGTCTTGTGAGGTTGACCTTGGTTTGACCATGTTTGACTTTAGTTGACTTTAGAGTTGACCATAGTTGACTTTTAACTTAGAATTGATTTATTGACCTAGAAGTTGACTAGTTTGACTTGTTCTCTTTCCGGGACCTTGTATTAATGTGGTATTCCATATCTAGGTCTTCGAGGCACCGAGTCTGACATCTGTGAGACTATTCATTGGACTTCAGGCGAGTACATTCTCTGATAGTTTCTCATTTATGATATCCTCTATGTTCGTTGTATCTAGTGTAGATATACATGTTTCTTTTGACACTATGGTTACACGGATTGGTATATCCGGATCTCGTCATGAGATGTTATTCCTTGGTATATGGTGTATATGGTGCAAGTATTGTTTCATTGGTTATCTTGTACATGTACAGACACCGATTTTCGGGAGGAGTCGCTCTCTTCTTGGGGAATCTAGTGCCATAGCATACCGTGGTTGGATCTATTATACCAGTTGGGGGTGGGGAGTATTAGTATAGATATGTGATCAAATCCCTATTGAATAAAGTATTGGTAAGCGAATAGTGTTGATCATAATATTGATTCTTAGTGGCCTTAATATTGGCAAAGAACATAATATTGATTCTTAACAAGAGATTCTTAGTATGAAACTCATCATCTAAGCAATACTTAAGCCACCATCTCGTTGTTAAATTGCTGAACTTTTTGGAAGAAGAAGAAGAAGAAGAAGAAGAAGAAATAATATATAGGATAAATAAAAACTACAAGAAAACTAAAAGGGCAGCAGTTCTCATTAACAAGGAGGAGAATATATATATATATATATATATATATATATATATATATATATATATATATATATATATATATATATATATATATATAAAGGAATCAGAATATCTACTGTTAATTTAAAATACCAGTCGTTGTATCTATCTTTTTAAACAGTATATAGTAATTCAATTATCGTAAAAATTGGATACTTTAAGTATCTATTATTTACGATTAAAAAAGATAGATCAAATAATGTTATTTCGAAGATATACAAGAATACATAATAACGGAGTAAAATATAAATTATAATATAATTTTATAGTGTTTTTTAAAACTTAACCAAATGTCCTCCTTGTAGCGCCCCGTTCCTCCTATTCGAGGAGCGCGGCTAAGAAACACAAGACGGTATCGTTCGATCGGGATAGATTGAATTAAGAACTCGTCCTCGTTATGGATTTGTTTCTTCGGAATTGATTCCCATATTCAGTGGACTGTGCCCCAAGGATCGGCTTAGCGGCAGAGTCAGGAGGGACCTCTCCGCTGCTATCTTTTATTGCCTCGATTTTCGATGTCGCTTGTTGCTTTCGTGCTTTGAGTTGGTTTTGGGATTCACTTGTTTTCCTTGAACGATTTCGATGGTTTTTATTGTTTTCGTTCATTGACTTGCACTTCTATTTCGAGATTGGAAAGAGAGGAAGAAGTATTAATCGAGCTGTTCGTGTGCAGGTGAACGAGCAGTAGGCGGCTTGCGAGCGGAGTCGTGAAGCGCCTCTTTCCTTCTTCTTTCCAAAATCTAAGTGAGTGACTACCAACCCGATTAGCTAGCCTTGCTTCCAAGCCTCACTCCTTCGCCCCGATCAAACGATACCAAGTAATAATAAAAGAGATCAAGATAAAAGGGAATAGACTTGAAATATTGCTTGTCAACTAAACTTATGAACGGTTATCATCTTGTATGCTAGTTCGTTTATAACTGTTCTATGAATCGTGCTAAGTATGGAAATATATGCTTGTTATGAAACAAACTGTTAGTAAGACTATGCAAAACTGTTTGGCTATGGAGCTTGCTCCTATTCGTTCGAAATTCGTTTGTAAATTCGTGTGAAATAATTCGAACTAAATGTGCTCGATCACGGACAACTTGTGCACAAGGTATTTTGTCTTCCGCGGACGGCCGCCAGGGCACTGGGGCCGATCCGATCCGGGCGGAAGAGTTCGTATAGTCGTTTGTCATGGACGGGATGCTATGTAGCGGGGCTCGCCACCTGCGTTGCATAACATTCTTGTCCCGAGACTATAAACCGTCCCTTTGTGGCATCAAGCCAGTGATCCCTGTGTATATTTAAACCTGTTGCATACTAACTTGTGTCTTCGTGGCAGGGAAGGCAAGGTAAGTATTGTGCAGGTAATTCAGACGGGCAGGTAAAATCCACTGAACGGTGGCACATTCATTTCAATAAATTCTATATGCTGCTTACTTGTAAATGAACTAAGGCAAGATAGAAACCTATAAAATATGCATGCTTCACTAAACAACGTGTAGATTGGTATAGTTCGGCTAGCTCGCCTTCACCAGCATATTTTGATATGCTGACCCTCGTTGAAACAGGTTCTCCGCACCAAGGCGAACCGAGCGAGGAGCCGAAGTCGTCTACCCGATCCAGTCCAACTGTTGGCGCATCTTCACCGCGCCCCCTGAAGCAATTGAAGACAGGAGCTGCAACTCTTCATACACAAATGCAGCTCCGTGGCAAAGCTATCCTCCAGCCTGGAGGTCTTTATCGTTTTGAGTTTATAAAAGGATGTAATGTACATGACTGCTATCTCATTTTGAGTCATCTCTTTTGTAAGCCGTTCGGCATATTAGCTAACTCGTTCAAGAGTTTGTAATAGATGTTCATTATCAATAAAGAGAACTTTTCTATGTTTCAAATCTGTGTTTCAATTTA
Organism: Iris macrosiphon; assembly: GCA_036927795.1. NCBI lineage: Eukaryota > Viridiplantae > Streptophyta > Magnoliopsida > Asparagales > Iridaceae > Iris > Iris macrosiphon. Next base: position 132,839,823 of record JAYESA010000016.1, on the reverse strand, counting down.
TCTGCGTACTCTGAATATGTGCTTGCTATGCAAATCATTAAAGCCTTGTGCGGGCGCAACTCCAGGCCCGTACGGTGGTCACGATTCGGGGGACGCCTCAAGTGATTCTACGAAATTGGGTCGTGACATAGTGGTATCAGAGCACAGATTCAAGTTCCTTAGACTTCATGCTGGAAAAGTTCCTTTAACGATCAATTCCTGTGCGAACTCTTGAACTCGCTAGGCCAAAATGAGATACGTTCATGCAATAAGTCCATAATACATTATGATCCTAATATAATTTACCTTCTTTTGAAGGAATGGATCCAGCGCAATCTGCAGCGCAACCACTGAACGAAATACAAGAAAGCAGTTCGGGTACTTCGGGAAGCTCTCAGAGCCAACGAGGCATGTCTCAAGTTGACCCGCTTGAGCGGGTAATGCAAATGTTAGAATCGCAACGACAACGAGATGATGCTCGCCAAGCCAAGCTCGAGAGTAATCTAGAGACCCGATTCTCAGTCCAACAAAAGCAGGTAGATGCCCTGCAACAGATCGTTCAGACTTTGGCTGCCAACCATTCCGCCGCAACAGCAACGACTCCGGTGGGACAGCCCGTACTTGAAGTAGAGACGCCACAAATTCTAAGGCCGAGGGACGTGACTGCCTTCAACTTGGGATACTTCAAGAAAGTCTGCAATACCCCGTTCAACGGGACTGAGGACCCAGTGGTAGCTCTAGATTGGCTAGCAGAACTAGAAGATCACTTCGCTCTGCTAGAGGTCCCTGAAGAGAAGCGCGTCTCCTGCGCACAACTGCAGCTCCGCCTCAACGCACACGATTGGTGGGACGTGCATCGACGATCTCTCCAATTTGATCACGGAGAGGAGGCGATCTCGTGGACGACCTTTCGTGTCGCGTTCGAAGAGGAGTTTATACCCCCTCCAGTACAACGTCAAATGGAGAATGATTTCGTGCAACTGAGGCAGGGCAGTTTGACTGTGAAGCAGTACTCCGCCGAATTCAACCGACTCTCCAAATTCGCTAGGGCCTATTTACCTGATGCAGCGAGTCGAGCCAGAAGGTTTGAAGGTGGACTACGCCCTGCCATCCATTCGCACGTGGTCAATAATCAGTACGGGACGATGCGTGAAGTCATGAATCACGCCCTATCTCTGGAACCGCAGTATCCTCACGTTTCCACCGGCGCTGTGCATACCTACAATCACAAACGCCAAGGCAACGATAGAGGAAATAATGCTACAAAATGACAAAACAACGGTGGTCGAAACAAGACAAATGCTGGAGTGCGTTGTGAGCACTGCCACAGGCCGGGGCACACCATCGTTAATTGTTACTTGAAAAATGGGTCTTGTTACAACTGTGGCGGCAACGGGCACTTGATTCGAAACTGCCCGCTCCCGGATCGCCGCCAACAACAAAATAATCCCTAACGGTTGGTTCTATTCCTAAGTTTCGGGACGAAACTTCCAATTAGTTGGGTAGGATGTAGCGCCCCGTTCCTCCTATTCGAGGAGCGCGGCTAAGAAACACAAGACGGTATCGTTCGATCGGGATAGATTGAATTAAGAACTCGTCCTCGTTATGGATTTGTTTCTTCGGAATCGATTCCCATATTCAGTGGACTGCGCCCCAAGGATCGGCAGAGTCAGGAGGGACCTCTCCGCTGCTATCTTTTATTACCTCGGTTTTCGATGTCGCTTGTTGCTTTCGTGCTTTGAGTTGGTTTTGGGATTCGCTTGTTTTCCTTGAACGGTTTCGATGGTTTTCATTATTTTCGTTCATTGACTTGCACTTCTATTCCAAGATTGGAAAGAGAGGAAGAAGTATTAATCGAGCTGTTCGTGTGCAGGTGAACGAGCAGTAGGCGGCTTGCGAGCGGAGTCGTGAAGCGCCTCTTTCCTTCTTCTTTCCAAAATCTAAGTGAGTGGCTACCAACCCGATTATCTAGCCTTGCTTCCAAGCCTCACTCCTTCGCCCCGATCAAACGATACCAAGTAATAATAAAAGAGATCAAGATAAAAGGGAATAGACTTGAAATATTGCTTGTCAACTAAACTTATGAACGGTTATCATCTTGTATGCTAGTTCGTTTATAACTGTTCTATGAATCGTGCTAAGTATGGAAATATATGCTTGTTATGAAACAAACTGTTAGTAAGACTATGCAAAACTGTTTGGCTATGGAGCTTGCTCCTATTCGTTCGAAATTCGTTTGTAAATTCGTGTGAAATAATTCGAACTAAATGTGCTCGATCACGGACAACTTGTGCACAAGGTATTTTGGCTTCCGCGGACGGCCGCCAGAGCACTGGGGCCGATCCGATCCGGGCGGAAGAGTTCGTATAGTCGTTTGTCATGGACGGGATGCTATGTAGCGGGGCTCGCCACCTGCGTTGCATAACATTCTTGTCCCGAGACTATAAACCGTCCCTTTGTGGCATCAAGCCAGTGATCCCTGTGTATATTTAAACCTGTTGCATACTAACTTGTGTCTTCGTGGCAGGGAAGGCAAGGTAAGTATTGTGCAGGTAATTCAGACGGGCAGGTAAAATCCAATGAACGGCGGCACGTTCATTTCAGTAAATTCTATATGCTGCTTACTTGTAAATGAACTAAGGCAAGATAAAAACCTACAAAATATGCATGCTTCACTAAACAACGTGTAGATTGGTATAGTTCGGCTAGCTTGCCTTCACCAGCATATTTCGATATGCTGACCCTCGTTGAAACAGGTTCTCCGCACCAAGGCGAACCGAGCGAGGAGCCGAAGTCGTCTACCCGATCCAGTCCAACTGTTGGCGCATCTTCACCGCGCCCCCTGAAGCAATTGAAGACAGGAGCTGCAACTCTTCATACACAAATGCAGCTCCGTGGCAAAGCTATCCTCCAGCCTGGAGGTCTTTATCATTTTAAGTTTATAAAAGGATGTAATGTACAGGACTGCTATCTCATTTTGAGTCATCTCTTTTGTAAGCCGTTCGGCATATTAGCTAACTCGTTCAAGAGTTTGTAATAGATGTTCATTATCAATAAAGAGAACTTTTCTATGTTTCAAATCTGTGTTTCAATTTATCTGCGTACTCTGAATATGTGCTTGCTATGCAAATCATTAAAGCCTTGTGCGGGCGCAACTCCAGGCCCGCACGGCGGTCATGATTCGGGGGACGCCTCAAGTGATTCTACAGAATTGGGTCGTGACACTCCTTAGGACACGTTTGATAACTGTGAAGTGGGAATAAATTATACTTCACGGTGAACTGGAGCATACGAGAAGAGCTCCCTTGTTTGGTTGGAGTTTAGGGGAGGCGGAGGGGGAGAGGGCAAGAAAGCTAGCCGAAATAACATGTCAAAATTGTGTCGGCGGGAACGGATTGACTGTTACATCCAGTTTTGGCCACTGGATGTTGGTGATTTCCTCTTTTTCTTTGTTTTAATCAATTGTGTAAGTATATAACTAATAATTTATTTTATTTAATCAATTGTGTAGTATATAACTTATATATGATTAAATAAAATTAATCACTTATAAAAATTTTGTTGCTAATCTTAATTAAACTAACTAATAACTAATCAAAAAATATTTAATATTTTAAATATAATTTTTTATTCTTAATTAGTATTATCGGTTAGTACATAAAATTTATTTATATTAATTTATTTTACTCATTTGTTGGCTTGTGTAGCATAACCACGAATACGACACGATAATAAATAAGGACACGATGAACATTATGAATATTTTGGAATGTCATATACGTATTTGTTCAATTTTTGTTACGTGTCCGACACGACAAATAATTTTAGATGTGTCTGTATTATCTAGATTTGGACTGAATATCTTTGGATGATCTAATTAATTAATTAATTAGTAATTAATTAGAATAATTAGTAAATTAAGTAATATATTTGGACTGAATAATTTTGAGATAATCTACTTTATTACCATTATATATAATTAGGATAATTATTTATTATATAATTAGAATAATTAATTATTTTAATTTATTAAACTAATTATTTAATTTATTAAATTGTTATGTGAAGTAATTATAATATTTTTTTATTATTTATTATTTATTATTTATTATTTTACTTTAATATCTCAACTTAAACATATTTGTCCCTTGTTATGAGGACGAAAAAATGGATACATTTCTATATGAATTATAGACACTTACGATTTACCAAACATATCTTTGTAAAAAATTAGCTCATGCAGCAGATGCTAAAAATTTGTATAACACAATTTTATACTGTTTGTCCTATTAATAGCCCGTCTCTGGCACCTTTCGGCCTGTGGTAGCTAACAATGATGTGTCATGTGTTTAATAAATAAAGAGAAAATTAAAATTAATGTCAAAGTTTTTATCATGCATGTATATGTTACTTAGAGATCAAAGACATATCTCTACTATTATAATACAATCTTAGAAACGGTTCAAAAATAAACTATTTAAGTTGTACGTATATCATTAATTATGAATATATAAAATTCAAAATAAAATTGACTACAGTTTTCTTCTCTTCGATATTTGAGAAGAAAAAAAAATTTAAAAATCATCTTTACATATAACAAATTCTAAAATATTTAAAATTTAAATTGTATTTAAGCTAACTATAAGGTATTATCTAAATGAACACATCAAAAATTTAAAATATATATCTTATACCAAATTCCAACTGTCACGACCCGCACCCGGAAGTTCGGGCACGAGTACGTGGGTACGTCCAGCCTACGCCGCAGAGTCGGCGGTAGTACGCTGTCTAGGTCAATCCATCTAACTAATCTAACTCATTCACAATTAACATAGGCAAGATAATAATGGGAATAAAAACTTAAAATTTGCAACTGAATTAAATGTGACAACAATTCAAATGTTTAATACAGGAATTTCAAATAAAATCGGGGACAAACCCGATTAAATAAGATAAGAACAGAAATAAAAGATAGCTACTAAAAGCTACTCAGCAGCAGGGGTCTCCTGGGTAGGGTCTGGCTCCTCATAGGTATCATCAGTACCCTCATAAGGACCATAATAGGTAGGGGCAAGATCCTCATCATCGCCTAAATCCACAGATCCAGTCAGGAAAGGAGCAAAGTACACAGTGCACAACAATGTTAAACTAAATATTTATGACAATTAACATTGAATATCATGTTAAGGAATTTGCATAAAGGAAAGTTAATATCTCAGAGTCAAAACTATAAACAGGAATATGAGAAAACAGAAGTAAATGAGCAGAGTGAAACTATCACAGTCAGCAAGAAAGATAACATGACTAGAAACTATCTGTATGAAACTTGTGTTTGTTTAGAATACTTAGTTGGCATGCAGGGATTTATAAGGCTAATCCGGCCGTCATAAACGGCTATTATTCACGAATAATCGAGATCCGGCTGATGGACAGTCGTGTACCAACAACTATTATTCACGACAAGGGGAAGGGTAAACTACATGCCTTTCAGTATTCTCCCACCCGACATGAGAAACAAGACATGAATTCCAAATATTCAAGACATGAAATATAGTATTCTAACACTACGTGTAATCAGCAAGAGTACTAGTAGAGCAGGGAATTTAATTATCACAATATAAAGATTAACTTGAAGTGCAGGTACTTGCCTGTTGTTTGGATCTGATTAAATTAGGTTCTTGGGAGAAATTTCCACAGATGAGTCCAAAAGCTGAAACAGACATTACCATCATGCTCAGAAGATGTCAAATAGCTAGAAATGCCTGTCCTTGGATCCAATTTGAAGACAAGGGCAAAAACGGCAGTTTCGGGTCAAAACGGGGTCCGCCGTTGGGCCCGCTTTGCACCGAAAAACGTGTCCGGGTCAAAGGTCTCCAAATTCACCAAACTTAGTGTCAACAGGTCAGGAACGCTGATACGAACCCAACGGAACTTCCAGATTTGGATTCCGATGAGCCGAACACAAAATCGCCCGTCGAGCGGGGGCCTGTGGGGCCCACGACACGCGATTTTGTCAACGTTCTCAGAATCGAACCAAACTTGACCCACAGGACCAGCGTATCGCTACGAGTCCGATGGTGCAAGTTTCGTCTCGATCCGACGAGTGTGCACGAAGTTAGGGCGAATTACCGAAAAGGCGGATACGGAGCGATGTCCGCGGATACGCGTTGATTCCGGTGTGCACGCACACCCGAATCAGCTTCCACGAAGACTCACACGTCCGTATCGACGCTGCGCACGTATCTGTGAAGACCGCACGCGACCAAGTCGTCCCGTTTGGCAGGACGTACTCGGTTCCGGGGTGAAACAGGGTCTGGTTTTTCCTGTTTTTGGATCGCGGTGTGCGACCCCCACAGGACGCGGTGTCCCGAACAGTTTGTCCGGACACCGAGAGGGTCATACAGGCTTCACAACGCAATTTGTGGAATTGAAAACGGAGCTACGAGGCGAAAGTTACACATACCTGAAGGGGACCCGAAAACAGGGTCGAAAACGTGTCCGAGTCGTGTCCGACACAGTGTCCTGTGTCCGACACAGGAACAGTGATTAGGGCTAGGGTTTCGGCGGCACACGACGGAGGGAGGCCGGAGAGACGCCGGAGAGGGCCGGGGATGGCTCGCCGAGGGGCGGCGCGTCGGTTGGCGGCGACGGCGGGGCTCAGGGCGGCAGCCGGAGGCTGCGGCTGCTGCTGTGTGCTGCTGCTGCGGCTGCGGTTCGTCGACGGCGGCGGCGCCGAGGGAGGAGAGAGGGGGAAAGAGTCGTCGGCGGTCGGCGGGTCACGGCGAGGAGCAAGGCGGCTGCGGCGCGTGGTGGCGGAGGCGGTGGCTAGGGTTAGGGCGAGGGTGGTCGGAGGGGTCGGCCGGGTTCGGGGTATAAATAGGGGGAGAGAGGGGGAGCTGGTGGCCGTGGAAGGCGGAGGGGTGGCGGAGAATGCGGCGGCGTGGCGAGGCGTGGCGGGGCGTGGCGAGCGGATCGCGCGGAGCTGCGCGCGGCGGCCGGCGGGGGAATCGGGCGTCGTGGGGGGGAACGGGGAACAGTCGGCGGGTCGGGTATGCGGCGGGTCGGGTTCGGCTGAACCCGACCCGACCCGAAAGGGGGCTGGGCTGGGCTAGCGGGCCGGGCCGCGGCCCAATGGGCCGTGGGCCAAAAATGAAAAAAAATAAATAATAACTAAAATATAATAATAATAATAAACATTTAATTTAATTAATTAATTAGTAAAAATTATTTTTAGGCATTTAAAAATAGTTCTGGGGCCCAGAAAAATCCAGAAAAATTACCCTAAGTCCAATTTTTCATTTTACACCCAAAAATGTTATTTTCATGACATTTTGATATTATTTATTACCAATTAAAAATCATTTATTAATTGAAAACCCTGACTTTAATTACAGAAAATTCTCAGAAAATTCCAGAAAATTGGGAAAAATCCAAGATTTAATAATTTGAAAATTTGGGGGTTTACACCAACTAAAATTATTCAAATTATATTTAAAATATTTTAATATAATTAATTTTTTATCTAATTTTTAATAGTATTTGTCACGACCCGATTCCGTAGAATCGTTGGGGCGTCCCCCGAATCGTGATGCCGTGCGGGCCTGGGGTTGCGCCTGCACAAGGCTAAAGTATTTTGCATAGCAAGCACATATTCAGAGTACGCAGATAAATTGAAACACAGATTTAAAACATGGAAAAGTTCTCTTTATTGATAATAAATATCTATTACAAACTCCTGAACGAGTCAGCTAATATGCCGAACGGCTTACAAAAGTGTTGACTCAAAATGAGATAGCAGTCCTGTACATTACATCCCTTTATAAACTCAAAATGATAAAGACCTCCAGGCTGGAGGACAGCTTTGCCGCGAAGCTGCATTTGTATATGAAGAGTTGTAAGCTCTGGCTTCAAAAATGCTTCAAGGGGCGCGGTGAAGATGCGCCAACAGCTGGACTGGATCGGGAAGACGACTTCGGCTCCTCGCTCGGTTCGTCTTGGTGCGGAGAACCTGTTTCAACGAGGGCCAGCATGTCAAAATATACTGGTGAAGGCGAGCTAACCGAACTATACCAATCAACACGTTGTTTTAATGAAGCATGCATATTTTGGTGGGTTTCTATCTTGGCTTAGTTCATTTACAAGTAAGCAAAATATAGAATTTACTGAAATGAACGTGCCACCGTTCGGTAGATTTTACCTGACCGTCTGAATTACCTGCACAATACTTACCCTGCCTTCCCTGCCACGAAGACACAAGTTAGTATGCAACAGGTTTAAATATACAGGGCATCACTGGCGGGATGCCATAATGGACGAGGCATAATACATGAATGAAATAACAAGTAACGCAATGAGCAGGGGCGCCACAAGTTATTACATCCGATACAGGCGACTATTCAGGAGTTCCGTTCGGATCGGATTGGTGCTAGTGCCCCAGCAACCGTCCGCAGGAACTAAGACCTTGTGCACAAGTTGTCCGTGATCAACATATACACTAAGTTAACAGTTGAGGCAATTCAGGGCAATAACAGGCACAGGACAGTAACAGGGGTGAGATCTACTTTTGCATAGTCTCCCTATTCAGATTATTGCATTCAGGATGAGTTATGTTCATAGCATAATTTAAAGAAGAGCATACATTTTAACTTGTATTATGCATATGATAAATATTCCAAGCGAACACGCATGCAAGTAAGTAACCGTTCACGGTTTGATTGACAAGCAGTATTAACCAAGTCTATTCTCTTTTATCTTGGTTTCTTTTATTATTACTTGGTATCGTTTGATCGGGGCGAAGAAGAATGCAGATTTTAGGGCGTGAAGCTTGGAAGCAGGGCTAGCTAATCGGGTTGGTAGCCACTCACTTAGATTATCGGAAGGGAGAAGGAAAGAGGCGCTTCACGACTCCGCTCGTAAGTCGCCTACTGCTCGTTCACCTGCACACGAACAGCTCGATTAATACTTCTTCCTCTCTTTCCAATCTCGGAATTGAAGTACAGTTCAACGAACGAAAACAATGAAAACCATCGAAACCGTTCAAGGAAAATAAGCAAATTCCAAAACCAACTCAAAGTACGAAAGCAACAAGCGACATCGAAAACCGAGGCAATAAAAGATAGCAGCGGAGAGGTCCCTCCTGACTCTGCCGCTAAGCCGATCCTTGGGGCGCGGTCCACTGAATATGGGAATTGATTCCGAAGAAACAAATCCATAACGAGGACGAGTTCTTAATTCAATCTATCCCGATTGAACGATACCGTCTTGTGTTTCTTAGCCGCGCTCTCCGCACCGGGAGAACGGGGTGCTACATCCTACCCAACTAATTGAAAGTTTCATCCCGAAACTTAAGAATAGGGCCTACCGTTAGGGAGCATTATGTTGAGGACGGCGATCCGGAAGGGGGCAAACATCGACTCGATGGTTGGGATCACCGCAACGGAGGCAAGACCCTAGCTTGCGACGGCACTTGTCGGCTGTATGCCCCGGCTTATTACAAAAATGACAAATTGGCCTCCGATTCCCTTTTTGTGAACCGCTGTCGTTGTGACGCTTTACAGCGTTGTTTCCTCTATCGTTGCCTTGGCGTTTGTGATTGTAGGTATGCACAGCACCGGTGGAAACGTGAGGATACTGCGGTTCAAGTGATAAGGCATGATTCATGACTTCACGCATTGTTCCATACTGATTATTGACCACGTGCGCATGGATGGCAGGGCGCAAACCACCTTCAAACCTTCTAGCTCGACTCGCTGCATCAGGTAAATAGGACCTAGTGAATTTGGAGAGTCGGTTGAATTTGGCGGAGTACTGCTTAACTGTCATACTGCCCTGCCTCAGTTGTACGAAATCATTCTCCATTTGACGTTGTATTGGAGGGGGTATAAACTCCTCTTCAAATGCGACACGAAAGGTCGTCAACGAGATCGCCTCCTCTCCGTGATCAAATTGGAGAGATCGTCGATGCACGTTCCACCAATCGTGTGCGTTGAGGCAGAGCTGTAGTTGCACGCAGGCGACACGCTTCTCTTCGGGGACCTCTAACAGAGCGAAGTATCTTCAAGCTCGGCTAGCCAATCTAGAGCTACCACTGGCTCCTCAGTCCCGTTGAATGGGGTGTTGCAGACTTTCTTGAAGTAGCACAAGTTGAAGGCAGTCAGGTACCTCGGCCTTGGGATTTGAGGCATCTCTACTTCAAGCACGAGCTATTCCACCGGAGTCGTTGCTGTTGCGACAGAATGGTTGGCAGCCAAAGTCTGAACGATTTGTTGCAGGGTATCTACCTACTTCCGTTGGACTGAGAATCGGGTCTCAAGATTGCTTTCGAACTTGGCATGGCGAGTATCGTCTCTTTGTCGTTGCGATTCTAACATTTGCATCACCCGCTCTAGCGGGTCGACTTGAGATATGCCTCGCTGGCTCCGAGAGCTTCCCGAAGTGCCCGAACTGCTTTCTTGTGTTTCGTTCAGAGCTTGCGCTGCAGATTGCGCTAGTACCATTCCTTCAAAATGTCACGTCCCAGTCCCAAAATGCCGAGGGACTGAGCACGTGAGCAATGGCCAGCAGCACGCACCGATGGACAACTCAATTTAATGGATCCATCAGGGCATGCTTAAGCTGTAGTCTAGCCGTAAAATGTTACAAGTCTCAGGTATTTCTAATTTCATCCACAGAACAATACAGATTAATGCCAGAAATATTGTAATGGAAATAAATAAGCAATATTAAATAAGGTTATCTCGGGAAACAAATTCGAGAATTATTCTGTTACATTTAAGAAGAAAGACAGGAAATAAAATACTGAAATGGAAATACTGTGTATATGAAGCCGGTGCTCAGGAGAAGTCTTCTGCAACTATCTCGTCCTCGGTTCCGGGTTCTGCTCCAAGGAGTGCTCCTGTACCGTACACCTCGGGCTAGTTCTCCTCGGCTATACCTGGGGACATAGTCCATTCCAGGTCCTCAGGGGACATAACAAGGTACAGAAAATATAAGCCAAAATATATGCAGTGCAGCAATAATGAAACAGCAGGGTGAATACGTAAACCAGCTAGTGATATGCAAGTGAGAGTTTTAGTCATACTCAGGCTGAGACTACTACATGATCAGTGTCGAAGAACCCATAGCAGTATTTTTTCGAAGAGCCAGTAAGGTACCAAAGCTCTGTATCAGAGTCTAAGGCACCGCCAGATAACAGTATTTATATTATAATATATTCAGCCTTGATATGATAATACTCTCCCCACCCCATGTAATCTCACATCACAGTTCCAGAATATCACAGGTACAAGTCACGCAAGATTGAACTAATGCAATGAGTCAGGATAGAATCTAGCATGTAAACTATATATGTCATGAATATGTAACCTATACGGAATCACCAGGTATATCTCAGGCAATTCCGTCGCATGAATAGTGTCAGGTGTCCTGGGTTGAGCAGTTAAACAAGTTACATATGAAACTACAAGAAATTAAGTAAAATACTTTAACCAGAATTATCTGAGAATTTGGCAAGCTTTACTTGCCCACTGATGTATAACTAAGTCCAGAAAATAGGTAGCAAAGCTGCAAGTTTTGGCAAGGTACACTTGCCTGTGGTTCCGGCCCTGTTTGCAGTTCTAACTTCGGCGAAAATTGCAGGCGGTACTCTGATTGCTGTAACAAACATCACCATCAGATCCAGAAAATATCAATCAGCTAGAAACGCCTGTCCTTGGGTCCAATTTGGAGACAAGGGCAAAAACGGCAGTTTCGGACCAAAACGGGGTCCACCGGTGGGCCGGCTTTGCACCGAAAAATACGTCCGGGTCAACGGTCTCCAAATTCACCAAACTTAGTGTCAACAGGTCAGGAACGATGATACGAACCCAACGGAACTTCCAGAATTGGATTCCGATGAGCCGTACACAAAATCGCCCGTCGAGCGGGGCCTGTAGGGCCCATGGCACGCGATTTCGTCAACGTTCTCAGAATCGAACCAAACTTGACCCACAGGACCAACGTATCGCTACGAGTCCGATGGTGCAAGTTTCGTCTCGATCCGACGTGTGTACACAAAGTTAGGACGAATTGCAGAAAAGTCGGATACGGGGCGATGTCCGCGGATACGCGTTGATTTCGGTGTGCATGCACACCCGAATCAGCTTCCGCGAAATCCCACACGTCCGTATCGACGACGCGCACGTATCTGTGTAGACCGCGCACGACCAAATCGTCCCGTTTGGCGGGGCGTACTCGGTTCCGGGGTGAAAAAGGGTCTGGTTTTTCCTGTTTTTGGATCGCGGTGTGCTATCACCACAGGACGCGATGCCCCGAACGGTTTATCCCGGTACCGAGAGGGTCATACAGGATTCGCAACGCAATTTGCGGAACCAAAAACAGAGCTACGAATAAAAAGTTACAAGTACCTGAAGGGGACCCGAAAAACAGGGTCGAATCGTGTCCGACTCGTGTCGGACACGCGGATTCGGGGAAAAATTAGGGTTAGGGTTAGGGCTTTCCCGCCGGAGGCTCAGGGCGGAGGGCGGCCGGTGCAGCGTCGCCGGGCTCGGGGGCACGCGGCGGCTTGGGAACTCGCCGACGGCGGCGGCGCGGGGAACAACTGCTGCTGCGGCCGGCTGCGCTCGACGGGGAAGGAGGAGAAGGAGGCGGTGGCCGGGGAGATGGCTGGGCGCGGCTGGCGGCGGTGGCGGCGCGGCTGGGGCACGGTGGCGTGCGGCGGAGGGGTGCGTGGTGGTGGAGGGGTTCTGCCGAGATGGGGGAGATTTAAAGGGTGGCCGGAGGCTGGGGGCCGAGATGGGCGGGGAGAGGGGGCGTCGTGGCGGCGAGGGGCCGGCCGGAGCGGGCGGTGCGCCGGACGGGGCGGCGCACGACGCGGGGAGGGGAGCTGAGTCGTGGGAGAGAGGGGGCCGGGTCGGGTAGCGGGTCGGGCCGCGGGCAGATCCGACCCGACCCGGTAGGGGAGCGGGTGGGCCGGCCCAAGGGCAGCGGGCTGGGTTCGTGGGCCGGGCCGGGCTGGGTATTAAAACTATAATAATAATAATAATAATAATAATAATAATAATAATAATAAATAATAATAAATAATAATTAAATAAATAATTAAATAAATAATAAAATACTTTTTAGGTGTTTAAAAATAGGTCCGGGGTCCGATAAATTTCAGAAAAATTGTCCTAAGTCCAGTTTTTCATTTTACATCCAAAAATATTATTTTAATAATATTTTAATATCATTTATTATCATTTATTATCATTTAAAAATCATTGAAAAATTAAAACTCTATTTTTAAATTACAGAAAATTCTCAGAAAATTCCAGAAAATTGTGAAAAATCCAGATTTTAAAATTTTGAAAAATCAGGGGGTTTACAATCTACCCCCCTTAAGAGGATTGTGTCCTCGCAATCAAAGAGTAACCGGTCAACAGAGATGATGCGGTCGCAATCATCGTTTGAAAACCATCACAAGATAGGGAAGTACCGTTTTCCTAAAAATTGAAAGTTTACACTTTCCTGGAAAATCTAGTTAAAACTATAACTTTTATCAAAACCAGGTTGTTATTAACAAGTTGCAAATTACTAGGTTGGGGCTGAGGTCACGAACCAATAGGCACGAGCTACACAAGACTAAAACGGATAACTATAAATCACTTACTCGCATCGGCGTCCTGTACAGTCATCGCGTAAGCTTGCTCTCGTCCTTGAGGTAGATTCCTCTGTTGCTGCTGAGCTTGCTGGTAGGGTGCTGCTTGAGGTGCTGGTGGAGTTTGCTGGTTTGCCCTTGGTGTTCCTTCTCTACGCTCAGGGCAATCTCTCACTGCATGCTGTCTGGATCCGCAGCCTAAGCATAGTCCGAGTTTACGTCTACATTCCTTCTCGACATGGCCTATCTTGCCGCAGTGGTAACAGGTAGGAAGGTAGAAGGCTTTTGGTGCTGCTCTTGGTGGCGAGCTTATTTGTTGACGCTTTGCAGACTCCTCTTGTGCTGCTTTGGTTGGTGCGGATGGGGAAGGCCGCTTCAGTCTGGTCTCTCTCTTGGTGACGCGCTCTATGCGTCGAGCCGCAGCAAGAACGTCCGAGTATGTTGTTGGTGCGACGGACCCAATTAGTTTCTGCAGCTCAATGTTCAGTCCGTCGAAGAATTTCTCGGCCTTCTCTTCCTCGGTCGGGATCAGGGTGGGGGCGAAGCGGCTCAGACGAATAAATTCTGCATTGTATTCTTCCACCGTCATAGAGTCCTGAGTGAGACGATTGAATTTGTCCCACAGTTCTGATCGAGCGATGGCAGGAATGTATATCTCCTGGAAGAGTCTGGAGAACTCCTCCCAAGTGACTCGGTCTGGTCCGAGCCGTGTCTCCTCGGATAGCCACCAGTGATGGGCATTGTCCGTCAATTGCATTCGGACGGCAGTCATCCAGCGTTCCCGTGGAAGTTCAGCTGCTTCAAGTTGATGTCGAATGTTGGTGAGCCACTCATGAACTTCTGTGGGCTCCTCTTTTCCAGAAAAAGTGCGGGCTTCAGTTGGCGGAAGTCAGTGATTGAGCCTGTAGTTGGCCGTCGAGCTGGTAGGTTGGCCTGCCCCAGTGCAGTTACGATGCTGTCCCTTAAGAAGTTAGCTTCGCGACGCTGAGCCTCGTGTTGAACTTGTTGCTGAGCTTGCATCATCGCGTAGATCATTTGGAATATTTGTTGCCCGTCGATTGGCTGTCCTGGTGGGAAGACGGGCATTGGGGGGACGAACTGCGGCGGAGGTGGGATGTCATCGCGCCGGAATCGGGAGGTAGGTTGACCTGCCTCCTGGTTCTGTTGAGTTGGTGGAACTCCTCCGACTGGTGTCACTTCGTCGTCATAGGTGACACCTGTAGCTTGGGGTATTCCGACGGGAGTCTCGTTGCATTCTTGTGGGTCCATTTTCCTGTATCCAAAATAACCAATAAGAGGCGTACAGGAATCAAGGTAAGATGCAAGTTCAAATTAGTTCGAGTACGATACAGATATCAAAAATGATGCAAGCAAGTGGATGAGATCCTAAAAACTTATCATATCTTATTGCAGGCCTGTTCGGTCCCTAAGTTGAAACCGAACAATTTAGTCGTAGACCTGCATGGGCCACCAGAAAAACCATGTCACGCCCCAGTCCCAAAATGCCGAGGGACTGAGCACGTGAGCAATGGCCAGCAGCACGCACCGATGGACAACTCAATTTAATGGATCCATCAGGGCATGCTTAAGCTGTAGTCTAGCCGTAAAATGTTACAAGTCTCTGGTATTTCTAATTTTATCCACAGAACAATACAGATTGATGCCAGAAATATTGCAATGGAAATAAATAA
The DNA here is from genome assembly GCA_036927795.1 of Iris macrosiphon. Taxonomy (NCBI): domain Eukaryota; kingdom Viridiplantae; phylum Streptophyta; class Magnoliopsida; order Asparagales; family Iridaceae; genus Iris; species Iris macrosiphon. Next base: position 132,824,514 of record JAYESA010000016.1, on the reverse strand, counting down.
GCAATATTAAATAAGGTTATCTCGGGAAACAAATCCGAGAATTATTCTGTTATATTTAAGAAGAAAGACAGGAAATAAAATACTGAAATGGAAATACTGTGTATATGAAGCCGGTGCTCAGGAGAAGTCTTCTGCAACTATCTCGTCCTCGGTTCCGGGTTCTGCTCCAAGGAGTGCTCTTGTACCGTACACCTCGGGGTAGTTCTCCTCGGCTATACCTGGGGACATAGTCCATTCCAGGTCCTCAGGGGACATAACAAGGTACAGAAAATACAAGCCAAAATATATGCAGTGCAGCAATAATGAAACAGCAGGGTAAATATGTAAACCAGCTAGTGATATGCAAGTGAGAGTTTTAGTCATACTCAGGCTGAGACTACTACAGGATCAGTGTCGAAGAACCCATAGCAGTATTTTCTCGAAGAGCCAGTAAGGTACCAAAGCTCTGTATCAGAGTCTAAGGCACCGCCAGATAATAGTATTTATATTATAATATATTCAGCCTTGATATGATAATACTCTCCCCACCCCATGTAATCTTACGTCACAGTTCCAGAATATCACAGGTACAAGTCACGCAAGATTGAACTAATACAATGAGTCAGGATAGAATCTAGCATGTAAACTATATATGTCATGAATATGTAACCTATACGGAATCACCAGGTATATCTCAGGCAATTCCGTCGCATGAATAGTGTCAGGTGTCCTGGGTTGAGCAGTTAAACAAGTTACATATGAAACTACAAGAAATCAAGTAAAATACTTTAACCAGAATTATCTGAGAATTTAGCAAGCTTTAATTGCCCACTGATGTATAACTAAGTCCAGGAAATAGGTAGCAAAGCTGCAAGTTTTGGCAAGGTACACTTGCCTGTGGTTCCGGCCCTGTTTGCAGTTCTGACTTCGGCAGAAATTGCAGGCGGTACTCCGGTTGCTGTAACAAACATCACCATCAGATTCAAAAAATATCAATCAGCTAGAAACATCTGTCCTTGGGTCCAATTTGGAGACAAGGGCAAAAACGGCAGTTTCGGGCCAAAACGGGGTCCACCGGTGGGCCCGTTTTGCACCGAAAAATGCGTCCGGGTCAACGGTCTCCAAATTCACCAATCTTAGTGTCAACAGGTCAGGAACGATGATACGAACCCAACGGAACTTCCAGAATTGGATTCCGATGAGCCGTACACAAAATCGCCCGTCGAGCGGGGCTTGTGGGGCCCACGACACGCGATTTCGTCAATGTTCTCAGAATCGAACCAAACTTGACCCACAGGACCAACGTATCGCTATGAGTCCGATGGCGCAAGTTTTGTCTCGATCTGACGTGTGTACACAAAGTTAGGACGAATTGCAGAAAAGTCAGATACGGGGCGATGTCCGCGGATACGCGTTGATTCCGGTGTGCACGCACACCCGAATCAGCTTCCGCAAAATCTCACACGTCCGTATCGACGACGCGCACGTATCTGTGAAGACCGTGCGCGACCAAGTCGTCCCGTTTGGCGGGGCGTACTCGGTTCCGGGGTAAAACATGGTATGATTTTTCCTGTTTTTGGATCGTGGTGTGCGATCACCACAGGACGCGATGCCCCGAACGGTTTGTCCGGGTACCGAGAGGGTCATACAGGCTTCGCAACGCAATTTGCGGAACCGAAAACAGAGCTACGAACAAAAAGTTACAAGTACCTGAAGGGGACCCGAAAAACAGGGTCGAATCGTGTTCGACTCGTGTCGGACACGTGGATTCGGGGAAAAATTAGGGTTAGGGTTAGGGCTTTCCCGCCGGAGGCTCAGGGCGGAGGGCGGCCGGTGCAGCGTCGCCGGGCTCGGGGGCACGCGGCGGAGGGAGGCGCGGCGGCTTGGGGACTCGCTGGCGGCGGCGGCGCGGGGAACAACTGCTGCTGCGGCCGGCTGCGCTCGACAGGGAAGGAGGAGAAGGAGGCGGTGGCCGGGGGAGATGGCTGGGCGCGGTTGGCGGCGGTGGCGGCGCGGCTGGGGCACGGCGGCGTGCGGCGGATGGGTGCGTGGTGGTGGAGGGGTTCTGCCGAGAGGGGGGGATTTAAAGGGTGGCCGGAGGCTGGGGGGGCCGAGATGGGCGGGGTGAGGGGGCGTCGTGGCAGCGAGGGGCCCGCCGGAGCGGGCGGCGCGCCGGGCGGGGCGGCGCACGACGTGGGGAGGGGAGCTGAGTCGTGGGAGAGAGGGGGCCGGGTCGGGTAGCGGGTCGGGCCGCGGGCAGACCCGACCCGACCCGGTAGGGGAGCGGGTGGGCCGGCCCAAGGGCTGCGGGCTGGGTTCGTGGGCCGGGCTGGGTATTAAAACTATAATAATAATAATAATAAATAATAATAAATAATAATTAAATAAATAATAAAATACTTTTTAGGTGTTTAAAAATAGGTCCGGGGTCCGATAAATTTCAGAAAAATTGTCCTAAGTCCAGTTTTTCATTTTACACCCAAAAATATTATTTTTATAATATTTTAATATCATTTATTATCATTTAAAAATTATTGAAAAATTAAAATCCTATTTTTAAATTACAGAAAATTTCCAGAAAATTCCAGAAAATTGTGAAAAATCCAGATTTTAAAATTTTGAAAAATCAGGGGGTTTACACAAAAGAAGATAAATTACATTAGAATCATAATGTATTATGGACTTATTGCATGAACGTATCTCATTTTGGCCTAGCGAGTTCAAGAGTTCGCACAGGAATTGATCGTTAAAGGAACTTTTCCAGCCGAAGTCTAAGGAACTTGAATCTGTGCTCTGATACCATTATGCCACGACCCGATTATGTAGAATCGTTGGGGCGTCCCCCGAATCGTGATGCCGTGCGGGCCTGGAGTTGTGCCCGCACAAGGCTAAAGTATTTTGCATAGTAAGCACTTATTCAGAGTACGCAGATAAATTGAAACACAGATTTAAAACATGAAAAAGTTCTCTTTATTGATAATAAACATCTATTACAAACTCCTGAACGAGTCAGCTAATATGCCGAACGGCTTACAAAAGTGTTGACTCAAAATGAGATAGCAGTCCTGTACATTACATCCCTTTATAAACTCAAAATGATAAAGACCTCCAGGCTGGAGGACAGCTTTGCCACGGAGCTGCATTTGTATATGAAGAGTTGTAAGCTCTGGCTTCAAAAATGCTTCAAGAGGCGCGGTGAAGATGCGCCAACAGCTGGACTGGATCGGGAAGACGACTTCGGCTCCTCGCTCGGTTCGCCTTGGTGCGGAGAACCTGTTTCAACGAGGGTCAGCATGTCGAAACATACTGGTGAAGGCGAGCTAACCGAACTATACCAATCAACACGTTGTTTTAATGAAGCATGCATATTTTGGTGAATTTCTTTCTTGCCTTAGTTCATTTACAAGTAAGCAGCATATAGAATTTACTGAAATGAACGTGCCACCGTTCGGTGGATTTTACCTGACCGTCTGAATTACCTGCACAATACTTACCCTGCCTTCCCTGCCACGAAGACACAAGTTAGTATGCAACAGGTTTAAATACACAGGGGATCACTGGCGGGATGCCATAATGGACGGGGCATAGTACATGAATGAAATAACAAGTAACGCAATGAACAGGGGCGCCACAAGTTATTCCATCCGATACAGGCGACTATTCAGGAGTTCCGTCCGGATCGGATCGGTGCCAGTGCCCCAGCAACCGTCCGCAGGAACTACGACCTTGTGCACAAGTTGTCCATGATCAACATATACACTAAGTTAACAGTTGAGGCAATTCAGGGCAATAACAGGCACAGGACAGTAACAGGGGGGAGATCTACTTTTGCATAGTCTTCCTATTCAGATTATTGCATTCAGGATGAGTTATGTTCATAGCATAATTTAAAGAAGAGCATACATTTTAACTTGTATTATGCATATGATAAATATTCCAAGCGAACACGCATGCAAGTAAGTAACCGTTCACGGTTTGATTGACAAGCAGTATTAACCAAGTCTATTCTCTTTTATCTTGGTTTCTTTTATTATTACTTGGTATCGTTTGATCGGGGCGAAGAAGAATGCAGATTTTAGGACGTGAAGCTTGGAAGCAGGGCTAGCTAATCGGGTTGGTAGCCACTCACTTAGATTATCGGAAGGGAGAAGGAAAGAGGCGCTTCACGACTCCGCTCGTAAGCCGCCTACTGCTCGTTCACCTGCACACGAACAGCTCGATTAATACTTCTTCCTCTCTTTCCAATCTCGGAATTGAAGTGCAGTTCAATGAACGAAAACAATGAAAACCATCGAAACCGTTCAAGGAAAACAAGCAAATCTCAAAACCAACTCAAAGCACGAAAGCAACAAGCGACATCGAAAACCGAGGCAATAAAAGATAGCAGCGGAGAGGTCCCTCCTGACTCTGCCGCTAAGCCGATCCTTGGGATGCGGTCCACTGAATATGGGAATCGATTCCGAAGAAATAAATCCATAACGAGGATGAGTTCTTAATTCAATCTATCCCGATCGAACGATACCGTCTTGTGTTTCTTAGCCGCGCTCTCCGCACCGGAAGAACGGGACGCTATATTATAATTTTTTTTATACATAGTACAATCTACGTAAATTTACTAGTATTGATAAGAGCTAGCTAGCAAATGACATGTCAAAGGGAAATGCATATAAGCATAGATCCTTGGCCAGGTCCGTTCTCCCTCCATGCAAAGAAAAGAAACGAAAAGAAAAGGAATTGCTGTTGCTGTTACTGTTGCATGTACTAGTAATAGTAATGCCAACTTCCCATTCATTTACTCACATATTGGTATGATATGATTTGATGTGCTATTCCTATTTTTTGTTGTTGTTGTTGTTGGTTGTGGGGGTAATAATGGAGTGGTGCTGTGTTAGTATGTGCTTTTGGCTATGTTGTCACAAGATGCTGCTTCCCACACTCACTGCATGCCTACAGGAAAAAGAAGAAAAAGGGGGGACTCATCTTCAATGTGGCACTCAAGTGTAACTGTTTGTTGACACATCAACTCAGTACTTATCATATGAGTTTCAACTACATAATTCAGTTCAGTCCTTTATAATTTTGAACTTGTACCTTTTGAAAAAGTCAAAAAAAAAAAAAAAAAATTCATCCAGAGCATCAAAATTTTACTAAAATTTAAAAACAATATCGAAGTTTTAAAATTTACGAAGAAAGCATCAGAACGCATATTCAAAGGACATTTTATATTTAAAAAATTTAAAAAAAAATATAAAACGCCATTCGGATCGACATTTTTAAACTTTATATTTAACTCCGTTACCCTCTCTCTCATTCTCCGTCAATTTTCTATATTTAAATTTTTTTTTTACTCTCCTCTCTCTCTCACTTCACTCTCTTTCCACTCTCTTTTCTCTCTCTCCTCTCTCTCACTCAATTTTCTATATTTTTTACTCTCCACTTTCTCTCACTTCACTCTTTTTTTCTATTTTTTAATATAAAAAATAGAATGAGAGACCAAGAAGAGAGAGAGAGAGAGAGAGAGAAAGAGAGAGGAGAGAGAGGAAAGAGAATGAAGTGGGAGAGAGAGAGAGAGTAAAAAATAAAATTAAAATATATAAAACGCCCATTGGAATGACGTTTTCTCCATAAAAATCGTCCTTTCAAAGGACGTATTCTATATTTTAAATTTTTTTTACTCTCTCTCACTTTACTCTCTTTCCTCTCTCTTTCTCTCACACCCTCCTCTCACTCTCCTCCCCCTCTCTCTCACTCGCCCTCCTCTCTCTCTCTCTCACTCTCTCTCCTTGGTCTCTCATTCTATTTTTTTAACTAATCCTTATTTAAATAGAACTAGCCCTTTAAAGTTTGGCAAAATTAACTAAACCAAACCAAACCAAACTATTAGTTTATTTTTTATTTTTTTACTCTTTAACATGAAAATACCGAAAAAAATTCGAAAATAAATAAAATTAATTAAAGTCAAATTCGGAGGTCAAAACATCATTTTTTTACCATTCTGAAAATTTGAGACGTCTGTTAAGCAGTGTAACTGTTTATCCATAAACCCATTTAGTTTTATTTTGGTTTGGTTCTTTTTACAAAAAAATGTTGTAGTAATAAATTAGAAAAAAAAATTAACATCCAGAAATTTAAACAATAGGTAAGAAAATTCGTAAGAAAATTAGAAAAAATATAATTCTTTATCGTAAAAAAATATCGTCTACCGTCTACCACTGAAACGAGGTACAGTAAAACTAAAAGTATTATGGATAAACGGTTTCACCGTTTAATGGACGTCTAAAAATTTAAGAATGGTAAAAAAAATGATGTTTTGACCTCCGAATTTGACTTTAATTAATTTATTTATTTTGATTTTTTTTTCGGTATTTTCATGTTAACGAGTAAAAAAAAAACTAATAGTTTGGTTTGGTTTAGTTAATTTTGCCAAACTTTAAATGGCTAGTTCTTTTTAAATAAGGATTAGTTTAAAAATATAATAATAAATAGAATGAAAGACCAGGGAGAGAGAGAGAGAGAGAGAGGGGGGGGGGGGGGGGGAGAGAGAGAGAGAGAGAGAGAGGGTAGAGGAGAGGAGAGGAGAGAGAGAGAGAGAGAGAGAGAGAGAGAGTGACAGAGAGAGAGAGAGAGAGAGAGAGAGAGAGAGAGAGGAGGGCGAGTGAGAGAGAGGGGGAGGAGAGTGAGAGAGAGGAAAGAGAGTGAGAGGAGGGTGAGAGAGAGTAAAAAATATATTAAAATATAGAAAACGTCCATTGGAATGACGTTTTCATGGAGAAAACGTCATTCCAATGGACGTTTTCTATATTTTAAATTTTTTTTAACTCTCCTCTCTCTACCCCCCCTCTCTCTCTTCCCTCTCTCTCCCTCCATGTTCTCTCATTCTATTTTTTTATATTAAAATATATATTAAAATATAGAAAAGAGAGTGAAGTGAGAGAGGGAGGAGAGTAAAAAATATAGAAAATTGAGTGAGAGAGAGAGGAGAGAGGAAAGGGAGTGAAGTGAGAAAGAGAAGAGTAAAAAATATATATTAAAATATAAAAATTGACGGAGAATGAGAGAGAGAGGGTAATGAAGTTAAATATAAAGTTTAAAAACGTCGATCCGAATGACGTTTTATATTTTTTTAATTTTTTTTAATATAAAACGTCTAGGTGTTGTGATGCATTTTTCGTAAATTTTAAAATTTTGATATTTTTTTAAAAATTTAATAAAATTTCGATGCTCTGAATAAAAATTTCCAAAAAATAAAATAAATGTAATCTAATGATTGTAAATTGTACAAGAACTCATCACTTCCAATAGAAATTTTGTTATCATATAGCTTGAATCATTAAGTCCACACCAAATCAATCAACCTGTCTCTGCTATAAAAAAATGGTCTAATTTATTAAAAAAAAAAATATTTAGGAGAATGTTACTACACAAAATATTCGGTCGGTGGGATCGGTAGAAATTGAAAAAATTAAACAAATTTAATTTTCGCCAAAAAATCTAACAGAAATCAATGTTTACTACTTTGAATGGTCATTCTGCTCTGGTAATAGTTAATTAAGTTATTTGTCTCATTTTTACTCTGCAGTATCCCTATTAAAAATATGCGAGCCACTCTTCTTGTAATTAGATATTGAAATTAATTAAGTTCTTTGTCTCATTTTTAGATGTCAGCAATAGAATTTAGAATGACCATTCTGCTCATTTAGAATGTCCATTGTGCTCACCATGTCGCTTATTCAGAATTCATTATGCTCCATTATAGTGATGAGACACTATCAACATGAGTTTTATAGTATCTGGCAGAAATTGAACTTGTTCAATTTTTTCTAGATCGACTGGCAGGATCTGCACATATACAGATTATGTCAGTCCCACCGGTGAAATGTCTTGTACTGTACAAATCTTCTAAAATATTTTCTCCACTTTTCATGTATTAAATTTTTTTTTTCTTTTTCGTATGGACAAAATTTATGTTTTGCTAAAGAGTTATCAAAGTTCTTGTCACAACTTATTGACTACATGAACCAACGAGCTATGTGCATTATCTATACTAATATATAATCTAAATTTAAGAGGTGTCACTATTTTTTTGATACAACACTTTTTTGACTAAATATGTCTTTATTTGTAGATAAAAATGTAATATATTCAACCGTTTGACTAAAACTTTTATACTTATCTAAAATCGCCATCCTCTCTATGTTCCTCTTCTTCTTTCACTAAAAATCTTATAGTTCGAACCTTTCTCATAACTCTTTTCTTTCTCTATCTCCGGCCTTACCAAGTTTTTGTTTCTTTTTCTAGGTCTGAAACTACAATAGAAGGATCCACTCAAACTCCTAATAAAGAACCTGGTCACTTGTATCTTGTTGGTTCATTCATTCTCTTGGATTTTGTCAGAAGATAAACTAGACGTCGCCTCATTTCCTCTATCAAAAGATGCTTACCCAAAGCGAAGAAGGCGCACATATGATGAACTAATATAATTTGTTACATAATTAAGAATAATAATAGTTTAAAAAAAAAAATCCAAGTTGAAAAAAATTTAGAAATAATTCGGTCCTATTTTCAAAAAACAACCAAAGGTTTGAGAAGTTGATTGCTTATTTTCTTCCCAACACGTTTATTTGTTACTTCACAAAAAACAAAATATAAACAACTTAAATGAGGTGTAAATGATACCCTTACCCTTAGATCCAAAAGAGGATTTACAGGTTACATGGTATTTATTTGTTGAAATAAATAGGATTGCATATAAACATTATTTAATGGTTTATCATTTATAGAATTTTACTCAGAAGCATCAAACTTTAGTAAAATTAGCCTCACATAACCATGTTTGTTGAAATATTAATCAGAGTATTAAAACCTCCTTTCAAATGATATTTTGAATATAAAATAACATTTTACGTCCTTTGAAAGAACGATTTCAATGCGAAGACCGCAAGTTTAAGATATTAATTTACATTAGGACTTATAAAAAAATTAAAAAAATTAAGAGAAATGTTCATCCCGATGACATTTTTTTCTTTCAATAAAACGTCTTTTGTATGAACGTTTTCACTTTCTAGTGACCTTTTGCGTGGACGTTTTTAGTTTTTTATTTAGTTTATATATGTATATAGTTTATATATGTGTGTATATGTATTTGTAACACAAAAATAAGAAACTATTTGTGGTTAGCTCTTAAAGCAATAAGATATAAGAGATTAAGGGTTCAAATATTTTTGTACTCAAATTTTTTTTTAACACGAAAAAATGCTGCATCTTTGTAAAAAAAAAAAAAAATTTAATTAATTAATACAGTTGGGTCAAAAGATTTAATACAATGGTGTCGTAAATTTTAATACGGTTGGGTCAAAATTTGTTCTGAGGCTGTTGGTATTATTACTGAAGGGGCCGGCCCTCCGGTCCGGCCCACCAACTCTGCACCGAGCCCGTGGCCCATTCGGACAACTGTAAGGTGTTCATGGTAACGTGTTAATCACACACTCTTTCTATATATGCTCATAAATATTTTGACTTCGAGTGGAAAATGTAAGGACAAACTTGTTTATGTTTTTTCTTTCTAATTTTTTTACTATTCAAAATACTATTTTAAAATTGTTAAAGGGGGTAAGTATTAAAAAAAATGTCAATATCAGGAACATAACTGTTAGGATTCTGACAATCCTTCGGGACTGTCAGAATCTTGACAGTCATAAGACACATAATTTTCTATATTAGGACTGTCAGAATTCGGACAGTCCTGTATTGTCTCCAACGGGACTGTGTCCAAAACTAAAGTTCGAAATTCTAATTTTGGGTTCTAAAGTTTGGAAAAAAAAATCCATTGACAAATCATTAACATAAAATATAATAATTAAGCAGGAAGAAAAGAAAGAGTGTGTGCCGTTAGGGAAGAAAGAGGCTTAGAGAGAGAATTATAGAGAATTTAGGGTGTGTGCCATCTCCAATTATGGTTGAAAAATGAGATGAAATGGGGAGATGAAAGTAACAAAATAATGAGCTTTTAGAGCATCTCCAACCCTATTGTCTTGTTATGTATTGTGATTCCTATGTGACATGAGCCACAAGACAATATATTTTCTAGGTGGCAAGATTATATTCGCATAAGACAATGAGATAGAAACGTGTTCTTCAATACAAAAGTATTGAAAATACAATAAAAATTACTTTTTCAACTTTCAAGACAACTTTTCTTCTTCTTCTTTTTTATAAATATTTTTATTCATAATCGATTATGTGGTGGTAAAGTCATTGTGAAATCCATTATCTAGAACAAGACAACAAACTTCACAATGTCTTTGCCACGTCATGCCATATCACCTTGATAATTTATTTCATATTTGTATTGGAGAAAGACTTTTTCAATAAAAAATTGGTATTCCTATGTGACAACAATTTTTTCCAAACTCACAGTAGCATTGGGGATATGCTCTTACGGAAGAAAGAGAGTTAGAGAGAAAATTTAGGTTGTGATGCCCCCAATCAAATTTGATAATAGCCCTTAACAAAAATTAAATAAATATTATGTGTTACCTCCTATCTTGTTCTCCCTCGTAACAATCTAGATTGTGCCTTTGTAAAAGTTCCTTTTTTTATATAGTTTAGTTGCTAATTTAATCATTAACCCCACAAGTTTTCCTTAGTTTAAGATCCAACCGCGTGGGCCAAGCCGATCTCACGGCCCAACGGACCGAGCCCATGTGTCGACCGATGCAAATCATCATCAGTTATCAAATAACTCGAACGTGGCCCATACTTATCACTAGGAATGATAATGGCCGGGCCAGATCGAGCCTAGCAATATCCAAACCCATAACAACAATATTTTGGTCAAATGACCTTGCGGGGGTGCTGGATGTCTCTCTCTAAGTTATGAATCTCTGATCTAATTAAGTTAATAATAATAATAATAATAATAATAATAATAATAATCACCATCATCATCATCATCATCATCATCTATACTACTGTATAATAACAAAAGTTAGTTTCATCGACCTTACCTAACTTTACTATTTAAAATTGTTCACTAAATTCAAAAGAGGGCAACTACGTAATTTATGTTAGTCCAGTATTTTAATTATATTATATTTTATTGTAGTTAATCAATTAAGTTTAGTATTACAATATCACTAATGATACAATCACTATAGTGTTTATGCTTAAACGTAGCGTAGTTCCAATATGAACTAATGATATCATACTTGCTACCATGTGTATTGTTTTGTTCGTCTCATATGTATTTGAAGAAAAACAATAAAGCAGGACTATTCATGGACATATGCAATGAAGAAATCACGATGGACCAAAGACACTGCTTGCCTACAAGATTTCTCTGAATTATCCACGATATCTCCGGGACCACACACTTTGGTGTTTTGCTGTCTGGTCAGTGGACGTGGTCGAGGGGATAGCGCTCCCGTGGGGACTTGGGGGCGGAGCCCCCGAAAGGACAAATTTTCTAATCTGCTTAGCTTTGGACAACGACCGTAAAAAAAAACCCATCAACATAGAAGAAGCTAAGTTATCAAGACATCGCACTCAGTGTAATCTTTCTTTATTTTGATTCCTTAGGTTTATTTATCATTCAATAGAGAAAGGCAAATGACAGCTAAACCAAGAAAAAACCAAAAATTTAAAATTCTGAATCTGGAATTTCATACTAGTATACAGTCGATATACCGCTTTTTGTCACAGTAGAATTTGGCTTGACAAAAATGGCATATCGACGGTATAGTCGGGTATACCGTTTAGCCTGATTCGGCACATTAAATGCAATCCAACAGTTATAAAACTACCCGTTTATTATCGTTACTGTGTAGTATAATATAGCGTCGGTATACTGGCTACACAACAATTTTTGGGCTGTTTTCACAATCTATTTAAACCCAAGTGCATTCTTTTGTTTCCTACTTCTTGAAGCCTTAACTTTTTATCCAATATCCAAAACCTCTTCACATATATAAGAGCTTTTATTTGCTAATCATATTGAGATATAGTTGTATTGAGTTGTAAAGTTCGATCAGAAGATCAAAAAAAATCTTGTAAGGGGTTGAAGTCTGCAAGCTTTCGTATCAAAACTTGTGTAGAAATCGACGAACAAAGCTCGTGTGTAAGAAGTCTACGAGCCTTCGAATCAAAACTCGTGTTGTAACTATTTGGTATAATAGTGAATTACAGCCGAAACTGAAGTGTCTCATGAAATATAGTAGGATACATTAGGGGTGTCCGGTATTCTTAACTTATTTCTAGTACTTATTTTAAATTACTTCTTAGCATTCATAATTGTGTTTAGTTATTAGTTAAATCTTATTCACCTCCGGTGCATTCAATGTCCGTATAGAAAAAATATATTAAAGAAAATATAGTTTGCTCATAGGTTGCTCCTTTTTTGTTGTTGTTGTTGTTGTTGTTGTTGTGGTTGTGGTTGTGGTTGTGGAAGTTCATTTCGGACCCAGCTCATTTCTTTGCAAAGTAAAAGTAAGAATCAAATACCTAATGCATATCATTGCCACTGTTCTCAAAAGCTAACGGGGAACAGTAGCACCAGTACATGATCTCCTGGAACTTATGGACTAAGTAGGAGATGGGACCAGGTATGTCCAACCGAATTGTTACCCTTTCGTACATGTCTCCAAGCTCATGAATCCTAGTTTGCTATAATCATTGTTAGTTATTGAAATTGTATGTGATACTATTCCTTGACTGAAAAAAGAAGAAGCATAGTTAAGTCGGATTAATTGGAGGAAAGTTAAGTGAGGGAGAGGAAAGTCAATACATATAATCCTGTTTGAATTGAAGGAATAGTTAAGTGGAATATTTTTAATAACTCTTGAATGAGAGGTTTTGAGTCAGTGGAGTATCAATAAAAATACAATGGTTACCAAAATACCCTTATTACATATGGTTTTGAGTGAGAGCGGAAGTAGTAAGAGAGAGCTAGAAAAATCGACGCGCGTGGATGACTGTAGGTTGAAAGCCAGGAAGACGGGACAGTAGCTGAAATAAAAAAGAGAGAGAGGAGAATGTCATTATATTTTATAGAATAAATAAGAAATATTTATGAAACAAAATATTTATTTGGGCGGGTTAAAAAAATGAACAAAAGAATGCTTAACAAATCATCACTTGACTCTCACTACAAAAATATACTGTTTTAGCGACAGAATTATCCGTCGCTAAAATGTATTTTTCGTCGCTATTTGATTTTAGCTACGGATTAGCGACGAAAATGTTCCGTCAGAATAACTAACGTCACTACAAAAATTTCGTCGCTAATCCGTCGCTATATTGACGGATTAGCGACATTAAACCAACGACAGATCAGCGACGTACAAGTTACATTGCTAAACTTTCTGACTACTTACCGACGGATTAGCGACGAATTATGTGAGCCAAAATTTGCCAAAATTTTCAGAAGGTTTTGCACATTCAGGACTCACAGAGTTCGTCGCTAATCCGTCGAAAATCCGTCCCTCTCAGTGACGGATTACCGATGGATTTTAGCGACAGATTCTGTTACATGTTTGGCACATTTGTGTGTATCAGACATTTTAGCGACGAGATTTTTTGTCGCTGGGTAGTCGCTGGCCTGAGATTTTTTGTCGAAAATCCGTCGCTGACCTGAGATTTTTCAGATATTTCGTCGCTATTTCGTCGCCTGTCCGTCATGAAAGTTAATTTTTTTTTCCAGAAATCAATTTCTGCTGAGTATATACCTATTATACATTCATCAATTTTCACACAAATAAATTTTACATAAGCAAATTCCACACAAACTAATAAAATCCACACAAACATGTACAAATGTTATATATACGTCGAAATAATAAAGTAGAGTAATCCAAACATGTGCAAATAACTGTTATACAATCTCACAAAGTCAAATAAATACAATCAAGTCAAAAAATACAACCAACTAAAAAAAATTCCACAAACTAAAAAAATCCATCAAGTCGACGGTGGAGGTGGAGGCGGCTGTCGGCTAGCCATGTACTGCGCCACAACCATAGCGATGATATCCTGTAGATCATCAGGAGCAACGACAGACAGAGCAGTGGCAGGAGCCGTCGAAGGAACTGGAGGACCCATCGATGCCGTCGGAGAAGTTGGAGCCGTCGGAGTAGCTGGAGGACCCAATGTAGTAGCCGTTAGAGGAGTCATTGTAGCAGCTGTAGGAGGAGCAGGTGATGCAGCATCACGAGTGTCTATCAACTGTCGGACTAGCCCATGTAGCTCATACACAGTCGTCGTGAGCTGCTCCAAAGAAATTGCACCAGAAGGAACGTCGGAGCCAAGCACTGATGGAGCTGGAGTAGCCGTCGGAGGAGCTCTGGAAAGAACCGACGACATCGATGACGATCCGGTATCGTACACGCTGCCATATTTAACTCTTCCGACAGCTTGTACCCACCGATCGTTTATCTCAGTCGGCGTACCGTTCTCATTGCCCCCTCTAACATCTCATACGTCTCCTATATTTATTTATATAAATATATTTGAGTTAAAAATTTTAGAGTCATTGTAAAACCCCTAATTCTGAAAATCGTATTAATTATTTATTTATAGTAGTTATGAGCTAAATAAAGGAAATAGATTTTATTTGATTTTGAGGTATTTGTGCATTTAGGAGATTTATGGAGCCATTATAAATTTTTTCTAATTTATTCCATGTAGAAGACCGTTTGGACAGTTGCTAGCTTAATGGTATGCACCAATATAATTTTGTAGAATTTTCTGTGAATATATATATATATATATATATATATATATATATATATATATATATATATATATATATATAATTTCTATTGGATCTCTACCCAAAACCGTTAACCCCTTAGCCTCTACCCATCAGCGGCAGTACATCCATTCTGCAAATCCATCTCTCTGCAGTTGATGTACGAAACGATTAGAAAAGTACAGGAATCAAACAGGATGCAAGTATTAAATAGGAAGGATGAATTTCAATCAAGCGTGGATGAGATCCTTATACTCTATTCCTATTACGCAGGCTTGTTCGGTACAGTTACGTAACCGAGACAATATATTCTTGACCTGCATGGGCCACCACAAAAACATGTCACGCCCCAGTCCCAAATACGTAGGACTAGAAATACGTAACACGCCAGCCGTATGTATACGAACTCCAATATATGGAAACCATATACACACGTACGCTGTACATGAATATCCAATCCACAGTGGTAAATATAAGTCACAACAAGTCACACGCAGTTCTATATCTCATCCACAACACCAATAATAGAATAAAGGAAATCAATAACTGAATATCAAAGAAGTAGTCTCAAATAGTAATCTCAAAGTACAATAGTCGGGTGGAAACAAATCCACTGCAAATCGACTATAATAAACTACTAAAGAGAGAAGAGAATAAACTCTAATATAAGAATAAATGTCTAGAAAAGAATAGCAACTAAAATCTCTAAACAGCTACAAATGAATCACATATAATCAGAAGGTAAGATCTCCTCAGGCTGATAGGTAGCATCAGGTCCAGGTCCATACTCCTGCGGGTACTCCTGCTCACCTATATCTGGAAGGGACCAGGTCCTCAGAGGGACGTAACAAGATACAAAAAGCACATGCCAATAAAGTACTGAAAATAAACATCCATGGGGTCGCCTAACCATCTAAGTGAATGCAGTTAAGAACACCTTTCCCCACAAGTGAGCTATCTGGCTGAAAACTGGAATTTGGCATGGTTCTCTTTTGAAGAGCCAGGGGCCTTAAAGGCACGTCGTCTTTTGAACGCTGGTGGCCCGCCTGATAGTACATAATATATAGTGGTCATCATCACCCGTATCTCCAGCGGAGAATCCGGGCTTCACAGAAAAAGTGCAAAGGAGCTCAAATGCGGTACTTGTTGTTCTCCCCACCCAATGCTCTAAGCATGTCATGTCCATGACACGATAAACCTCTAATAACCGCCAGGTCTACTAGCATGCAAAGTTTCTATTGGCAGTTATCCCTATCCGTCGCACGACCTATACGTACCAGTGGCCAGCCGAGTACGCAAGTCCGTGTCCTACATGTGACTCACACTCGTGTAAGAATAGTGTCATGGCCAATAAAACATAAATGCCTCATGAAGATGGGGTAGTCTCATAAAGTAGGTCCAATGCATGTACATAAATAAAAACATAGTACGACGACACCGTCGTTGCACCCAAGTTTCCTTGGACGCGCAGTTTATATAGCAGTTAAAATAAATGAACTAAATAAGCAGAAAATAAACATGCATACCTCATATGGAATGTAAAAACAGTACAATGGCAAGGTATACTTGCCTGGCAAGAAATCTGTAAAGTGTACGCGCCCAAATGTCAAGGACACTGAACCTGGAGCTAAGGACTCCGAACAAACGTCTCCGGATGCTGAAATAAACATCACCAACGTTTCCGGAATGAGCAAAATAGCTAAAAAGCACATCCCTTTCGTCCAATTTGGACACAGGGGCAAAACGGTAATTTCGGATAAAAGTGGGGTCCACGTGTGGCCCACTTTGCACCGAAAAGCGTGCCAAGGGTAACAGTCTCTAAATGGGACAAACTATGGGTCAAACAACTCTAAATGTCAATACGAACCCAACGGTATGTCCAAATTTGGATTCCGATGAGCCGAACAAAATTTGGTCCAAAAGTCAACTGTGGGACCCGCCAATTAGCGATTTGGTCAACCGTCTCAGAATCGCGTGAAATTTGGGTCACAGGACCAGCGCGTTACCACGAGTCCAGTGGCGCAAGTTTCGTCGCAATCTGACAAACGTGCACAAAATACGTGCGAGTTCCACAAAAATGGCGACACGAGATGTGTCCGCGGATACGGCCTGATTCCGGCGCGCACACGCGTCCGAATCAGTCCCCACGAATTTTCACGTGTCCCGTTATGCTGTGTGCACCATTTGGTACACTTGGCACACGGCGGGGCGGTCCCGTTTGGCGGGGCGCGCTCCGATCTCCAACTTTTGAAAAACCGAAAAAAGTGGGTGCGCACAGTTTTGTGACGAACATAACTATGTCCACAGTAACTATTAGCCTAAGGTTATTTTACAGAAATTAAACTAGGTCATGTATTCTACAGGTATCAAAAAGAATCATCGAATTCGGATCTCTGTGGTGGGAGATACGAACTCGATGGTCAATCTGGAATTCTGCGATTGCAGAATTCTGCCTGTCCGTCCATTTTTGGACGCTGATTTACACCTAGGGGCAAACATTTTCCGAAGTTGACTATGAAACAAATACTGGAGAGGGTTGAGGGAAGATCATACCTATGAAAACGGATCAGCGTTTGGTCGAGCGAGTCAACGGGAATTCGTGCCGGAGCGAAGGTGCCTCGAGTGGGAGACTGCAGTTCGCGATGTCGGCGTCGACGGGATGGTTGGATGGCTTGGGGAGGCTTCTCTGGCTGTGTTGACGGCTCTAGATGGGAAGAGAAGTCTGGAGTTTCTAGGTTAGGGTTTTAGAACTAACTATATATATATATATAATATATATTAAGAGAGAGAGAGAGGGGAAGGAGCGGCGGGTCCGCGGGTGAATAGTCGCTGAATGGTCTCGGGTGCTAATGGGATCTGTGAATAGGATGAATAGAAGCGGTCTCCTTAGCAGCAAGTGTGCGGCTTAGCACAAGGTTGCTTCCTAAGGAACTCTAAGTAAGTAAGATTATTATTATTATATATACTTATTATATTAGTATTATTATTATATACTATTTAACTCTTTCTTTTCTTTTCTTTCTTTCTTTATAAATATATATATACATATATATATATATATTTGTATATACATATATATATTATATATATACTCATAAGAAAATTTATAGCTTAGGGTAATGCACATCGTTAGGCTAGCAACTGCTCAAGGGGTCCCCTACATGGAATAAAATCCGAAAAATTCCTGAAGGTCCCACAAGTCATCTAAGTGTCCGAACACCTAACATAAAAATTATTAAAAATCTATTTCTCCTATTTAGACCTAATTACTATAATTTAATTAATAATTAATAATTAAAAGGGTTTATATGATTTTCTAGGAAGGGGTTTTACATTCTACCCAACTTGTAAAAATTTCGTCCTCGAAATTAAAATTAAGCCACGATAGAATGCAAGGATGGTATAAGATATAATTTAACAATGTAAATTCATACCTTGGTCTGCGAATAGGTTCGGAAAATGCTTGCGCATGTCGTCCTCGCGCTCCCAAGTTGATTCTCCTGGTGCGCCATGCCTCCATGCTACGCGAACCAAGGGAATAGACTGGTTCCTCAATACCTTCTCTCGACGATCAAGGATTCCCACGGGTTGCTCTTGGTAAGACAAGCTCGGCCCAATGGTGATCTCCGAATGGTCGAGAACATGACTGCTGTCTGCCACATATCGCCTCAGCTGCGACACATGGAATACGTCATGTACTCCCTCCAGTGAAGGTGGTAGCGCAAGTCGATATGCCACCTCGCCAATTCTCTCGAGCACGTCAAATGGTCCAATATACCTTGGACTCAACTTGCCGCGCCCTCCGAATCGAATGGTGCCTCTGGTCGGTGATATCCTCAAGAAGACGTGATCGCCCTCTTTGAACTCCAAGGGACGACGGTGAAGGTCTGCCCACTGCTTCTGCCTGTCTTGCGCTGCTCGCAAGTGTCCCTGAATCTTCTTGACTGTCTCTACGGTGTTGACCACCAACTCGGGTCCCAGAATCTGACGTTCTCCCACGTCACTCCAACACACAGGAGACCTACATTTTCTTCCATATAATGCTTCAAACGGAGCCATCTGAATACTCGCTTGATAGCTATTGTTGTAAGAAAACTCTACAAGATGTAGGTGGTCCTCCCATGATCCTCCGAAGTCTAACATGCAAGCCCTCAACATGTCCTCCAAGGTCTGAATAGTACGCTCCGACTGCCCATCTGTCTGCGGGTGGTAAGATGTACTAAACTTCAGACGAGTACCAAGACTCTCTTGCATGCTCTTCCAAAAGTGCGATGTGAAGCGCGAATCTCTGTCCGATATAATGCTGACTGGTATGCCGTACAATCTCACGATCTGCCTCATATATAAATCAGCTAAAGCTTCTGTAGACTGACCCACTCTAAAAGGTATAAAATGGGCTGACTTGGTGAGTCGGTCCACTATTACCCACACTACATCTCTCCCACTTGGACTCTTGGGAAAACCCGTGACGAAGTCCATAGTGATGTGCTCCCACTTCCACTCTGGAATCGGAAGTGGTTGCAATAATCCTGCTGTCCTCTGGTGCTCCGCCTTCACTTGTTGACATACCAGATATTTAGCTACAAAGCGAGCTATCTCTCTCTTCATCCCATGCCACCAAAAATGCTGTCATAAGTCACGATACATCTTGGTGCCTCCAGGATGAATAGAATAGATCGAACTATGAGCCTCTGCCATCAGCTCCTGTCGAATCTCTCCATTCGGAACATAAAGACGATCACCACATCGTAATGTCCCATCCTCATGAATGCGCAATCCGGTCTGCTCTCCGGCCTCTGTCCTTTCCTTTAGTCTCCTGAATCTGGCATCTGTAGGCAAAGCTGCCTTAATCCTCTCTACCAATGATGATTGAACTTGTAAGTTGGCTAGTGTCCCATCTGCTCCGGGTAATATTACTTCAATGCCAAGTTCTTGCAAGTCCTCCAAAAGTTCCCTCTGTGCTGTCAAGAAGTAAGCTGCTGGCTTCCGGCTTAACGCGTCTGCTACCACGTTAGCCTTGCCTGGATGATAATGTAGCTCTATCTCGAAATCTTTCATCAACTCGAGCCATCGACGTTGCCTCATATTTAACTCCTTCTGCGTGAAGACGTACTTGAGGCTTTTGTGGTCTGTATAGATTTCCACTCGTTCCCCGTATAAGTAATGTCTCCATAGCTTCAGAGCAAATACAACGGCTGCAAGTTCCAAGTCGTGAGTTGGATAATTCTTCTCATGCACTCGTAACTGCCTAGATGCTTATGCAATCACCTTGTCATGCTGCATCAATACGCATCCCAAGCCTTTTCCTGATGCGTCACTGTAGATCACATAACCTCCTGATCCTGACGGAATCGCCAATACTGGTGCTGTAGTCAGTCGCTTCTTCAACTCTTTAAAGGCTGCTTGACACTCGTCAGTCCATATAAATTCCTGATCTTTACAGGTCAGACGAGTCATAGGTGCCGCTATCCTTGAGAAGTTTTCCACGAACCGTCGGTAATATTCCGCAAGTCCAAGGAAACTCCTCACCTCTGCTGCTGATTTAGGAACAGGCCATGTCTCAACTGCTGAGATCTTCTCTGGATCAACAGAAATGCCATCTCCTGTAACAATATGTCCAAGAAATGAAACTCTGTCCAAGAAGAACTCACATTTGCTGAGTTTAGCATATAACTGCTCTCCCCTCAAAGTCTCTAGAATAATCCGCAGATGCTCCTCGTGCTCCTCGTGGCTCTTCGAATAGACAAGTATATCATCTATGAAGACGACCATGAACTGGTCCAAGTACTGGTGGAAGACTCGATTCATCAAGTCCATAAAGATCGCTGGAGCATTGGTCAATCCAAATGGCATGACCAAAAACTCGTAGTGTCCATATCTTGTTCTGAATGCGGTCTTCGGAATGTCCTGCTTCCGTACCTTCACTTGGTGATATCCCGATCTCAAATCTATCTTCGAGAATACCTTAGCTCCACTGAGTTGATCAAACAGGTCATCAATGCGTGGCAATGGATATTTGTTCTTCACTGTCACTGCATTCAAGGCTCTGTAGTCAATGCACATACGCACTGACCCATCCTTCTTGGGTACAAACAACACTGGTGCTCCCCAGGGTGATGCACTCGGTCGGATGAAACCTTTCTCTTCTAGCTCTTTTAACTGTGCCTTCAGCTCGTCCATCTCCTTCTTCGCCAGTCTGTAAACATGCGATGCTATAGGTGCTGATCCGGGTGCTAGTTCAATTGAAAACTCTACGTCTCGGTCTGGGGGTAGTCCTGGCAAATCCTCTGGAAAGACGTCTAGAAATTCTGAAATAATAGGGTGATAGACAACATCGTCCATTGCGAGCTGCATACCATCAAAGATTTCTGTGGATCCTCGGGCAAACTCAAGTTCAGGCTGGCCAGGTACCTTAAAAAGAATGCTTCCTCCAAAGCAATCGAAGAAAGCGTGGTTCTTGCTTAGCCAGTCCATTCCAAGCACAATATCAAAAGACGGCATAGGAAGGACTAAGAGTTGGGCGTTCATCTCTGCCACGTATCACTATAGGGCCCGATCTACAAACTCGAGTAACTGGTACAACTCCTCCTCCGGTAAGAATTCTAACACAACTAGATAATGGTGTAGAAGCAATGTTGTGTTTGGCAATAAAACTAGATGATATGAATGAGTGGGTGGCTCCCGTATCAAATAATGTCACAGCGGGAAAAGTAAAAGCAAGGGTAATACCTGCTATGACATCCACCTCATGATCCATGTCATCTACCTCCATTGCAAAAGCTCGTCCGTTCCTCTGTGGTTGTCCATGTCCAGTCCTCATATACTGCTCCTCCTGAGTGGGTAGCGGTGGTCCTCTCTGAAATCCTCCTGCTGCTGGGGGTCGAGGTGCTCCCGGTCCGGTCATCTGCTGGGCTGGCTTCGGTGCTGGAAGCGCTAATCTCTGAACTGGCGGTGGAAGTGCCTGCTGCATGGGGCAGTCTCTCGCCAGGTGCTGTCCAGAGCCACATCTCTTACACTGACCCAAGCGAGTCCGACAATCTCTCGAAATATGTCCGATCTTCCCACAATAATGACATTGGGGTTTTTCCGGAATCTGGTACGGTCCGGCTCTGTGTTGCTGATGCTGTTGTGCCAAGGGGCGTCTGATAGGTCCTCCCTGTTGTGTCCTGGCTGGTCCCTGCTGTATCCTTGTTGTGTCCTCAGCTGAGCTCCCCTTCCTCTGCTAATGGTTTCCTGAAATCTGGCCTCTGTCAGTAGCTCAGCATAAGAGACTCGGGACTGCGAGCTTGTATAATGTTGAAGCTCCTGGGTCAGTCCTCGATGAAATCTCTTAGCCTTAGCCAAGTCATTTGGTATCAAAGCAGCGCCATATTTGCTGAGTCGACTAAACTCGGCATCATACTCGTCCACGGTTCGGTTCCCTTGCTCCAAGTGAAGAAACTGATCATACAAGGTGTCCCTGACAGTGTCCGGAAAGTACTTCCCCTCGAAGCACTCCAAGAACTGCTCCCATGTCTGGTAAGTACCCAACTGGCGCTCCATGGATTCCCACCAGTGATGGGCATTACCATCTAGAAGCGTCCGTACACCCGTCATCCATAGGTCCGTAGGTAACTGCGATGCCTCCAGTAGCTTCTGTGTGTGAGTGATCCAGCTGGTAGTCTCCTCCGGGCTCTCAGTGCCCTTGTACTGCCTTGCACCCATCTGAACAAAATTCTTTACTGATCCAACCTTAGCTCGAGGTACTGGAGCTAGTGTTTGGGCTGGTACAGTAGCATGTGCAGCCATCCTCTCCAGTGCTGCCATAAATTCTTGTCTCTGTTCGACTGCCTGCTGCCTCTGCTCGGCTGCCTGCTGCCTTTGTTCCTGTATCATCATCTGAAAGAATTGGAACATCTGCGCTTGGCCATCTTGCGGTACTGGGACAGGTGGAAGGTTCCCAATAGGTGAAGCGGGAAGGTCAGATGGAACTGGGGTGTGAGTCTGTCCATCTGGCCCCGGAAGCCTAAGAATTGTTGGGGTCCCTCCTTGAGTCTGACCATTGACTCCAGAAGTTGCGTCGCCATCAGCGGCAGTACATCCATTCTGCAAATCCATCTCTCTGCAGTTGATGTACGAAACGATTAGAAAAGTACAGGAATCAAACAGGATGCAAGTATTAAATAGGAAGGATGAATTTCAATCAAGCGTGGATGAGATCCTTATACTCTATTCCTATTACGCAGGCTTGTTCGGTACAGTTACGTAACCGAGACAATATATTCTTGACCTGCATGGGCCACCACAAAAATATGTCACGCCCCAGTCCCAAATACGTAGGACTAGGAATACGTAACACGCCAGCCGTATGTATACGAACTCCAATATATGGAAACCATATACACACGTACGCTGTACATGAATATCCAATCCACAGTGGTAAATATAAGTCACAACAAGTCACACGCAGTTCTATATCTCATCCACAACACCAATAATAGAATAAAGGAAATCAATAACTGAATATCAAAGAAGTAGTCTCAAATAGTAATCTCAAAGTGCAATAGTCGGGTGGAAACAAATCCACTACAAATCGACTATAATAAACTACTAAAGAGAGAAGAGAATAAACTCTAATATAAGAATAAATGTCTAGAAAAGAATAGCA
The DNA here is from genome assembly GCA_036927795.1 of Iris macrosiphon. NCBI lineage: Eukaryota > Viridiplantae > Streptophyta > Magnoliopsida > Asparagales > Iridaceae > Iris > Iris macrosiphon. Next base: position 132,801,145 of record JAYESA010000016.1, on the reverse strand, counting down.
ACTAAAATCTCTAAACAGCTACAAATGAATCACATATAATCAGAAGGTAAGATCTCCTCAGGCTGATAGGTAGCATCAGGTCCAGGTCCATACTCCTGCGGGTACTCCTGCTCACCTATATCTGGAAGGGACCAGGTCCTCAGAGGGACGTAACAAGATACAAAAAGCACATGCCAATAAAGTACTGAAAATAAACATCCATGGGGTCGCCTAACCATCTAAGTGAATGCAGTTAAGAACACCTTTCCCCACAAGTGAGCTATCTGGCTGAAAACTGGGATTTGGCATGGTTCTCTTTTGAAGAGCCAGGGGCCTAAAAGGCACGTCGTCTTTTGAACGCCGGTGGCCCGCCTGATAGTACATAATATATAGTGGTCATCATCACCCGTATCTCCAGCGGAGAATCCGGACTTCACAGAAAAAGTACAAAGGAGCTCAAATGCGGTACTTGTTGTTCTCCCCACCCAATGCTCTAAGCATGTCATGTCCATGACACGATAAACCTCTAATAACCGCCAGGTCTACTAGCATGCAAAGTTTCTATTGGCAGTTATCCCTATTCGTCGCACGACCTATACGTACCAGTGGCCAGCCGAGTACGCAAGTCCGTGTCCTACATGTGACTCACACTCGTGTAAGAATAGTGTCATGGCCAATGAAACATAAATGCCTCATGAAGATGGGGTAGTCTCATAAAGTAGGTCCAATGCATGTACATAAATAAAAACATAGTACGACGACACCGTCGTTGCACCCAAGTTTTCTTGGACGCGCAGTTTATATAGCAGTTAAAATAAATAAACTAAATAAGCAGAAAATAAACATGCATGCCTCATATGAAACGTAAAAACAGTACAATGGCAAGGTATACTTGCCTGGCAAGAAATCTGTAAAGTGTACGCGCCCAAATGTCAAGGACACTGAACCTGGAGCTAAGGACTCCGAACAAACGTCTCCGGATGCTGAAATAAACATCACCAACATTTCCGGAATGAGCAAAATAGCTAAAAAGCACATCCCTTTCGTCCAATTTGGACACAGGGGCAAAACGGTAATTTTGGGTAAAAGTGGGGTCCACGTGTGGCCCACTTTGCACCGAAAAGCGTGCCGAGGGTAACAGTCTCTAAATGGGACAAACTATGGGTCAAACAACTCTAAATGTCAATACGAACCCAACGGTATGTCCAAATTTGGATTCCGATGAGCCGAACAAAATTTGGTCCAAAAGTCAACTGTGGGACCCGCCAATTGACGATTTGGTCAACCGTCTCAGAATCACGTGAAATTTGGGTCACAGGACCAGCGCGTTACCACGAGTCCAGTGGCGCAAGTTTCGTCGCAATCTGACAAACGTGCACAAAATACGTGCGAGTTCCACAAAAGTGGCGACACGAGATGTGTCCGCGGATACGGCCTGATTCCGGCGCGCACACGCGTCCGAATCAGTCCCCACGAATTTTCACGTGTCCCGTTATGCTGTGTGCACCATTTGGTACACTTGGCACACGGCGGGGCGGTCCCGTTTGGCGGGGCGCGCTCCGATCTCCAACTTTTGGAAAACCGAAAAAGTGGGTGCACACAGTTTTGTGACGAACATAACTATGTCCACAGTAACTATTAGCCTAGGGTTATTTTACAGAAATTAAACTAGGTCATGTATTCTACAGGTATCAAAAAGAATCATCGAATTCGGATCTCTGTGGTGGGAGATACGAACTCGATGGTCAATCTGGAATTCTGCGATTGCAGAATTCTGCCTGTCCGTCCATTTTTGGACGCTGATTTACACCTAGGGGCAAACATTTTCCGAAGTTGACTATAAAACAAATACTGGAGAGGGTTGAGGGAAGATCATACCTATGAAAACGGATCAGCGTTTGGTCGAGCGAGTCAACGGGAATTCGTGCCGGAGCGAAGGTGCCTCGAGTGGGAGACTGCAGTTCGCGATGTCGGCGTCGACGGGATGGTTGGATGGCTTGGGGAGGCTTCTCTGGCTGTGTTGACGGCTCTAGATGGGAAGAGAAGTCTGGAGTTTCTAGGTTAGGATTTTAGAACTAACTATATATATATATATAATATATATTAAGAGAGAGAGAGAGGGGAAGGAGCGGCGGGTCCGCGGGTGAATAGTCGCTGAATGGTCTCGGGTGCTAATGGGATCTGTGAATAGGATGAATAGAAGCGGTCTCCTTAGCAGCAAGTGTGCGGCTTAGCACAAGGTTGCTTCCTAAGGAACTCTAAGTAAGTAAGATTATTATTATTATATATACTTATTATATTAGTATTATTATTATATACTATTTAACTCTTTCTTTTCTTTTCTTTCTTTCTTTATAAATATATATATACATATATATATATTTGTATATACATATATATATATTATATATATACTCATAAGAAAATTTATAGCTTAGGGTAATGCACATCGTTAGGCTAGCAACTGCTCAAGGGGTCCCCTACATGGAATAAAATCCAAAAAATTCCTGAAGGTCCCACAAGTCATCTAAGTGCCCGAACACCTAACATAAAAATTATTAAAAATCTATTTCTCCTATTTAGACCTAATTACTATAATTTAATTAATAATTAATAATTAAAAGGGTTTATACGATTTTCTAGGAAGGGGTTTTACAGACGGTTAGGCGACCCATTGGATGTTTATTTTTTAGTACTTATTGGCATGTTATTATGTATCTTGTTACGTCCCTCTGAGGACCTGGTCCCTTTCCAGATATAGACAAGTAGGAGTATCCGCAGGAGTACGGACCTGGACCTGACTCTACTTACCAGACTGAGCATGACTTATCCTCAGAGTATCTGTGATTTATTTCCTCTGTTTAGAAATTTTGTTGCTACTGCAGTATAGTCATTTTGTAGTAGATTTATTTCCACCCGACTATCAGACTTGATACTCATCTTTGATATTCAGTTATTATTCAGCTCTTTATTCCTACTTATTATTTGTGTTGTGGATGGGATATAGATTATGTGTGACTTGTTGTGACAGTATATTACCACTGGTGGATTAGATATTCATGTACAGCGTACGTGTGTATATAGTTTCCATATATTGGAGTTCATATACATACGGCTGGGCATGTTACGTATTCCTAGTCCTACGAATTTTGGGACTGGGGCGTGACATATTTTTTGTGGTGGCCCATGCAGGTCTCGAATATATTGTCTTGGTTACGTAACTGTACCAAACAAGCCTGCGTATAGGAATAGAGTATAAGGATCTCATCCATGCTTGACTGAAACTTCATTCTTCCTTTCAACCATCCTGTGTTTGGATAAACAAAGTTTACGCCAAAAACCCTTTACCCTATGACCAGACCCTTTACCCTTGTTGGCGTAAAAGCCAAAAGATTGTTGTTGGCGTAAAAGCCAGATGATTGTTTTGGCGTAAAAGCCAAATGACTGTCTTATTAGCATAAAAAGCCAAACTATGAAGAAGATTGCCTCCTTTATGCTGCGGTTATGACAACTGCTACCCCCGTTCAATCTGCATATGACACGTATCCCTTTATAAGATCATGGCATACAAGCCACGTAGGTAACTGCCCCTGCGTAAACTTGATAATTCATGAATAATAGATAACCAGCATAGAGTAGCCTGATTAGGCGTAAAATACAAGGATGGTGATGTGAGCGTATTTGCCACAGTCTTAGCTTTCCCAGTCATGACCAATTAGAACTAAATCTCGTGCATTAAATGCAGAGATATGCCTCGAGCTCTGTGCAAGAAACAGCTTTTGACGTGGCGTTTGATTTTGTCTTTTCTTGAGCGTAAAAACTCATCTCTGTCGATTTTGTCTTATTTCGAGCGTAAAAACTCATTTGTCTTGAGCGTAAAAACTCATTTCGGACTTGAGCGTAAAAGCTTATTTCTGTCAATTTAGAATAGGCAGCGTATTCAGAAGACTTCATTCCTCTTCCTTTTGAATGCGTAAAAATGACTTGTATAAAATATGTCACTAAACGATAACCTGGATCTCTGTGCAAAATCATCATCACCGTCGTCCTCTCGATCATCGTGCAGTACTTTTTGTCAGATGTCAGGATCACTAATTTGACTGACAAACTCATGAGTTCCTCGTACAACTTTACGCTGCAATATATGCTAGATTTTACACGGGCAGATTTTACGCAAACTTTACGTAGACTTTACGCAGGCAGACTCTTTCGCAAACTTTATGCACACAGTTTTTTACGCGCAGACTTTTTACGCGCAGATTTTACGCAGCAGATTTTACGCACAGAACTTTTACGCGCAGATTTTATACAAACTTTACGCAGGAAGTATAGCCACTTTTTACGCATACTTTTTACTCAGACTTTATGCCAGAAGAATAGCCATCTTTTACGCGCAGATCTTTTACGCGCATACCTTTTACGAAAACTTTACGCAGACAGATTTTACGCAGACTTTACGCATGAAACCTTTTTACGCAGATTTTACGCGCAGAATTTTTACGCAGATTTTACGCGCAGACTTTACGCGGGCAGACTTTACATGGGCAGTTCTGAAGCCTGTTTTATGTCGACAGCTTTGAATCTCTATTTTACGCGGATAGCTCTGAAGCTCTACTTTACGCCAAACTTCCTTGAATCTCTGTTTTACGCGGACAGCTTAGCAACCTATTTTGCGCAAATAACCTTGAAGCCCCCTGTTTACGCAGGGAGAGACTTCATGTATGATTGGGGATTTTGACTGAAAAAAATACGCGGACAATTCCCCAGCACATTTCATGCTTCTACATCCTATTTAATAGTTGCATCCTACTTGATTCAAGTACTTCTCTAATAGTTTCTTGAGTATAGCCCCCTCCTAGAATATAGAAGTTCATGTTGTTAGATGATAAGTAGGATAACCTTCCTATTAAGAAGTACAACTAGAGTGTTGACACATCACTAAGTTAGAATACTTAATGAACCATAGCACCCTTACCTATATAATGCAATAGGATACCCTAATAGATACCAAGATCTTTTCTCGTGTACCCCAATAAGAGTTTCTGCTTTATTTACAAGTGCAAAATTATTTTATAAATTTCCCGTAAGACTGTCACAGTATTAGTTTATTAATTTAAGTTGGGTAGTATGCCTCACAACCTAGTATCACATAGTCCTCTTGACTCCTTAATAAAGTATAGTTGAATGACATTAACTATACGCTAGCATAAGAAGATAATGTTTATCCAGACTGTAAATTTTAGAGGCCCATACCCTATTTGGTCAACTAGCGACTTAGACAAGGAGTTAGTATGACAACTATAGAGACCGTAGAGTCTTATCTCTTTGTGACTTGAATTATTTTGTAACATCTCTCATCATAATCTAGCGTATTTATATTTTCTGAACTACCTTGATTTATGCTGTTGTTACAGTCTAGTTTTGCAAGCTTATTCTTTTATCGAGCTTGTTCATGATATATGTATTAGTGGATACATACATTAATACATTTCAGAATCAGTGTATTATGGTCTAGCTAGACATAGTGCGCTTGGTTCGCCCTTCGCAATACTACTTTACGTGGATTGAGATACATAGTTGACTAGTAGACGAATATACTTGCCCCTAGACATTTCTGGCATATCGCATCGGTTACATAACTATACTGATACGAGCATGTGAATAGGAATTACCAAAATATAATTTTAACCCACAACCGCCTTGACGATTCCCAATTGAATTCTTCAAAACTCCTTGAACCTCGTACTTGTATTCTATTACCTTCACCTGGAATTCTTTATTATTGCTCTCCGTCTTCCCTTACTTCGGAAAGACGAAACCTCGTGCTTGGTATAAGTTTGATATATAGATAGTACTAGATAGGCCAAACACATTATTTGATGATTGCTCCCCGTAATTAAAGGTATATCATAGGTGATATATTTTGTGTAAACTTGAAGGATTAAATAACATGATTTGAGGAATAGTTTTCTTAAATATATAGCCTTAAGTGATAGATGGGTAAATTCTAAGTTGGGTAGAAATTATATTATTAAACTTGAGGTGAATTCTTTTAGATTGTGATCAAGAGAGATTAGAAAGAGAGACCCTACCCTATTTTAATTTCGAGGACGAAATTTTTATAAGTTGGGTAGAATGTAAAATCCCTAATTCTAAAAACCGTATTAATTATTTATTTATAGTAGTTATGAGCTAAATAGAGGAAATAGATTTTATTTGATTTTGAGGTGTTTGTGCATTTAGGAGATTTATGGAGCCATTATAAATTTTTCCTAATTTATTCCATGTAGGAGACCCTTTGGACAGTTGCTAGCTTAATGGTATGCACCAATATAATTTTGTAGAATTTTCTGTGAATATATATATATATATATATATATATATATATACATACCCAAAACCGTTAACCCCTTAGCCTCTACCCTCCCGTGTGGCCCCTACCCGGATCCGTTAAGGGAGCCAAATATTAACAGCAGCAGTAGCAAAAATCAACTATGCTTTCCCTACTCCGCTCATGTGAGGAAAAATATCAGCAACACTACCACCGCCTCATTCCACCGCCTCTTAAACTCTATTATTACTAAACTCTCCCCAACCGAAACCAAAACCAATGAAAGATCAACCAAAACCAAAACCATTGAAAGAAAGAAATAGCAGCAGCAGTAGTCTTTGAGACCACTAAGTTTTTCCACCGCCTCTTGATCTCTATATATATTGCAAAACTCTCCCAAACCCTAACTACAATTCTTCTTACACCAAACATAACACTATTTTGGACGCCTGCACTATACCGAAGTCTTGCTCGACAAGTATACCTTGCCATTGTACTAATATTTGTATTCCACATGATGTCTGCATAATTTATTTCTGCTTATTTAGTTCATTTATTGCTATATAAATTGTGCGTCCAAGAAAACTTGGGTGCAACGACGATGTTGTCGTATCATATTTTATTTATATATATGTATTGGACCTACTTCATGAGACCACCCTATCATTATGAAGCATCATTAGGTTTATTGGCCGTGACACAGTTGTTACACGAGTTGTCAGTCTCATATAGATTACGGACTGCGTGACTGGTCTGGCCTCCTGTACGTATGGACCGTGCGTTAGGGATGACTACTGATAAAAACTTTGTATGCTAGTAGACCTGGCAGTTATTTAGAGGTTTTATCGTGTCATGGATGTGGCATGCTTAAAGCATGGGGTGGGGAGAACAATAAGTAAGACGTTTGGGCTCCTTTGCACTTTTCTCCTGTACGCCCGGATTCTCCGTGGGAGAAACGGGTGATGATGACCACTATATATTGCAGGCGGCCTCTGCCGTTCAAAAGACGGTATGCTTGTAGGCCCCTGATTCTCCGAGAGAATTATGCCAATCCTATTATGGCCAGATAGCCCACGTGTTGGAAAGTTGTTCTCAAATTGCATTCACTTAGACGGTTAGATGACCCATTGGATGTTTATTTTTCAGTACTTATTGGCATGTTATTATGTATCTTGTTACGTCCCTCTGAGGATCTGGTCCCTTTTCAGATATAGACGAGCAGGAGTATCCGTAGGAGTACGGACCTGGACCTGACTCTACTTACCAGACTGAGGAGGACTTATCCTCAGAGTATCTGTGATTTATTTCCACTGTTTAGAAATTTTGTTGCTACTGCAGTATAGTCGTTTTGTAGTGGATTTGTTTCCACCCGACTATCAGACTTGATACTCATCTTTGATATTCAGTTATGTAAACTCCCTCGACCAGATTTCACTATTTTAAAATTTTTTTTTAGCAAATTAGAATTTATTGCAATATTTTATTTTGTTTACATATCCTATTAATTGTGTACCTGTCCATCACCTAATTAATTAGGGCATTACACTGACTATTATCCCCAAACAAAATTCACATACCTGTCCTAGACATGTTAGACTATTTTTCTGAATTTTGTGCAACTCTCAGATGCTTTATTTTGAGCCTCGTTTGAGACGCACAAGTATCATTACAAAAGTCCGTATTTAAATTTCTATTTTATTTCTTGCTCTTTACCCATCTCTGTACCCCTAGGAATTGAGGCCCAACCTGCACCAGTTTTGCCCAAACAAAAATACGTAAATATTCTACTTCGAATATACTACAATTAGTATATTGACACCGTAGAAAAATTATGACCCTACCTGCCTCTAAATAATTAGAGAACACCGTGCGCAGTATTTATTAAATAATAAATACGGTGACCTGTATCACCTAAGAACCAGGCCCTGCCCCTGCCCAGGCTCACCCCCACACCCCCCAGGGCACTCCCCCAGCTTTTCCCATCATTTCTGTAAATTTTAGTAATTTTAGGAATCAGGTAATTTTCCAGATAAATTGCGTAATTACGCAAAATACCAATTTTAGGACCTATATGCAATTTAGGTAATTTCAGGGGTTTTTATGCAAATTTCTAGTGTGAGGTGGCATCACCTCATTGGCTGGTGAATGTGGACCGCACACGTGTCATGTGGGACCTACAAATGGCTGCAAAAATATCTAAAAAACTAAAATACCCTAAATACCCCTAGACTTCCCCCTAATTACTACCCATGCCATCCCCTAAACCCTATTTATACCCGACCACAGCCCCCCCATTCCGACCACACACCACCACCACCACGGCCACCCTCCGCCCACCGGACCGCCGCCAACCCCTTCGCCCCTCACCCAGCCACCCCCCGGCCTACGGCCACCCCCCCTGGCCGCCTCCTCCGCCTCCGACAGCCCCCGCAGCACCCAACCTCCCCTCCACCCCACAGCAGCTCCACCACCCCCGACCGCCCCTCACCGCCACCCTGGCCGTCGTGGACCACCGCCACCACCCTCATCCGCTCCGCCGTGACCCCCTCTACCGAAACACCACCGCCACACCCCCCCACGACCACCGCCCCGGCCGCCAGCCTCCCCGCAACTCCTCCCCGACCACCCGACCGAAAGCCCAGCCGACCCACCCGACCCCCTCGTGCCGCCACCACCGCCACCCCTGACCTCCGCCACCACCACCGGACGCCTCGCCACCACCTACCCCGCCGTCCCGACAGCCTGCACCGCCGTCTCCTCCGCCGCAGCCGCCATCGGAGCTACTGCAGCTGCCACTGCTACTGCTGTTGCTGACTGCAGCTGCTGGTGCAGTTGCCTTTCCGGCCGGCCAACGGCCGCTCCGCCGCCGTCCTCCCACCGGCGACGAGGCCTGGGACCCCCCTCCACGTGGCAGGTGACTCACCTCCTCTCTGTACATATATACATATATATATGTATATGTATGTATATGTGTATATATATAATAGTATAAATATGTATATTTATTTATATATATGTTTATATATATATATATTATAATATATAATATATATTATAATTTATATTACTATATATATACAGTATTGATACAGTATACATATATTTTATTATATATTTAATATGTATTTATATATATATTTATGTATATATATATATCTCTTTGTATATTTATACATATATATTATATATAATGTATTATAAATTTATATATATATATATTATGTATTATAATTACAGTAAATATATATATAGTATATATATATATATTATATGTATATATATTATGCATTATTTTTATTTATTTATATGCATTATTTCATTTATATATATATATATATATATATACTATATTACTATATATTATTATTATTATTATTACAGTAAATAAATACAGTATATACTAAATATATGTATATTATATATATATACTATTATACATTATAAGTATATATACAATATTATTAATATTGTATATAATGCATTTTTATTTCATTTTATTTTATTATATGTGTATATATATATATATATATATATATATATATATATATATATATATATATATATATATATATATATATATATATATATATATATATATATATATATATATATATATATATATATATATATATATATATATATATATATATATATATCTACTATTATTTTATATGTATATACATATGTATTTTATTTGTTTATATATATATATATAGGCATATATTTTCATATATGTATATATTCTATATGTATTATATTATATACATGTAAATATATTATTTATATATATACATATTATATATTCAGTTTATATGTATATTTAATATATATTTATGTATATATGTATATATATTGTATTATATATATATATAAGCTATATATATATATAAGTATATTTATATATATATATATATATATATATATCCTGCTTTATATTTTTATATATATATATATATATATATATATATATATATATATATATATATATATATATATATATATATATATATATATATATATATATATATATATATATATATATATATATATATATATATATATATATATATATATATATATATATATATATTATATATATATATATTAATACATATATAAATTATGTAGTATATAATATATATGTAACATATGTATTTTTCTCCTTGCATTTATATATATTATATATACTTATATATATGTCTTATATATATATAAGCTATATTTGAAAATAAGTATATTTATATATATATATTGCTTTAAATCTTATATGTACATATATTTATATTACTACATATATATATATATATATATATATATATATTATGTAGTACATAAAATATATATAGCATATATATATTTTATTATTTCTTCTTGCATTTTGTATATATAAATATATAAGTACTTATACTTATTTATCTCTATAAATAGTTATGATGTGTAAAATTATTATATATTATTATGCTCTAAATACTATATATGTATTAATACATATATATTATTACGTATTTATTTTTCATAAGTATAAATGCTATATATATATTATATATAGGACTTTACATGCATCTATATTTAAATGATATTTAATGTACTCTTTATGTAAATTATATTTACAAACCCTGTATGTTCTAAACAGAATACACCTGCAACGCAGTCAGTGACCCCTGGTCACAGGGCCCCTCAGACTTGACTGCAAGAACAGGTTCTTGGTGCTTCCAGCACAAAGGCGTAGGCAAGTATACCTTGCCAAGTTTTTACTGTTTAAATATTAAACTGTTGAATGTTATTATTAGTAAATTTCATATAACAGTAAGTATTTGAGACTGCCTCGGGTACCGTCAACATGTACGTTGACGCGTAGTGTAATTAACCTAGTCTTTACAGACTTACCATCAACTGTGAGGTTATCCTAATACCCTCTTAGACCCTGACACGGGTACACGCAACAAGGTTGTACTTCATTTTGGGATGCAAGTTTACGTAGATGATTAGCTACCAGTACGTACGACGTGCATCACGGCTTAGAATAAAGTCAGGAGAACTACGACTTGGCATTAGTTACAGTGGGCGGGGAGAACGACTAAAAGACGTATGGGACACCCACCTCTTTATCCCGATACCGCACTCGACGGAGTGATACGGCTGTTATATATATATTCCGGTGACCATGCTCCTCGGAGATGGTGTATTGCATAGTGCCCTTGAACGAGGGCATATGTGGCATATATTAGCCAGTCACTACGGATTGGTGAATTACGTCAGCATATGTCTAGCCACACTTTCCCATACGTACTAGGTTGTCTCAAATTGCATTCACTTAGATGGCTAGCATACCCTGATATTTATTCAGTATTCATATACATGGCATGCTTTTCTGTATCTTGTTATGTCCCACTGAGGACCTGGTTTCCTGCCAGGCTTAGATGAGACACTCTACCCCACAGTACATGGACCTGGACAGGAGACTGGAGATGCCCATGAGAAACAGTTAGAGGAGATGCCATCAGAGTCTGCCTGAGTACATTGGAGTTGGAGCTACATATTTCGAGGACGATGCACTAGTTATCTTATTTTGCTTATCTTTTGTAGTGGGTTTGTTCCCACCAGATATTATCTGATTTGTATTATGACATTTCAGACTTAGCTATATATATATTCAGCACTATTTTCTATATTTCATGATATTCCTGTGGATGAGATAGATTTACCTGTACTTAGACTTGTAGTATTTTAGGACAGCGTAGCACATCACTTTGGGTCCATTAAATTGGGTAATCCCTTAGTGACGTGTCAGCTGGCCAATGCCACGTGGCCTAGTTCCGTATATTTTTGGGACTGGAGCGTGACATGGTTTTAGTGGTGGCCAATGCAGGTCCAGTTAATTGCTAGTGGTGTGATTACATGCCCAGCAAGCCTGCACTAGGATAGAAACACTAGGTCTCATCCACTATGACTCGTTCTAAAATTCTTGCATCCTGCTTGATTATCATTTATTATTTCCTTCGTACTTTTTTGAATTATTCTATCTTCTTCAGAAATATGGACATACCCAGCGGGCACGCTAATGATGGGGTTGACCAAGCAACAGACCCATCGCCAGATGTCCAAAGGACTCCAACCCTTCCAAGAGACCAATCCCCAAGAAGGATGCGGGTCAATCCAACAACCCCGTACCTTCCCCAGGACCCTACCCAGGAGACAACACCAGCTTAGCTAGAAGGGCAAACTTCCCAGGCACCAACACCGCAGGCGGAGACACCTTTGCCTCTACCTCCAGCCCTTGCAGCCCTGATGCCACAGCTTGAGGGACAAACCCAGATGTTCCAATATTTCCAAACCCTGTTGCAGGCTCAGTGGCAACAGACTGAAGCCCTGAGACAGGCTCAGTGGCAACAAACTGAAGCCCTGAGATAGACCTTGATAACAGCTCTGGAGATGACAACTGCCTCGGTACTAGCACCTGTCCAACCCCCTAACACTGTTCAAGACTTTCGCCGAATGAGCCCGAGAACCTTTTCTGGCAGCGAAACTCCGGAAGAGATCTCAGACTGGATCTCCAACACGGAAATACAGCTAGAAGGTTCACAGCTTCACCCCGACCTATGGATGACCGCAGTAAGGGCCCAACTAAAAGGCAACGCCCATCAATGGTGGGACGCCATCGAGCGCAGCACCGGCAAGAACCATACTTGGGAGAAATTCCTGGAATACTTCAAGGCAAAATACTTTCCAGCCACGGTTAGTGTAACCTCCGATTTCCAATTTCCAAAATAATTAGATTTTAATTTATTTTAAAATATCAAGTTTTATAAAATAATTCTCCTTGAAATTTTTTATTTGATTTTGAACGATGTTTGATTTTAGAAGGTAATTTAAAAATTTTTATAAAAATCATTTTTTCCTAAATGACGATGTATTACAAAATAAATAAATAAATAATAATATATATTTCTAGTTTCAAATATTTATTGGCTTGAGTCATAAAATTATTGTTTTAACTAAATAGTTATTTAAAAGACTAGTTGGTAAAATAAAATAGATTTTTATTTATTGGGATAGTAAATAAATAAATGTCATACCTTCTAAGATTTTGCAAAATGTATTAATTAGTAGCTAATTGAAAATTAGCTAGCTTTCCTAAAAATATTTTCTGAAATTATAACCTTTGTTTCTTTAATTTTACAAGTCGCCATTTCTATTAACTAGCCCACACCCTTTCCCACATGAAGAACTTATTCAAGTATTAATCTTGGCCATTCATTATTGGGCCAACCCGCAACCCTTTATCCCACACCATCTCTCCCTATTTAAGTCCCTCATCACAACTCCCTAGAAACCCTAATCTCCAAATTATTAGCTAGCCCCCACAATTTCCCACAAGCCATCACCACCATTTTTTGTGTGCTCGTGTCCGTGTGTCCAGCATCACCGTGTCAGCCGTGATGGCCTCGGGTCCGACCCCGGGTGTCCCACCGTATCCATTCATTTCCTGTGTCCAGATTTACAGTTTACAACCAGCTTTCCGTGTCCGACACACCCGGACACGCCCACAGTACATCAGATTTCTGTGTCCTGCCCCGGACACGTCCCCCACAGAGCACCACCCTCGTGTCCAACCCGGACACGTACACAACACCATCCCCGTGTCCGGCAGCCCGGACACGACCCCCTGACAGTCAGCACCCTAACCCTAGATCAGGCCGCCGCCGGTGAGCGCCGCTGAATCAAGCCGCCGCGTTCGAAACCGCCGCAGATCTGTCGAGCACCCGCCGCCGTCGTTGGCCGCTGGTTCGTCGAGCTCCGCCGACGCCTCCTCGATCTGGCCGCCTGCCACCACCGCCTGGAGCATCTCGAGCCGAGCTTCGCTGAGCCGGTCGCCTCCTCGGAGACCGCCGCCTTGGATCCGTCGACCACCGCCGAGAACATCCGCCGCCACAGCAGATCCGGGGAGCCGCCGCAGAGGATCCCTTCGCCGCCGAGTTCCTGCTGCCGCCTCCGGCCGCCTCACCTACGCCGACGCCCTGCTCGACGGAGCCCCACCGCGACCTCGCCGGAAAACCCTCGGGTGAGGTTTCCCTCTCTCCTTTCCCCTCTTTTCCCCTTTCTGTTCTGTCTGTAGTTAGTAAGTAAAGTAGTTATAATTAGTTTTAATTAATTTAGCGTTAGTTAATTAAATTAATGGTTAAGTAAGTAATTAATTAGAATAATTAATTTAGTTTAGTTATGTATTAGTATATAGTTTAAGTTGATTAATTTGTATATAGTTTAAGTTAATTAAATTGTAATTAGTTTAAGTTTAATAAATAGTTAATGTATTGTAATAGTTAATTTATAATTAGTCAATTAAATTATATAATCTGTTAGTATATATGATTAGTTATTTTATATAATTAGTTAATTAATGTAAATTGGTTATATTAATATAATTAGTTTATATTAATGTGTATTTTGGTTATTTATATAAATTGATTTTATTAATATGTATTAGTCTAGTAAATTCATATAATTAACTTAGTGAATTCACGTAACTAGTTTAGTAAATACAACATGATTAGTTTTACTGTTTTAATTTATAAAATTAGTTTAGTAATTTCCTATAATAAGTTTGGTAATATATATATATGCATATTAGTTTATTGTTTATAATTTAGTTATGTATTATGTATAAGGATTTTTGATTGATATATATATACAAATATGTATTTTGGTATAAAAAGTATATATGTATATACATCTACTAGTGTATATACACAGATACGTATTTTGTAAATTACTAATAGACACTTATATATATATTATATACGTTTATTGGTATACTAAGTATTAATGTATGTTTCAGTATTTAAATATAAATAAATGTATATTGGTATATATGTATATGTAACCATATTTTGGTATAAATATGTGTACCTATATATATAAACATGTATAAACATATTTTTGGTATATATATATATAGTATACACATATATATATAAAAACTGTATCGATATATATGTACTTGTAAAACATATTTTGGTATATTACCTGTATATAGTATAGTATTATTTTGGTATGTATGTATATATATATAATATAAGTTAATATGTATTTGGTACATGTATACTAGTCTATAGGTATGAGTGATGTATATTTTCTCACATAAATAAAATATATTTCCGCTTATGTACATACAGTTATACCTATTCTGTATACTTTGGAATAATTATATATATATGTATTAAATTATTTATTGATAATATGATTAATTGGTAAATTACTAGGTGACCCTAGTTGACTAGTGCCATACCTAATAGAGCCCCTGAGTTCATGTATTTGTGATGTGTTAGTGTAGCACCTGATGCAAATGTTGTATTTGATATATTTTTAGGACTGTTGGTTCCTCCAGACGATACTCTGGGACAGGACATTGGTTTTACCAGCTAAGGACCAAAGGCGAGTACATTCTCTGATTAGTTTCTAATTTATGATATTTCCTATGTTCACTGTATCTAGTGTAAATATCCATTGCTCTTGACACGCTGGTTACACGGATTGGTATACACGGATCTCGTCATGAGATGTTATTCCTTATTCATGGTGTAGCTTGTACGAGACTTGTTTCCTTGTTATCTTGTGCATGTACAGACACTGATTCCCGGGGAGATTTGCTACCTTCCTAGGGAATCCTGTGCCATAGCGTACCATGATTGGATCTACTATACCAGTCGGGGGTTTGGGGAGTACTTTAGTATAGATATGTGATCATACCCAACTTTATATGCACCATAGCTCACCCCACATCTCACGTCGGGTGCGGCCTGACCATTTACATGTCTCCTCACTGTTACATCGGTTAGCCCTACTAACCCCTGTAATGAGTTTACATGCCTCCTCACTGTTACATCGGTTAGCCCTACTAACCCCTGTAATGAGTTTACATGCCTCCTCACTGTTACATCGGTTAGCCCTACTAACCCATGTAATGAGTTTACTAGTCCCAAGCCGATCACATGTTAAAGCTAGTACTCACACACTTAGTCATAGGTTTCTTGCTCATTGACATATTGTTTTTCTTCCTGCATTTACTTACAGTATTTCCAGTATATTTCTTTTCTTGTACATTCTCGTACCTATACATGCATCTGGTATGTTTTCATCTAGAACTGCTACATAGTTTATGTCATTTATATAGAACTGCTATTTAGAGATGTACTTTGCTCCTTCCTGACTGGAAAATATTTTTCCAGACTGTGACCTTAGTAGACTGGTTCCGACACACTTGGGGATTGGAAGTTAATGATTGCAGGTATGATTATGTTGTCTTTAGACTTGTGTTGTTTTCTTTTACTTCTTCAAATTCCTATCGTGCTATAGTTATGATTGAGTATGTTGTTGATATTTTATAGTATCATCCGAGTCTCCTTATGGAGTTGGATACTAGCGTGAGATTGTTAGATAGTACTCGACCTAGACAGCGTTCTACCGCCGATACTGCGGCGTAGGCTGGACGTACCCACGCATTCGTGCCCTAAACCGGGTGCGGGTCCTGACACGTTTTTAGTGGTGGCCCATGCAGGTCAGACTTCGCTAGTTGTGCGATGTCGTAGTAGTGCGACGTCATAGTTGTACTATTGCGTACCTGCTATTAAATATAGGACATAGGATACTAGGATGAGAGAGGATACTCAATCACAAATTCTTGAAAGATTTCCTGGGATGACCCCATGAGAATCTTATTTTCAATTTAAATCTTTCCTGGTTTTCGTCCGCTCTCGCTTGTTGTCACTGAACTCGATTCTTGTTGAGCAGCTATTAAATTAAATTCTTGGTTTTGATTCTTGTTGACCAGTTGTTAACTTTAATTCCTGGTATCGTTGTTGAGTTGATTTCGGATTGAGATGAATTTTACGGACTAAAATTTACGGTATCATCTGATGACATATATTGATGAGGACAGTGAGAAAGGTAAAAACGTCTACTTTGGTTATGGAACCTAGAGTTTATTGCAGCCATATTAGCTGTCGTGACGAGAACGTAGGAACCTAACTTGGATGTACATACTTTAGTTATGAGATTTAGAGTTTCTCGCAGCCATACCGGTTGGCGTGGCGAAGATTCTAGATGACATGATTATAGGGTTGCATACCTTAGTTACGGAACCTGTCGTTTATCGCATTTATGCTTACTGGCGTGGCGAGGATTCTGTGTGTCATGATTTCGGATAGACGTGTATGGTTATCAGGTTGTATCTTAAATTGGTTCTTAAAATATCATCTCAAGACTTATCTATTTCTGTTATTCCAGGACTTTGTTCCACCGCTTCTTTCTTTACTAGCAGTAAAGATACCTTCTGTCCTCAATTCAGTCTTTGAGCTCCTATTCCTTGAGGATTTCTTGTTAAGTATGATAATTAGTGGCTTGTAATTTTGTCTGTATTTTGTATTAGTGTTGACTGTGTTGTTAGTGAGTTGTAAGTGTTTCTTAGTTGGACATGTGAGCAGTAGGCTTTAATCCAGAGTTAGCCCTTAGCATAGTACCTTGTACTAATAGTTCTAGGATAAGTGTCATTATAGTACTATAAGTAGAAGGAGAGTATAGAGTATCAGTGATATTTCAAGAGTTAGTATTAGAGCCCATTTACCCGTCCTGGATAATCATGATTATGTAATTGAGTGATCTATGTAAACGATTAAGTATCCGGGAATTGTGTTAAGGATTTATGGAGCATAATGTCCAATTTGATGATTGATATCGGAAATGTTAAAGGTAAAGAAATGTATATGTATAAAGGGTTTAATGAGATGTCATAAGTAGAGAAATATCAGGATTAGTAATGAAAGTTGTGAAGCGTATCACGGATTAGTTTAATAGGCTTTAAAGGATTGAAGGAAATACATATACAACCATCGAGATGAGGAACCATACACATACCCATGAGAGTAAAGAAACATGAGTGTTATAGAGGATACAGGTGATCATGAGTCTAATGAGCTTGATGAGATAATCCATTAATGCAGCTAGTGATATAATACCAAGAGTGCTAATGATTCTATATCGAGGATTAGTCAAGGATGACGTTAATAACAGTAAGCACTCTGTGTGTTGATAATTAGATGATATACCAATTGACATAAATTGAAATCATGAAAGAAAACACAGTTGATGATAACTTTGATCATTGGAGGTAATAGTGCAAGTGATTCGGGCAGTACAAATTTAGTACACAGTTCTAGACAATATAGGTATTGAGTGCACCTTGAGTATCAGAGACCGTGAGCACTGATATGTACATTGAGGAGTTATAAATTAAAAGGTGGAAATGAATTTTAAAATTTTCAGAATTTTTTAAGGAGTTGAGATTTTATGTTGTTAAATTATTGAGGATTTAAATTTGATTCACTAAACATAGTTAAGGCTACAAAGATTTTAGAAGTGATTAAATTTTATTTCGATGTGAAGTATCTAATTTTGAGGAGGTATATGCATTTTATTTTAAGTTGATCGGGAAGTTAAACCTTGACGATTATTTTGAGGATTAATTTTTGGTAGATGAGAGATATGAATATTAATATATGATTAGTTGATATGGGTACCAGTGTACATGAATAGGAATTTGTTAGTGTGCTAGAGTTAAGTGTTTGTTAGAGATAGTAGACACTACAAGTAATATGTTAACATGATCCTTCTTCCTTCCTAATGTTCCTTTTCTTTCGTCTTTCGATTGATTGATTGATTTTCCTAGTACTGTGGTTCACATGCATGATTTTCTTGTTAGAATATAACTAGTGGTACCCCCCTAACAGAGACTAAAATACCATGACAAAAGACACATGACCTATATTTTCTTAAATTGCATGGCTGTAGGTAGAGTTTTCTTAAACCATGATCATTGGGTTTGACCATAGCAAAGATCTATGACAAGGTTATGACCGACAAAAGAGACAAGAGGATTAAATTGTGGATGAGCATTAAATTAAATAAAGAATTTAGGGGTTGTTATAACGAAGTTGATGGATCATTGATTTTATGGAAATTAAGGTATGATTAAAATTCGAGGACAAACATTAACTTAAAGGGAGAATTTAGAAATTCACAGAGCCAAAAATTTAAGGATTTATTAATATTAGGGAGGTCTTGATATGATTGAATTGATATTTAAAAAAAATTTGAGAAATTTGAGAGATTATCATTTTATCTATTTGATTGCAAGATAGAAAATTTATATATTATGAATGTTGCATTGAAGACTCTGGAAGCATCGCATCGTTGAGTATTTGAGGAAAAAGAAAAGCAGGAAATAAAATCGTAAATGGAATAGTGTCAAATTAAATTCTTGGGATGAGGAGTTAGATTGGAATAAGCATCAATTGAATTTGAGTTAGATGATTGATGAGTGTTTAAAGTTAAATTTTGGGATGCAGATTTTTAAGTTTTATAAATATGCATCGATTGGATTTCAATTAAAAGGATTGGATAGTAAAATTTTGTATTTAGTTATTTACTCAAAATTTGAGGAGATTATGATACGACTGGAATTCAATTAAAATATTGAGGATTGAGTAGTAAAAAAAAAAAAAAAAAAAATTTTTGGGATAATAAATTCAGAGGGTGAAAAAAAAAAAATATTGGTTCAAAATTCGGAAACATTATACATACGGATAAAGACATATGGAATGAAATGAAGCTCATGGTAAAGAAGATTATAATATAATTGATTATGGGATCGTATAATTGAAGGTCGTAAGGTAAGATCATGGTATATTGAGGTTGTGATTTAAATTAAAATCTTAACCATGACAGTAACATTTGAAATCGAAGAAAATAATCGAGGTATAGTTGATGTTAAGATAAACAAACTCGAATTTGATGATAAGGGTTTTGGACATGTAATAAATTTTGATTCAAAAATTTTAGGATCTAATCTAATAAAGTTTGTGGAATTTGAAACTTTTATAGATATTAGTTAATGATGAATCGCAAGATTGAGAAAAGTAAAATGAACGAGGATAAAAAGGAAGGATTATTTTCAGATGGTAGTAAAGACTTTTTTCTAGAAATTAAGAAAGGCGATTAGATGTCTCTTGATTACATTCTGAAGGATATATTTAAGTTCTTAAATCAATTGTCGACCGTATCTTTCGAATTAGCTATAACTTTCATGTCTATATCATTCATTATACTGGGTCTTCCTTGGTTTAGTTACCTTGAAAAGGTAACGTGCATTATTCCAATTATCTGTTTTTCAGTGATCGTGTCTACTTCCCAAAACCTAAACCTTCTAGAGGATTCAAGGCCGAGCCATGATTCCTTCAAGTTATCCCTGTCTTAAACCATATTTTTCTTTTTCTTCATGTTTCCTTCTGTTTGGTAAATATTTTCCTTATAGAAATATTTTCTTCAAAGATATATTCATCATTATGAACAACAAATTTTTCTATCCTAGTCATCCCTAAAATTTCGAGGACGAAATTTTTCTAAGGTGGATAGACTTGTAACCTCCGATTTCCAATTTCCAAAATAATTAGATTTTAATTTATTTTAAAATATCAAGTTTTATAAAATAATTCTCCTTGAAATTTTTTATTTGATTTTGAACGATGTTTGATTTTAGAAGGTAATTTAAAAATCTTTATAAAAATCATTTTTTCCTAAATGACGATGTATTACAAAATAAATAAATAAATAATAATATATATTTCTAGTTTCAAATATTTATTGGCTTGAGTCATAAAATTATTGTTTTAACTAAATAGTTATTTAAAAGACTAGTTGGTAAAATAAAATAGATTTTTATTTATTGGGATAGTAAATAAATAAATGTCATACCTTCTAAGATTTTGCAAAATGTATTAATTAGTAGCTAATTGAAAATTAGCTAGCTTTCCTAAAAATATTTTCTGAAATTATAACCTTTGTTTCTTTAATTTTACAAGTCGCCATTTCTATTAACTAGCCCACACCCTTTCCCACATGAAGAACTTATTCAAGTATTAATCTTGGCCATTCATTATTGGGCCAACCCGCAACCCTTTATCCCACACCATCTCTCCCTATTTAAGTCCCTCATCACAACTCCCTAGAAATCCTAATCTCTAAATTATTAGCTAGCCCCCACAATTTCTCACAAGCCATCACCACCATTTTTTGTGTGCTCGTGTTCGTGTGTCCAGCATCACCGTGTCAGCCGTGATGGCCTCGGGTCCGACCCCGGGTGTCCCACCGTATCCATTCATTTCCTGTGTCCAGATTTACAGTTTACAACCAGCTTTTCGTGTCCGACACACCCGGACACGCCCACAGTACATCAGATTTCTGTGTCCTGCCCCGGACACGTCCCCCACAGAGCACCACCCTCGTGTCCAACCCGGACACGTACACAACACCATCCCCGTGTCCGGCAGCCCGGACACGACCCCCTGACAGTCAGCACCCTAACCCTAGATCAGGCCGCCGCCGGTGAGCGCCGCTGAATCAAGCCGCCGCGTTCGAAACCGCCGCAGATCTGTCGAGCACCCGCCGCCGTCGTTGGCCGCTGGTTCGTCGAGCTCCGCCGACGCCTCCTCGATCTGGCCGCCTGCCACCACCGCCTGGAGCATCTCGAGCCGAGCTTCGCTGAGCCGGTCGCCTCCTCGGAGACCGCCGCCTTGGATCCGTCGACCACTGCCGAGAACATCCGCCGCCACAGCAGATCCGGGGAGCCGCCGCAGAGGATCCCTTCGCCGCCGAGTTCCTGCTGCCGCCTCGGGCCGCCTCACCTACGCCGACGCCCTGCTCGACGGAGCCCCACCGCGACCTCGCCGGAAAACCCTCGGGTGAGGTTTCCCTCTCTCCTTTCCCCTCTTTTCCCCTTTCTGTTCTGTCTGTAGTTAGTAAGTAAAGTAGTTATAATTAGTTTTAATTAATTTAGCGTTAGTTAATTAAATTAATGGTTAAGTAAGTAATTAATTAGAATAATTAATTTAGTTTAGTTATGTATTAGTATATAGTTTAAGTTGATTAATTTGTATATAGTTTAAGTTAATTAAATTGTAATTAGTTTAAGTTTAATAAATAGTTAATGTATTGTAATAGTTAATTTATAATTAGTCAATTAAATTATATAATCTGTTAGTATATATGATTAGTTATTTTATATAATTAGTTAATTAATGTAAATTGGTTATATTAATATAATTAGTTTATATTAATGTGTATTTTGGTTATTTATATAAATTGATTTTATTAATATGTATTAGTCTAGTAAATTCATATAATTAACTTAGTGAATTCACGTAACTAGTTTAGTAAATACAACATGATTAGTTTTACTGTTTTAATTTATAAAATTAGTTTAGTAATTTCCTATAATAAGTTTGGTAATATATATATATGCATATTAGTTTATTGTTTATAATTTAGTTATGTATTATGTATAAGGATTTTTGATTGATATATATATACAAATATGTATTTTGGTATAAAAAGTATATATGTATATACATCTACTAGTGTATATACACAGATACGTATTTTGTAAATTACTAATAGACACTTATATATATATTATATACGTTTATTGGTATACTAAGTATTAATGTATGTTTCAGTATTTAAATATAAATAAATGTATATTGGTATATATGTATATGTAACCGTATTTTGGTATAAATATGTGTACCTATATATATAAACATGTATAAACATATTTTTGGTATATATATATATAGTATACACATATATATATAAAAACTGTATCGATATATATGTACTTGTAAAACATATTTTGGTATATTACCTGTATATAGTATAGTATTATTTTGGTATGTATGTATATATATATAATATAAGTTAATATGTATTTGGTACATGTATACTAGTCTATAGGTATGAGTGATGTATATTTTCTCACATAAATAAAATATATTTCCGCTTATGTACATACAGTTATACCTATTCTGTATACTTTGGAATAATTATATATATATGTATTAAATTATTTATTGATAATATGATTAATTGGTAAATTACTAGGTGACCCTAGTTGACTAGTGCCATACCTAATAGAGCCCCTGAGTTCATGTATTTGTGATGTGTTAGTGTAGCACCTGATGCAAATGTTGTATTTGATATATTTTTAGGACTGTTGGTTCCTCCAGACGATACTCTGGGACAGGACATTGGTTTTACCAGCTAAGGACCAAAGGCGAGTACATTCTCTGATTAGTTTCTAATTTATGATATTTCCTATGTTCACTGTATCTAGTGTAAATATCCATTGCTCTTGACACGCTGGTTACACGGATTGGTATACACGGATCTCGTCATGAGATGTTATTCCTTATTCATGGTGTAGCTTGTACGAGACTTGTTTCCTTGTTATCTTGTGCATGTACAGACACTGATTCCCGGGGAGATTTGCTACCTTCCTAGGGAATCCTGTGCCATAGCGTACCATGATTGGATCTACTATACCAGTCGGGGGTTTGGGGAGTACTTTAGTATAGATATGTGATCATACCCAACTTTATATGCACCATAGCTCACCCCACATCTCACGTCGGGTGCGGCCTGACCATTTACATGTCTCCTCACTGTTACATCGGTTAGCCCTACTAACCCCAACCCCTGTAATGAGTTTACATGCCTCCTCACTGTTACATCGGTTAGCCCTACTAACCCCTGTAATGAGTTTACATGCCTCCTCACTGTTACATCGGTTAGCCCTACTAACCCATGTAATGAGTTTACTAGTCCCAAGCCGATCACATGTTAAAGCTAGTACTCACACACTTAGTCATAGGTTTCTTGCTCATTGACATATTGTTTTTCTTCCTGCATTTACTTACAGTATTTCCAGTATATTTCTTTTCTTGTACATTCTCGTACCTATACATGCATCTGGTATGTTTTCATCTAGAACTGCTACATAGTTTATGTCATTTATATAGAACTGCTATTTAGAGATGTACTTTGCTCCTTCCTGACTGGAAAATATTTTTCCAGACTGTGACCTTAGTAGACTGGTTCCGACACACTTGGGGATTGGAAGTTAATGATTGCAGGTATGATTATGTTGTCTTTAGACTTGTGTTGTTTTCTTTTACTTCTTCAAATTCCTATCGTGCTGTAGTTGTGATTGAGTATGTTGTTGATATTTTATAGTATCATCCGAGTCTCCTTATGGAGTTGGATACTAGCGTGAGATTGTTAGATAGTACTCGACCTAGACAGCGTTCTACCGCCGATACTGCGGCGTAGGCTGGACGTACCCACGCATTCGTGCCCTAAACCGGGTGCGGGTCCTGACAGTTAGAGATGATCTGTACTCCCAGTTCCTGTATTTGGAACAAGGAAATATGACCGTCGATGCCTACGACGCAGAGTTCAGTCGACTAAGTCAATTCGGTGCCATCCTAATACCTAACGAGCTGGAGAAGGCCCTGAAATTTTATCACGGCCTTACCCTCGAGCTCCAAGGGCATACCACGGCACAGTCGAGGATTTCCTACGAGGAAGTTCTTTCAGAGGCAAGGATACAAGAAGCCATTGGCCGAGAAGTAAGATGCTCAAATCCAACCATATCAGCCCGAGACCAGACCGGAGCAGGAGGACCAATCCGTCACCAGGGAAATCAGACACAACACAAGACGGGGCCATATCAACACAAGAAACTTTCGACTTGTCACCATTGTGGCAGGCAGGGACATTATGCTAAAAACTGTCGAAGAAAGTATAGACTATGCCTGATATGTGGAGACAATCAACATCGGGCCAGAGATTGCCCACAACACAGAGAAGCAGCACTCCAGAATGGGCAAGAACCAGCAGCACCAGCCCAGAGAATGCAACCCCCTACTAGAGGTCAGCATTCTCCAGCATCTGGAAGATTTCAGAGGGGACCACCCTTGGCCACCCAAGACACGCAGTACTACCTAGCCAGGCAACAAACCGAAAGACAAAGGCACGAGCAGGCCTTTGTACTAGCTGCAGTTGTAGAAGAACCGGAAGATGAAACCATTTCAGGTACCATTATAGTTGCATTATTACCTACAAAAATGCATTATTTGATTCTAGAACTACACTGTCATCATATCTAGTAGTTTCGTAGCCATGCAAATAGCCACTTTTACCAGAGGAGGCATTGTTCCAGTTACCAACATTACTAAAGCATGCTAGTAGTCATGTATAATAGAGTAATGAGGACGCGATTCTTGGTACTTCCAATACCAAACTCCAACGTTGTCTTAGACATGGACTGGTTAAGCTAGTCCAAATGCTATACTAGACTACGGGAAGAGAAGCGTCATCTTTAGACTACCAAGTTATCCATCCAGATATAGATAGTACCTAGGATAGCAAATCATAGTAGTTAACCCCAGCTATCGACCGACCTAAATATTGTTTCCACCTCTAGATAATGATCAGGACTAAGCAAAAACAGATAGGTAGATTGCTAGACATTGATTCCTAGGCTCAAACATGAGAATGAAGTGATAGCTGAGAACTTCAGGTAGTTTGGGAATAGAGCAAATGGATTTAAGGAGAGATTATAGACATATGTTAGCCTTGAAAGAAAATAACATGAACTACCATTAATATACGACCTGTTGTAAACCTAATGGTACCCCTATAATTTGGATGAAGGGTATACATAGAGTAAAATAGGAAATCATGTGTTTTTGAAGATCCCACCTACCCGAGGAACTATCAGACTTGGAAGTTGAGGAAAACTAAGCCCGAGGAGCATCAGACCCTTCGATGTGATGGAACACATCGGAGA
The DNA here is from genome assembly GCA_036927795.1 of Iris macrosiphon. Classification (NCBI taxonomy): domain Eukaryota; kingdom Viridiplantae; phylum Streptophyta; class Magnoliopsida; order Asparagales; family Iridaceae; genus Iris; species Iris macrosiphon. The sequence continues at coordinate 132,775,097 of JAYESA010000016.1, read as the reverse complement.
AATAGATTACAAGATAAACTCTTCCTCAGGAATTAGGAAAGTATATGACGTCTCTCACGTATCCCAATTAAGGAGGTACACTCCGGATACAAGTCATGTACTGGACCATTGAGATTAGTGTCGGAGCCTGTAGAAATCCTAGATCGAAGCGAGAAGATGTTGCAAGGCCAGACTATCCTTAATTCGTATTACATAAAAATATCATACACCAGGCAAATCAACCTGGGAATGAGAAAAGGATATTCGATAATGTTTCCCCCAACTATTTCCAGACCAGGGTATGTCCAAATATCTCAAATTAATCAATCTTTCGTTCTCATTATATGTCTGTTTTATTTCGAGGACGAAATATTCTAAGGAGGGTAGATTGTAAACTCCCTCGACCAGATTTCACTATTTTAAATTTTTTTTAGCAAATTAGAATTTATTGCAATATTTTATTTTGTTTACATATCCTATTAATTGTGCACCTGTCCATCACCTAATTAATTAGGGAATTATACTGACTATTATCCCCAAACAAAATTCACATACCTGCCCTAGACATGTTAGACTATTTTTCTGAATTTTGTGCAACTCTCAGATGCTTTATTTTGAGCCTCGTTTGAGACGCACAAGTATCATTACAAAAGTCCGTATTTAAATTTCTATTTTATTTTTTGCTCTTTACCCATCTCTGTACCCCTAGGAATTGAGGCCCAACCTGCACCAGTTTTGCCCAAACAAAAATACGTAAATATTCTACTTCGAATATACTACAATTAGTATATTGATACCGTAGAAAAATTATTACCCTACCTGCCTCTAAATAATTAGAGAACACCGTGTGCAGTATTTATTAAATAATAAATACGGTGACCCGTATCACCTAAGAACTAGGCCCTGCCCCTGCCCAGGCTCACCCCCACACCCCCAGGGCACTCCCCCAGCTTTTCCCCTCATTTCTGTGAATTTTAGTAATTTTAGGAATCAGGTAATTTTCCAGATAAATTGCGTAATTACGCAAAATACCAATTTTAGGACCTATATGCAATTTAGGGAATTTTAGGAGTTTTTATGCAAATTTCTAGTGTGAGGTGGCATCACCTCATTGGCTGGTGAATGTGGACCGCACACGTGTCATGTGGGACCCACAAATGGCTGCAAAAATATCTAAAAAACCAAAATACCCTAAATACCCATAGACTTCCCCCTAATTACTACCCATGCCATCCCCTAAACCCTATTTATACCCGACCACAGCCCCCCCATTCCGACCACACACCACCACCACCACGGCCACCCTCCGCCCACCGGACCGCCGCCAACCCCTTCGCCCCTCACCCAGCCACCCCCCGGCCGACGGCCACCCCCCTGGCCTCCGCCTCCGCCTCCGGCAGCCCCCGCAGCACCCAACCTCCCCTCCACCCCACAGCAGCTCCACCACCCCCGACCGCCCCTCACCGCCACCCTGGCCGTCGTGGACCACCGCCACCACCCTCATTCGCTCCGCCGTGACCCCCTCTACCGAAACACCACCGCCACACCCCCCCCACGACCACCGCCCCGGCCGCCAGCCTCCCCGCAACTCCTCCCCGACCACCCGACCGAAAGCCCAGCCGACCCACCCGACCCCCTCGTGCCGCCACCACCGCCACCCCTGACCTCCGCCACCACCACCGGACGCCTTGCCACCACCTCCCCCGCCGTCCCGACAGCCTGCACCGCCGTCTCCTCCGCCGCAGCCGCCGCCGGAGCTACTGCAGCTGCCACTGCTACTGCTGTTGCTGACTGCAGCTGCTGCTGCAGTTGCCTTTCCGGCCGGCCAACGGCCGCTCCGCCGCCGTCCTCCCGCTGGCGACGAGGCCTGGGACCCCCCTCTCCACGTGGCAGGTGACTCACCTCCTCTCTGTACATATATACATATATATATGTATATGTATGTATATGTGTATATATATAATAGTATAAATATGTATATTTATTTATATATATGTTTATATATATATATATTATAATACATAATATATATTATAATTTATATTACTGTATATATACAGTATATTTATACAGTATACATATATTTTATTATATATTTAATATATATTTATATATATATATATTTATGTATATATATATATCTCTATGTATATTTATACATATATATTATATATAATGTATTATATATTTATATATATATATTATGTATTATATAATTATTATTATAATTACAGTAAATATATATACAGTATATATATATATTATATGTATATATATTATGCATTTTTTTTATTTATTTATATGCATTATTTCATTTATATATATATATATATATATATATATATATATATATATATATATATATATATATATATATATATATATATATATATATATATATATATATATATACTATATTACTATATATTATTATTATTATTATTATTACAGTAAATAAATATAGTATATACTAAATATATGTATATTATATATATTTACTATTATATATTATAAGTATATATACAATATTATTAATATTGTATATAATGCATTTTTATTTCATTTTATTTTATTCTATATATATATATATATATATATATATATATATATATATATATATATATATATATATACATATATATATATATATATATATCTACTATTATTTTATATGTATATACATATGTATTTTATTTGTTTATATATATATATAGGCATATATTTTCATATAATGTATATATTCTATATGTATTATATTATATACATGTAAATATATTATTTATATATATACATATTATATAATATATATATATATATATATATATATATATATATATATATATATATATATATATATATATATATATATATATATATTAATACATATATAAATTATGTAGTATATAATATATATGTAACATATGTATTTTTCTCCTTGCATTTATATATATTATATATACTTATATATATGTGTTATATATATATAAGCTATATTTGAAAATAAGTATATTTATATATATATATTGCTTTAAATCTTATATGTACATATATTTATATTACTACATATATATATATATATATATATATATATATATATATATATATATATATATATATATATATATATATATATATATATATATATATATATATATATATATATATATATATATATATATATATATATTATGTAGTACATAAAATATATATAGCATATATATATTTTATTATTTCTTCTTGCATTTTGTATATATAAATATATAAGTACTTATACTTATTTATCTCTATAAATAGTTATGATGTGTAAAATTATTATATATTATTATGCTCTAAATACTATATATGTATTAATACATATATATTATTACGTATTTATTTTTCATAAGTATAAATGCTATATATATTATATATATAGGACTTTACATGCATCTATATTTAAATGATATTTAATGTACTCTTTATGTAAATTATATTTACAAACCCTGTATGTCCTAAACAGAATACACCTGCAACGCAGTCAGTGACCCCTGGTCACAGGGCCCCTCAGACTTGACTGCAAGAACAGGTTCTTGGTGCTTCCAGCACAAAGGCGTAGGCAAGTATACCTTGCCAAGTTTTTACTGTTTAAATATTAAACTGTTGAATGTTATTATTAGTAAATTTCATATGACAGTAAGTATCTGAGACTGCCTCGGGTACCATCAACATGTACGTTGACGCGTAGTGTAATTAACCTAGTCTTTACAGACTTACCATCAACTGTGAGGTTATCCTAATACCCTCTTAGACCCTGACACGGGTACACGCAACAAGGTTGCACTTCATTTTGGGATGCAAGTTTACGTAGATGAATAGCTACCAGTACGTACGACGTGCATCACGACTTAGAATAAAGTCAGGAGAACTACGACTTGGCATTAGTTACATTGGGCGGGGAGAACGACTAAAAGACGTATGGGACACCCACCTCTTTATCCCGATACCGCACTCGACGGAGTGATACGGCTGTTATATATATATTCCGGTGACCATGCTCCTCGGAGATGGTGTGTTGCATAGTGCCCTTGAACGGGGGCATATGTGGCATATATTAGCCAGTCACTACGGATTGGTGAATTATGTCAGCATATGTCTAGCCACACTTTCCCATACATACTAGGTTGTCTCAAATTGCATTCACTTAGATGGCTAGCACACCCTGATATTTATTCAGTATTCATATACATGGCATGCTTTTCTGTATCTTGTTATGTCCCACTGAGGACCTGGTTTCCTGCCAGGTTTAGATGAGACACTCTACCCCACAGTACATGGACCTGGACAGGAGACTGGAGATGCCCCTGAGAAACAGTTAGAGGAGATGCCATCAGAGTCTGCCTGAGTACACTGGAGTTGGAGCTACATATTTCGAGGACGATGCACTAGTTATCTTATTTTGCTTATCTTTTGTAGTGGGTTTGTTCCCACCAGATATTATCTGATTTGTATTATGATATTTCAGACTTAGCTATATATATATTCAGCACTATTTTCCATATTTCATGATACTCCTGTGGATGAGATAGATTTACCTGTACTTAGACTTATAGTATTTTAGGACAGCGTAGCACATCACTTTGGGTCCATTAAATTGGGTAATCCCTTAGTGACGTGTCAGCTGGCCAATGCCACGTGGTCTAGTTCCGTATATTTTTGGGACTGGGGCGTGACAAGTTATTATTCAGCTCTTTATTCCTACTTATTATTTGTGCTGTGGATGAGATATAGATTATGTGTGACTTGTTGTGACAGTATATTACCACTGGTGGATTGGATATTCATGTACAGCGTACGTGTATATATGGTTTCCATATATTGGAGTTCATATACATACGGCTGGGCGTGTTACGTATTCCTAGTCCTCCGTATTTTAGGACTGGGGCGTGACAGTTATATGTGCTATATTTGATTTTGGTTAGAGTATCATATTAGATATTAGATATCATAGTATATGTATATAATTTGAGTTATATTTGCTATATTTTATTTTCATGATATCTTAAAATAGGATATTAACCAAGGTTCAAAGTATCAGAATCAGAATCGGTATCAGACCATTCCTATGAGGTTTAAAGTAAATTGAATAAAATTATAATTTTAAGTATTTACAGTGTTGTTTCTTAAAATATGATATTAACAAAGATGCATAATTTTAAGTATTTACATTGTTGTTTCTTAGTATTTTTGAAATTGAATGACCTAGTGTTGACCTAGTTTGACTGTTTTGACCTAGAAACCTAGAATCTAATTAAATTATAAAAATAATCTAATTAAATTGATAAAATTTTATAAAGACAACTTACATATGCTTTGGCGGCCCGCTCATCTACGAGCTTCATATCCTTCTTTCTTTTGTGGGTCCGCTGGAATATTGCTGGAAAGTCGACGGTCTTGGGGACTTTCCCGGCTCTGGCGGCCTCGCCGCACTGTAAAAATTAAGCAATTAGTAAATAAGCAAAAAAAGTTAGAATTACAAAAAATTCGATCTAGTAATATATTTTAATACTAACCATCAGTCAAAAATGCTCGACGGTCGGAATGGATCCACCAGTATGGAGACCACCCTTAGCACGGGCAGCCTTCGCCTTCTCACACTTGGCCTTGTAGGCCGGGGTGTCCATCTTCTTCTTTATCTCCTCCTAGTACTCCGCCTTCAGCCAATCCTTGCGGTGATCCGATCCAAGTGACGCCAGTGCCTTCTGGTCATTAATCATATCTCTCAACCTCTTGCTGGTGACGGTCTTGTACCACTTCCAGATATCACTATCTTGAATGATCCGGCCACCAGTACAACCTCTGTAAATTAGAAAAATATTTTTTACCATTGTAATCAAAAAATTTATATATTATTATAAATAAAATTCATATACATACCCCGAGCTTCTTCAGCCAAGTGAATCGTCGACCGAGCACGATGTCACTGAAGTTGATATAAGGGCCATCAAAGTAGACCCACATGATCTCCCCCATATCATTCTCAGTCTTGATCGAGAAAAATATAAAATAAGTAGACAATATACAATTAGAATAAAAAGGACACAATAAATATGTGAATTGACAAATAAATGCTTACGTCGCTCCATCAGCCCATAGCTTGGGACGACAAATATTGGTTTGTCGCTCTAGTAGAGTAGGGGGGCCTGCAAATCCTGGATGGCAGACATATACTCCATTGTCCACAAGAAGACCTGAAAATGGATTTGCTCCTGCGGAAGCAACTGGTGGAGTAGCCGGTGTAGTAGTGTCGGTAGTGGCTGGAGTAGAAAAAGGGATAACAGCTGATGACAATCCGGGAGATGGAGTAGCTCATCCTACTAAAGAATGAGTATATGGCGGGGATAAACCATCCGCCGTATCTATGAACTCGTCCTCAGGTCATGTGCGAGAATCTGGGGTAGTAGGCGTAGTGGACGGAGGATGCTGGAAAGATGATCCTCTCTGAACTTATCGTCCTCGTCCTCGTCCTGCCAAACTATAGGTAAATCTGCAGCAAATAAAAAAGTAGTGTCATCAAAGAGATAATCATAAAGTAATGGTGTGGTAAAATAAGTAAATACTAGTGTGATGATGAAATAAATAATAATCATGTCATAAAATAATTAAGTAAATATCTAAGCTACTGTAGTGTAATAAATAAAGGAGAGAGAGAGAGAGAGAGAGAGAGAGAGAGAGAGAGAGAGAGGAGGGGTATTTAATGATGGGAGAGAGAGAGGGTGCTTGGAGATTAGGGCCAGCTAGGTTCCCAATATAGTATAGTTTGTTATGAAAAAAATGAGTGGTGGAGATGTGTTAGGGTTTGAATGGAGGGTAAGGATTTAAAATGAGCATAGTACCATGCAAAAGAGGGAGGGGATGCACATGACCGGTCAAGGTACTTCAAATTGGATGTTCTTTATTTGTTCCAACCAATAGGAGGTGGACACATGGTTAGTTATTTGCACAAAGGTCCCCAATAGTTTAGGACTTGCACAAAGAAGAAAAATGGATTGGATGTGGGAAAAAGTCATGTTTGGTGTGTTGTAGTGGAGAAAATTTGTGTGTGGTATTTTGTATGAACCATGAGGGTTAAGTGTGGGTTTGAGTTGGTGTTTGGTATAGTTTTAGGTTAGGTTAAGCCGGTTGCCCCAAAATAAATAGAAGTTGTGTCGTATGTGTTCTTTAATAAACTGAAAGTGCATGGGTTCTCAATTGGAGGTGACACAAGTTTCATGAACGTAGATGACTCAGAATAGATTATTTTTATAAATTGGGTTAAAAAGACGGGTCGAGGTTGTGTCTTTAATTTTGATTAGAACGACATATGTGCGAAGTTAGGGTTTAAAAAATTAGATATTTTGTAACGAATATTGTGCGACTAAAATGAAGCACAAGGAAGGGTATTTATGAGTGACACAAAGATCAAAATAAAAGACTGTCACGTCTAGGTCAAGTGTGTGAAATTTGTTAGAAAGTAAAAGCTAGAATAACGCTCCAAATATCGAAACAACGACAAGGTGCACCAAGTGATACAAAATTTTGTACATTTATTTAAAACACCATGTTCTAATTCTAAATGACTTCAAACTAACCCTAATCTCTCTCTAAGCCAAGTAGACCTAAATTTGGTCGAGGGAGTTTACAAATACATTCTTTTCGATATGCATAAAATCAAAATTTTGCCTTATGAGATTGTCCTTCCAATAAGGTAATTCCCAAAGATATTCTGCTTCGTCCAATTATGCTTACGTCCGAACCTTTCAAAGTGATCAGCCGATATCGAATTTTCCTTCATAGTCGGCAATCCATCTACCTCTTTCCAAACTTTATCTCCTGTCAGTCTCAACGGGGGAGGAGATAGTTCCTGTTTACCAGCTCTAAAGGCATCTCTGTTCCTTCTCCACGGATGCGATGCAGGAAGGAACTGACGGTGACAATAAAAATCATGCTTTTCCTCTATTCTGGAGACGAAATGCCTTACTTTTTTCCATACACATCGGACAAGAAAAAGTACTATGAGTACCCCACCCCGATAATATCTCATATGCTGGAAAATCGTTGATGGTCCACATGAGAGACGCTATCATCTGAAAGTTTTGCTCCTTTGATATATCATGTCCGAACGCCAAATTATTACCATTGTTTTAACTCATCCACCAACGGTTGTAAGTAGATATCGATGTTCTTCTTTAATTTTTTTTGGACCGGGTATGATAAGTGTCAAGAACATGTAAGGAGTCTTCATATGCATCCACAGTGGTAGATTGTACGGAGTCAAAATCATCGAAAAACAACATCACTGAGATCCCGATTGTCCGAAAGGAGTGAATCCATCAGAACATAAACCCAACGAGATATTCCTGCGCTCCGCAGCAAATTTAGGATGACATAAATCAAAAATATTTCCATGACTCTCCATCGAAAGGATGAGATAATTCTCCTTCATCCATCTTTCGTTTCTTGCTATGCCATGTCATGTGTTGTGCTATATTTGCAGATATATACATCCTCTGCAGCCTCTTTGTGATCGACAAAAATTGTATGTACTTGTAGGGACGCAACCTTGCTCGGACAGTTGACTTTTCTTTGTCCCGAATTGGCTTGTACCGATCCGCATGACAGAAAATACATTTATCTTTATTATTTTTCTTCTTGTAGTACAACATGCAACTTTTTCGACAATAATCTATCTTTTTGTAGCCTAATCCAAGTTTTTGTATCATCATCTTCGACTTGTAGAAGTTTTCAGGCAAATCCTTCGATCCTTTTGGCAACAACTCTCTAACAAACTTAATTATCCGGTCGTAGCATTCCTGCGGCAAGTTAAAATTAGACTTTAGGTTCAACAGCCGCATCACCACCGACATGACAGAATGAGAATCACAATCCGGATATAATGGAGTATCAATATTCTTGAACATATCATAGAATTCTTTGGCATCAGGATTAGGATCCTCCGGATCAAAACTTGGACTGGCCGCATCAAATACCAACTAACGTGCTAGGTTTCGTGGTCGATATTCAAATTTATCTCTGAGAGTAGACTCTTCTACCTCCGTATTGAAGGAGGAATGATGATATTACAAAAACAAAGGTTCTTCTTTAGCCGTCCAATCCTTGTAGTTCGACACAAAATCCTTCTTGTAGAGATGTTCCCTCACGAGAACCACCTCTTTGAATGGTATATTACGACATTTGACACAAGGACACTTAATGAGCGACACTTGATGAGACTCCCTTCCATGAAATAAGGTAGAATACGGGCGTATTTAAGAAATTCCTTAACGCCCGCCATAAAATCATCTGTCAAACCAATCCTACTCTCATGTCGCCGATTGTACATCCATGATCGGTCAACTAAGTATCGACTCATTGATTATGCATGTACCATATATATTAATTCAAACAATATTGATTAATTAGATTCAAGATGAGTTAAGATATTTGCTAAAGGATTAGTTATTTTTACGTTTCCACAGTGAAATAGAATTAATCTATGAAATAGAATTCAAACAATATGGCATCCAATTTTATGTTTCTAGTGAAATATAATTAATCCATTATTTTTAAACAGCTCAATTTTGTTTCTATTTTTCACAAAGAAAACTAACTAATTTGGTCTCCATTATGATTTTTACATGGAGATTTGTGCTCATTTTCGAGAAATTACGAGATTGATGTACCAAGTGTGTGTTATGAGACCAATTTGGTCTAAATAGATTTAGATTGGGGTTGTAAGACTAACTACGTGTCCATAATTGGATACGAGTAGGCCGTATCACGATACAGTGTGATACTTTGCGATACGGGACTCATTTTGGGTGATTTGTGTTAATTCTCTTCAATTTCTATTCTAACTAGTTGTATTAGTTATTATTATATGTAATTGAGATGTATATATGTTTATTATATAGCATGGTAAGTTTTGACTCTATATTTGGGTGTGTGTCATAGAATATCTTGCATATTCATACTAGGTATTTGATTCAATGCTTTAGTGTGTATCCTAATGTGTTATAGCATAGGTGTATCATATGAGATTTTGGTTGGATACTCGTGGGTGTTTCATGATGCCTTAAGTGTTTGATTAAATACCTACTAGTGTTAGTGTGGATAAGTCTATGAATATATGGTGTTGCATGTAATATTCAATTATGTTTTATCCATATAAGATATATATATATATATATATATATATATATATATATATATATATATATATATAAGGATGGGATGTGTTCACTGTGTCAAGTAATTAGATCATTGTGTGTATGTGTGATTTGTGAGGGAGCAAGGAGTGTCGGGTTGGTCAGATACATTGAACAGCAGCAGTGTAGAAGCATGAAAAATCTTCATGTTTATGCGCCCGAGCAGCCATGCGCCTAAGGGCCTGGTTCAGTAAAAGTCTGGCCGCATACAACGTAGGAGGCATCCACGTGGCAGTGATCCTCCAGCTCGGGCAATGTTTGACCGTAGACAATTCTTCCAAGGTTATGAGCCAGGGGGCAGTGAACTCTCTATGCGGCACACAATACGTCCTCGTCTATATGGCATAAGCAATGATCCTAAAGACATGCGACATGGATTTTAGACGCAGGTAAGCTTGCCACAGGGTATCACTTTCATCAGTCACAACTTTAATGACTCTGACAATATTAATTACTAAGCAAAAATGCCTCGTATTCGGTGAAGACGGCGAGCGTTAGCGCTTACGTCAGAGAGTCATGATTGCCTTTGTCTGTATACAACTGTGCAATGCTACGCGTACACATGACAAACCTTCATGCATCAAAACTCTCCAAAAGACCAAGCACTCTATGCTCTCCATGCACCACTACTCCCTCAAGCTGCCACATGCGACCAGAACAACCAAGTCGCAGAGAAGCCACATGCGGCCTGATCTACCAAGTCGCAGAGAAGCCACATAATATACTATATGTGGCCTGAACGACCACATAGTAGGGAGGCCGCATAAAATTCCCCTGACACAGATTCTGATATCTGTCAGAAGCATTGACACATCACTCATTACTCTGAGATGCTTCAAGACTCGTGAAGGCGATGGCTCAGAAAAAGACAACAAGTCACATCAGTGCATTAAATGCTTCGACAAACGTGACATGCCATGTGTCCCACGTATGCGACTATAAGACCCATGCGGCCTCGTCACCATACGGCTTAAATGTTCTTTCGACCAAAGCCCGATGAGAGCTCGCATGTGGTCTCGTTACCATGTGACTTAAGTGTCCATTTGACCAAGGCCAGACGAGAGTTTGCATGCGGCCACAATGCCATGCGGCCTCGCCAACATGCGACCAAAGTGTCTATAGACCAAGGCTAGACGAGAGTTTGCATGTGGCCTCGCCAACATGTGGCCAAAGTATCCATCGACCAAGTCCAGACGAGAGTTTGCATGCAGACACAATGCCGTGTGGCCTCACCAACATCCGGCCAAAGTGCCCATCGACCAAGGCCAGACGAGAGTTTGCATACGACCTCGCCAATATGCGCCAGAGCGTCTTGACGACCAAAGGCCAAATGAGAGCTCGTATGCAACCACAATAATATGCAGCCAAGTTGCTATGCGGCCTCCAACTTACAATATATTCCCGCTATAACTGCAGAGATCTTCGCACAGTTGGTGCTGACTACGTGTCCAGCTGACCAAGTTACGCCCACAATAGGTTGATAACAACCCCGAGATCTCTTCGACAATATATCTTAACCAAGACCATGTGGTAATCGGCCCATGGCATGCGGCGACAGTTGTAACCGCATTCTGTTAAAAAAGCCTTATGCGGCCACCAAACAGAGGCATATGCGGCACCTATAGTCCATCAACACGATGGCTATAAATAGGAGCAACTTGAACGTTCTAAGGGCTATTTTTTTCTGCTTCAGAGAGAAAGCATACCACCCCCGACCAATACAGAGAGAGAGCATACCGAGACAAGCGAAGAGAGGACGTAAGCTTCCTCATCCTGCATCGGATCATCCACGGAGTAAAGGAGACACCATAGCAATCCTTGTCCATCATCACACCCCAGATCAAAAAAATAGTGTACTTAGATTGTCCGCCCAGGACCTCTTTATACTTTCTTTCGTTTGTTAATTAAATCAAGCTCTTCTAGAACCTTCTAATTTAATGGCGAACAAGATGGTAACTCTACTGGGGACATCTTTCTACTCTAATGAGAAATATGTGGCACAATCTGACGCAGGCAAGCTTGGGTCCACTCAAAGGATGCTGGCGGTCCGCTACGACCAACAGGCTTTCGAGGACATGCTCTACGGGGACAACGCGAGTCTTCTCTGAGGCAAGCAAAGCCCAAGAAGACCAGCAGGACACGGGTAGCAAAGGCCATCGTGTCTCACCCAATTGCGGAGCAGACGCTCCCCGTCTCTCTCTCAGTCGCAAGGTTCGCACATCATGCGTCCACTGCTTATGCGGCAGCCTCTTCCAACCAGAAGGGTGCTCACCACTCGAAAACCCGCAGGACGTGGATAGCAAAGGCCACCAGGTCTTGCCCAACTGCGGAGCTCACGCTTCTCGCCTCTCTCCCTGTTGCTGAAGGTGCTTTCCAAGCGTCCCCTTAGGCCGTCCATGCGGCATCCTCGCCTGACGCAGAAAACGCTCAGCCCCCAAACTCTGGTAGAGGAAAATACTACGATGCTAGATATTTGGGCTCTGATACAAGCTCTATGCGACCAAGAAGGAGGCCGCATAAGACTCACTATGCGGCATTGGTTGACGACCGCAAGAAGATGGCCGCATGTGAATTTGGAAGCAGTCGAATCTCTGTTTTTGACCGAATCTCACGCAACGCTGACCCTATGCGCCATGCTGAGAATGGTGAAAACCCAAACTTGGACTCTTTGTACTATGCCCTTACGGGTGCTAAGTCGAAGAAGTCTGGGGCAGTGCGAGGTCGTCATGCTCAAGCAACTGTCCATTCGATTGACCATGAGAGGGCACCGCTAAACTTTTATGCGGGCCCCTGATGGAAAGCTGTATAAGATCGACCCATGCGTCCAGCCCTCAGCGGCAAATGGACAGGGTCCGTCTCAAAAATTTTCCACCGACGATTTGGAAAAAGTTCTTGTACGAACCTTAGATCAGGGAGCAAAAATAACATCCGCGCACCCGTGTGCTCGTTCTACCCGTGCTCACAAAAAGGGTGCAAAGGTGAGTCATCCCTTCCCTGACTTGCGCAATGTGATCAATCACAAACGTAAGACGAGGAAGGCAGCTATGGCATATGAAGTATCCTCCCTAGGACATTATTGTTCCAAAATTATCATCAACTGTTGCTGCAACAAAGTGGCAGTACATATATGCAGGCAGTCAGAATTCCAACGACTGTACCTTATGGCACCTATCAGAAAATAATCCAAGGATCAGGTGCAAACACCCGAGGAGGATGAGATACCATTCTACTCATATTTTTCTGCTTAGAAAGGCCCTTCCACCTTCGGAGGGAAGAAGTCCAGCACCTCCAGTCCGTCAATCTCAACCAGCACATTGAGAAGGTTATTACCAGGAGGACTAGCAGCGGGACATGTAGAGGGAGTTTTTCAGGGCACCCGCTCGAAGAAGAAGCTATCAGCGGCTAAGGGTAGCTCTTTCTCAGAACCCGTGGGGGTTACACAAGTTGGGGGTAGTAATCCCCCGGACCTATACGATAATCCAACATTTTGAGGAGATGTTGATTCCCAAGGAACGGATCCTGAAGTCCCTGGGGGGTAGTCACCCTCGGAAAGAAGATGCCACCTTCTACGCTGGTGTTAGTACTCCCTCTGAGTCCGAACAGGGCATGACATTGCCAATATTTCCTGCGACTATTCGTTGCAAGAGTCCAAGCAAAAAGTGCTACGTCTACTATCCCGTCCATCTCTTCTCATGCAAGAATGACATACATGGCGGGGGACGAGCATGAAGGCCCTAGTAATCGACAGCGACTCGAGGTCCTCGGGGCCATGATACAGACAATGAGCGAATCAATACTATCCTTGAACCAAGCAGTGCTAGACATCAAGGCAAGTGTAGCCTCCCAACCAGCGAGGGCTTATGGACAAGCAAGCTTGGATCCTGGGACCAATGCGGAATCTGACACAACCTCTCATTTCATCATAAAACTGCACAAGAAGGCACCCGACCCTCTGGTCGTTCGTCTTCATAGGCCAAACCGATCACCAAAGGAAGATCCAACAACATCTACCACATCCGAAACTCTGGTCGTTCACCTTCATAGGCCAAGTCGATCACCAAAAGAAGATTCGGTACCATCCACTACACTCGAACCGCTGTTCGTTCGCCTTCATAGGCCGATTCAACCGCCGAAGGGTGCTCTGTTACCTCTTACCGTATCTGAGCCTCTGGTAGTAAAGCTGTACAGAAAACCTCCAAATTCGCCGCTTACACTCGGGGTAGATCACGGGAAGGATGAGCTAGAGGAGTACGTAGCTGCTCATGCAGACGTCCCTTCCCTCGATAATGTAATTCCTGGAGAAAAGATACCTTACTTTATGAATAAAGGGCTATCGTTGAACTACTCCGAAGTTGCATACATAAGCACACTGTACTCCATGGAGCACGGTCTGGGCTTACGCATGCAGACACAGGTGACCACCACCTATGTTGTAAACCAGATTCTCACCAGCCAAAACTCTCACTTCCTAGTCCCAGCTAGGAAGAGGGGAGACAGACTCGTCATCTTCGGCTGAGTAGAATTCCTTTGATCCTTCGTCCCCGAGGAACTAGATCTAGAGCCCGATACCGGTAAAATGTTACTCCACTGGTATAGCTCTCAAGCCAAGCACCTTATCCAGAAGATATGGTACGATCTGAAGGCCACTAAGGGCTTAAACTATGACAAAGGCCGAAGGCTGCCTTTGCGTCTACCTGGTCCTACACGCAAATCCAGGAATACTACTATAAGACCAAGCATGGCTTAGTATACGTATGCCTTCCACAACCCCCGAGGGTTTAGATGAAGGAGACGAGGTGCACTCTCACTCTTCGCAAACTTTCGCTTGGGACTCCAATATCAATATCGGGCAGATACTCAAGCAAACATTATCTGCCAACATGGTGTCAGCTGACCCTGAGAAAGACGTCGAGATTCTAGCAGAACTCTTTGAAGTAGAACCGTGGGCCCAACGTCTAGACCCACAATGAGACATACAGTTTGAATAACGAGAACCCCCTACCGAGGACGAAGTCATATAAGTCAATCTGGATGACGAATCCTCACTCAATCCTATTTTCATCAGCAAAAGTCTGACTGATGAGGATCGAGAATCCCTGCTACAACTCGTCAGAGAATACATTGATGTCTTTGCCTGAAGCTACGAAGATATGCCAGGACTGGACCCCAAAACTACGGTCCACAAGCTCAACATCTTGTCGAACGCTAAGCCTGTCAAGCAGCAACAACGGCAGTTCTGGCCAGACATAATGAACGCCATCGAAGCCGAAGTCAACAAACTGATAGCTAGTGGCTTCGTCCGTGAAGAACAACATCCAGATTGGGTAGCCAACATCCTATCCGTCGTCAAAAAGAATGGAAAGATCCAGATCTGCATTGACTTTCGTGATCTAAATGTGTCCTACCCCAAAGATGAATTCTCTTTCGATCACATACATAATGATCGATAACACTTGCAGCTTCAAGCGCATGTCCTTCATAGATGATTCTCATGCTACAATCAGATTAAGATGTCCCCTGAAGATCTGAAGCATACATCATTCCGAGGAGTGTACTGCTACATAGTCATGCCCTCCGATCTAAAGAACGCAGGTGCTACATACCAGAGGGCTATGAGCACCATCTTCTGTGAGCATCTATGCAAGACGGTCAAGTGTTACGTCGATGACATCGCCGTCGAAAGTTACTCCAAAGATGATCACCTCAGGAATTTGAAGACTGTGTTCGACCTCATGCGTACGCACCAGCTCAAGATAAACCCTACCAAATCCTTTCTGGGATTCTCCAGCGGTAAATTCTTGGGCTTTATCATCACTTCTCAGGGTATTCACATAGACCCCGACAAAATTAAATCAATCCTCGAGACAAACCCGCGGAGGAACCTCCAGGAGCTCTGCGGCCTTCAAGGGAGGCTGGCATACATCAGGAGGTTCATATCAAATCTCTCTAGACGTTGTCGGCCATTTACCCAGCTCATGAAGAAAGGTGTATCCTTTGTCTGGAATGAAGAATGCCAACGTGCGTTCGACGACATCAAGGGATACCTATCAAACCCTCCAGTACTGGTAGCCTCGGTCTCGGGGAAGCCTTTTCTGCTTTATATACGTGTAATGGATCACTCTCTCGGTGCTCTATTAGCCTAGAATAGTGATACAGGCCACAAGAATGCCATATATTATCTCAGTCGGATGACAGTTAGCGCGGATCATAGGTACACCCCCATCGAGAAGGAATGCCTTGCTCTAGTATTTGCTGTCCAGAAGACTCAGTGTTACGTTACTGGACAGACCATTCATGTGATCTCTCGAGTCAACCCTCTCAGAGTTCTCATGACCAAACTAGGGGCGCTCAGTTCCCGCCTAGCTACCTGGGCGATACTACTATCTCGATACGTCATAGTGTTTGTCCTACAAAAAGCCATCAAGAGTTAAGCACTGGCCGACTTCCTGGCAGCACATATGATGCCAGAAATCTTGAAACTCTACGACGAGATTCCAGACGAAGTGGCAGACTCAAGTGTAACTTTATGCGAGGCTGTTTGGAGAATGTTCTTCGATGGTGCTTCAAGAATAGGGCCCAAGGGCGATATCATTGCAGGAGTCGGGATAATGCTAATCTCTCCATACGTCTGGTCATCAACTGGGCGTACTCTCTCACAAATTCGTGCTCCAACAATATGGCAGAATGCAACGCCTTGGTCATTGGACTCCAACTCGCCAAACAAGTAGTTGTGGAGTATTTGGAGGCCTACGGTGACTCTAAATTAATAGTCAGCCAGGTCCGGGGTGAGTACGAAGGCCAACACGAAGACCTAATTCCTTACCACTAAGCTATGCTTGGCATCATCTCAACCTTCGAGGGATTCTTTATTAAGCACATCCCTCGGCTGCAGAACATCGAGGATGATGCCCTAGCCGGACTCGCTGCCTCATTGGAAGTTCCAAACAACACCCATAAACAATCACAATGATCAGTCGAGAGCTGGTCTATCCAAAGAATAACCTCTGCCTATATCTGAGTTGCGCGGCGGAAGTATATACTGACGTCTAGGAGTGGAGGCTTCCATTCATTGACTACGCGGTCTATAAAATTTCCTCCGAGAACCCAAAGGAAGCCACATCAATCAGAAGAAGTTCCCTCCGGTTCTATTATGATACAACTACCAAAATATTGTATCGTCGATCCTACGATGGCCTTCTGTTACGATGTCTATCGAATACAGAAGCAAAGCAGGCCCTCCGTGAAGCTCACGACGGCGTCTGTGGCGCACACTAACCCGGCCCAAAGCTACATGATCGTCTTCGGAGAATGTGTTATTACTGGCCGACGATGGTAGCAGAGGCCATTGAGTATGCAAAAAAATGCCAGATGTGCCAAATCCACGCAGACTTCATCCACTTGCCCTAAGAATTCCTGCACCAAACAGTCGCATCTTGGCCGTTTGAAGCATGGGGGATAGAAATTATCGGACCAACCAGTCCACCTTCTTATAAAGTACATTGGTTCATCATGGTTATAATCGATTACTTCTCCAAATGGGCAGAAGCTGTTCCACTCGCTGAAGTAAAAACATCGAACTTGATTAGCTTCGTCAAGCATCACATCATATATCGCTTTAAAATCCTACGAAGGATTGTCCACGACAACGGTCCTCAGTTTGCAAGTCACACATTCTACCAATTTTTTAACAAAAATCAGATTCAGAATGTAGCATCAACCGCCTATAATCCGACATCAAATGGTCTGGCAGAAGCCTTCAACAAGATTATTATAAAGCTACTCAAAAAGTTTGTGTCTTCAAAAAAGCACGACTGGAATGAGAAGCTGGGTGAATGTTTATGGGCCTACCGTATAACGGTCCGGACAGCTACTGGCAACACGCCTTTCTCTCTAGTGTACGAAAGCGAAGCGGTCCTCCCGTTCGAGATCCAAATCCCTTTACTCCGAATAGCCCTCTCCAACCAATTAACCATCGATGATAATCATTGCCGACGACTACAAGATTTAGAATCACTCGACGAGAAACGTCTCTTAGCTCAGCAATGCATTAAGCTATACCAAGCACGACTCTCGAGAGCCTTCAACAGACGGGTTAAGGAGAGAACCTTCCAGGTGGGAGACCTCATCCTGACCGTGAGAAGACCGATGATCATGACCCACAAGACGGCCGGCAACTTCCAGCCTAAATGGGAGGGCCCGTTTATCGCGAAGTCTGTATTCTCCAATGGCACATACCGGCTAGTAAAATCCAATGGCGACTTGCTTATGATGCCTATCAACGGTAAGTTCCTAAAAACGTATTATGTCTAAGCTAGACTTGTACTCCCCTTATCCCCAGTGGAACAACCCAGATGTACATCTCTATACTCTTGGTTCATCATCCCCAGTAAGTGCCTATGTGCAACTTTTTCTCCTTCTTTACAAATTCCTGTAAAAGCCATCATCTATATCCAGGAGTCCTGGATACGCGACAGATGATGGATCCTCAAAGTCTCCCCAGTGGAGCAGTCCTCATGTCCACTTGCACACTCCCACAGTGACCACTCAAAAATCAATCTCGTTAGATGCTAGCCATGTTCATATTACCTCTGAGCTATCGTCCCACTAATCTCTCCAACGGAGCAATCCTCAGGTCTATCCAGACTCCTGAATAGACCATACTCAGTAAATCACTCCTCAAAGAGTTTTTCGGACATCAGTTCACGTCCATATTACCTTTGAACTATCATCCTAAAATTTCTTCCCGGCTGAGTTTGCCATGTCCATATTACCTCTGAGCAAACCTCTCGGGTCTTGGCTATCGATCATCACGTCCATATTAACTCTGATATTAGTTGCCATCCCTACCTATCACCCATACTCACCAAGGTACACCAGTAGTGTTAAGTCCACAAAAACTGTCACGTCCATATCACCTTTGGAAGGGCTTGTCTCAAACCTATTACTTGCACTAACATGCGCAAAAAGTAATGGATACACAAAACCTATCATGTCCATATTACCTCTGATATGGATTATTTTTGAATTTATTATTTGCACTCAATGTGCGAAACAAATAATAAGCCCACCAAGAGTCCCCCAGTGGTATTTCCTTAAAGGAAACAAACAGTCACGTCCATACTACCTCTAGGGTGCTTCCTCCTCCTTCCATAAAAGTACCAGGATCGTACCTAGCCTCTCGGTATGGCTATTGGTCAGCTCAAATCTACGTCACCTATGAGCTATCGTTCTCAGATCCTCTCCAGAGAGTTTGCTATGTCCAAGTGACCTCTGAGCAAACCTCTTCCTACGACTATCACCAGTCGTCATCTCAACTTATCACCTCCCCTTAAATTTAAGTGCTCCAACGGTATTAAGTCCATCAAACTTGCCATTATCTCTGGCAAGGCCCGTTTCGAACTTATTACTTGCACTAACATGCACAAGAAGTAATAATTCCCCTAAAGATCCCCTATTGGGATGTCCTAAAAAAAACTATGATATCTTACCACGTTCATATTACCTCTGAGTAAAATATTTTTAGAACTTTACGATGTTCACATTACCTCTGAGTAATGTTCTGCCCATCGAATTTCTACTATCACGTTCGTATAATCCCTAATAGTGTCAGTCATTTCAACTTGTTATCCGTAGCCAGTCTTGGGTACGCCATGGGTAATAAGTCTACTAAAATTTCCCAAAAAGTGGAATGTCCTACCACGTCCATATCACCTCTAGTAGGATATTCCTTCCCATATCAGAGGCTTTTTTTATTCTTCTTTCAAAGTGTTTCAAAACTTGTTCAAGTTTTAAAAACTTTCAAGGGGGTCTTGTATAAGCATGATAAATCTTCATGTTTATATGCCCAAGCAACCATGTGCCTAAGGGCCTGATTCAATAAAAGTCAGGCCGCATACAAGGTAGGTGGCATCCACGAGGCAGTGATCCTCCAGCTCAGACAATGTTCGATCGAAGACAGTGCTTCCAAGGTCCATGAGCCAGGGGGCAGTGAACTCTCTATGCGACCCATGTCCTTATCCATGCGCCACAGGTTGTCACTTCCATTATTCACAACTTTAATGACTTTGAAAACATTAATTACTCTACAAAATACCTCGTATTCGATGAAGACGGCGAGCTTAGCGCTTACGTCAGAGAGTCATTGTTGCCTTTGTCTGTATACAACTGTACAATGCCACGCGTACACATGATAAACCTCCATGCATCAAAACTCTCCAAAAGACCAAGCTCTTTATGCTCTCCATGCGCCATTATTCCCTCAAGCAGCCACATGCGGCCTGAACAACCAAGTTGCAGAGAAGCCACATACAGCCTGATCAACCAAGTTGCAGAGAAGCCACATACAGCCTGATCAACCAAGTTACAGAGAAGCCGCATAGTATACTATATGCTGCCTGAACGACCACAGAGCAGAGAGGTCGCATAAAAGCCTCCTGACACAGATTTTGATATCTGTCAGGAGAACTGACACATCACTCATCACTCTAAGGCGCTTCGAGACTCCTGAAGACGATGACTCAGAAAAAGATAATAAGTCACATCAGTGCATTAATTGCTTCCATAAACGTGCCATGCCACATATCTCACGTATGCGGCTACAAGACCCACGCAGCCTCGTCACCATGCGACTTAAATATCCTTTCGACCAAAGCCCGATGAGAGCTCGCATGCGGCCTCATCACCATACGGCTTAAGTGTCCCTTCGACCAAGGCCAGACGAGAGTTTGCATGGGGCCACAGTGCCATGCGGCCTCGCCAACATGTGGCCAAGGTATCCATCGACCAAGGCCAGATGGGAGTTTGCATGCGGCCCTACCAACATGCGGCCAAAGTGTCCATCACGAAGGCCAGACGAGAGCTTGCATGCGACCACAACGCCATACAGCCTCACCAACATGCGGCCAAAGTATCCATCGACCAAGGCCAGACGAACGTTTGCATGCAGCCTCGCCAACATACGGCCAAAGTGTCCATCGACTAAGGCCAGACGGGAGTTTGCCTATGGCCTCGGCAATATGCGGCCAGAGCATCTAGACGACCAAAGGCCAAACGAGAGCTCATATGTGACCTCGACAATATGTGGCCAAGTTGCTATGCGGCCTCCAACTTACAAGATCTTTTTGTTATAATTGCAGAGATCTTCGCACAGTTGGTGTTGACTACGTGTTCAGCTGACCAAGTCATGTCTGCAATGGATTGATAACAACCCCGAGATCTCTTCGACATCATATCTCAACCAAGACCACGTGGCAATCGGCCCATGGCATGCGGCGATAGTTGCAACCGCATTCTGTTGAAGGATCCTTATATTGCCACCAAACAGAGGCATATGCGGCACCCATAGCCCATCAACACGATGGCTATAAATAGGAGAAACTTAAATGTTCTAAGGGTTAGCTTTTTGTTCTTCTGCTTCAGAGAAAAAGCATACCATCCTCAGCCAATACAGAGAGAGAGAGAGAGAGAGAGAGAGAGAGAGAGAGAGAGAGAGAGCATACCGAGACGAGCGAAGAGAGGACGTAAGCTTTCTCACCCTGCATCGGATCGTCCATAAAGTAAAGAAGATGCCATAGCACTCCTTGTCCATCGCCGCACCTCAGATCAAAAAAATATTGTACTTAGATTGTCCGCCCAGGACCTCTTTTTACTTTCTTTCGTTTGTTAATTAAATCAAGCTCTTCTAGAACCTTCGAATTTAATGGCGAACAAGTAGCAACAACATGCATGCTTTAGCTATTTTTGTTGATATTATTGATGTTATTGATATTGTCGAGGTTGTGACTGATACTGTGTGAGCAGGTTGGTTGGATGTGCACTGATATGTGCATGAAGGAGGGTAAACCAAGGAGGCAACAATACACCTAGTGTGCTACTCTGTGAGCAAGATCATTTGGCAGTGGGTGTTTGCAATAGGGAAAAGTGATACCATGTATCAGTTAGGGTATCGGGTTTGGATGAAAGGAAAGGCAATTGGAGCTCGAGGTATGAACTGAATGTATCAGTCATGATACATGACAGTAGTAGGTATCAACACTGCACAGTGCTCCATTGTGAGTGTTGTGATGGTGAGTATCAGTGGGTATAAGAGATGTGTGTATCTGTGTGTGTTTCGAGTTAGAAGTTCTTGGGGTCATATGGGTAGGTAACACTCTTTAGTATATCAAGTGGTATCAGTGGCCTGTGAATGGGTTTTAGGAAATATTGGCCAGTGATGCTCAGGTTTAAGTGATACTAGGTTATGAACACAATGAGTGGTAAGCAAGTATATGTGTACATGTATGAGCTAGATACTGATAGAAAGTTTGTACCAGTAGCAGCAACAGAGTCGAGGGGGAACTGCATTTAGCTCCATCATAGTTCATTAACTATGTTAACTAAGTATTGTGTTTTTAGGCACATTTATGTGCCAATGAGATGCGGTCATATGGAGCATTGGAGTAAAGGTAATGAGGTAATTCCAGAGTAGGTAGATATTCATTAGATGAAGGTACCGGTGTTAATACCAAAGAGTGGACTGTAGGGTAATGTGGGATATATTAGTATAGGATATGGATATGAGGTAAGGGTAACTTGAGGGTATTTAAATACTAAGTATTATATAAGTTAAGGTATTGAGTAATAACTCATCAAAGTTTCTTTTAATTGTGTAAAAGACACAAATTTTGACAAATTTACGAATTTAGCCCCAATACACACTAATTTAGGGCATAATTATATATTTTAATTATTTTCCCCCAGATTAGGATTATGTAGTATTAATTAGGATTTTATGCCTTATAATAGGACGTCAGTGTCCAGCAAATCGTGCATGTCTGTACGTGTCCGTGTCCAGCATATCGTGTCTGTATCCAGCGTATAAAAAATACTAAACCATTTATTTTTTTTCGTGTCTGTGTCTAGCCTATCGTGTCTGTCCGTGTGTCCAGACTCCCATAATCCAAATACAATAATTAACCAAATCAAAATGAGGGTTATGGTTACCTTAGCCGGAGGAGAAGGCGATATGACGAATGTGGAGGGGGTCGGGGGTGGAGGAGGAGGGCTTGGGGATCGGACGCCGGAAGAGGAGGAGGAGGAGGAGAAGGAGAGGGCGAGTGAGAGGGAGGGGCTGCCGGAGTGGGGGAGGTCGCCGGAGAGTGGAAGGGGGGTCGGGGCAGGGGGGAGGGTCGCCGCAGAGATCGAGGAGAGAGAGAGAGAGGGGGGGGGGGGAAATAAAATGCGGTCGAGAATTTTAAGTTTTCGCAGCAACGGATATTTTCGTCGCTAATCCGTCGCTGAAATTACCGCGACGAATTATGGGAAGATTTTTGACGAAAAATAATATATTTTGTTTACATAAATAACTTAGTTGTTTTTTCGTCGAATTTCCATCGCTGACTCAGTGACGAATTATTTTTCGTCGCTGTGATACATCGTTATTTAACAGTATTTTTGTAGTGTCTTTCTCCTAAACCTCCACCCTCAAACAAAGATTTTTTTTTCCTCACTTAACTCTCTTCATCCCCAATCCTTGTAGATCCTGAAAGACTACTTGCAGACAAAAAGAGGTAGCCCTTTCTTCATAGGGGTTCAGTGAGTGGGGGAGGGCTTTATGGGAAGTTAAAGCTTCAAAATTACTGGACAGGGAAGTTAAGGGTCTGTTTGGTTGTCTTTTCTTTGACAAAGTTTTGACTTTAAACTAAATTAAAGCACTTAGAAATAATGTTTGGTTTCATACTACTCAGGAACAAATTTCAGATTTTTTTTTAAATCGACCTTATAACTCTGCTTTCAGAAAGTAGATTAGAGCTATTTTCAGAGAGCTCTTTTTTTTCTTTATTCTTTCCAAGCTCTCTTGGAACCTGAGCCTCACATGTGAGGGCTCTCTGAAAGTGTTATATATATATATATATATATATATATATATATATATATATATATATATAAAACAGTTTAACCCTTTTATGTGGTTGTAGATTTGGAGGAATAGTTAGACCTTGAACCATTTACTAAGTTTCTAAACAAGGAAACATATGTCATGATTACTTGGGTTCACGCCATGCTATATATAAAAAAATATTTAGAAAAAAAGGTAAAGTAGAGGGAGATTGAATTTCATTCACTAGACATTTGCGAAGTTGTAGCATTCTGGTAGTGTTCTTCTCATCTTATTTTTAATAGTGATCTCTCAGTAGTTTTTACCAGTTAGATTTTTTTTTTTTCAAATAATCATGAGGGATGAACAATACACGGTCAAAAATCGCAACCGAAGCAAATCAAACCAAACTTAATAGGACTATTTGGTTGGGTTTTCCAAACTTAATAGAACTATTTGGTTGGGTTTTTGCGGAAGACGGTTCAATGAGAAGATAGTACATGACCAAGTATAGTAAAAGATTGCAATGAGTTTGTAAAGTAGTTGGTCTTGATTTGCATTGCAAAATATAACCCCAACATTTGATGGATCTTGACAAGAAGTTTCTATGCGATTTTACTTTTGTCCATCATTCACAAAAGAAAAAAGGGTGTCCTAATATTTCCCTCTTTGGTGAATTTGCCTCCTACTTGTAAAATGTCTGATCCATTTCTAAATATAACCCTATCAAAGTAAGAGGCTTTGCTTTATAGAAGGTCTAATTTTATTCTCTCATTTTTGTTCATTCTATTTGTTTGCAACTTTATTTGTCATTCCCTAGTATTTACTCCAATTTAGGACTGAATTTAGCTAAAGAAGTAACCATGTACTTTGCCAAAAACAATCAATATAGAGGAAACGATAGATGGCTCACATGGAGAGAGACATCATAAACTGTTATGTTTATACAAGACTAATAATTGCATGTGGTTTAATGTTTATATGATCCAAATTAGGTTTGACTTTCACATGTCAGTATAAATTATTTCAAACATTCTCAATCTTAAATTGAGGGCTCATATATCTTGAATCAGTAAACTAACTTTTTATATACAGACTAATAATTTTGGTTTAATTTTATATAATTACATATCCATCTATTTAGAAATTAATTCTTTTATATAAGAAAGAGGATTTTTTTATAAGACGAGACTTCCGCAAATGCAGATTTTATGGAGAGTCAAGATGTATGCAACCTTATTCCCCTTTTATTTAATGGAGAGTTTGATTTCGGGATTGAACCTGTATCCTTGCATATGCAAACTGCAAATATCAAGGTGAATGAGGAGGAAGAGGATATAAAATATAATTATTATTTAGTTTTGGGCTAATTAGAGTTTAGACCCTGGATTTTGTACCACCTTAGAGTTTAGGTCCTAACTTGTCTCATTAGAAAGTTTAGACCCTGAATTTTATTATTTGTTTTATTTTTCTCATAATACACTCCCTCCCATGCTTGATAATAAAACATTCCTATATAGAATAAGAAGGGTATAATGAAAAAAATGAAACAAATAATAAAAATTCGGGGTCTAAACTTTCTAATTGGACAAGTCAGGGCCTAAACTCTAAGCTGGGTCTAAACTCTAATTAGCCCTTTTATTTTTTATATGTTCTAAACCCATCCCTTCCTAATTCATTTTCTTCTGTTTAATTAAACACGCAAATGATCTCTCTCCATAACCATATTTCTATCAAATTTAACATAAATAAAAGTAAATTATAGGAAGACATGATCTAATTTTTTATATTTTTAGAGGCTATCGGTCACGACTCGCACCCGGTGTAAGAGTACAAGTACGTGGGTACGTCCAGCCTACGCCGCAGCATCGGCGGTAGAACGTTGTCTAGGTCATCAATACTATTTAAATATCTCACACAATAAAAATAATGTACCTATCAATGATATATCAACTCCAAATGGAGGAACAATATGATATATGATAAATGCTAACCAATAATCACAATATAAAACTAAAGGAGGATAAAAGCACGATATGTAATAGAATAGAAAAATAAGGAGTCACAATATGTCACAAGTCCAAAATCACTAGTTTAGGCACAATATAAGTCTCAAATAAAATATACATACCAAAAGTCTAATAATGAGACTAACACAATGTCCAAAATAATGTCTAAGCCTCATCGGTCATTGTCACTAAGTCTTCCTGCTCTATGGGAGTATCTTCTAGTGGCTCGTCGTCATGCGGCCCGTAATGAGTGGGACACAACTCCTCTAGCCAAAAGCTCCTCCTCCAAGTGCTCCTTGCAAATCCAAGCTCCAATGCTCCTTGCTTGATAAAATTGAGAGGGAATGGAAGAAATTAAATTGAAATTAATGGATGGATGAAAAGAATTGTGGATCTACAAAATTTGGGATCTAATTGAATGCACAAATAAAGATGAGAGAGAGAGAGAGAGAGAGAGAGAGAGAGAGAGAAGACCCCTCTTCTAGTGGCCGCCCCATCTTTCCCCTTCTCCAAGTTTCAACAATTGTCCATTAAGCCCCTACATGCTAAATTATGAAGAATAATTAAGAAGAGCTATTTTGGAAAGTCTCTAAACTAGTGCCGATTAAGTTAATCCTCCTAAATTAACTAGAGGGAATGGGTCTATTGGGCCTAGTCCATGTTGGGCTCAATTATTGTCATGACAAATCTAATTGGGTTTACAAGTGTCAAGTCTAACTAATAGGCTAGCCAACTAACTATAAATAATTAATTCAAAGCACGAATTAAATAAATAGTACACCAATTATTATTAAATTACTAAAAATAAAATAACTATGCCAAATGACTAAATTATCCTCATTTGAAAAAGTGAGAGTGACAAACCTACCCTCCTTAAAAAAATTGTCATCGAAATTTAAGAAAGGAACTAGCACTACAACAAGCAATCACAACAAGCAAGAGAGAATTATACCTCATGGCTCAAACATATAAGGATATCGCTCGCGCATCTCGACTTTCCTCTCCCAGCTAGACTCCTGGAGAGTGATACCTCCACGCGACGCATACCAAAGGAATTCTCTGGTTCTGTAGTACCTTCTTCCTGCGATCCAGAATCTCCACAGGTTGCTACGGATAAGTGAGAGTCGGACCCACCTCAGTCTTCGAGTGATCCAATACATGGCTAGGATCTGCTACGTACAATCTCAGCTGTGACACATAGAACACATTGTGCACTCTCTCTAATGCAGGCGTCAAGTCTAGTCTGTAGGCCACTGCACCGACCCTTGCAAGAACACCAATGGGTCTGATGTACCGTAGACTAAGCTTTCCGTCTCCACCAAAGCGAATCGTGCCCCGTGTCGAAAAAATCCTCAAGAACACCAGATCACCCACCTAGAATAAAATACAGTCTTAACACTTAATCTAAAACAAGCAATCACAAGCAAAACAAAACAAAACCTATACATCAAACTCCAAAGGTCTCCGGGGGCTATCGGCCCAATACCGCTGTCTGTCATGTGCCACCCAAATTCTATTCTTGATAAGCTTTACCTTCTCAACTGCATCCACGACCATCTTCGATCCTAATAAGGCTCTCTCACTAACATTATCCTACGACAACGGAGTGCGACATCTTCGTCCATATAATGCCTCAAATGGTGATATCTCAATGCTGGCCTGGTAGCTATTGTTGTAAGCAAACTCTACCAGGTAAAGATGATCCTCCCAAGAACCTCTAAAATCTAAAACACAGGTGCGAAGCATATCTTCGAGAGTCTGAATAGTCCTCTCCGACTATTCAAGATAGCCTGCAAACTCCTCCTGAAGTGGGATGTGAAGCGACTATCCTTATCTGAGAGTATGATCACAGGAACTCTATGCAATCTGACTATCTGCCGCATATATATTTCTATTAGCTTCTCCGTAGAGGTACCCACTTTAAATAGCAAAAAGTGGGCCGATTTGGTCAACCTGTCAACGATAACCCAAATCACGTCTTTACTTCTTGGAGAACGTGGAAGCCCTAAAACAAAATCCATCATCACATGCTCCCACTTCCACTCTGAAATGGGTAAAGGCTAAATCAATCCATCTGGCCTCTGTCTCTCTGTCTTTACCTGCTGGCGTACCAAGCATCTTGATATGAAGCTCGCTACCTCCCGCTTTATATCATACCACCAAACATGCTCTTTTATGTCTCTATACATCTTGTTGGCATCTGGATGCATAGAGTACTGAGATCGATGCGCCTCCTGAAGAACCTCTTCGCGCAACGCTCCACTCGGCACACACAATCTGGTACCATGCCGCAATGATCCATCATCTGCAATACTGAAGTCCTTTGCCAATCCCATATGAGTCTGCGCTCTGATACTTCTCAGAGACTCATCATCGAACTGTACGACTCTGATCCGGTCTATCAATTCTGACTGTACTTGAAGTCCCCATAGCTGAGCCTCAACTCCAGGAACTAGTACCTCAATACCCAAGCTATCAAGATCGGCCAATAAGTGTCGGTCCGTCGTCAAGTACATAGCCACTAGATACCTGCTCAAGGCATCAGCAACTAGGTTGGCCTTTCCTGGATGGTACTGCAAAAAATGTCAAAGTTCTTCATCAACTCCAACCATCGCCGCTGCCTCATGTTGAGATCTTTCTGTGTAAACATATACTTCAAGCTCTTGTGGTCTATAAATATCTCCACACTCTCTCTGTATAAATAGTATTTTTACAGAGCAAAGATGACTGCTGCCAACTCCAAGTCATGGGTAGGGTAATTCTTCTTATGTGGGCGTAATTGTCTAAAAGCATAGGCAATTACCTTCCTGTTCTGTTGTAACACGCATCCCAAACCCTTACCCGAAGCATCACTGTATATAAAAAATTCTCCTATCCCAGATGGCAATTTTAAGACTAGAGCTGTAGTCAACCTCTTCTTCAGCTCCTCAAAGGCGACCTGATACTCCTCTGTCCAGACAAACTCAACGTCCTTCTGGGCCAGCCTAGTCATCGGCTTTGCAATCCTGGAGAAGTCTTGAATAAATCTCCGATAATATCCTGCCAATCCAAGAAAGTTCATGATCTCTGCCACTGAACTCGGGGTAGAACACGACTTAACTACTGAAATCTTCTTCGGGTCCACTAAGATCCTGTCTCATGTAATCACATGTTCGAGGAATTCAACCTTATCAAGGAAGAACTCATACTTCAAAATCTTGCCAAACAAATTCTCCTTCCTGAGGGTCTCCAGAACTATCATCAGATACTTCTCATGCTCCTCCAGATTCTTCAAATAAATTAATATATTATCAATGAAAACCATAACAAACTAATCCAGGTACTGATGAAATACCTTATTCATCAGGTTCATGAATACTGTCGGGGCATTGGTAAACTCAAACAGCATCACCAAGAACTCAAACTGTCCATAGCGAGTCCTAAAGCTATCTTTGGATTGTCTTCCTTCTTCACTTTCACCTGGTGGTACCTCGACCTCAAGTTTATTTTCGAGAATACCTTCGCTCTGCTCAACTGATTAAATAGATCGTCAATCCATGATAACGGGTATTTATTCTAGATAGTGAGGTTGTTAAAAGCCCTGTAGTCGATACACATGTGCACCAACCCATCCTTCTTTGGTACAAATAATACCGGAGCATCCTATGGTGATGAACTGGATCTGATGAATCCTTTGTCCTGCAACTCATCCACCTGCTTCTTTAGTTCCACCAGATCATCGTTATTAACTCTATAGACGTGCTGTGATATTGGCTCTGTGCCTGGCACCAAGTCTATAGAGAACTCCATATATCTGTCTAGCGGCAACCCTGGCAACTCCTCTGGGAAGACATCCATAAACTCTTCTATTAACGGATGTAACAATTTTTTTCTCTTCTACCATGGCTCTATATGTAGCACCCTCGCTCTGCTCTACTGTTCCTCTGGCGATCTCGAACTCTGGCTCTCCTAGTGGTCAAAATAACACCCTGCCTCCACGACAATCGATACTAGCATGGTGCATACTCAACCAATCCATCCCAAGTATAATATCGTAGCCCGAAAGTGGCATTATGAGTAAACACGCACTTGAACTCTCGGCCTCTCAGTGTAACTCTTTGATCCTTGCAAACATCACTGACTAGGATAATGCCACCCCCATTCGTGCTCTTGCAAGTCTTAGTCAAAGGTTCAACCTCTAAATGATGCTTAAGAGCAAAAGATACAGATTCAAAACTATGGAAAGCAACAGAATTAAATGAAGCATTGCTGGAAAAGAATCGAGAAGAAATAAACCTGAGATGACATCTCCGACTGGCTCGATCTCCTCAATTGTCAGGACAAAAGCTCATCCTTGTTGTGCGCCTCTCTGCTGCTACTAGTGCTGTACAAACCTCTGCTAATGTGTCTGCAATGGAGGTCCTCTCTGCTGACCTGTAGGTGACCTTGCGGGTGCTCTCTAAACTGGAGCTTCGCCTTGAACTGATCGAGCTAAAGTCCTAGGATAATTCCTCAGCTGGTGGTCTACTGAGCCACAAAACAAACACTGGCCCAACCTTTTTCTGTAAATATTCTACCCATGCCCTGATTTCTTGCAGAAAGGGCAAGTAGGAGCTGGTTGAGCTGGTCTCTGCATCTGGTGCGCCTATTGTACTAGTGCTTTGATCGGCGCAAGAAACTACTGTCTCTGCTACTGGATGTTACGCCCCGATCTCCTGCAGGAATCGGCCATCCCTGCTAGGCACAAATCACCGCGCCAGCGCTCCCGCGGGATGATCATTTCTATCGAGACGTGATACCGTGCGAGCCTGGGGTTGCGCCCACACAAGGCAATATCGCTAAAGCTGTGGCTATCGTTGAATCGATCGAGTAAGCAGCGGAGGGACAATATTACAAATAATAATGAATCTGAGTAAACGAGCAAGATCGAGGCACGAGGTTCTCTTAATACAATGGTATCATTCCATATATTATGTCCCTCTATACAAAAGCAGTTCAAGGCAATTGAAACCAGATTTTCGGGTCTTAGGGATGAGGCACGCTTATCGCTTCCTCGGACGATCTAGCACATATGAACAAGCAAACTGTTGCTAGGTCAACACTTTAGAGAAAGCACCGGTGAGTCTAAAAATAACGAACAGAAGCATCACCCCCTGAAACCCACACTAAGTAATCATGTTATAAAATATTATATTACTAGTGATCTTTCTAGTTTTATCTATGTTCGTTACATGCAGTACAAGAACAGAGTCATATTACTTCTTTTTTTGGAAACATCTTTGAAATCAGAGTTCATATTCGATATATAAGAAACCAGGCAAGACAAGCAGTTCATATACGATAAGCAGATTCATATACTATCTCTGGTGCGTAGTGTGTCTTGTGAATCATATGTATTTCTTTAAAGACTCTAGCAAGCATCTAGTGGACTATCATCTTAGCATCTCTCTCTTACTCTTATCAATTGACATCTTATCGTGTGAACGAGATATAAGCATATATAAAAACAAGACTTCTCTATGCAAGCATTCAATACCGAAGAGCATGTTCAATAGCATGAATATCACTTATTCAGTGATTCTTACCCTTTTTGCCGAACGGTTATCCCTGCAGCAGACATACGAGTTAAAAATATATGCATATATATGAATAAGGCTCTCTTTTCCTGTCCGTCTCTGCATCAAACAATTAGGTATTCAAGAAGGCTGAATCCTAACATGTGACCTAACTATATGATGGTCCATGAGTCTCCTTCCTCAAGATTAGAAGCGGTGTTATCACGGCCCAGCACTGCACTAATATATACTCGCTCATATACATAGCTGCTTTGACACGTGAACCAGCTATCTAATAGACATAAATACCCCCTGATCATGAAAAATTCTTTGCCTCAGGTATTCTTCTGATCCCTCCAGGGCGAACGGTCCCTAGCGCCTCGATAAACCCTTCGTAGGATTTTCCTTGTGTACAAGTTGTCTAAGACTAATGCAAGAATACAACTATATCAAATAAACTCTATTTGGATGCAGCAGTTCAATAACAAGCATATATTCAATCTCTTCTTTTTATGTCTCTGTCTCTGTGTGGACATGCCGTCATTTCTATCTCTTATGCAGATTGGATGCCATTTCTATCTCTTATACAGACTTGCTGCCAATTTCTCTGATACTGTTCAAGCATTTCGATAACTTTCGTGAAAATATATAACAATCTCTATTTAAGCAAGCAAGCATGGAAATAGTTCTCTATCTCTTTAACTAAGGATGCAGTTCTACTCTTTCTTTAGAATATACGATGGAAACATATGAACTTCTATTACTCTTGTTTATTAGCATGGCAGCGGTTCGATCGATAGCGGTATCCGTGTAACTAAGCATGCAACATCTTATTCTTTAACTAGCATGTCAATGGTTCTATCTCTATCTCTTTTTAGACAAGCATACAAGTTCTCTAGTTAGGCAAACAGTTTCGTTTCAATGACAAGCTATGTAAGTTCTCTTATTAAGCATGCATAGTTAGGTTCTATCATTCTTCTTATGAAACTATCTTCTTAGAACAAGCATTCAAAAACTCAGATTCATTATTAAGGCGTGCAAGAATCAGAGAATAAAGTTCTGCCCACTCACCTAGATCAGTCGTCTTGTGTTTCGATCGGGAACTCTCCGAGAAGGCTTCCGTTCGAGCCAACAAAGTGATATTTCTTGTACATAGTGCCTATGCGGAGCGGGGCACTATTTACTTACCCACCAACAAAAAATTTTGTCCTCGAAACTTCAATGAGAAACTTTCGATATCCAGAGCAGCGATAGTCCTCATCCCTCACCATCCACAATCAAAAACCCTAGCAATCTATAACAAGTATGAAAGCACAACTCTCAAGCAACAAATCAAATCCAGAAAATTTTTGTGCACATCTTTGAGAATATCTATGGACTTATTGTATGGAACACCCTATTCAATAATGATATCAATGTACAAAAAATTGCCATTTAAGAACAACAACAAAATGGGCGTAAGGCCAGAGGATCGAGTTGCTCTGATACTATTTTGTAACTCCCCAATCTCCAGTAGGAATAGGCCGTCTCCGCTAGGTGCGAATCAATGCACCAGCGCTCCCGCAGGACGATCGTTTCCATCGAGATGTGATATCGTGCGAGCCTGGGGTTGCGTCCGTACAAGGCAACATCGTTAAAGTTGTGGCTATCGTCGAATCAATCGAGTAAGCAACGGAGGGACAATATTGCAAATAATAATCCATCTGATAAAACGGGCAAGATCGAGGCACGAGGTTCTCTGAATATAATGATATTGTTCCACATTATGTTCCTCTATAAAAAAAGTAGCTCATGGCAATCGAAACCAGATTTTTGGGTCCTGGGATGAGGCATGCCTATCGCTTCCTCGGACGATGCAGCACCTACGAACAAGCAAACTGTTGGTGGGTCAGCACTTTGGAGAAAGTACTGGTGAGTCTAAAAACAACGAACAGAAGCACCCCCCCTGAAACTCACACTAAATAATCATGTTATAAAATATTACATTACTAGTAATCTTTCTAGTTTTACCTATGTTCGTTACATGCAGTACAAGAATGGAGTCATATTACTTCTTTTTTGGAAACATCTTTGAAATCAGAGTTCATATTCGATATATAAGCAATCAGGCAAGACAAGCAATTCATATACGATAAGCAGATTCATATACTATCTATGGTGCACAGTGTGTCTCGTGAATCATATGCATTTCTTTAAAGATTCTAGCAAGCATCTAGTGGACTATCATCTTAGCATCTCTCTCTATGTATCTCTCTCTTACTCTTATCAATTAATATCTTATCGTTTGAACGAGATATAAGCATATATAAAAAAATAAGACTTCTCTATGCAAGCATTCAATACTGAAGAGCATATTCGATAGCATGAATATCACTTATTCAGTGATTCTTACCCTTTTTGCTGAACGGCTATTCCTGCAGCAGATATACTAGTTAAAAATATATGCATATATATATATATGAATAAGGCTCTCTTTACATGTCCGTCTCTGCATCAAATAGTTAGGTATGCAAGAAGGATGAATCCTTGCATGCGACCTAACTATATGATGGTCCATGAGTCTCCTTCCCCAAGATTAGAAGCGGTGTTATCACGGCCCAACACTGCACTAATGTATACTCACTCATATAGATAGCTGCTTTGACATATGAACCAACTATCTAATAGACATGAATACCCACTGATCGTGAGGACTTCCTTGCCTCAGGTATTCCTCTGATCCCCCCAGGGTGAACGGTCCCCAGCACCCCAAAAAATTGTTCGTGGGATTTCCCTTGTGTACAAGTTGTCTAAGACCAATGCATAAATGCAACTCTATCAGATAAACTCTATATGGATGTAACAGTTCAATAACAAGCATATATTCAATCTCTTCTTTCTTTTTCTCTGTGCGGGCATGCTGCCATTTCTATCTCTTATGTAGACTGGCTTCCATTTCTATCTCTTATACAGACTGGCTGCCATTTTCTCTGATACCGTTCAAGCATTTTGATAACTTCTATAAAAACATATAACAATCTCTATTTAAGCAAGTGAGCATGAAATTGTTCTCTATCTCTTTAACTAAGCATACAGTTCTACTCTTTCTTTAGCATATACGATAGAAATATATGAACTTCTATTACTCTTGTTTATTAGCATGGCAGTGGTTCGATCGATAGCGGTGTCCGTGTAACTAAGCATGTAACATCTTATTCTTTAACTAGCATGGCAATGGTTCTATCTCTATCTCTTTTTTGATAAGCATACAAGTTCTCTAGTTAGGCAAGCATGTTCGTTTCAATGACAAACTATGTGAGTTCTCTTAATAAGCATGCAGAGTCAGGTTCTATCATTCTTCTTATGAACCTATCTTCTTAGAACAAGCATTCAAAAACTCAAATTTATTATTAAGGTGTAAACTCCCTCGACCAAATTTCAGTATTTTAATATTATTTCTAGTTAATTAGAATTAGTGTAACTTTTTAAAAATTTATTTATTAATATAATCTATTGATTGTGCACCTGTTCATTACACAATTAATTAGGGCACCATACTAGCTGTTAACCCTAAACTAATTTCACATCCCTGCCCTAGACTTGCTAGACTACATTTTCTGTATTTTTAGCAACTCCCAGAAACCTCGTTTTGTGCTTCGTTTTAGTCGCACAAATATCGTTACAAACGTACGTATTTAATCCCTATTTAATTTTCTGCTCTTTACCCACCTCTGTACCCTAGAGATTTGAGGACCAGTAGGCACCTGTTTTGCCCAACCAAAAATACGATAATAATCTACACTAATTATATTACAATTATCGTATTGACACCGTAGAAAAATTATGACCCTAACTGCCCTTAAATAATTAGTGAATACCGTGCGCAGTATTTATTAAATAATAAATACGGTGACCCGTATCACCTGCAGAATCAGACCCTGACCCTGCCCAGGCTCATCCCCACAGCCCAGGACATTTCCCCAGCATTTTCCCTCAATTCTGTGAATTTTAGTAATTTTTAGAACCAGGTGATTTTCCAGACAAATTGTATAATTGCGCAATTTTCTATTTTTTGGACTTTTATGCAATTTATGAAAAGTTAAGGGTTTTTATGCAAAATGTATGTTAGATGGCATTACCCTATTGGCTAGACAATAGGTGGCATGGGACCCACAGAAAAATCTGCTGAAAATATCCCAAAAATACAAAATTACCAAAATACCCCCAAAGTTCTACTTATTTACCAAAATGCCATTGGGGGTAAAACCTATATAAACCCTATTTAACCCCCTCTCCTCACCCGAACTCCATTCACTTCCCCTCCGGCCACCCTCCGGCCACCGCACCGCCGCCGACCACTTCGCCACATCCCCCTCTCCCCTCCGGCCAACTGCCCCCGCCTGAGCCGCCCTGCTCCGCCGTGGCGAGCCACCGCAGCGACCTCCCCTTCACTGCACCACAGCGGCTCCCCGACCTCCGACCGCCCACCACCGCCTCCCTAGCCCTCGCCGACCACCGCCACCACCCCCACTCGCCTCGCCACCTCCTCCTCCACCGACCTGACCTTCCCCCACCGCTTCACGACGGCCTCCGCCGCCGGCAGCTTCCCCGCAACCCCCACCACCTCACACTGCCACTTTCCCCGAAGCTACCCCGATCACCCCCCACCGCCTCTCCGGCAGCCTCCGACATCCGCCACCGCCCCGGACCTGTTCGCCACCTCCTCCTCCACCACCCCGACAGCCTGCGCCGCCGCCCCCGCCACCGCACGAGGCGCTGCAGCTGCCGCAAGCTGCTGCTGCTGCTGCTACTGCTAGCAGCTACTGCTACTGCCGTTGCTCCTCCGGCCGGCCGCCGTCGACTCCGCCGTCGACCTCCCGCCGGTGACCCACCGTGGACCCCCCCTGCCACCTGTCAGGGAAAATACGTAGGTATTATACAAAAATACGCAAATCCTATATACATGTATATATATATAATATATATGTATATATGTATATATTTATATATATATTAATATATATATATATATATCAATATATATTATTAGATGTTATTAATATTATTATTATTATTGATATTAAAATACTGTAAATATACAGTATGTATATTGTAATTTCTGCATTTTTATTATTATACATATATGTATTTATATATGTATATATATATATATCTATGTATACATGTATTATATATATTATTATCTATATACTATTATATATATATATATATATTTATTTACATCATTTCTTTTCCTGTTTTTCTTTATTATTATATATATATATGTATTATATACATATATGTAAATATGTATTACTATATATATATATATATATATATATATATATATATATATATATATATATATATATATATATATATATATATATATATATATACTTATGTATATATATATATATAATACTATATATGTATATATATATATATATATATATATGCTTTTTATTTTTATTTTTGTTATATATATGTATCATACTTTTATATATGTATATATTATATATATACATATATAAATTTACATATGTATATATGTATACTATGCACTCTTTTTCTTTTATTTATTTCTGCACTTAATTTCCTGCACCTATTTATATAAATATATCTATATATCTATATATATATATTATCTATATGTACATAATATAACATATTATTAATATGTTATATTTATACTATGTATTATTATTTAATACAGCTTATATTCATATGTATATTCTTTAAATTCATATATTATATTATACAGTGGTCACATATAGACCCTGATAAATATTATTATTATAAATACTGTACATAACAATGGTCACATATAGACCCTGATATTGCTGAACAGTACAGCATTTATATATGTATTTAAATTCCTGCAATATCATTTTATTTTATCTATATATATTTATATCAGTGGATACCCCCTGATAATATTATAGTACTATATATAAACAGTGGATATACCCTGCTATTATATAATTTACATTCCTGCATCCTCTTTTCTGAATATATATATGCTATATATATATATACTACTACTACATACTATATCTATAAGTATATATATATACTATATATATATATATATATATATATATATATATATATGTGGTGTGTATCCTATATATACATATGTATATATACTTTTATATTATACCCTGATAATTCACGAACCTGTATATTTTTAACAGAGAATATCTCCAGTACAACCAGTGACCCCTGTCACAAGCAACTGCAAACCTGACTGTGAGATCAGGTTACCAACACTATCAGGGAGTAGGCAAGTATACCTTGCCAAGTTTACTGTTAAATATTGTTTATTGTTATTATTGCTGAATTTCAAATGAACTGTTAAATGTTATTCTTGTAAATTTGCAAATAAACAATATATATCTGAGATTGCCTTGGGTACAGTCAACAGATACGTTGACTTAGTGTAATCAACTTAGTAGTTACAGACTTACCAAAAATTGTGAGGATATCCTGATATTCTCCTAGACCCTATCACGAGAACACGCAACATGGTTGCAATGCATATTGGGATACGAGCTGCGTATTTGACTAGCTACCAGTACGTGTGACCGCATCACGGATTAGAATAATTCAGGAAATATACGACTTGACATTTAGTTACATTGGGCGGGGAGAACGACTAAAATACGTATGGGACACCCACCTCTTTACCATGTGCCGCACTCGACGGAGTGATACGGATGATATATGTATATATTCATGTGACCATTCTCATCGTAGATGGAAAATTGTATAGTGCCCTTGAACGGGGGCATATGTGGCATATACTAGCCTGTCACTACAGATTGGTGAATTACGTCAGCATATGTCTAGCCACACATTTCCCATACATATTAGGTTGTCTCAAATTGCATTTCACTTAGATGGTTAGCACCCTGTATTTATTTTATTCAGTAATTTATTTACTCAGTATTTACATTACATGGCATGTTATTTTCTGTATCTTGTTACGTCCCTCTGAGGACCTGGTTCCCTGACCAGGTTTAGTTGAGATATTCCACCCCACAGTACCTGGACCTGGACTGGAGTCTGGACATGCCCTTGAGATGGAGTTAGAGGAGATGCCGTCAGAGTCTACCTGAGTACACCTGAAGTTGGAGCTACATAATTTGAGGATGTTGCGCTAGTTTATCTTATTTCACTCCTGCTTACTTTTGTAGTGGGATTGTTCCCACCTGACTTTATCTGGGTTGTATATGACATTTCAGATTTAGCATCTATATATATATTCAGCACTTTTCCTGTTATTCTTGTGGATGAGATAGATTTACCTGTATTTAGACTTGTAGTATTTTAGGACAGCGTAGCACATCACTTTGGGTCCATTAAATTGGGTAATCCCTTAGTGACGTGTCAGCTGGCCATGCCACGTGTCCTAGTTCCGTATATTTTTGGGACTGGGGCATGACACGGTTTTAGTGGTGGCCCACGCAGGTCGAGTTAATTGCTAATAACATGATATCATGTTCAGCAAACCTGCAATAGGATAGGAATACTAGGTCTCATCCACACTAACTTCATCCATAAATATTGCATCCTGCTTGATTATCATCTATTAAATCCTTCGTACTTTTCTAAATTTTTCTATTCTTTTCAGAAATATGGACATACCTGGGGAAACTGCGATTAATGGAACTGACCAAGCAACAGACCTCTCGCCAGATGTCCAAGGGACACCAACCCCGAGAGACCAATCTCCGAGAAGGATGTTGGTCAATCCAACAACCTCGTACCTACACCAAGATCCGACCCAAGAAGCAATACCAGTCCAGCAAGAAGGGCAACCTTCTCAGGCACCAACACTGCAGGCAGAGATACCTTTGTCTCCACCTCCAGTTCTCGCAGCCCTGATGCCACAACTTGAGGAACAATCTCAGATGTTCCAAGCCATATTGCAGGCTCAGTGGCAACAGAATGAAGTCCTGAGACAATGCCTAATGACGATTCTGGAGAAGACAGCTGCCCCAGTACCAGCCCCTGTCCAACCAGCTAGCACTGTTCGAGGCTTTAGCCGGATGAGCCCGAGAACCTTTAAGGGCAATGAAACTCCGGAAGAGATCTCAGACTGGATCTCCAACACGGAAATACTGCTAGAAGGTTCCCAACTTCACCCCGATCTATGGATAACCGCAGTAAGGACCCTACTCCTCGGTAACGCTCATCACTGGTGGGAATCTATCGAGCGCAGCACCGGCAAGAACTATACTTGGGAACAATTTCTGAAATATTTTAATGCAAAATATTTCCCAGCCATGGTCAGAGATGAACTGTACTTCCAGTTCCTGCATTTGGAACAAGGGAATATGACCGTCGACGCCTATGATGCAGAATTCAGTCGACTAAGTCAATTCGGTGCCATCCTAATACCAACCGAGCTGAAGAAGGCCCTAAAGTTCCATCACGGCCTTACCCCCGAACTCCAAGGGTATACTACGGCACAGTCGAGGATTTCATACGAAGAAGTTCTTTCAGAGGCAAGGATACAAGAAGCCATTGGCCGAGAAGCAAGATGCTCAAATCCAACCATATCAGCCATAGACCAGACAGGAGCAGGAGGACCAATCCGTCACCTGGGAAATCAGGCACAACACAAGACAGGGCCATATCAATACAAGGAACTTCCGACTTGTCACTATTGTGGCAGGAAAGGACATTATGCCAAAAACTGCCGAAGGAAGTATAGACTATGCTTGATATGTAGAGATAATCAACATAGGGCCAGAGACTGCCCACAACACAGAGAAGCAACACTTCGGACTGGACAAGGACCAGCAGCACCAGCCCAGAGAATGCAACCTCCTACTAGAGGTCAGCATTCCCCAGCATCTGGAAGATTTCAGAGGGGACCACCCTTAGCCACCCAAGACACACAGTACTACCTAGCTAGACAACAAACCATTAGACGAAGGCACGAGCAGGCCTTTGCACTAGCTGCAGTTGCAGAAGAACCGGAAGGTGAAACCATTTCAGGTACCCTTATAGTTGCATTATTACCAGCAAACCGCATTATTTGATCCTGACACTACACTATCTTCACATCTAATAGTTTCGTACCCATGCAAATAGCC
Source organism: Iris macrosiphon (assembly GCA_036927795.1). Lineage (NCBI taxonomy): Eukaryota > Viridiplantae > Streptophyta > Magnoliopsida > Asparagales > Iridaceae > Iris > Iris macrosiphon. The sequence goes on along the minus strand of JAYESA010000016.1, from coordinate 132,734,411 downwards.
AGGTTTACCGGAAGAGGCATTGTTCCAGTTACCAACATTACTAAAGCATGCTAGTAGTCATGTATAGTAGCGTAATGAGAACGCGATTCCCGGTACTTTCAATACCAAACTTCGACGTTGTCTTAGACATGGACTGGCTAAACCAAGTACAAATGCTATCCTAGACTACAGGAAGAGAAGCGTCATCCTTAGACCACCAAGTTACCCATTCGGATATCAGGACTAAGCAAACACATCTAGGTAGATTGCTAGACGTTGATTGATAAGCTCAAGCATATGAATAAAGTGATAGCTGAGTACTGCAGGTAGTTTCCAAATTAGATTTGATATACATGACTTATTAGGATAGTCAGTAACTTCTAATCTTGTGTTTTCACCTACCCGAGAAACTATCAGACTTGGAAGAAGAGGAAAACTAAGCTCAAGGTACATCAGACTCTTCGATGTGTTGGAACGCATCAAAGAAGTTGTTTACAAGATAGCATTACCTCAGACATTGGAAGAAGTACATGACGTCTTCCACATATTCCAATTAAAGAGGTACGCTCTGGATACAAGTCATGTGCTTAAATACGGATAACCTATAGTGTATATTAAGGTTGTAGAACTTAGAAAACCATACCTCTTTTGGGTCAACTAGCAACCTAGACTAGAAGTTAGAGGTTATAGAATCTTGTCTTTTTGTGAATTTGAATTGTTTTGTACTTCTCACATCATAATCTAGCGTACTTATATTTGTTATACTATCCTAAAATTATGCTCTGCTATTATAGCCTAGTTTTGCAAGCTTATTCTTTATCAAGCTTGTTCATTAAATTATGTATTATTGGAGTACTACACTAATACATTTCAGAATCAGTGTATGACGGTCTGATCAACCATAATACACTTGGTTCACCTTTCGCATAACTACTTTACGTGGATTGAGATATATAGTGATTAGTAGACAGATGTACTTATCCTCTGCGCATATCGTACCAGCTACATAACTAGACTAATACGAATATGTGAATAAGAAGTACCAGAATAGCATTTCCATCCACAACTGCCTTGACAATTCCCATTGAATTCTTTAAACGCCTTGAATCTCCATACTTCTAATCCATTACCCCCTTGAACTCTTGATTACTGTTTTCCGTCTTTCCTTATTTCGGAAAGAAGAAACCTCGTATATAGTATAAATATGAAGTGTATTGTTTCCATAGCCATTTCTATAGTTTTTGGGGAATTACCAAACCCTATTAGTAGATTATATAGCAGTTTAACACTGTTCTTATTTGTAGAATGATTTCTGTTACCTACCTTACGTTGTATTACGTTCCTCTAGTTCATATTGCATGAAAACATCATGCACCAGGCAAATCAACCTGGGAACGTGAAGAGGATATTCGATAATGTTTTCCCCATCTATTACCAGATCAGGGTATGTCCAATATTTCAAACTCAATCTTTCTTAATCATCATATGTCCTTAATCAATCTTTCATTCTCATTATACGTGTGTTTTTATTTCGAGGACAAAATATTCTAAGGAGGGTAGATTGTAAACTCCCTCGACCAGATTTCAGTATTTTAATATTATTTCTAGTTAATTAGAATTAGTGTAACTTTTTAAAAATTTATTTATTAATATAATCTATTGATTGTGCACCTGTTCATTACACAATTAATTAGGGCACCATACTAGCTGTTAACCCTAAACTAATTTCACATCCCTGCCCTAGACTTGCTAGACTATATTTTCTATATTTTTAGCAACTCCCAGAAACCTCGTTTTGTGCTTCGTTTTAGTCGCACAAATATCGTTACAAACGTACGTATTTAATCCCTATTTAATTTTCTGCTCTTTATCCACCTCTGTACCCTAGAGATTTGAGGACCAGTAGGCACCTGTTTTGCCCAACCAAAAATACGATAATATTCTACACTAATTGTATTACAATTATCGTATTGACACCGTAGAAAAATTATGACCCTAACTGCCCTTAAATAATTAGTGAACACCGTGCGCAGTATTTATTAAATAATAAATACGGTGACCCGTATCACCTGCAGAATCAGACCCTGACCCTGCCCAGGCTCATCCCCACAGCCCAGGACATTTCCCCAGCATTTTTCCTCAATTCTGTGAATTTTAGTAATTTTTAGAACCAGGTGATTTTCCAGACAAATTGTATAATTGCGCAATTTTTCAATTTTTGGACTTTTATGCAATTTATGAAAAGTCAAGGGTTTTTATGCAAAATGTATGTTAGATGGCATTACCCTATTGGCTAGACAATAGGTGGCATGGGACCCACAGAAAAATCTGCTGAAAATATCCCAAAAATACAAAATTACCAAAATACCCCCAAAGTTCTACTTATTTACCAAAATGCCATTGGGGGTAAAACCTATATAAACCCTATTTAACCCCCTCTCCTCACCCGAACTCCATTCACTTCCCCTCCGGCCACCCTCCGGCCACCGCACCGCCGCCGACCACTTCGCCACATCCCCCTCTCCCCTCCGGCCAACTGCCCCCGCCTGAGCCGCCCTGCTCCGCCGTGGCGAGCCACCGCAGCGACCTCCCCTTCACTGCACCACAGCGGCTCCCCGACCTCCGACCGCCCACCACCGCCTCCCTAGCCCTCGCCGACCACCGCCACCACCCCCACTCGCCTCGCCACCTCCTCCTCCACCGACCTGACCTTCCCCCACCGCTTCACGACGGCCTCCGCCGCCGGCAGCTTCCCCGCAACCTCCACCGCCTCACACTGCCACTTTCCCCGAAGCCACCCCGATCACCCCCCACCGCCTCTCCGGCAGCCTCCGACATCCGCCACCGCCCCGGACCTGTTCGCCACCTCCTCCTCCACCACCCCGACAGCCTGCGCCGCCGCCCCCGCCACCGCACGAGGCGCTACAGCTGCCGCAAGCTGCTGCTGCTGCTGCTACTGCTAGCAGCTACTGCTACTGCCGTTGCTCCTCCGGCCGGCCGCCGTCGACTCCGCCGTCGACCTCCCGCCGGTGACCCACCGTGGACCCCCCTGCCACCTGTCAGGGAAAATACGTAGGTATTATACAAAAATACGCAAATCCTATATACATGTATATATATAATATATATGTATATATGTATATATTTATATATATATTAATATATATATATATATATCAATATATATTATTAGATGTTATTAATATTATTATTATTGATATTAAAATACTGTAAATATACAGTATGTATATTGTAATTTCTGCATTTTTATTATTATACATATATGTATTTATATATGTATATATATATATATCTATGTATACATGTATTATATATATTATTATCTATATACTATTATATATATATATATATATATTATATTTATTTACATCATTTCTTTTCCTGTTTTTCTTATTATATATATATATATGTATTATATACATATATGTAAATATGTATTACTATATATATATATATATACTTATGTATATATATATATAATACTATATATGTATATATATATATATATGCTTTTTATTTTTATTTTTGTTATATATATGTATCATACTTTTATATATGTATATATTATATATATACATATATAAATTTACATATGTATATATGTATACTATGCACTCTTTTTCTTTTATTTATTTCTGCACTTAATTTCCTGCACCTATTTATATAAATATATCTATATATATATATATATTATCTATATGTACATAATATAACATATTATTAATATGTTATATTTATACTATGTATTATTATTTAATACAGCTTATATTCATATGTATATTCTTTAAATTCATATATTATATTATACAGTGGTCACATATAGACCCTGATAAATATTATTATTATAAATACTGTACATAACAGTGGTCACATATAGACCCTGATATTGCTGAACAGTACAGCATTTATATATGTATTTAAATTCCTGCAATATTATTTTATTTTATCTATATATATTTATATCAGTGGATACCCCCTGATAATATTATAGTACTATATATAAACAGTGGATATACCCTGCTATTATATAATTTACATTCCTGCATCCTCTTTTCTGAATATATATATGCTATATATATATATACTACTACTACATACTATATCTATAAGTATATATATATACTATATATATATATATGTGGTGTGTATCCTATATATACATAGGTATATATACTTTTATATTATACCCTGATAATTCACGAACCTGTATATTTTTAACAGAGAATATCTCCAGTACAACCAGTGACCCCTGTCACAAGCAACTGCAAACCTAACTGTGAGATCAGGTTACCAACACTATTAGGGAGTAGGCAAGTATACCTTGCCAAGTTTACTGTTAAATATTGTTTATTGTTATTATTGTTGAATTTCAAATGAACTGTTAAATGTTATTCTTGTAAATTTGCAAATAAACAATATATATCTGAGATTGCCTTGGGTACAGTCAACAGATACGTTGACTTAGTGTAATCAACTTAGTAGTTACAGACTTACCAAAAATTGTGAGGATATCCTGATATTCTCCTAGACCCTATCACGAGAACACGCAACATGGTTGCAATGCATATTGGGATGTGAGCTGCGTATTTGACTAGCTACCAGTACGTGTGACCGCATCACGGATTAGAATAATTCAGGAAATATACGACTTGACATTTAGTTACATTGGGCGGGGAGAACGACTAAAATACGTATGGGACACCCACCTCTTTACCATGTGCCGCACTCGACGGAGTGATACGGATGATATATGTATATATTCATGTGACCATTCTCATCGTAGATGGAAAATTGTATAGTGCCCTTGAACGGGGGCATATGTGGCATATACTAGCCTGTCACTACAGATTGGTGAATTACGTCAGCATATGTCTAGCCACACATTTTCCATACGTATTAGGTTGTCTCAAATTGTATTTCACTTAGATGGTTAGCACCCTGTATTTATTTTATTCAGTAATTTATTTACTCAGTATTTACATTACATGGCATGTCATTTTCTGTATCTTGTTACGTCCCTCTGAGGACCTGGTTCCCTGACCAGGTTTAGTTGAGACATTCCACCCCACAGTACCTGGACCTGGACTGGAGTCTGGACATGCCCTTGAGATGGAGTTAGAGGAGATGCCGTCAGAGTCTACCTGAGTACACCTGAAGTTGGAGCTACATAATTTGAGGATGTTGCGCTAGTTTATCTTATTTCACTCCTGCTTACTTTTGTAGTGGGATTGTTCCCACCTGACTTTATCTGGGTTGTATATGACATTTCAGATTTAGCATCTATATATATATTCAGCACTTTTCCTGTTATTCTTGTGGATGAGATAGATTTACCTGTATTTAGACTTGTAGTATTTTAGGACAACGTAGCACATCACTTTGGGTCCATTAAATTGGGTAATCCCTTAGTGACGTGTCAGCTGGCCAATGCCACGTGTCCTAGTTCCGTATATTTTTGGGACTGGGGCGTGACATAAGGCGTACAAGAATCAGAGAATAAAGTTTTGTCCACTCACCTAGATCAATCGCCTTATGTTTTGATCGGGAACTCTCCAAGAAGGCTTTCGTTCGAGCGAGCAAAGCGATATCTCTTGTATATAGTGCCTACGTAGAGCGGGATACTACACTAGAAATAAGGTCGCTTGGCTAGACCCGTACTGCTGCTGCCACCAAAGTCTCCCGGTCCCTCTTGGGCCTCAAACTTAGGTCTCTCTCGACCTTATGGACCTCATTTAGGATAACTACGTATGTCTCATGGCTCGAAAAAATGAGAGCCTTTACCTTCCAGTTCAGGCCCTCTCTGAATCGACTCGTCCAAATCTCAGGCTCCCGTACCATGTACGCAACATATCTGCCCAATCTGCTGAACTCTGCGGAATACTCCTCGACCGACTTGTTCGCCTGATAAAGGTTCTGGAACTGTCGCTCCAAGTCTAGTCTCTCTGTAGGCAAAAAAAACTTCTTCCTGAACAAGTCCTTGAAGTCCTCCAATGTCAATCCCGGATTGGTCATCTGCGGCTCATTCTGAAACCAGGCAATAGAATATAGATACGTGGTATGCACATCGTGTATTCGTGTCATGAAGGCTAGACCAATTCTTTGGTTTACTTGGCTCTTGGTTTAATTGGTGGGTTGGTTGGTCATGAGTTGAACACATGGTCCAAACCTTAACCCTAGCTATATAAGCTAATTTGTCACGCCCCAGTCCCAAAATATCGAGGGACTGAGCACGTGAGCAATGGCCAGCAGCACGCACCGATGGACAACCCAATTTAATGGATCCATCAGGGCATGCTTAAGCTGTAGTCTAGCAGTACTAAGTACAAGTCTCAGGTATTACTAATCTCATCCACAGAATAAACATAGATTAATTGCCAGAAATAATGCAATGGAAATAAATAAGCAATATCAAATAAGCTTATCTCGGGAAACAATCCGAGAATATGTCTGGTACAACAATGCAAATAGACAGAAAATAATCAACTGGAAATAGAAAAATTGACTACATACGGGCAATGCTCAGGAGAAGTCCTCTGGTATGACCTCGGCCTCAGGTCCTGGTACAGCTCCTGGAAGTGCTCCTGTACGGGGTGTCTCTGGATGAATCTCCTCGGCTATACCTGGGGACATCATCCATTCCAGGTCCTCAGGGGACATAGCAAGGTACAGATAATACAAGCCAAATATAAGCAGTGCAGAAACAAATAGCAATAGGGTAAACTATGTAACCAGCTAAGTGATAAATGCAATATGAGAGCAGCACAAGAAACTCAGGCTGAAACTACTACAAGCTCTGTGTCGGGGAGCCGGTAGCAGTGATATCATGTAGTTGTCCAGCTCGTAGTGAGACTTAAGACGCCGGCATAATATAATATCAACCTGTAGCTTGTGTGTCTCTCCCCACCCAATATAATCACGCATATCATGATCATAACGTCTCATGTCCATGTCAGCGGGATTATAGCTAATGCAACAAGTCATAATGTCTATAAAATATCACCGTCAAGTCCTGTATCCTATACAGAATCACCATGAATGTCTCAAGAAGACTCTGTCTCATGAATAGTGTCAAGTGTCCTGGGTTCTGGAGTACTTAATAAGACAAGTACGAGCATTATCGGGTCTCGATATCCATCTCTATGTGACGTTACACAACTCCGCGTACGGAGTTGGCACCCGACTGGTAATCGGACGCTAAGTACGCCACTCGGTCCTAGGTTTTAACAGTTAAACAGGTTTATATGCATTTAAACAAGAATTCAGACAAGTTCTATAACAAGAATTACTACAATTTGGCAAGCTTTACTTGTCCATTATTGCATAATTAAATCCAGAAAATAATTAGCAAGCTGCAGGGTTTGGCAAGGTACACTTGCCTGTGGTTCCGGCTCTGATTTCGGCTCTGACTTCAGTTGGAATTGCAGGCGGTACTCCGGTTGCTGAAACAAACATCACCATCAGATCTAGAAAATATCAATCAGCTAGAAACGTCTGTCCTTGGGTCCAATTTGAAGACAAGGACAGAAACGACAGTTTCGGGTCAAAACGGGGTCCACATGCGGGCCCGCTTTGCACCGAAAAACGTGTCAGGGTCAAAGGTCTCCAAATTCCCCAAACTTAGTGTCAACAGGTCAGGAACGATGATACGAACACAACGGAACTTCCAGAATTGGATTCCGATGAGCCGAACACAAAATCGCCCGTCGAGCGGGGCTTGTGGGGCCCACGACACGCGATTTCGTCAACGTTCTCAGAATTGAACCAAACTTGACCCACAGGACCAGTGTATCGCTACGAGTCTGATGGCATAAGTTTCGTCTCGATCCGACGTGTGTACACAAAGTTAGGGCACGTTCCAGAAAGTACGGATACGGGGCGATGTCCGCGGATACGCGTTGATTCCGGTGTGCACGCACACCCGAATCAGCTTCCACGAAATCCCACACGTCCGTATCGACGAGGCGCACGTATCTGTGAAGACCGCACGCGACCAAGTCGTCCCGTTTGGCGGGGCGTACTCGGTTCCGGGGTAAAACAGGGTCTGGGTTTTTCCTGTTTTTGGATCGCGGTGTGCGATCACCACAGGACGCGATGTCCCAAACAGTTTGTCCGGACACCGAGAGGGTCATACAGGCTTCGCAACGCAATTTGCGGAATCGAAAACAGAGCTACGAGCAAAAAGATACACGCACCTGAAGGGGGACCCGAAAACCAGGGTCGAACCGTGTCCGACACGTGTCCGACACGTGTCGGACACAGGGGCCGAATTTAGGATTAGGGTTAGGGCTATTCATCTGGCCGGCGGCGCTGCGGCGGAGGGTGGCCGGTGCTCAGGCGGCGAGGCGCGCGGCGGCGAGGCGGAGGCGAGGCGGCTCGGGGACGGCGGCGCGGCGCTGGCTGCCGCTGCTGCTGTCGACTGCGGCGGTCGACGGGCCGGAGACGAAGGGGAGGGGAGGGCTGTGCTGCGGCGGAGACGCAGCGGCGAGTCGCAGCGGCGCTGGACGGTGGCCGGGGTGGAGCGGCGCGGCTGACCGGGTGGTGGCGGTGGCGGTTCGTGGCAGTGGCGGAGGGAGAGAGGGGAGGGGTTTCGAGGGGGTCGGCCGGAGGGGTTAAATAGGGCGGAGGAGAGGGAGCGGGGCCGAGCGGGGCGGAGGTCGTGGGGGTGAGGGCCGGCCGGAGCGGGCGGAGGGCGCTGCGGAGGCGGCGGGAAAGTCGGGGACGGAGGCTGGGTCGTGGGGGTGAGGGGGCCGGGTCGGGTTTGCGGGTCGGGCGGCGGCGGATCCGACCCGACCCGTTGGGCGGGGTCTGGGCCGGGTTGGGCTGGGCCGGGCCGGCCCAACGGGCCGCGGGCCGGATAAAAATAAAAAGAAAATAAAAATAAAATAATAATAATAATAATAATAATAAAATCAATAATTAATTAATAAATAATTAATTAAATAAGTAAATACTTTTTAGGCATTTAAAAATAGGTCCGGGGCCCAATAAATTCCAGAAAAATTGTCCTAAGTCCAGTTTTTCATTTTACATCCAAAAATATTATTTTCATAATATTTTAATACTGTTTAATATCAATTAAAAATCATTGAATAATTAAAACCCTATTTTTAAATTACAGAAAATTCCCCGAAATTTCCAGAAAATTGTGAAAAATCCAGTTTTGAAAATTTTGAAAAATTAGGGGGTTTACAATCTACCCCCCTTAAGAGGATTGCGTCCTCGCAATCAAAGAATAACTGGTCAACGGAGATGACGCAGTCGCAAGCATCGTTTGAACCACATCACAAGAGACTTCAGGGAAATACCGTTTCCCTAAAAATTGAAAGTTTACACTTTCCAGGAAAATCTAGTTAAAGCAAAAATCTTCAACTTTTATGAAAACCAGTTGTTATTAACAAGTTTGCAAATTACTAGGTTGGGGCTGAGGTCACGAACCAACGGACTACAACAAGACTAGAAACGGATAACTACGAATCACTTACGCGCATTGGCTATTCCACGAGTCTGCGCGTTCTCCACGGTCATCGTCAGGGCTTGCTCGCGTCCTTGCAGTCGATTCTTCTGTTGTTGAGCCTGTTGGAAGAGTAGTTCCTGGGGTATCAAGGGTGGCCTCGGCTGATACCCTGCTGGAGCTGGTGGTAGGACTTCTTGAACTTCCATTTGCGGTACTTCCAATGCTGGAGAGGCTGACCTCGGTACTGGTAACGCTTGCTGGTTACCCTTTGGTGCTCTGTCTCGACGCTCAGGGTATTCCTTTAATAAATGCTGACTGGATCCGCAAACTATGCATAATCTCTTCTTTCGTCTGCACTCGTCTTCAGTATGGCCTCGCTTGCGACAATATGGACAAACAGGTATTGTCTGTGGAGATGCTTCTGGTGGCTGGTGTACGTGAGGTCTTTTTGCAACTTTTTCTTGTAGTACTGAAGTGGAAGTCCGTTTCAGACTAGTCTCTCTCCTGATGACATGCTCAATGCGTCGCGCTGCAGCAAGAACGTCCGAGTACGAAGTAGGTGCAACGGATCCAATTAGTTTCTGTAGCTCAATGTTTAGTCCGTCGAAGAATTTCTCAGCCTTCTCTTCTTCTGTCGGGATCAATGTTGGAGCAAAGCGACTTAGACGAATAAACTCAGCGTTGTACTCTTCCACCGTCTTAGTATCCTGAGTAAGGTGATTGAACTTGTCCCAAAGTTCTGATCGAGCGATAGCTGGAATATACATCTCCTGAAAGAGTCTAGAGAACTCTTCCCAAGTGACTCGGTCTGGTCCGAGTCGTGCTTCCTCAGATAGCCACCAGTGATATGCATTGTCCGTCAACTGCATTCTGACGGCAGTCATCCAACGTTCCTTTGGAAGTTCAGCTGCTTCTAGTTGATGTTGAGTGTTGGTGAGCCACTCATGAACTTCAGTGGGCTCTTCTTTGCCTGAGAATGTACGGGGCTTCAACTGTCGAAAGTCGGTGATAGAGCCTGTTGTTGGCCGTCGAGCTGGTAGGTTGGCCTGCTCCAGTGCAGTTATTAGGCCGCGACTCAAAGCCTCTTGTTGAGTTTGCATTATTGCATAGACCATTTGAAACAGCTGATTTCCGTCCATGGCCTGCCCTAGTGGAATTACGGGCATTGATGGAGTAACTGGCGTCGTTGGTGGAATGTCATCTTGCTGGATTCTCGAGGCATGTTGTCGAGCTGATTGTCCTTCATCTACTGGTGTTACTTCATCTTCGTTGGTTACCTCAGCAACTCGTGGTGACGTTATGGGAGTCTCGTCGTTTGCTCGTGAATCCATAACCCTGCAACCAAAATAAACAATAAGAGGCGCACAGGAATCAAGGCAGGATGCAAGTCGAGAAATTAATTCGAAGCCGATATGGATATCAAGAATGTTTCAAGCAAGTGGATGAGATCCTAAAAACTTATCATATCTTATTTGCAGGCCTGTTCGGTCCCTGAGTTGAAACCGAACAAATTAGTCGTAGACCTGCATGGGCCACCACAAAAACCATGTCACGCCCCAGTCCCAAAATGTCGAGGGACTGAGCACGTGAGCAATGGCCAGCAGCACGCACCGATGGACAACCCAATTTAATGGATCCATCAGGGCATGCTTAAGCTGTAGTCTAGCAGTACTAAGTACAAGTCTCAAGTATTACTAATCTCATCTACAGAATAAATACAGATTAATTGCCAGAAATAATGCAATGGAAATAAATGAGCAATATCAAATAAGCTTATCTCGAGAAACAATCCGAGAATATGTCTGGTACAACAATGCAAATAGACAGGAAATAATCAACTGGAAATAGAAAAACTGACTACATACGAGCAATGCTCAGGAGAAGTCCTCTGGTATGACCTCGGCCTCAGGTCCTGGTACAGCTCCTGGAAGTGCTCCTGTACGGGGTATCTCTGGATGAATCTTCTCGGCTATACCTGGGGACATCATCCATTCCAGGTCCTCGGGGGACATAGCAAGGTACAGATAATACAAGCCAAATATAAGCAGTACAGAAACAAATAGCAATAGGGTAAACTATGTAACCAGCTAAGTGATAAATGCAATATGAGAGCAGCACAAGAAACTCAGGCTAAAACTACTACAAGCTCTGTGTCGGGGAGCCGGTAGCAGTGATATCATGTAGTTGTCCAGCTCGTAGTGAGACTTAAGACGCCGGCATAATATAATATCAACCTGTAGCTTGTGTGTCTCTCCCCACCCAATGTAATCACGCATATCATGATCATAACGTCTCATGTCCATGTCAGCGGGATTATAGCTAATGCAACAAGTCATAATGTCTATAAAATATCACCGTCAAGTCCTGTATCCTATACAGAATCACCATGAATGTCTCAGGAAGACTCTGTCTCATGAATAGTGTCAAGTGTCCTGGGTTCTGGAGTACTTAATAAGACAAGTACGAGCATTATCGGGTCTCGATATCCATCTCTATGTGACGTTACACAACTCCGCATACGGAGTTGGCACCCGACTGGTAATCGGACGCTAAGTACGCCACTCGGTCCTAGGTTTTAACAGTTAAACAGGTTTATATGCATTTAAACAAGAATTCAGGCAAGTTCTATAACAAGAATTACTACAATTTGGCAAGCTTTACTTGTCCATTATTGCATAATTAAATCCAGAAAATAATTAGCAAGCTGCAGGGTTTGGCAAGGTACACTTGCCTGTGGTTCCGGCTCTGATTTCGGCTCTGACTTCAGTTGGAATTGCAGGCGTTACTCCGGTTGCTGAAACAAACATCACCATCAGATCCAGAAAATATCAATCAGCTAGAAACGCCTGTCCTTGGGTCCAATTTGGAGACAAGGGCAGAAACGACAGTTTCGGGTCAAAACGGGGTCCACATGCGGGCCCGCTTTGCACCGAAAAATGCGTCAGGGTCAAAGGTCTCCAAATTTCCCAAACTTAGTGTCAACAGGTCAGGAACGATGATACGAACCCAACGGAACTTACAGAATTGGATTCCGATGAGCCGAACACAAAATCGCCCGTCGAGCGGAGCTTGTGGAGGCCCACGACACGCGATTTCGTCAACGTTCTCAGAATCGAACCAAACTTGACCCACAGGACCAGCGTATCGCTACGAGTCCGATGGCATAAGTTTCGTCTTGATCCGACATGTGTACACAAAGTTAGGACACGTTCCAGAAAGTACGAATACGGGGCGATGTCCGCGGATACGCGTTGATTCCGGTGTGCACGCACACCCGAATCAGCTTCCACGAAATTCCACACGTCCGTATCGACGAGGCGCACGTATCTGTGAAGACCGCACGCGACCAAGTCGTCCCGTTTGGCGGGGCGTACTCGGTTCCGGGGTAAAACAGGGTCTGGGTTTTTCCTGTTTTTGGATCGCGGTGTGCAATCACCACAGGACGCGATGTCCCGAACAGTTTATCCGGACACCGAGAGGGTCATACAGGCTTCGCAACGCAATTTGCGGAATCGAAAACAGAGCTACGAGCAAAACGATACACGCACCTGAAGGGGGACCCGAAAATCAGGGTCGAACCGTGTCCGACACGTGTCCGACACGTGTCGGACACAGGGGCCGAATTTAGGATTAGGGTTAGGGCTATTCCTCTGGCCGGCGGCGCTGCGGCGGAGGGTGGCCGGTGCTCAGGCGGCGAGGCGCGCGGCGGCGAAGCGGCGGCGCGGCGGCTCGGGGACGGCGGCGCGGCGCTGGCTGCCGCTGCTGCTGTCGACTGCGGCGGTCGACGAGCCGGAGACGAAGGGGAGGGGAGGGCTGTGCTGCGGCGGAGATGCAGCGGCGAGTCGCAGCGGCGCTGGACGGTGGCCGGGGTGGAGCGGCGCGGCTGACCGGGTGGTGGCGGTGGCGGTTCGTGGCAGTGGCGGAGGGAGAGAGGGGAGGGGTTTCGAGGGGGTCGGCCGGAGGGGTTAAATAGGGCGGAGGAGAGGGAGCGGGGCCGAGCGGGGCGGAGGTCGTGGGGGTGAGGGCCGGCCGGAGCGGGCGGAGGGCGCGGCGGAGGCGGCGGGAAAGTCGGGGACGGAGGCTGGGTCGTGGGGGTGAGGGGGCCGGGTCGGGTTTGCGGGTCGGGCGGCGGCGGATCCGACCCGACCCGCTGGGCGGGGTCTGCGCCGGGTTGGGCGGGGTCTGGGCCGGGTTGGGCTGGGCCGGGCCGGCCCAACGGGCCGCGGGCCGGATAAAAATAAAAAGAAAAAAAAAATAATATTATTAATAATAATAAAATCAATAATTAATAAATAAATAATTAATTAAATAAGTAAATACTTTTTAGGTATTTAAAAATAGGTCCGGGGCCCAATAAATTCCAGAAAAATTGCCTTAAGTCCAGTTTTTTATTTTACATCCAAAAATATTATTTTCATAATATTTTAATACTGTTTAATATCAATTAAAAATCATTGAATAATTAAAACCCTGTTTTTAAATTACAGAAAATTCCCAGAAAATTCCAGAAAATTATGAAAAATCTAGTTTTGAAAATTTTGAAAAATTAGGGGGTTTACATAACTTCTTTCTCTCTCTTCCCTCATTCTCTCATTTCTTCTCCTTCTTTCATTTCTAGGTAAGTACACCTTGCATGGTATGGAGAAACTCTAGATTTTCATTCTTGTTCTTTTCTTGCATTGCGCGAGAAGATTCTTCAGGAGGCACATCGATCTCAGTACTCTATGCATCCAGGTGCCAATAAGGTGTATAGGGATATGATAGAGCATGTTTGGTGGTATGGTATGAAGCGTGAAGTGGCTAGCTTCGTATCCAGATGCTTAGTATTCCAGCAGGTAAAGGCAGAAAGACAGAGGCCAGAAGGATTGCTTCAGCCTTTATCCATTTCAGAGTGGAAGTGGGACTATGTGACGATGGATTTTGTTTTAGGGCTTCCGCATTCTTTAGGAGACAAAGACGCGATTTGGGTCATCGTAGACAGATTGACCAAATTATCCCATTTTCTGCCATTCAAAGTAGGTATATCTACGGAGAAGCTCACAGAGATGTATGTGCGTCAAGGACATGCTACGCACCTGTATTTTGGATTTTGGAGTCTCTTGGAAGGATCATCTTTACTTGGTAGAGTTTTCTTACAACAACAGCTACCAGACCAGTATTAAGATGTCACCATTTGAGGCATTGTATGGACGGAGTTGTTGTACTCTGTTATCATAGGATAATGTTGGTGAGAGAGCCTTATTGGGACCAGAGATGGTCGTGGATGCAGCTGAGAAGGTGAAGCTAATCAGGGATAGACTTCGAGTGGCGCAGGACAGACAGCGGCATTGGGCCGATAGCCACCGAAGACCATTGGAGTTTGAGGTATAGATTTCATTTGTATTGCTTGTGATTATTTGTTTTTGCTAGAGTTTTTATTCTAGGTTGGTGGTTTGGGGTTTCTGAGGATTTTTCCGATACGAGGCACGATTCATTTTGGTGGAGGCGGGAAGCTTAGTCCGTGATTCATCGAACCTTTCAATATTCTCGAGAGGGTCGATGCAGTTACTTACAGACAAGACTTTCCACCTGCATTAGAGGGAGTGTATAACGTGTTCCATGTGTCGCAGTTGAGATAGTACGTGGCGGATCCTAGTCACGTATTCGATCACTCGGAGATAGAGGTGGGCCCTACTCTTAGCTATCCAGAGCAGCCAGTTGAGATTCTGGATTGGAGAGAGAAGGTGCCGAGGAACCAGATTATTTCTTTGGTGCGTATCGCGTGGAGGCATCACTCGCCAGGAGAGAGTACCTGGGAGCGAGAGGCCGAGATGCGCGAGCGATATCCTTATCTGTTTGAGCCGTGAGGTATAATTCTTTCTTGTTTGTATTGATGCTTTTGGTAGTTAGTTTCTTCCTCAATTTCGTGGACAAAATTTTTCTATGGTGGATAGAATTGTCACCCTCACTTTTTCAACTAGGGGTAGTTTGGTAATTTGACATGGGTATTTATTTTTAGAAATATATATTAAATATTGTGCATGTTGTAAATATTTATTTATTGTTATATGTTATTATTTTAATTTGGACTTGTGTTAGTGGACCTAATAGTTTAAAATAGATCCATGGACCAATATTTAATTCTAGTTAGAATTGAGCCAAATAGTAAGCACATTCATTAGGAGAATGAATTAATTAGTTAAACCAATTGGACTGGAATATTTTCTCATTAATTAATTCCTTCATGATAAGCCCCAAGGAGTGTTGTGGACATTTTATAGTAGCTTAGAGAAGGGAGTAGAGGCCGGCCACCATAGGAGTGGAGAGAGACTCTCTCTCTTTATTTTTTTCATTCCAAATCTAGATCTAGAATTTCCCTTTTCCAAATTCCTTCATTCCTACACCAATACCTACACAAATTTTTTTTCAATTCCTTTCCTATTCATCATTGGAGGCTAATAGAATAAGAAGAAATTAAGGATCTACAAGGAGGACGCAAGGATCTACAAGGAGGAGCAAGGATCTACAAGTTGAAGGCTCTTAACACCCAATTTAGATATTTTATTGGGAATCCATATTTCAATAGGTATAATTCAGTTTTTTTCTCTCTAATTAGACTCTAAATCTATAATTTAATCATTAGAAACCCTCTTATGTACTAAGGCTACCCATAGGAATTGGAATTAGGTTAATAGGAGGCCTATGGAGAAAGTTGTGTGGTATTTTGTGTCAATTTTAGGGGAGTTCGGAGATTGGCACATCTTATATTTGTCAATAGGTCAATTAGATCAAATTGATATGTGTTTAATTGTGTATGACTAGTGTCGTGTCCACAATTGGATACGTGTGGGTCGTATCCCGACAATTTGGCGATACGGGTTATTTTGGGGATTTTCTTCAGATACTGGGATTTGAGTATGCCATATTTTGACACGGGCACATAGACGATTAGCTAACACTTCGTGTTGCTTCTAATTATAATTTTAGACTTGTTCGTGTCATTTGGGGTACATTTGGTGATGTGGTGGAGCCGTATCGCAAGCGTATCATAGATTGAGTGTGATACGGGTGTGGTGCACTCCACGTGTTTGTTTTCTTGTATTTCAATTCAATTTACCTTGGTTATAGCTATTAGATATTATAATTATAATTGCTATATATATATATATATATATATATATATATATATATATATATATATATATATATATATATATATATATATATATATATATATATATATAAGTGTTGGTGGTCATGGGAGAATAGGAGAGTGCTTGTGCATCATTAGTGTGGGTATATATATATATATATATATATATATATATATATATATATATATATATATATATATGTGTGTGTGTGTGTGTGTGTGTGTGTGTGTGTGCCACCCTCAATCATATAGGAAGTGAGGGTTGGCCCCCATGGATATTATTTAAATCCTCATTAGTGGATGACAATATCTGATTATTATATTGTATTATGTGTTCTATCCGATCTTAGCACGATGGCCTTCCGAGAGACCGGTGCATACTATGTGCTACACGACGATTTATGGCTCGGCTAGCCCCTATCGACCTGAGGATTCCTGTTATATGCATAATATTTCTGGGATAACCCAGACTCCACCTAGTAAGTCGTACAAGTGATTGTCCGATTATGTAACTGAACTCGTTTGTGATTGTATCTTCTGTTAAAATAGTTTAGGGACATGGACTATCATGGTGTGATAGTTTAACCCTTGTTCTTGTGTGGTTGTAGGGTTAGATTATTGTATCACGATAGGCTATGAACCAAAACTACGAGACAGGACTATATATATATATATATATATATATATATATATATATATATATATATATATATATATATATATATATATATATATATATATATATATATATATATATATATATGTTTATTCTTCCTGGTTTTGTTTTTTCATTCGTGCTTCATTTGTGGTACTTGCTATTTGGGGTCTAACCCCACTGGTTTTGCATGGCCAGGTTTAGAGCCAACACCCGAGGATCAAGCATACTTTTCCCTAAACAATGGCGCACACCAGGCAGATGTTCGTTGAGGGACACGAGTGGGTTTCTTGATCACTGCTCATTATTGCACATTTTACTCTTTTGGGCGTTTAGCCACCGGCACTTGTTAGTCGTAAATTTGGATATTTAGTTTTCTTACATGATTGTAATTAATCATACTGCAGTTGATCATGGTCATGTACTTTGCTACTCTGTCAGCTTATTATTTTGTGTGGCTAGTTTCCAGAATATTGTGGCAGAGCGTTTGGGATGCCTTACTTCCTTGCCATACATGTTATATGTTTACTATCCTTACTTGACTGATTGAGACATTAGATGTTCTAGGTGACCCTAAGTGACTTGCTTGTAGTATGCACCCTCTTGTCTAGTTATAGCTGTGACCGTCGTACGACGTTCTATACCTTGTACGGGGGAGCTGGCCATGTCTGTCTCAGTATTTCGGTACTGGGGCGTGACATTATTCATTCAGATGGAGCCTTTAAATAGGTTGAACGTATAAACAAAACAAAGCCAAAAAATAGGCCACAATACACTCCTATATACCGGATCTTATCCAACTTATTAGCACAGCCATACAACTCCTAGCTACTCAGTCAATAGTGAACGTTAGTATTTGAATCAAACTCCAATAATAAGACCATGCTTGGGTGGCAGAAGATCATTGGATCGAGCCACGGAGGCGTATTACCCCTTCCATTTATAAAATGATGAAAGTTAGGGGCAGTGGGCCCAAAGGTATGCAATGCAGTGTGCACAAAGTCACTAGCGTTACGTCGGACCCCGAGCATTATGTCCGAAATTCAAAAAAAAAAGTATGTAGAAAATATTCTGAAGGGTACACAAAGATATCATTAATTGACTTATAATTCATAATTTAAGGAAATATTATGTGCAATTAGTAGTTGAATTTAGTTAAGTAAATAATAGAAGGCAGATGAAACTATAATCACAAAATTCATGAAATCACAAAGGTGAACCCTTCCCTCGGGATCCTCCCTGTTGTCGAGGGGTTGGAAGAGGTAGACTGGAGCATTCAAATATCCGATCGCATATCTGGGTTGTTTTTCGAGAGCAAGGCAACAAAATTTTGAAATTTTGGCCAAAATTTTGAATGTGGCCAGTTACTAAGTTTGTCACATCTGTGACCCACTAATTATGGGCTTTGATCTGAATGGTATAGAATTGCCACGAAGCTGATTTAGGGACTAAATAAGAGATTCCTAACTCTTATTAGTGTTTCTTAGTCTCTGCTGAGAGAGATTTTTTGGACATTCTTCCATGGTATAAGTAGACTCCACCAGACTTCTACGAGATCCATGATTGTAGATTTTTGCATTTCAAGATAGAAAAAAGATTACCGACGAAGATTTGTCAACGTCCATTAGTGAGATCATCGTCGTCGAACGGTGGACAACTAATTCTTAGTGAGAGAACTATTTAATGGTTGGATTACATGAGCGACCTCATTATTCTTTATCATGTTGTTGAGAGGTTGTGACCGCTTTGCCATAGTCAATATTGTTTGTTTGATATTTTTTTTTGGTGTGTTTGATATTTTTTTGGGTCTCGTACAGAAGTTACCGTCTATATTTTCTTCGTAGATTTGATGGTCGATGTTGGTTGACATTCACTATCTGGGCCTTCGAAATCAAACAATTGTGCCCCTGATTCTGTATAGATCTCACTATGTATAATGAACAAGACAAGAGCTTGGACTTTCCGTCTGCATGCCATCACAGCAAAATACAGTATTTCTCGATGATGGATAAGTTTATAGTCCAAAATTCAATAACATGAGACCATGTTAACGTTTACGTTTGGGCAACAAGGAGAGAGGCAATCCCAAATTAGGGTTTCCAGGGGCATTCCAGTAATTTGCTTAGCACACAGGTCTCTCTCTCTCTCTTCCTGACACTCCCATGTTCTTCCAGAACGCGTGGAAATCCAAGGTTCGGTCACATGACTGTCTGCTGACGTCATCGTGATGTTATTATCTTTTGTTTAACCAATTAGAGAGCGATACGCGTCCACTTTAATGACTTTTAAATTCAGCTACACACTTGTGTCGGCTTTAAACTGCATCATGTCATTTTCGTAAGCCCGCATAGAAGTTCCTCCCTTTTGCAAATTGGTCCCTTTAATTTGTTTTTCTTGCACATATTTATCTATAAGAATATGTACATTTGCATGGAAACATATCAGCTTGAGAAAAACTTTGATACAAATAGCTGTATCAAAGTTTTGATACAGTCATTGTATGACAAGTGGACTCAACCTCAAAGTTTATATATATATATATATATATATATAACGGGGTCAATTTGTCATATATATAGTGGTTGTAACGAAACTTTGATACAACCATCTGTATCAATGTTTTTTTTTTCCAGCTTGACTACGACTATACTAGGGTTGAAGTTTAGTGACCTTGTGTTGGGTGTTTGTAGGATGATTTTCTTATATGTAAATTAAAATTATACTTACTAAATATGTAAATAAAATCATGAAAGTATACAAGTATAAGTCGGTACACAAAAACCTAAGATTGACAAGAACATAATGTGGATATATATTTGTGTGACAATTGGCATATCATAATCAAGGGGCTCAATAGAAGGCATGCATCACTTCATTCAGTACATAACTAGGGCAGGGGCAGTTCAATACATAATGCTAGTGATCTTGTACCCATGTTCTATCCATACAAATTTTATGTCAGGTTTGTTCGAATCCAAATTCTCTACCAAGAAATTACTTCTTCTTCTTTTTTAAATCTTGTACACCATTCACCACTGGGACGTGTTGTCCGCACGGACCCGCGCCCACGTGGCCGGCAGCCATTGCCCCTCCCCTCCTCTAGTTCGGATCCATCCGAATCAGAGGAGCCAATGGCTGGCCGTCACGTGGCTGCAGACTAGTCAACTCCCAACGACGGACAACGTAGCAGTGTTGATTCTTCTATGATCTGGAAGAATTGAGGTTTGGCTGTAGTTCCATTCTTTCTCTATCTCAAAGAAAAAAGAAAAAGACCTAGACATTGTATTTCGTTAAGGCTTCTCCTCAGCAATTTCTATCTCCAAATCCTGTCCAGTGAAGATTTCTACATAGAGTTCTCTCCTCTAGGAATTCTATAGAGAGGATCAAAATTGCTTATATTTCTATATAGAGTACTCTACCCTTCTCTCGTTGTCAACTCTTTCGATCTCTCTTTGTGTGTGTGTGTTTGTGTGTGTGTGCATTTCTCTTGGAGACGAGAATAAGTTACTAACTTTATTTTTTTGGGAGCATTTTTAATTTTATTAGTATTTCATTATGATATATATTATTTTGGATATTATTTTTTTTTTTATTGTTTTATTTCTTAAATTTTGTGTTGATAATGATATTGAATTATCGTTGATGAAAAAATAAATTAGATGAACATTAAACTTTGAGTGCATCATTTTTAGAGTTCGTCTCAAATCTCAAAATCTTAAGTCTGGCATTGTATATATCTTTTTTCTTTCATTCTTTCCCTAGGTTAGAACTAGGAACCAGAGGTCTTGTAGGTCTCGTTTGGTTCATGGAAGGGAAATAAATTCTCTTGTATTTTTTATAGGAGTGGGACAGTACAATTTCTATCTGATTTTCTTTCTCGTGTTTTGTAAAACAAGAAAACAATTTGGAAAAGATCATTTGATTTCCTTTCAAGTATTTGGTTGTTGTAGAAAAGAACGAAAAATATATATAAAAATATATTAATATTTTCATAATGTCCTTGCCTCTTAAAATAAAAATAATTTTATGAAAAAAATTGTGTTGGTAAAATAAAAATAACACATGGCTATCTTTGTCTTGATTTCTTGCAATAAATGCTGGGGGAGGAGGACGGAAAATCAATTCAATGGGTTCTGAGAGGAACCATTTTTCTATTTATTTATTTTTTGTCAGAAAAATACTTTCCAAAGTTATGGCTACCAAACAAAGAAAAAAAACAAGTTTTCTTTCCATCCGTGAACCAAACTAGACTTTAGGGTAATATAAGTTTTACTCATGGATTCAAAACTTGCTAGCCATAATTTTTTTTTTTTTTTATATGATGCATATCACTTAAGTTTACTTATGTATATCTCTGCTCATCACCAAGCTCTCGCTAAATTATTTAGGATCTTTGCATGATGCTTCCTGCAAAAGCTAGATAGATGACAACATTGATGAGATTGGGTGTTTAATTAATGAAATGTCATTCAATCTATATCAATTGATTGAAGTTTCATAGGCCCAATCCCATCATGAAAGCAAAAGTCTGCTGTTCAATATATATATATATATATATATATAAAAGAATTTGAGAAGACATATAATTTACTTTGTCCAAAATCTGCCATAAGATTTCATTGGATATATGATCAGATGTTTCAGAGTTTTCCCATCATTTCCTTGTACCAGAAAGTAGGCTGCTGGCTTTTCCCTCACCCCCTCCTCTTCTGTTTCCTGGTCATTGGGCTGTGCCCATGCAGCTAAAAACAAATTTCTACATGGTCCACTACTAAAGTACAGAGATATTAGCGACGAATTAATCCGTCGCCAAGATGCTGCTAAAATACAATTGTGGCTTAATCCGTTGCTGATGATCAATATTTTTAGTAGTGTTCTCCCCCTCTTCCACTTTGTCGTACTTTTATTTATTATACTATCACTTTATTAGTACTCAATCAATAATAAATTAGTAACACCTATATTTTCTTGAAATTAATTTTTTTTTAAAATACATGTATCAACTTTAATATGGTTTTTTCAGAAGATATAGTTTATTTGAATGTTGGGAAGGGTCAATCGATGATGCTATACGCTTTCTTGTATAAGTTCACAGTTGTTCAAAGTAAAAAACAAGTATGGCTCGTATGTGGAATAAGTAGCCATTTTGTAGCAATTAGCGGTGAAATACTAATAAAAACCATCTTACAACTAATCTTTTCTATGATCATAAGAGTTTTAATAGATCAAGAATATCATTGAACAGGTACAAGGGTATTAAGAGTTTTAATAGATTGCACAATTTTGATTGTCTAGAGTTATTCTCAACTCTCTGTTGGAGGGGGTGGGGTTCCCAACCTATGTGAAAAATATCCCGGAGTAGAATTGAGTATTTCGTATAATAGGAATACCTCAATTTATTTGGATTGGATATTCCTAAATATAATAGGAATATCTCAATGGATTTGGATTGGATATTCCTAGATATAATAGGAATATGTCAATGGATTTGAATTTGGATTGGATATTCCTATCTATAATAAGAATGCTAAATTGGTTATTCCTATATATAATAAGAATGCTAGTTGTGGGTTTGAGGCTATATATATGTGTCTCCTGACCCTAAAATATCTCTCTCTCTAGAAAAAAACATAGCAACAAGGAGAGAAAATGAGGCAAGAGAGTCATTGCAACATTGGAGAGGAGAAAGAATGATTGGAGGTCGTTTCGAAGAAGGAGATCAGTTTCGGGTATTTCTCGTTGTCTTTCTTCTTCATGGTTATAATCTATTTTCTGTTCCAAAAGAGTTATGGTGATCCGTTTGGATCGGTGAGAAGTTTGTAAGGAGTCGGTGTATTTCTTATTCCATTAGTGGAAGCTTTTCAGGGTTGGACTCCGATCGTCCCGTGGTTTTTTCCGCAAGGGTTTTCCACGTTAAAAATCTCTGTGTCTGCGATTTATGTTTGGCGTTTTTGGTTTGTGCGTTTCGCTCAGTTCTCTCGCAGTTACTCTCTAGTTTTGGGAACGGTTTTCGCACTTTTGTTCCCAACAAAGTGGTATCAGAGCCAAGTTTTAAAATTTCAGAAGGGTGTCAGGAGTTGACAGGCAAACCAGGGAGGAGAGATGGACGCGAAGCTGATGCGCATGGTAAATCTGAACGGTACCAACTATCATTACTGGAGGAGCAAGATGAAGGATCTGTTATTTGTCAAGAAGCTGCATATATCGGTATTTGCTTCCGAGAGGCCCAGTGACAAATTCGAAGAGGACTAAAATTTCGAGCATATACAGGTGTGTGGGTATATCAAGCAGTTCGTTGAAGAGAACGTGTACAACCACGTTGCCAGTATTGAGCACGCGAGGACACTGTGGGATATGCTAGAATCTTTGTATGCAAAGAAGACCGGAGTAAATAAATTGTTCCTGATCCGGATGTTGATGGGTCTGCGGTACAAAGATGGAGCGTCTATTACGGATCACTTGAGTGAGTTCCAGGGTGTGGATGACCAGCTATCCTCGATGGGAGTCAAGTACGACGATGAGGTTCAGGGACTATGGTTGTTGTGTACATTGATAGACTCATGGGAGACCGTACGAGTGTCTATGATCGCTTCTGCTCCGGAAGGCAGGGTCAGTCTGGAGTTTGCCATGAGCGGGGTACTGAATGAAGGGATGTAGAGACGTTCTCAGTGTCACGCCCCAGTCCCAAAATACGTAGGACTAGGAATACGTAACACGCCAGTCGTATGTATACGAACTCCAATATATGGAAACCATATACACACGTACGCTGTACATGAATATCCAATCCACTGTGGTAATATATGTCACAACAAGTCACACGCAGTTCTATATCTCATCCACAGCACAAATAACAGAATAATGGAAATCAATAACTGAATATCAAAGAAGCAGTCTCAAATAATAATCTCAAAGTGTGATAGTCGGGTGGAAACAAATCCACTGCAAATCGACTATAATAAACTACTAAAGAGAGAAGAGAATAAACTCTAATATAAGAATAAATGTCTCAAAAAGAATAGCAACTAAAATCTCTAAACAGCTGCAATGAATCACATATAATCAGAAGGTAAGATCGTTTCAGACTGATAGGAAGCGTCAGGTCCAGGTCCATACTCCTGCGGGTACTCCTACTCACCTATATCTGGAAGGGACCAGGTCCTCAGAGGGACGTAACAAGATACAAAAAGTATATGCCAATAAAGTACTGAAAGTAAACATCCATGGGGTCGCCTAACCATCTATGTGAATGCAGTTAAGAACACCTTTCCCCACAAGTGAGCTATCTGGCTGAAAAACTGGGATTTGGCATGGTTCTCTATTGGAGATCCAGGGGCCTAAAAAGGCACGACGACTTTCGAACGCCGGAGGGCCGCCTGATAATAATATAATATATAGTGGTCATCACCACCCGTATCTCCGGCGGAGAATTCGGGCGCACAATAGATAAAAGTGCAAAGGAGCTCAAATGCGGTACTTGTTGTTCTCCCCACCCAATGCTCTAAGCATGTCATGTCCATGACACGATAAACCTCTAATAACCGCCAGGTCTACTAGCATGCAAAGTTTCTATTGGCAGTTATCCCTATCCGTCGCACGACCTATACGTACCAGTGGCCAGCCGAGTACGCAAGTCCCTGTCCTACATGTGACTCACACTCGTGTAAGAATAGTGTCATGGCCAATGAAACATAAATGCCTCATGAAAATGGGATAGTCTCATAAAGTAGGTCCAATGCATATACATAAATAAAAACATAGTACGACGACACCGTCGTTGCACCCAAGTTTCCTTGGACGCGCAGTTTATATAGTGTCACGCCCCAGTCCCGCCCGGGCCGCCGTTCCGCCCTGCCCCGCCCCGTACGGCCGGGATTTAACGAACCGGGCACGAATCACCGTGCCTCGGCGCGCCGAACGCGTCTGACCGCGCCCGTCCCGCGGGCGCGAGGGAGAAAGGGGAGCTAATCGAATGGCCCGAGTCGAGCTTTCGGGGGACGTGATGCCGCACGGGCCTGGGGTTGCGCCCGTGCAAGGCCGTGGTTCGTTGGCTGGCGATAAGAGTTCTAAGCCACAGAGTCGCACAGATTGTCCGAGTGCAGCGGAATCATGAATGCATAGGCGATCGGTAACAGGTTCACTGAGTCGACAATATAGCGGAAGTATGGAAACACAAGTTGGAGTAAAGCAAGCTCTTTTATTCATATTAAAATAAGTGTTACAGGCGACGTATAGCCGAGATTACAAGTCGCTCGAGCTCTCTCTGAAACATAAAAGCGTGCCAAGTGCTACATTTATGGATGATATACAGGAATGTTCAGGCGATGTTCAGGCGAGGCGATGTTCCAACATTATGTCTTGTATATGTGCTTCAGTTCCGGACGTAGCGTTCCGAGGCTTCTGAGTTGAACTCCACGCCTTGGCACGCACGAGGGAGGCATCCGCACCGAACGAGGTTCTCCCGCACCCTGCAAGCAATCTGGTGGGTTATCAGTACATGAATGCACTGGTGGGGAGGCTACTCGCCCGCTCGTCAAATCCAAACACGTAGTACAGGTTTCGTGCACCAACTATTAAGTTGTCTTTCTAGTTGCCTTAGGATCAGTTTTATGCAAGATTTGAATAGCCTAATCCGTGTGGCAGTGCGCCGTGCGACATGAGAGGAAACACGGCGAGACTCACCAACTTACCATTTGTCCTTCCCTGTCCAAGGCAAACCAAGTTGATTCAAGTAGAAACATGTATAAGCATTCAGGGCAAAGCATATGCAAACACAAGCGTTTCAGTACGAGATCCCGTTCTGGGCGTACGGGTTACAGGAAATATCAGACGTGTTGCATAATATGATCAAGTGCCCTTTATGCAGGAGTGTTGTTATAACAAGATCGTTCAGGTGTTCAATTATTCTCGATGTGATGCAATGACTAGCACGCGGGTAGCCGCTAAGCGAGGATGACTTATCTATATGAACAGAAGGTCACTGGCACGGCACCATAATGGACGGTCTAGTCTCAGTACGGAATATCGTGCGACGCATAGAGCAGGACGTCCCAGGGCATTCCGTCCTATAGCAGGCGACTATCAGGAGTTCCGTCCGGATCAGATCGGTGCCAGTGCCCCAGCAACCGTCTGCGGAACCAAAACCTTGTTTCCAAGTTGTCCTGTGACCATGCAAGTCTCTAATCTTCAGGGTCAGGTCAGGTACAGGAACAAGTTCAGGGCAAGATATATATACATATAGAACAAGCTTCATGGAACAAGTTCAAGTCAGGATATATATATATTTGTAACTTGTTGAGGCAGGGTCAGGATTACTCTAAATGTTGAGTATCGGCTCCACGAGCCATTTGATTCAGTACAGGACAGTATTGCTCAACGAGCAGGGACTCTTGGATCACAGGATTGGTGCATATTCCCTGGTTCGGGAATTGCCTTAGCGACCTAACGGTCCCAGGTGCATTCAGGTTTATTCATGCACGGAACGACTATCAGGTAGTCTTCCGAGGAGAACCTAAATGAATGCATGACAAGCAGAGTATTTCACGGTCGGGGCATAGTTATGCATCAAGCATCGAAATTAGGCAATACATAAAAGCAGGCAAGCATGCACTTGTATAACTTAAGCATTCAAGTTCGCTCGGGCCCGAAGGTAAGCCGAGCGAAACCGTACGGGTCCTTTCCGAGCAAAGTTATCTAGGGAGTGCAGTGTTAGGGAGTGAACAGTGCACTACTGAATATACATTTGTGTCATTCTACTCGAGGCATAGCGGGTCCAGTTGCACGAGGCAAAGGTAATATGCGAGGGTCTGAACATATAAGCAATATTTCATTTCCATATTCTAGCAACAAGCAGTACAAGTTAGGATTATTCCCTTAGCTAGGTGCGTTGGATTTATTAGCATGCAGGGGGTGATTCACCTAGCGACTAGCATGAATATTTCCAGATTTTATGTGTGCTGGCTAAGCAAAGACAAGTTCACCGTAGCCACCCACCTTAGCGATGATCCGCCTCGGTCGAGTGATACTGCAAGCGAGCCTCTGAAAGCCTAAGCCGAAACTCCTGTAGGGACCAAGTCTGGATATCCTTGCCTCAAACGAGTTGCCTCGTTGAAGGAGGCAGGTCGGGACGTTTGCACTTTGCCGTTTGAATCGGCAGTCCGCTTGAGCGGAACGGGGCATTACATTATCCACCACTCAGAAAAAGTCTCGTCCTCGAGACTTCCTGAGGGCAAGCCATACTATCGTATTTCGAATCTAGCCCAAGCGTTGCAATCGGTACCACTAGATCCATCGGAACACAAAATCCCCTACTCGATGCTTACGTCGTGTCGCGGGTATACAGAGTCAGTATAATTTGCGCCTTGGCGCGGGACGAGTTTCTTAATACGAGGCACGTTTCAATCGATCTTGGGTAGCGATCTAAGGCTGAGGCAAACTTATACAAGTCGTTATGCTTGTTCGGGAGGATTTTCACTTGCACTAGCTTTTGAGATCAGCATATCACATGTCTGGATCGTGCACATATTCGAAGCGTCCCTCAAACACATGCATGTCAACCAACTTAGCGATAGCGAAGTCTTAGCACTCGAGTTTCACATTTCTTAAGTCTTGGATCGTGCACATATTCGAAGCGTCCCTCAAACACATGCAGTCAATCAAACTTAGGGATAGTGAAATCGGACAAGCTACTTGTGAAAATTTCAAGGGTTCAATCCAATCCATATAAATCACCAGGATACTTCCAACAGAGTCAATCAAATCTGGTTTCCATATCAACCAAGTATTTGGACTATCGTTAAACACTAACAATCTGATACCGACTAGCGTCCATCCATTCGGGTCAACTTAGCATACGTTACCGTTTCCAAGTCTAACCCTAAATCTTGCTGCCCCAGTTGTGATGCTTTATACAAGCAATATGGTAAAGTCGGTAGCACATGCTCATTCACTCGGCACAGGGTCGTCTGCCTAATCACTAGGTCAGCTCACAAGGTCATAGGTACAGGTTCAAGCATATCGCGATTCATCGTACAAATTTGTCGCACGATGCTCGCCCCAATTCCTAGGGTCAAACCATTGTTCATTCACAAGGGTATTCTATCCAAGCTCGTTTCACTCAGATTTTACCTACTTTCATTAACACGTTCGTTTTCATGGGGGACGAGTCCGTTCGATAAAATCTAAAATATATCCAAGTTGTAGGACAAGCCTAGTGGTTTGCGTATTCTATCCCTCAATTGATAGAATCATATCCATTCCAAGCCTAGTCCACCAAGCCAAGATTCAATTCTAAATCTTAGATTATTTCTCCAAGTGGTTCAACCTGATTCACGTATTCGTTCACAAACCATCCAACATGATTTACTCCAGGTTCTAGGCTAACTAATCCATTAAAATATTTTCAATCACTTGCATTCCAAGTTCGTCTTATCCTTTAACCTTTTAATTTCATCAAACTGTAAATCCACCAAGTCAAATCCGTTTATGCAGTGATTGTAGTTCGTTCTTCCAAACTCCAAGCAAGATCTGTTATCGCTTATATCATTTCCAGAAATCTAATATTTTCTTTGCTTGTATCGATCCATGCTATCTTCAAATTATCGATACCAAGTCAAATTTATATCCCGAAGCCAAATATTCACCCTCGGGTTAACTTGTTCGAGCAATAACTTATTCACGTACAATTCGTTTGCTTAAATCCGAAACCGCTCACACGATTCTCCAATTTCCAACAAGTTTTCCTTAACCAAGATATTGGTTTCTATTTCCGAGAATTACTATTCGATATAAGCCTTATCATTTATTCAAGTTATTCTCAATATCGTTCAGTCTGAATATCGTACGGGTTATGGATCCGTTTGTACGTTTCTAACTGATCCATCCACACTCGGAATCGAGTCATTTAATCAAGTTCTTAATCGGTGCTCGCATTATCGTTAGCTTACTCACTAACTTCGTTCCACAATTTCTAGCACGATACTCAAGTCTCGCCCGATAAGAATCTAATCTCATTTACATGTTCGGGATTGATAGTCATCCAAGCAACTATATTTGATTTTTGTCTTCCAACAAGAATTTTCGTTCGAGTTATTTCCATAACCAAGCATGATTCGCCTAAGCGATAAATCCGATGAAGTCTATCGATTTGCAGCTCTAAGTCTGACTTGTATCATTCCTGAACGATACCCAAATCTCGTTTATAACTGACTTGCACCAAAGGGTCTTGGTGCGCGATATTCTACACAACTTAGCCGAAAGGCTGAGTGCATAGCTAACCGTCTGGACAATATTCGCTTTCGCACTAACCAGTTGGGTAAACATGTATAGGCATCTCAGGTTGCATATAATGCAAGAGTCTACACGAATCTAATCCAATAAGGACTAGCACAGGATGGCACAAAGGCCCTTGCAACACAATTTCATACAAGCAATCATACTATTCAAATGCAACTCTTTGAAAGTATTTAGACTTATTGTTTGGAACATCCCATCGAGGCATTGAGAGAGTGTGTGCATATAACCCACGAACGAGCTTTCGAAACAGAGAGATATTAGAAACGAAGTTCAAAGGCGTATAAGCCAGGCTCTGATACCAATCTGTCATGCCCCGGTCCCGCCCGGGCCGCCGCTCCGCCCTGCCCCGCCCCGTACGGCCGGGATTTAACGAACCGGGCACGAATCACCGTGCCTCGGCGCGCCGAACGTGTCTGACCGCGCCCGTCCCGCGGGCGCGAGGGAGGAAGGGGAGCTAATCGAATGGCCCGAGTCGAGCTTTCGGGGGACGTGATGCCGCACGGGCCTGGGGTTGCGCCCGTGCAAGGCCGTGGTTCGTTAGCTGGCGATAAGAGTTCTAAGCCACAGAGTCGCACAGATTGTCCGAGTGCAGCAGAATCATGAATGCATAGGCGATCGGTAACAGGTTCACTGAGTCGACAATATAGCGGAAGCATGGAAACACAAGTTGGAGTAAAACAAGCTCTTTTATTCATATTAAAACAAGTGTTACAGGCGGCGTATAGCCGAGATTACAAGTCGCTCGAGCTCTCTCTGAAACATAAAAGCGTGCCAAGTGGCTACATTTATGGATGATATACAGGAATGTTTAGGCGATGTTCAGGCGAGGCGATGTTCCAACATTATGTCTTGTATATGTGCTTCAGTTCCGGACGTAGCGTTCCGAGGCTTCTAAGTTGAACTCCACGCCTTGGCACGCACGAGGGAGGCATCCGCACCGAACGAGGTTCTCCCGTACCCTGCAAGCAATCTGGTGGGTTATCAGTACATGAATGCACTGGTGGGGAGGCTACTCGCCCGCTCGTCAAATCCAAACACGTAGTACAGGTTTCGTGCACCAACTATTAAGTGTTCTTTCTAGTTGCCTTAGGATCAGTTTTATGCAAGATTTGAATAGCCTAATCCGTGTGGCAGTGCGCCGTGCGACATGAGAGGAAACACGACGAGACTCACCAACTTACCATTTGTCCTTCCCTGTCCAAGGCAAACCAAGTTGATTCAAGTAGAAACATGTATAAGCATTCAGGGCAAAGCATATGCAAACACAAGCGTTTCAGTGCGAGATCCCGTTCTGGGCGTACGGGTTACAGGAAATATCAGACGTGTTGCATACTATGATCAAGTGCTCTTTATGCAGGAGTGTTGTTATAACAAGATCGTTCAGGTGTTCAGTTATTCTCGATGCGATGCAATGACTCGCACGCGGGTAGCCGCTAAGCGAGGATGACTTATCTATATGAACAGAAGGTCACTGGCACGGCGCCATAATGGACGGTCTAGTCTCAGTACGAAATGTCATGCGACGCATAGAGCAGGACGTCCTAGGGCATTCCGTCCTATAGCAGGCGACTATCAGGAGTTCCGTCCGGATCAGATCGGTGCCAGTGCCCCAGCGACCGTCTGCGGAACCAAAATCTTGTTTCCAAGTTGTCCTGTGACCATGCAAGTCTCTAATCTTCAGGGTCAGGTCAGGTACAGGAACAAGTTCAGGGCAGGATATATATACATATAGAACAAGCTTCATGGAACAAGTTCAAGTCAGGATATATATATATTTGTAACTTGTTGAGGCAGGGTCAGGATTACTCTAAATGTTGAGTATCGGCTCCACGAGCCATTTGATTCAGTACAGGACAGTATTGCTCAACGAGCAGGGACTCCTGGATCACAGGATTGGTGCATATTCCCTGGTTCGGGAATTGCCTTAGCGACCTAACGGTCCCAGGTGCATTCAGGTTTATTCATGCACGGAACGACTATCAGGTAGTCTTCCGAGGAGAACCTAAATGAATGCATGACAAGCAGAGTATTTCACGGTCGGGGCATAGTTATGCAGCAAGCATCAAAATTAGGCAATACATAAAAGCAGGCAAGCATGCACTTGTATAACTTAAGCATTCAAGTTCGCTCGGGCCCGAAGGTAAGCCGAGCGAAACCGTACGGGGCCTTTCCGAGCGAAGTTATCTAGGGAGTGCAGTGTTAGGGAGTGAACAGTGCACTACTGAATATACATTTGTGTCATTCTACTCGAGGCATAGCGGGTCCAGTTGCACGAGGCAAAGGTAACATGCGAGGGTCTGAACATATAAGCAATATTTCATTTCCATATTCTAGCAACAAGCAGTACAAGTTAGGATTATTCCCTTAGCTAGGTGCGTTGGATTTATTAGCATGCAGGGGGTGATTCACCTAGCGACTAGCATGAATATTTCTAGATTTTATGTGTGCTTGCTAAGCAAAGACAAGTTCACCGTAGCCACCCACCTTAGCGATGATCCGCCTCGGTCGAGTGATACTGCAAGCGAGCCTCTGAAAGCCTAAGCCGAAACTCCTGTAGGGACCAAGTCTGGATATCCTTGCCTCAAACGAGTTGCCTCGCTGAAGGAGGCAGGTCGGGACGTTTGCACTTTGCCGTTTGAATCGGCAGTCCGCTTGAGCGGAACGGGGCATTACATATAGCAGTTAAAATAAATGAACTAAATAAACAGAAAATAAATATACATGCCTCATATGGAATATAAATACAGTACAATGGCAAGGTATACTTGCCTGACAAAAAATCTGTAAAGTGTACGCGCCCAAATATCAAGGACACGGAACCTGAAACTAAGGACTCCGAACAAACGTCTCCGGATGCTGAAATAAATATCACCAACGTTTTCGGAATGAGCAAAATAGCTAAAAAGTACATCTCTTTCGTCCAATTTGGACACAGGGGCAAAACGATAATTTCGGGCAAAAGTGGGGTCCACGTGTGGCCCACTTTGTACCAAAAAGCGTGCCAAGGGTAACAGTCTCTAAATGGGATAAACTATAGGTCAAACAACTCTAAATGTCAATATGAACCCAACAGTATGTCCAAATGTGGATTCCGATGGGCCGAACAAAATTTTGTCCAAAAAGTCAACTGTGGGGCCCGCCAATTGGCGATTTGGTCAACCGTCTCAGAATTGCTGAGACTTGGCAAGCTTTACTTGCCCACTAATGCATAATTAAGTCCGTAAAATATTAGCAAGCTGCAGGGTTTGGCAAGGTACACTTGCTTGTGGTTCCGGCTCTGATTTCGGCTCTGACTTCAGTTGGATTTGCAGGCGGTACTCCGGTTGCTGAAACAAACATCACCATCAGATCTAGAAAATATCAATCAGCTAGAAACGCCTGTCCTTGAGTCTAATTTGGAGACAAGGGCAAAAACGGCAATTTCGGGTCAGAACGGGGTCCACAAGTGGGCCCGCTTTGCACCGAAAAACGTGTTCGGGTCAAAGGTCTCCAAATTTACCAAACTCAGTGTCAACAGGTCAGAAACGCTGATACGAACCCAACGGAACTTTCAGAATTGAATTTCGATGAGCCGATCACAAAATCACCCGTCGAGCGGGGCCTGTGGGGCCCACGACACGCGATTTCGTCAACGTTCTCAGAATCGAACCAAACTTGACCCATAGGACCAGCGTATCACTACGAGTCCGATGGTGTAAGTTTCGTCTCGATTCGACGTGTGTACACAAAGTTAGGGCGCATTCCAGAAAGTACGGATACGGGGCGATGTTCGCGGATACGCGTTGATCCCGGTGTGCACGCACACCCGAATCGACTTTTGCGAATTCTCACACGTCTGTATCGACGATGCGCACGCATCTGTGAAGACCACGCGCGACCAAGTCATCCCGTTTGGCGGGGCGTACTCAGTTCCGGGGTGGAACAGGGTCTGGTTTTTCCTGTTTTTGGATCGCGGTGTGCGATCACCACAGGACGCGATGCCCCCGAACGGTTTGTCCGGGCACCGAGAGGGTCATACAGGCTTCGCAACGCAATTTACGAAATCGAAAACAGAGCTACGAGCAAAAAGTTACAAGTACCTGAAGGAGACCCAAAAAACTGGGGTCGAATCGTGTCCGACACGTGTCCGACACGTGTCGGACACAGGGATTCGAGAATTAGGGTTAGGGTTTGGGGGGACGCTGGCGTAGCTCCGACGGGGGAGGCCGGGCTAAGGCGGAGGGGGCTGGGGCACGGGCGGCCGGGCTCGTCGGAGGCGGCGCGGGGACGCGGCGGTGCTGCACGGCAGAGGCGGCGCTGTTGCCGCTGCGGCTACTGACTGCTGCTGTGAGCTGCGGTGGCCGTCGCCGGAGATGAAGGGGGAGGGGAGGAGGAGAGCTGGGCTGCGGCGTCGAGACGGAGGGGTGCTGCGGGCGGCGGTCGACGGAGGCGCAGCGGCGAGGCGGAGCGTGGAGGCTGGGGGGCTGACGGTGGAGGCTCGACGAGAGGGGGTTTAAAGGGCTGGCCGGGCGGTTGGGGGGGCCGAGATGGGCGGGGAGAGGGGCGTCGTGGCCGGACAGAGCGGCGCGAGGCGGGCGGAGCGGCACCGGACGCGGGCGCCGCCGGAGAACGCGGGGGCTGGGTTCGTGGGTGAGGGTGGCCGGGTTGCGGGCACAGGTCGGGTTCGGGCAGACCCGACCCGACCCGGTAGGGCTGGGCTGGTGTTTGGGTTCGGCCCAATGGGCCGGGCCGCGGGCTGGATTCGTGGGCTGGGTATTTTATAATAATAATAATAAATAATTATCAGTAAATAATTAATAAATAATTTAATTAAATAAATACTTTTTGGCATTTTAAAAATAGGTCCGGGTCCGATAAATTCCAGAAAAATTGCCCTAAGTCCAGTTTTTAATATCAATTAAAAATCATTTAATAATTAAAACCCTGTTTTTCAATTATAAAAAAATCCCAAAAAATTCCAGAAAATTGTGAAAAATCCAAATTTTAAAATTTTGAAAAATCAGGGGGTTTACAATCTACCCCCCTTAAGAGGATTGCGTCCTCGCAATCAAAGAGTAACCGGTCAACAGAGATGACGCGGTCGCAAGCATCATTTGAAACACATCACAAGATACTTTAGGGAAATACCGTTTCCCTAAAATGAAAGTTATGCACTTCCAGAGAAAATCTAGTTAAAGCAAGAAAATTACAACTTTTATGAAAACCAGGATATTATTAACAAGTTATAATTTACTAGGTTGGGGCTGAGGTCACGAACCAACGGGCACGAGCTAAACAACACTAAAAACGGATAACCACGAATCACTTACTCGCATCAGCGTCCTGCACAGTCAGCGCATAAGCTTGTCCTCGTCCTTGAGGTAGATTCCTCTGCTGTTGTTGGGATTGCTGGAAGAGTGTCGCCTGAGGTGCCAGAGGTGGCCTCGGTGCTGGTAAAGCTGGTTGGTTTGCCCTCGGTGCTCCATCTCGATGCTGGGGACAGTCCTTGGCTATGTGTTGATTGGTGCCACAAATCAGACACAATCCCAACTTGCGTCTGCAGTCCTTCTCGACATGGCCTATCTTGCCGCAGTAGTGACAGGTAGGAAGGGTCTGCGAAGCTGTCCTCGGTGGCTGGTGCGTGTGAGATCTCTTTGCAGATTCTCCTGGTGATGTTCTGTCTGGTGCTGAGGTGATTGGCTGCTTGTGGCGAGACTCCCTCCTGGTGACGCGTTCCAGGCGTCGGGCTACAGCGAGAACATCTGAGTAGGAGGTAGGTGCGACGGATCCGATGAGTCTCTGTAGCTCAAAGTTCAGTCCGTCGAAGAACTTCTCGGCCTTCTCTTCCTCTGTCGGGATCAGGGTTGGGGCAAAGCGGCTCAGACGAATGAATTCTGCGTTGTACTCTTCCACCGTCATAGAGTCCTGGGTGAGGCGATTGAATTTGTCCCGCAGTTCTGATCGAGCAATAGCCGGAATGTACATCTCTTGGAAGAGTCTGGAGAACTCCTCCCAAGTGACTCGGTCTGGTCCGAGTCACGCCTCCTCAGACAACCACCAGTGGTGCGCGTTGTCTGTCAACTGCATTCGGACGGCAGTCATCCAGCGTTCCCGTGGAAGCTCAGCTGCTTCAAGTTGATGCCGTATGTTGGTGAGCCACTCATGAACTTCGGTGGGCTCCTCTTTTCTAAAAAAGGTGCGGGGCTTCAGTTGGCGGAAGTCAATGATTGAGCCTGTAGTTGGCCGTCGAGCTGGTAGGTTGGCCTGCTCCAGTACAGTTACGATGCTGTCCCTCCAGAAATTAGCTTCGCGACGCTGAGCCTCGTGTTGGACTTGTTGCTGAGCTTGCATCATCGTGTAGATCATTTGGAATATCTGCTGCCCGTCAATTGGCTGTCCTTGTGGGAGTACGGGCGTTGGTGGAACGAACTGCGGTGGAGGTGGAATGTCATCGCGTCGAATTCGGGAGGTAGGTTGACCTGCCTGCTGGCTTTGTTGAGTTGAGGGAACTCCTCCGACTGGTGTCACTTCGTCGTCATAGGTGACACCTGTAGCTTGTAGTGTTCCGACGGGAGTCTCGATGCATTCTTGTGGGTCCATTTCCCTGTATCAAAAATAACCAATAAGAGGCGCACAGGAATCAAGGCAAGATGCAAGTCAAAATTAGTTGGAATACGATACAGATATCAAAAACGATTCAAGCAAGTGGATGAGATCCTAAAAATCTATCCTATTCTTTATTGCAGGCCTGTTCGGTCCCTAAGTTGAAACCGAACAATTTAGTCGTGGACCTGCATGGGCCACCACAAAAACCATGTCACGTCCTAGTCCCAAAATGCCGAGGGACTGAGCACGTGCGCAATGGCCAGCAGCACGCACTGATGGACAACCCAATTTAATGGATCCATCCGGGCATGCTTAAGCTGTAGTCTAGCAGTAAAATATTACAAGTCTCAGGTATTTCTAATCTCATCCACAGAATAAACACAGATTAATTGTCAGAAATAATGCAATGGAAATAAATAAGCAATATCAAATAAGTGTCTCGGGAAACAATTCTGAGAATTATTCTGTTACATTTAAGGAAAAGACAGGAAATAAAATGCTGAAAAATAGAAATACTGAGTAGATGAAGCCGGTGCTCAGGAGAAATGTAAATCCCCTGAATTTTGAAATTATTAAAACTTGGATTTTTCCAATTTTTTGGAATTTTCTGGGAATTTTTTGAAATTAAAATCAAGGTTCTTAATTATTAAATAATTTTTAGTTGTTAATAAATAATATTAAAATATCATATAAATAACATTTTTGGGTGTAAAATGAAAAACTGGACTTAGGGTAATTTTTCTAGATTTTTTTGGGCCTCAGACCTATTTTTAAATGCCTAAAAATAATTTTTAATTAATTAATTAATTAACTGTTTATTTATTTATTTATTATTATTTATTATTATTATTTTTTCTTTCTTTTCTCCTTGGGCCGGCCCGGCCCAATGGACCGGCCCAACAGCCCAGCCCAGCCGCTCCTTTCCGGGTCGGGTCGGGTCTGCCCGAACCCGACCCGCCTCCGACCCGGTCTCCCCCAGCACCCCCACGTCGCCCGACTCCGCCGCCGCCCTCCGCGAACAACGCCGCCCTCCGCGCGCAGCGCCGGGTCCTCCGGGCCACGATCTCCTCTCCCCCGCCTAGCTCGGCCCCCAGAACCGCCTACATCCTCCTATTTAAACCGCCCTCTCCTCCTTCTTCTTCCTCCCAACTCCGGTCACCGAAACCCTAGCCCGGCGCCACCCTAGCCGCCACGCTCCACCACCTCGCCACCGCCGCCCATCCCTCTCCCCGGCCATCTCCCCCCCTCCGCCGCTCACCGCAGTCGCACCCCCCCTCTTCTCCTCCCCGTTCGGCCACGAGCCAACCGCAGCAGCAGCCGCTCGAGCTCGCTCCGGCGCCGCCGTCGTCAGCCTGAGACGCCGCCGCCTCCGCCGAGTTCGCCCCGCCTCGAGCCGGCCGTCCCCGAGCCATCCGCCCTCGTCCAGCACAGCCGGCGGAGCTCCGGCCGTGTCCAAGCCCTAACCCTAACCCTAAATCAAAATTCCTGTGTCCGACACGAGTCGGACACGACTCGACCCTGATTTTCGGGTCCCCTTCAGGTGTGAGTAACTTTTTGCTCGTAGCTCCGTTTTTAATTCCACAAATTGCGTTGTGAAGCCTGTATGACCCTCTCGGTGTCCGGACAAACCGCTCGGGGCATCGCGTCCTGTGGTGATCGCACACCGCGATCCAAAAAAGGAAAAACCAGACCCTGTTTCACCCCGGAACTGAGTGCGCCCCGCCAAACGGGATGACTTGGTCGTGTGCGGTCTTCACAGATACGTGCGCGTCGTCGATACAGACGTGTGAGATTTCGCAAAAGCTGATTCGGGTGTGCGTGCACACCGGAA
The DNA here is from genome assembly GCA_036927795.1 of Iris macrosiphon. Classification (NCBI taxonomy): domain Eukaryota; kingdom Viridiplantae; phylum Streptophyta; class Magnoliopsida; order Asparagales; family Iridaceae; genus Iris; species Iris macrosiphon. The sequence goes on along the minus strand of JAYESA010000016.1, from coordinate 132,696,460 downwards.
TCAACGCGTATCCGCGGACATCGCCCCGTATTTGACTTTTCGGCATTTTGCCCTAACTTCTTGTACACTCATCAGATTGATACGAAACTTGTGCCATCGGACTCGTAGCGATACGCTGGTCCTATGGGTCAAGTTTGGTTCAATTCTGAGAACGTTGACGAAATCGCGTGTCGTGGGCCCCACAAGCCCCGCTCGACGGGCGATTTTGTGTTCGGCTCATCAGAATCCAAATCTGGAAGTTCCGTTGGGTTTGTATCAGCGTTCCTGACCTGTTGACACTAAGTTTGGTGAATTTGGAGACCATTGACCCGGACACGTTTTTCGGTGCAAAGCGGGCCCACCGGCGGACCCCGTTTTGACCCGAAACTGCCATTTTTGCCCTTGTCTCCAAATTGGACCCAAGGACAGGCGTTTCTAGCTATTTGACATCTTCTGAGCATGATGGTAATATCTATTTCAGCTTTTGGACTCATCTCTGGAAATTTTCCCCAAGAACCAATTAATCAGATCCAAACAACAGGCAAGTACCTGCACTTCAAGTTAAATCTTTATATTGTGATAATTAATTCTCTACTTTACTAGTACCCTTGATGATTACACCTAGTGTTAGAAATGCTGGATTTCATGTCTTGAATATTGGAGTTCATGTCTTGTTTTTCATGTCGGGTGGGAGAATACTAGAAGGCATGTAGTTTACCCTTCCCCTTGTCATGTTTAATAGCTGTTGGTACGCGACTGTACCTCAGCCGGATCTCGATTTTCCTTGTTTAATAGCCATTTATGACGGCCGGATTAGCCTTTTAAACCCCTACATGCCAACTATGTATTCTAAAATAAACACAAGTTCACACAGATAGCTTCTGGTCTTGTTATATTTCTTGCTGACTGTTGTAGTTTCATTTCCTGTTTCATTTAATTCTGTTTTCTCATATTCCTGTTTACAGCTTTAACTCTGAGGTATTGATATTCTTTTATGCAGTTTCTCAACATGGTACTCAATTTAATTGTCATAAATATTTAGTTTAATCTTGTGGTGCACTGTGTACTTTGCTCCTTTCCTGACTGGATCTGTTGATTTAGGCGATGATGAGGACCTTGCCCCTACTTATTATGGTCCCTATAAGAGTACAGATGATACTTATGAGGTGCCAGATCCCACCCAGGAGACCCCTGCTGCAGAGTAGTTAGCAGTAGTTATCTTTTATTTCTGTTTCTTATCTTAGTAATCGGGTTTGTCCCCGATTTTATTCTGATTCTGTACTAAACATTTGAATCTGTTGTCACATTTATTTCAATTGCAATCTTAAGTATCTGTTTTCCATTATTATCTTGCCTATATTATTTGTGAATGAGCTAGTTTAGTAAATATGGATTTGACCTAGACAGCGTACTACCGCCGACTCTGCGGCGTAGGCTGGACGTACCCACGCACTCGTGCCCGAATTTCCGGGTGCGGGTCGTGACACATTTTTATGGTGGCCTATGCAGGTCCTATCCTTAAATAGGATAATACCCTAGGACAGGGTATGGAATAAGATTGAGGATTCTAGGAAAAGCTCATTCACAGTATAGGGTCCTTATTTCAAATCTTGATATCATATCTGCTCAATTTTCCTATCGCCTTTGATTTCCAAGTATTCTATTCTGATCTTCCTATCCCTTAATCTTTCAGAATGGTCCAGACAAGGAACACAGTAGGAGGCACATCAGAACCAGCTGAGCAGAATGTGCCCGAGACTCTTGCACTCCCGCCGCCTCAATCTGTTCCAGCAGTTACTCTGGATGGGGCACAGCTACTTGGAGTGTTCCAGGGACTAGTGGAATCCTAGAAAGAACAGACTGCACTTCTGCGGACCAGCCTCTCAGAAGCTCTTAAGTCCCGGGAGTCGCCACTCAAGAGGCCAGGGAGTGCCAAAGACTTCAAGAATCTTAGACCCCTGGAATTCTACGGAACTGAGGGCATTCTCTATGCCGATGAGTGGATAGAGAATGTCGAGAGACTCCTGAAGACTGCTCGGGTCCCTGATGATCTCAAAGTAAGAGTCCGCAAGCCTGCAACTATTCGACATTGCTCGAACCTGGTTCAGAGATGAACCCCAACTATCTGCTCCTGACCTCACCTGGGAGGACTTCAAGAGGCTATTCAAGGAGAAATTCTACCCCGAAGTGGCTCGAGAAGCTCTCGAAAGCTAATTCGAGAGACTGGAACAAGGTAACCTATCTGTTGATGAGTATACTGCTGAATTTAGCAGGTTAAGCCACTTTGCGGAGTACATGGTTCGTACCCCGGAGGACAGGGCCCGTAGATTCAAGAAGGGGCTGTCTCCGGATATTCGCCTTGCTGTCACCACCAGCCGAGCTCGCACCTATGAGAAAATCCTGAGCATGGCACAAGGCGTTGAGAGAGATATGGGGCATAAACTAAAACGAGAGAGAGATACCAGAAATGCGGGACCCAACAAACGCCCTTTTCAACAACAACAACAACAACAACAACAGAGGGCCCCGCAGCAAACTCAGCGTCCTCTTCCTCGAGCTCCAGCACCCCAACACCAGGCTCAAGGACAGAACCGACAAGCTGCTGCTTGTAACTTTTGCCAAAAACCAGGTCATACTTGGCAAGTCTGCAGGAAGAGGCTAGGTGCCTGCCTCTACTGCGGCTCAGCAGCGCATCAAATGAGGGACTGTCCTGCTGCTCAAGGATGCACCGCTGCACCAAAGGCTCCAGTCCAGGCCAGGGCCCCAGCAACACAGCAGAGGGGACCCCCGCTTCCAACACAACAACAACGCTTTGCTCAGCACCAACAGCAGCAACAGAGGGGTGCACCGCAGCAAGGCCGTGCTTATGCAATGACTCTAGAAGAAGCTGAAGCCACAACAGACGTAATCACAGGTTCTGTTCTTATAAATTCAATACCAGCTATTACTTTATTTGACTCTGGAGCTTCACATTCATTCATGTCAGTAGATTTCCTTATGAAGCATAGCTTAATCACTAAACCCCTTAGGAATTGTTATAAGATCATTACCGGTGGAGGAATCATCCCGGTTAGTGATGCCTGTAACAATTGTCCTATTACATTGTGTGGAAGAGAACTGTATGCTAGGCTACTCGTAATGCCAGTGCCCAGTTTTGATGTTATACTGGGTATGGATTGGTTGAGTCAACATCATGCCACTATAGACTGCCATAGAGGTAGTGTAATCTTCAGGCCCCCTGACAAGCCAGAATTTGAATTTGCTAGAGGTTCTAGAGAAATTGGTAGTAACAAAATTTGTGGAGCCCTAATAACAGAAGAATTGCCACTACCTATCATCTCTGAATATCTTGATGTATTCCCTGAGGATCTCCCAGGCTTACCCCCAGACCGAGAAGTTGAATTCTCTATTGACTTAGTGCCAGGAGCAGCACCAGTATCTCAAAATCCCTACAGAATCAACAAGAAGGAGATAATAGAACTAAATGAGCAAATCAAAGAACTAGAAGACAAATGCTTCATTAGGTCTAGTATCTCACCTTGGGGAGCTCCAGTATTATTTGTGCCCAAGAAGGACGGAACATCCCGAATGTGTAGTGACTATAGGGCCTTGAATGCCTTAACAATTAAGAATAAGTATCCTCTGCCCAGGATAGATGACCTATTTGATCAGTTGAGTGGAGCTCGGGTATTTTCAAAGATTGATTTGAGGTCTGGTTACCACCAAGTAAGGGTGAGAAAGGAAGACATCCCTAAAACTGCTTTCAATACCCGGAACGGACACTACAAATTCTTAGTAATGCCGTTCGGGTTGACGAATGCACCAGCAGTTTTTATGAACTTGATGAACAAAGTATTTCAGAAATATCTAGACAAGTTTGTAGTGGTCTTTATTGATGATATTTTGATCTACTCCAAGACCCCCGAAGAACATGAAGAACATTTGAGGTTAGCATTGGAGACTTTGAGGAAGGAAAAACTTTATGAAAAATTATCTAAATGTGCATTCTTCCTAGACAAAGTAGAATTCTTGGGACTTGTTGTGACTGGAGATGGAATAGCAGTAGATCCTAAGAAGATAGCTGCAGTAGAATCATGGCCCACTCCAGACTCGGTAGCAGAGATTAGAAGCTTCCTGGGACTAGCTGGCTACTATCGGAAGTTTGTGAAGGACTTTGCTAGAATTGCTGAACCCATGACAAAATTAACAAGGAAGGATGAAGAGTTCACCTGGACTGATGAATGTCAGCATGTTTTTGAGGAATTGAAGAAAAGGCTGACTACTGCCCCTATTCTGACCTTACCTTCTGGAACCGGAGGTTTCGCTATTTATAGTGATGCTTCTGGAAAAGATCTAAGTTGTGTATTGGAGCAGAACAAGAAAGTAATAGCATATGCCTCTAGACAGCTTCGACCTCATGAAAAGAACTATCCAACTCATGATTTAGAATTGACAGCTGTCATTTTTGCTCTTAAACTATGGAAGCATTATCTTTATGGAGAAAGGGTGGAAATATTTACGGACCATAAAAGTCTAAAATATATCTTCACTCAGAAAGAGCTGAACATGAGGCAAAGAAGGTGGCTGGAACTAATGAAAGACTTTGATATCACCCTTCAATATCATCCTGGGAAGGCCAATATAGTTGCTGATGCTCTAAGCAGGTATCCTATGGCGATGTACTTGACTATGGACAGGCACTTGCTCGAGGACCTGGAAAGTTTAGGTATTGAGGTAATTATCCCAGGAAAAGAAGGCCAAATGATGAACTTGCAGATTCAGTCTACTTTAATAGACAAGATCAAGGAGACTCAGTTTCAAGACGAAGGCCTGCGAAGCCTTCGAGGTCAAGTGCAAGCTGGATTAGTGGAAGATTTCAGAATTCATGAAGATGGATCACTGAGGCACGGAGATAGATTATGTGTACCTCAAGGAGACATAAGGGAAGACATTATGCAAGAGGCGCACAGATCGCAATACTCTATACATCCAGGAGCCAACAAGATATACAAGGACCTGAGGACGTATGTTTGGTGGCATGGCATGAAAAGAGAAGTAGCTAGGTTCGTATCTCGTTGTTTAGTGTGCCAACAAGTCAAGGCAGAAAGACAAAGACCTGGAGGATTGCTTCAACCACTACCTATTCCGGAGTGGAAGTGGGAACATATCACAATGGATTTTGTTTCCGGACTTCCAAGGACACCTAGTGGAAAGGATGCAATCTGGGTGATAGTAGATAGACTGACCAAGTCTGCACATTTTCTACCCTTCAAAGTAGGGCTATCTACAGAGAAGTTGGCAGATTTATATATCAGACACATTGTCAGGCTGCATGGAGTTCCAGTAAGTATTATCTCCGACCGAGATTCAAGATTCACCTCTCACTTCTGGAAGAGCTTACAAGCCAGTTTGGGGACTCAACTCAAATTCAGCACAGCTTATCATCCCCAAACCGATGGACAATCGGAACGTACAATCCAGACACTTGAAGATATGCTCCGTACATGTGTTCTGGATTTTGGAGGATCCTGGGAAGACTATCTACATCTTGTGGAGTTCTCTTATAATAACAGTTACCAAGCAAGCATTGAGATGACTCCATTTGAAACTCTGTATGGACGAAGATGTCGTACCTCGCTATCATGGGACGACGTTAGAGAAAGAGCCCTGCTGGGTCCAGAGATGGTGATCGATTCAACTGAGAAGGTAAAACAAATAAGGGATAGACTTCGAGTGGCTCAAGACAGGCAACGACATTGGGCAAATAGCCACCGAAGGCCCTTAAAATTTGAGGTAATTAAATTTATGAAATTCAAGTCAATTTAAACATTTTGATTATGGAACTAAGACTTGATTATGACTTTGTTAAAGGTTGGAGAACTGGTATTCTTGAAGATTTCCCCGACACGTGGCACCATTAGGTTCGGAAGGAGTGGAAAACTCAGCCCAAAATTTATTGGACCTTTTGGCATTCAGGAGAAAATCGGAGAAGTGGCATACCGACTGGCATTGCCACCCTCTCTGGATGGAGTCCATAACGTCTTCCACGTGTCGCAGCTGAAAAAGTACGTGTCAGACCCCAGCCACATTTTGGATCACTCAGAGCTCGAAGTAGGCCCAAGTTTGACTTACCAAGAGCAACCCGTGGAGATACTGGATCGATCGGAGAAAGTTCTACGGAACCAGGTCATTTTCCTGGTTCGCGTAGCTTGGAAGCACCATTCTCCCGGCGAATCCACCTGGGAGCGAGAAGACGAGATTAGAGAGCGATACCCCTATCTTTTTGAACCCTGAGGTATATTTTAATTCTCGGCCTTTTCTTTCGTGCCTTTGTTATTCTTAAATTTCGAGGATAAAATTTTTGTAAGTTGGGTAGGTTGTAAACCCCCTAAATTTTTAAATTATTAAAACTTGGATTTTTCTAATTTTCTGGAATTTTCTGGGAATTTTTCGAAATTAAAATCAAGGTTCTTAATTATTAAATGATTTTTAGTTATTAATAAATAATATTAAAATATCATGGAAATAACATTTTTTGGTGTAAAATGAAAAACTGGACTTAGGATAATTTTTCTGGGCCTCAGACCTATTTTTAAATGCCTAAAACCATTTTTTAATTAATTAATTAATTAACTGTTTATTTATTTATTTATTATTATTTATTTTATTTTTTTTTTTTTCTTTCTTTTCTCCTTGGGCCGGCCCGGCCCAATGGACCGGCCCAACAGCCCAGCCCAGCCGCTCCTTTCCGGGTCGGGTCGGGTCAGCCCGGACCCGACCCGCCTCCGACCCGGTCTCCCCCAGCACCCCCACGTCGCCCGACTCCGCCGCCGCCCTCCGCGCGCAGCGCCGTCCTCCGCGCGCAGCGCCGCGTCCTCCGGGCCACGATCTCCTCTCCCCCGCCTAGCTCGCCCCCCAGAACCGCCTCCATCCTCCTATTTAAACCGCCCTCTCCTCCTTCTTCTTTCTCCCAACTCCGGTCACCGAAACCCTAGCCCGGCGCCACCCTAGCCGCCACGCTCCACCACCTCGCCACCGCCGCCCATCCCTCTCCCCGACCATCTCCTCCCCTCCGCCGCTCACCGCAGTCGCCCCCCCTCTTCTTCTCCCCGCTCGGCCACGAGCCAGCCACAGCAGCAGCCGCTCGAGCTCGCTCCGGCGCCGCCGCCGTCAGCCTGAGACGCCGCCGCCTCCGCCGAGTTCGCCCCGCCTCGAGCCTGCCGTCCCCGAGCCATCCGCCCTCGTCCAGCACAGCCGGCGGAGCTCCGGCCTGTCCAAGCCCTAACCCTAACCCTAAATCAAAATTCCTGTGTCCGACACGAGTCGGACACGACTCGACCCTGATTTTCGGGTCCCCTTCAGGTGCGAGTAACTTTTTGCTCGTAGCTCCGTTTTCAATTCCACAAATTGCGTTGTGAAGCCTGTATGACCCTCTCGGTGCCCGGACAAACCGCTCGGGGCATCGCGTCCTGTGGTGATCGCACACCGCGATCCAAAAAAGGAAAAACCAGACCCTGTTTCACCCCGGAACTGAGTGCGCCCCGCCAAACGGGATGACTTGGTCGCGTGCGGTCTTCACAGATACGTGCGCGTCGTCGATACAGACGTGTGAGATTTCGTAAAAGCTGATTTGGGTGTGCGTGCACACCGGAATCAACGCGTATCCGCGGACATTGCCCCGTATTTGACTTTTCGGTATTTTGCCCTAACTTCTTGTACACTCATCAGATTGATACGAAACTTGTGCCATCGGACTCGTAGCGATACGCTGGTCCTATGGGTCAAGTTTGGTTCAATTCTGAGAACGTTGACAAAATCGCGTGTCGTGGGCCCCACAAGCCCTGCTCGACGGGCGATTTTGTGTTCGGCTCATCAGAATCCAAATCTGGAAGTTCCGTTGGGTTCGTATCAGCGTTCCTGACCTGTTGACACTAAGTTTGGTGAATTTGGAGACCATTGACCCGGACACGTTTTTCGGTGCAAAGCGGGCCCACCGGCGGACCCGGTTTTGACCCGAAACTGCCATTTTTGCCCTTGTCTCCAAATTGGACCCAAGGACAGGCGTTTCTAGCTATTTGACATCTTCTGAGCATGATGGTAATATCTATTTCAGCTTTTGGACTCATTTCTGGAAATTTTCCCCAAGAACCAATTAATCAGATCCAAACAACAGGCAAGTACCTGCACTTCAAGTTAAATCTTTATATTGTGATAATTAATTCCCTGCTTTACTAGTACCCTTGATGATTACACCTAGTGTTAGAAATGCTGGATTTCATGTCTTGAATATTGGAGTTCATGTCTTGTTTTTCATGTCGGGTGGGAGAATACTAGAAGGCATGTAGTTTACCCTTCCCCTTGTCATGTTTAATAGCTGTTGGTACGCGACTGTACCTCAGCCGGATCTCGATTTTCCCTGTTTAATAGCCGTTTATGATGGCCGGATTAGCCTTATAAACCCCTACATGCCAACTATGTATTCTAAAACAAACACAAGTTCACACAGATAGCTTCTGGTCTTGTTATATTTCTTGCTGACTGTTGTAGTTTTATTTTCTGTTTCATTTAATTCTGTTTTCTCATATTCCTGTTTACAGCTTTAACTCTGAGGTATTGATATTCTTTTATGTAGTTTCTCAACATGATACTCAATTTAATTGTCATAAATATTTAGTTTAATCTTGTGATGCACTGTGTACTTTGCTCCTTTCCTGACTGGATCTGTTGATTTAGGCGATGATGAGAACCTTGCCCCTACTTATTATGGTCCCTATGAGGGTACAGATGATACTTATGAGGAGCCAGATCCCACCCAGGAGACCCCTACTGCAGAGTAGTTAGCAGTAGTTATCTTTTATTTCTGTTTCTTATCTTAGTAATCGGGTTTGTCCCCGATTTTATTCTGATTCTGTACTAAACATTTGAATCTGTTGTCACATTTATTTCAATTGCAATCTTACTTATCTGTTTTCCATTATTATCTTGCCTATGTTATTTGTGAATGAGCTAGTTTAGTAAATATGGATTTGACCTAGACAGCGTACTACCGCCGACTCTGCGGCGTAGGCTGGACGTACCCACGCACTCGTGCCCGAATTTCCGGGTGCGGGTCGTGACAAGAAATCTTCGGCCACTATCTCGTCTTCGGTTCCTGGTTCTGTTTCGAGAAGTGCTCCGGTTCCGTACACCTCTGGGTAGTTTTCTTCAGCTGTACGTGGGGACATCATCCATTCCAGGTCCTCAGGGGACATAACAAGGTACAGAAAATACAAGCCAAAATATATGGAGTGCAGCGATAAATGAAACAACAGGGTAAACTATATAACCAGCTAAGTGATATGCAATATGAGAGCAGTACTAGAACTCAGGTTGAAGCCACTACAAGCTCTGTGTCGGGGAGCCGGTAGCGGCAATAACTATGAATTATACTCTGAAATATACTATGTTTTATATATAATATCAGCCTGTAGTCTGTGTATCTCTCCCCACCCAATGTAATCCCACGTCTCATGTCCACGATACCTCATGTCCATGTCACGCACGATTATAACTAATGCAGCAAGTCTGATAGCTATGAATCAAATGTCTAAGAATGTAAAGTCTATGTCATAAAACATACATCCTATACAGAATCACCTTGAATGTCTCAAGAAGACTCTGTCTCATGAAATAGTGTCAAGTGTCCTGGTTCTGGTGTACTTGATAGGACAAGTATGAGAATTATCGGGTCTCGATATCTATGTCTATGTGACGTTACACAACCCCGCGTACGGAGTTGGCATCCGACTATGATCGGACACTAAGCACGTCACCCGCTTCCTAGGTTAAGCAGTTAAAACAAGTTTATATTTAATTCCACAAGAAATCAAATAAAATACTATGTTAAGAATTACTGAGACTTGGCAAGCTTTACTTGCCCACTGATGCATAATTAAGTCCAGAAAATATTAGCAAGCTGCAGGGTTTGGCAAGGTACACTTGCCTGTGGTTCCGGCTCTGATTTCGGCTCTGACTTCAGTTGGATTTGTAGGCGGTACTCCGGTTGCTGAAAAAAATATCACCATCAGATCCAGAAAATATCAATCAGCTAGAAACGCCTATCCTTGAGTCCAATTTGGAGACAAGGGCAAAAACGACAATTTCGGGTCAGAACGGGGTCCACAGGTGGGCCCGCTTTGCACCGAAAAACGTGTCCGGGTCAAAGGTCTCCAAATTCACCAAACTCAGTGTCAACAGGTCAGAAACGCTGATATGAACCCAATGGAACTTTCAGAATTGAATTCCGATGAGCCGATCACAAAATCGCCCGTCGAGCGGGGCCTGTGGGGCCCACGACACGCGATTTCGTCAACGTTCTCAGAATCGAACCAAACTTGACCCACAGGACCAGCGTATCGCTACGAGTCCGATGGCGCAAGTTTCGTCTCGATCCGACGTGTGTACACAAAGTTAGGGCACGTTCCAGAAAGTACGGATACGGGGCGATGTTCTCGGATACGCATTGATCCCGGTGTGCACGCACACCAGAATCGACTTCTGCAAAATCCCACACGTCCGTATCGACGACGCGCACGCATCTGTGAAGACCGTGCGCGATCAAGTCGTCCCGTTTGGCGGGACGTACTCAGTTCCGGGGTGGAACAGGGTCTGGTTTTTCCTGTTTTTGGATCGCGGTGTGCGATCACCACAGGACGCGATGCCCCGAACGGTTTGTCCGGGCACCGAGAGGGTCATACAGGTTTCGCAACACAATTTACAGAATCAAAAACAGAGCTACGAGCAAAAAGTTACAAGTACCTGAAGGGGACCCAAAAAACTGAGGTCGAATCGTGTCCGACACGTGTCCGACACGTGTCGGACACAGGGATTCGAGAATTAGGGTTAGGGTTTGGGGGGACGCTGGCCGAGCTCCGGCGGGGGAGGCCGGGCTAAGGCGGAGGGGGCTGGGGCACGGGCGGCCGGGCTCGTCGGAGGCGGCGCGGGGACGCGGCGGTGCTGCACGGCAGAGGCGGCGCTGTTGCCGCTGCGGCTGCTGACTGCTGCTGTGAGCTGCGGTGGCCGTCGCCGGAGATGAAGGGGGAGGGGAGGAGGAGAGCTGGGCTGCGGCGTCGAGACGGAGGGGTGCTGCGGGCGGCGGTCGACGGAGGCGCAGCGGCGAGGCGGAGCGTGGAGGCTGGGGGGCTGACGGTGGAGGCTCGACGAGAGGGGGTTTAAAGGGCTGGCCGGGCGGTTGGGGGGGCCGAGATGGGCGGGGAGAGGGGCGTCGTGGCCGGACAGAGCGGCGCGAGGCGGGCGGAGCGGCACCGGACGCGGGCGCCGCCGGAGAACGCGGGGGCTGGGTTCGTGGGTGAGGGTGGCCGGGTTGCGGGCACAGGTCGGGTTCGGGCAGACCCGACCCGACCCGGTAGGGCTGGGCTGGTGTTTGGGTTCGGCCCAATGGGCCGGGCCGCGGGCTGGATTCGTGGGCTGGATATTTTATAATAATAATAATAATAATAATAATAATAATAATAATAATAAATAATTATCAGTAAATAATTAATAAATAATTTAATATCAATTGCCCTAAGTCCAGTGTCCGGTGTCCGATAAATTCCAGTAAATAAATTAATAAATACTTTTAGGCATTTTAATAATTAATAAATAATAATAATAATAAATAATAATAAATAATAATTAAATTCCGGTGTCCGATAAATTCGCGTGGGCTGGATATTTATTAATTTAATAATTAATAAATAATAATAATAAATAATTATCAGTAAATAAATACTTTTAGGCATTTTAAAAATAGGTCCGGTGTCCGATAAATTTCAGAAAAATTGCCCTAAGTCCAGTTTTTTATTTTACATCCAAAAATATTATTTCTATAATATTTCAATACTGTTTAATATCAATTAAAAATCATTTAATAATTAAAACCCTGTTTTTAAATTATAGAAAATTCCAGAAAATTATGAAAAATCTAGATTTTAAAATTTTGAAAAATCAGGGGGTTTACACTCCTATCTAGACCTAATTACTACAATTTAATTAATAATTAATAAATAAAAAGGCTATATACGATTTTCTAGGAAGGGGGTTTTACACTCAGGGCACTTCATCCATATTCCACTCAGAGGTCCTTGTTTCAGAGAGCAGCGAAAGGGGTAAAATCAGGGGTCCAGGCGGTGGTAGAGATAAAAGCAGGAGAAGGTCCAAGGGTCGGTACGAGAACTCAGAGTATTACTATTATGTCAAAAAGGGCCACGTTAAGCGGAACTGTTTCGCTTGGAAGAGAGAGAAGAATGGCGACAAGAGAAAGCAAAGTGAGAACACTACAGCGGCGGCCTCGACACATGAGACGACGTGATCATTGTAGGTGATGAGGTAGTTATGAACCTCGCCTGCGATGACAACTCTTGGCTGGTGGACTCAGGTGCTTCAGCGCACGTATCTCACAACATGGCACTATTTGCTACATACACAACAGGCGACTGTGGAGTATTGAAGATGGGAAATGGAGATGTGTCAAATGCGGTTGCCATTAGAGATGTGCATTTAAGGACAAAGACAGGTGCAGTTCTTGTTCTCAAAGATGTCTGTTATGTCCCAGATATCCGTTTCAACCTGGTGTCGGTTGGAAGATTGGATGACGAGGGTTTCTTCAGTCTCTTCGGGAACAATCAGTGAAAGCTTTTCAAAGGTTCGATAGTGATTGCCAGAGGAAGTAAGAGGTCCGGACTACTATATAGAAGGGAACGCACAGGGGGCGTAGGAGGTTAACGTAGCTACTGATGCGCCTACTGAGTTATGGCACAGGTGGCTTAGTCATATCAGTGAGAAGGGGATGAGCTACTTGGTGAACAGAAAGGTGATTCCATGGCTAAAGTCTACAAAGTTGGAGAAGTGCATGCACTGTTTGGCGAAAAAGCAAAATAGTGAGTCTTTCCAAAGTCGCCCAAGTTCAAGGAAGCCGGCATTGCTCAAGTTGATTCACTCGGATGTCTGCGGTCCTATGAAGGTAAAATCCATTGGTGGTGCTTCTTATTTTATAATATTTATTGATGACTATTCCAGGAAGGTTTGGGTCTATGCCTTAAAGACCAAGGATCAGGTGATGCCCACTTTCAAGGAGTTTCAAGCCTCTGTTGAAAGGAAGACAGGCAAGAAGCTGCTATGTGTTCGGTCGGACAATGGCGACAAGTATATCGGTCCCTTTGATGCTTATGGCAGAGAGCAAGGGATACGACACCAGAAAACTCCACCAAAGACACCGTAGCTCAACGGTGTAGTGGAGCGGATGAACAGGACGCTAACGAAGAGGGTACGGTGTTTGCTGTCAGAAGCAAACTTGCCAGGCAGCTATTGGGGTGAGACACTTTATACAGCTGCTTATGTTATTAATTTATCTCCTAGTGCTCCTTTGCAGGGTGATGTGCCTGACAAAGTATGGTACGGCAAAGAGCCATCATACAATCACCTGCGAGTGTTTGGTTATAAGGCCTTCGTGCCTGTACCAAAGGATAAGAGATCCAAACTTGAGCCCAAGACGAGACGGTACATCTTTGTCGGCTATGGTCGAGATAAGTTTGGCTATAGACTCTACAATCCAGTGGAAAGAAATCTCTATAGAAGCAGGGACATGGTATTCGTCGAGGATCAGACCATGACCAACACTCAGGATTCCGAGATGCCTTCTGAGGCAAAGGAATTGCCTGAGTTAGAGTCATTTTGCTTCGAATAGTTTCTAGAGGACATCGCAGAGGATCCAGTTATGGGGGAGCCAGTACATGGAGTTGCTCCAAACCTTGATCATCAACCTGTTGATGGTGGTCAGGGTGACCCTTAGGAGGATGAACATGCCGAGAAGGCAGTTCCTGGAGGGGAGGAGACTGTAGATATACAGCCAGCACCAGTGGTTCCATTGAGGAGGAGCGATAGAGAGCGTCGACTATCTGCGAGATACTCACTGGGTGAGTATGTGCTACTGACTGACGGAGGAGAACCCAAAAGTTTCCCAAAGGCTATGGAAGACGAACACAGACAGGAGTGGATGGAGGCCATGCAGGAGGAGATGAGTTCCTTGGAGGCCAACTCTACTTATGATCAGGTACGGTTGCCAAATGGCAAGAAGGCTTTGAAGAATCGATGGGTGTTCAGAGTGAAGCAGACAGATGATACTACTCTCCCTCGATACAAAGCGAGGTTGGTAGTTAAAGGCTACGGTCAGCGGAAAGGCATAGATAATGATGAGATCTTTTCGCCAGTCGTCAAGCAGTCGTCTATACGGGCGGTGCTAGCATTGGCAGCAAGTTTTGACTTGGAGGTAGAGAAAATGGACGTGAAGGCGGCATTCCTCCATGGTGATCTAGAGGAGAAGTTGTACATGGAGCAACCAGAGGGATTCTGTAAGAAGGGCAAGTCATATTTGGTCTACCGGTTGAGGAAGAGCTTGTATAGTCTGAAACATGCTCCGAGGCAGGGGTACAGGAAGTTTGAGTCATTTATGGGGGAGCAAAGCTATGCACGAACGATGTCAGATCATTATATTTTTGTGAGGTACTTCGTCGAGGATAATTTTATCATTTTTTTGCTTTATGTTGATGACATATTGTTCGTGGGTCGGAATGCCACCAGGATAGCAGAGTTGAAGCGCCAACTGGATGCGACCTTCTTTATGAAGGATTTGGGTGCAGCGAAGACTATTCTTGGGATGAAGATCAGCCGAGAGAGAGAGTCTAAGCTGCTACACTTTTCCTAAAAGAAGTACATTCACCGGGTACTTCAGCGTTTTGGGATGGACGGGTCAAAGAAAGTGAGTAACCCCCTTGCGGCTCACTTTAAGTTCATTGAGGAGCAGTGTCCATCTACCGAGGACGAGAAGGAAGATATGGAGCGATTTCCATATGCCTCAGCTATGGGGAGTCTTATGTATGCTATGGTATGTACGAGGCCAGACATTGCTCACGCAGTCGGCACAGTTATCAGGTACGCTTTTAATCCTGGAAGGGTACATTAGAGTGGGGTCAAGTGGATTCTACGATATCTTCAGGGTACTGCCGATTGGAGACTTTTATTTGGTGGTGATGAGCCAAAGCTGGTTGAGTATACTGACACTAATATGGCTGGAGATGTAGAGACGAGGCGATCGATTTTATGCTATGTGATGATATTTTCTGGTGGAGCAGTATCGTGGCAGTTGCATTTACAGAAGTGTGTTGCCTTACAAGGCAGAATATATTACGGCGGCGGAGGCTTGCAAGGAGTTATTGTAGATGAAGAAGTTGCTGCAGGAAATTGGGCTAAAACAGGAGCAGTATCCTTTGCTTTGCGATAGTCAGAGTGTTATTCACCTTGTGAAGAACCAGATATTTTATAGTCTGTCCGAGCACATTGTCACACCCCGATTTCGGCTAATCGATAATCGTCCCCCGGGCGTGATGCCGTGCACGCGTAGGGCGCGCGTGCACAAGGCCTTAGGCATAAGGATATTCTTTAGAACAATGCAACAGAGTAGACAGATAAGATAACACAAGGTTGAGGCATAGAAAAGTTTCTCTTTTATTCATAATGAACATCTTTTTACATCGCTTGACTCAAAAGTATAAAATGCCCCACAGGCTTACAAACTTGGACGCAAAATGAGATAGCCGATCCATACATTATGTCCCTTTACATAGATTCAAAAACACAAAACACCTTGGGTGCGAGTAAGCACCATCGCCTTAGCGATATTCAGCGACGGAGAGAGTGAAAGGCTTCTAGCTTGAGCCTCCAAAAGTCTTGGCCACGAACCGCCAAGGATCCCAAAAGTCCGGAGAGAACTTCAGCTCCTCGCCGCGTTGCCTTGCGCCGGGGAACCTGCTACAACGAGGGTCAGTACTTCGAAAAGTACTGGTGAAGGCTAGCTGCTCAACTTTACCAAGCTCATGAGATGAGATCTAATGAGTATGCTACAATTATGTTCTTAGGTGGGTTTCTATTCTTGCCTAGTTCAGATTTTATTTAGCAGGTATGCAAGAACAAAATAACATAACTCCACATGCCACCGTTCGGTGACTTTACCTGTACCGTCTGAACCACCTGTACAACTTACCATAGCCTTCCCTGTCATGAAGACATAGTTAGTCTGCACAGTTTAAATATACAACAACAACATCTCTTGGTTGGACGGGGGATGGATCGGCTGACATTCCGCCTCAGGTAGCTAGTCTTTGGCGGACGCACGGACCCATCCAAGCGCTAGGACTACACTAGCAAATGTTCTACCCAGGTCGAAGCGGTCCCGGTACCCCGGCGACCGTTCGTAGAACGTTACCCCTTGTATACAAGTTTGTCTAACACCAACCCACCAAACACATAGTTAACACATAAGAATTTAAAGAAACGGCATGTACGGAACCGCTTTACTGTTCTACCATAATCAACCAACAAGTTATATGCAATAACATTCAGCAGTTTAAAGAAGAACAACTTGTGCTATAAATAAGTGCCGATCAATTAATATACCCAACGAACGTGCATGCATCAATGAATTTATGCAAGGTTCTGAATGACAAGCAATGAATGTTCCAAGCCTACTTCTTATCTTTTCATTCAACTTTATATATATTTGGTATCGTTTGAATGGATGCACAACTGAGTCAATTTTATTAAGAACGGAGCCCTTGGAAAGAAGGTGCTTATCGAAATAGAGCCACTCACAAGTTGGTTGAATAGGAAGAAGAAGGAGAGATCTCTAAGACTCCGCTCGCGCGTCGTCTACACGATCACCTGCACGCACCAACGGATGATCAATACCTCCTGCTTCGGTCTCCAAGGCTCGATACGAAATGCGAAATCCTAAGAACGAAAGCAATGAAATCCATTGAAACCGTTCAAGAAAACGCAAGTCATAAAACCAACAAGAAAGCAACCAAGCGGCACGAAAACGGACAAGAAACCAACGCAACGGAAAGGCCCCTCTCGACTCTGCCGCCGAGTCCATCCTCGAGGCACAATCCATTATATATGGGACCTGATTCCGAAGAAACCAATCCATAACGAGGAAAGAATCTTAATTCAATCTGTCCCGTTCGGACGGTCGTAAGTATTTCTTGGCCGTGCTCCCCGAATAGGGGGAACGGGGCATTACATCATAACCATCCAAAAGAAAGTTTCGTCCCAAAACTTAGGAATAGAACCTACCACTAAGGAATAATGAGGGGAACCTTTCCCTCATATCAGCTTCAAGTTCCCAGGTCGACTCCTCGACCGAGTGGTTCCGCCACAGGACGCGCACTAGCGAGACGGTTCGATTCCGCAACTGCTTCTCTTTACGATCCAAAACTTGGACAGGCTCCGCCGCGTACGACAAGTCCGCTTGCAGATTCAACTGCCCCAAGTCGACTATGTGGTTCGGGTCGTGTACAAACTTTCTCAGCTGAGAAACGTGAAAAATATCGTGTACTTCTGATAGGGCAGGCGGCAAAGCAACTTGATAGGCGACCGGAGTAACCCGTTTGAGAACTTCAAACGGTCCAACAAATCTCGGACTTAGCTTTCCTTTTACTCCGAACCGCATGACTCCGCGCATAGGCGAGACTTTCAAGAACACATGGTCCCCTTCAAAGAATTCAAGGGGGCGACGTCGAGCATCGGCATAACTCTTTTGTCGGCTTTGTGCTGTCTTCAACCGTTCACGAATCAACCGAACCTTTTGGACGGTTTGTTCAACCAGCTCTGGCCCAAGGATTTGCCGTTCTCCGACTTCGTCCCAGCAGATTGGTGACCTACACTTCCGCCCATACAAAGCCTCGTACGGAGCCATCTCGATGCTGGATTGATAACTGTTGTTGTATGCAAATTCGGCCAGCAGCATGTAGACGTCCCAACTTGACTTCGAATCGATCACGCAGAGGCGCAACATGTCTTCTAGTATCTGATTCACTCGTTCCGTCTGACCATCGGTTTGTGGATGATAGGCTGAGCTGAACTTCAACTTGGTCCCCATCGCCAACTGAAGGCTCTCCCAGAAACGCGAGATGAATCGCCCGTCCCGATCTGATACTATAGAAACGGGTACTCCGTGCAGCCGGACTATCTCGTCAAGGTAGGTCTGGGCGAGGCGATCGGCGCTCCAAGTACTTTTGATGGCAATGAAGTGTGCAGACTTGGTTAACCGGTCGATGATAACCCAGATTGCGTCGTTCCCCCGTTGCGTCCTTGGCAGGCCAACAATGAAATCCATGCTGATGTGCTCCCACTTCTATTTCGGGATAGCAAGATTTTGCATCTCCCCGCCCGGCCTCTGATGCTCTACTTTCACCCTTTGACAAGTTATGCATTGGGACACAAAGAGTGCAACATCTTTCTTCATGCCATGCCACCAGAAGGTCGTTCGGAGGTTCTTATACATCTTCGTGCTCCCGGGATGGATCATATAGGCTGCGTAATGAGCTTCCGCAAGGATCTCCTTTCTAAGTTCTGAATCATCGGAGACGCATAGCCTTCCTTTCACCCGCAATGCTCCATTTTCATCTACTGCAAAGTCCTTCGCCTTCCCCGCTAGAATCTGCTCGTGCATCTTCCTTAGGAAAGGGTCATCTTTCTGAGTAGATGTGACCCGCTCTATTAGGTTGGGTACGAATCGTATTTGAGCGACCCGTGCGCCACGATATCGAATTCGGAGTTCGATGCCCATTTCTTCTAAGTCCCTTCGTAACCTGCGATCGACTGACAGAGATCCAACGAAGATCCGACTCAAAGCATCCGCTACAATGTTCCCTTTTCCAGGCGTGTAGTCTATCGTCAAGTCGTAATCTTTTATCAATTCTAGCCAACGGCGCTGACGAAGGTTGAGGTCCGTCTGGGTGAATAGGTACTTCAAGCTCTTGTGATCAGTATAAATTCGACAAGGCACTCCATAAAGGTAGTGTCGCCATAATTTCAGGCCAAAGACAATTGTCGCTAATTCCAGGTCGTGTATAGGATAATTTTTCTCGTGCTTCTTTAGTTGCCTGGAGGCATAGGCTATCACTCGATCTCGCTGCATAAGTACACACCCCAAGCCTTGCCCGGACGCGTCGCTAAATATTTGGAATCTCGAGATCTCGTCTGGTAGTGCAAGTAACGGGGCAGAGGTGAGGCAATGCTTTAACTCTTTAAACGAAGCTTCGCAGTCGGCGGACCACTTAAATGCGACTCCCTTTTGTGTGAGGCGAGTCAGAGGTAGTGCAAGTTTGGAAAAATCCTTCACGAACCGTCTGTAGTAGCCCGCTAGCCCGAGGAAGCTTCGAATCTCGCTAACGGATGCAGGTCGCTTCCACTCGACAATGGCCTCCACCTTTTTCGGATCGACTGAGATGCCTCCCGCAGAGATGATGTGCCCGAGGAAAGATACACTACTTAGCCAGAATTCACACTTACTCAGTTTAGCATATAGTTGGTTGTCCCGAAGAGTTTGTAGCACGGTCCGCAAGTGCTTTGCATGTTCTTTCTCACTCTTCGAATACACCAAGATATCATCGATGAATACTACTACAAACTTATCGAGATAGGGCCGGAACACAAGGTTCATTAAACTCATAAAGGCAGCGGGTGCATTGGTTAGTCCGAACGGCATCACCAGGAACTCATAATGGCCATAGCGAGTTCGAAAAGCTGACTTTGGCACATCGTCTGGCTTGATCTTTAGTTGGTGATAGCCCGAACGGAGGTCGATTTTAGAGAATACCGTGGCAGCTTGCAACTGATCGAAAAGATCGTCTATTCTTGGAAGAGGATACTGGTTACGAATGGTTGCTTTATTCAATTCTCGATAGTCGATGCAGAGCCGCAATGAGCCATCCTTTTTCTTTACGAATAGTACAGGCGCACCCCACGGAGATACACTAGGCCGAATGTATCCTCGATCTAGCAAGTCTTGCAACTGTACTTTAAGCTCCTTCAATTCTGCCGGGGCCATTCGATACGGCGTCTTGGAAATTGGTCGAGTTTCTGGGAATGTGTCTATAGTGAACTCTATCTCTCGATCGGGCGGCATGCCTGGCAACTCGTCGGGGAACACATCAGGAAAATCCGCCACAACGGGAATAGACTCAACGTTTGTGCAATCTTGTCGAGTGTCTCGAACGGACGCTAAGTACCCTTCGCAGCCGGAGTGAATCATCCGTCGAGCAGACATTGCTGAGATCACCATGCAGGTATTCGACGCTTTCGACTCAGGACTGCACGTGAAGAGAAATTCGATCTCGCCGGGCAAACGAAACACGACTTCCTTTTTCGCACAGTCGATTGTAGCTGAACAAGCACCGAGCCAATCCATCCCCAGAATAAGATCGTAGTCCCTTATGTCTAGAACTATCGCATCTAATGACAATCTCCGTCCCCCGATGCAAATGTTACCTTCACGACAGACTAAGCGAGCCGATAAATCTACGCCCGAAGGAGTGCTAACACTTAGGTTTAAGCCTAGCGGTGTCATAGGGAATGTGTGTTCGACGGCAAAATCCGCCGAAATGAAGCTATGTGTTGCAGCAGAATCAAACAATACTCGAGCAGGTACATTATTAAAAAGTAATATACCTGACACCGTCGTGTTCGATGCAAGTGTCTCGTCCCGAGTCAAAGCATAGACTCGGCCCTGAGCGTTTGGCGGTGCTTGGTTCGCTTGTTGAGTTTGCCCCTGATGCTGAGGCTCCTGGTTTTGTTGCTGCTGCTGCTCTTGCCCGCTAACACGACAGTTCACTGCCATGTGGCCCAGACAACCGCATTTAAAGCACGATCCATTGAACACCCGATAGTTCCGTGCGATGTGTCCCGTACGATTGCATCGGTGGCAGACGGCTTCGTTACCCCTTCCCGGGTTTGCTCCCTGTTTACCGCCGTTGTTGGGGCGCTTCTGCGCGTTGTTTCCTCCTGTGTTGGCAGGACGCTTGTGATTGTAATTTTGCACAGCGCCGATGCGAACTGGAGGATACTGCGACTCAAGGGACAGTGCATGATTCAGGGACTCCCGTATGGTACGATATTGAGTCGCTATGACGTGGGCACGGATAGAAGGTCGTAGTCCGAGCTCGAACTTCCATGTACGACTTTCAGTGTCGACGATCTGCGACTTGGCAAACTTTGCAAGTCGGTTGAACTCTGAGGCGTATTGACGCACCGTCATGTCTCCCTGCCTCAGTAGCGCAAACTCGTCTTCCTTTTCGCGACGGACGGCGGGTGGAAGGTATTCCTCCACGAAGGCCTTGCGAAACACGGACCAGGAGATAGCCGTTGTGCCACCTTCACTCATAATAGCTTACTTGTGCACATCCCACCAATCATGTGCATTTTGTCGGAGCTGAAGCTGGGCACACGCCACTTTCTTGGTCTCGTCTAGGCACAGCGCTTCAAAGTGGTCCTCCAACTCGACCAGCCAGTCCATCGCTAAGGAAGGGTCCTCGGTGCCTTTAAACGTAGCACGGCACATCTTCTTAAATTCTGATATCGACACGATTGACCCATTCTCGCCTGAGGGTAAGGTACCCTGGGAATTCTGCGGTCCGGTGGCTTCAGCAACTATAGGCACGGTTGCGGGGGCGGATGCAGAATGATTGTTGGCGACCATATTCGTCACCATTGTTTGCAGACTATTCATCTACTTCTGTTGTGTATCCGCCTGAAATCGCTGCGCCACGAATTGAGCCTCAATCCGTGACTCGAACTGACTCTGCCGTAGTTCAGCTTGTTTCTGCTGCGTTTCCATCAAACGCATCATTCGCTCGAACGGATCGGCAGAGGGTGCGGCAGCTGGACTCCCAGAGCTGCCCGAGGTGCCTGAACTACTCGCTTGCACTTGCGCCACCATCTGCGCTTGTGCACCCGGCTCGAAAGTCGTTCCTTGAAAGGAAAGTAACTTGTATTAGTCTCAAGGTATATTATGGACTCACTGTATGGAACGTATCTCATTTTGGCCAAGCGAATTCAAGGGTCTACTCGGAAGGAACAAGGTCCTCTTTAGAAACTTTCTTTGTGAGATCAAAGGATCTGAAGCATGCTCTGATACCAATATGTCACACCCCGATTTCGGCTAATCGATAATTGTCCCCCGGGCGTGATGCCGTGCACGCGTAGGGCGCGCGTGCACAAGGCCTTAGGCATAAGGATATTCTTTAGAACAATACAACAGAGTAGACAGATAAGATAACACAAGGTTGAGGCATAGAAAAGTTTCTCTTTTATTCATAATGAACATCTTTTTACATCGCTTGACTCAAAAGTATAAAATGCCCCACGGGCTTACAAACTTGGACGCAAAATGAGATAGCCGATCCATACATTATGTCCCTTTACATAGATTCAAAAACATAAAACACCTTGGGTGCGAGTAAGCTCCATCGCCTTAGCGATATTCAGCAACGGAGAGAGTGAAAGGCTTCTAGCTTGAGCCTCCAAAAGTCTTGGCCACGAACCGCCAAGGATCCCAAAAGTCCGGAGAGAACTTCAGCTCCTCGCCGCGTTGCCTTGCGCCGGGGAACCTGCTACAACGAGGGTCAGTACTTCGAAAAGTACTGGTGAAGGCTAGCTGCTCAACTTTACCAAGCTCATGAGATGAGATCTAATGAGTATGCTACAATTATGTTCTTAGGTGGGTTTCTATTCTTGCCTAGTTCAGATTTTATTTAGCAGGTATGCAAGAACAAAATAACATAACTCCACATGCCACCGTTCGGTGACTTTACCTGTACCGTCTGAACCACCTGTACAACTTACCATAGCCTTCCCTGTCATGAAGACATAGTTAGTCTGCACAGTTTAAATATACAACAACAACATCTCTTGGTTGGATGGGGGATGGATCGGCTGACATTCCGCCTCAGGTAGCTAGCCTTTGGCGGACGCACGGACCCATCCAAGCGCTAGGACTACACTAGCAAATGTTATACCCAGGTCGAAGCGGTCCCGGTGCCCCGGCGACCATTCGTAGAACGTTACCCCTTGTATACAAGTTTGTCTAACACCAACCCACCAAACACATAGTTAACACATAAGAATTTAAAGAAACGGCATGTACGGAACCGCTTTACTGTTCTACCATAATCAACCAACAAGTTATATGCAATAACATTCAGCAGTTTAAAGAAGAACAACTTGTGCTATAAATAAGTGCCGATCAATTAATATACCCAACGAACGTGCATGCATCAATGAATTTATGCAAGGTTCTGAATGACAAGCAATGAATATTCCAAGCCTACTTCTTATCTTTTCATTCAACTTTATATATATTTGGTATCGTTTGAATGGATGCACAACTGAGTCAATTTTATTAAGAACAGAGCCCTTGGAAAGAAGGTGCTTATCGAAATAGAGCCACTCACAAGTTGGTTGAATAGGAAGAAGAAGGAGAGATCTCTAAGACTCCGCTCGCGCGTCGTCTACACGATCACCTGCACGCACCAACGGATGATCAATACCTCCTGCTTCGGTCTCCAAGGCTCGATACGAAATACAAAATCCTAAGAACGAAAGCAATGAAATCCATTGAAACCGTTCAAGAAAACGCAAGTCATAAAACCAACAAGAAAGCAACCAAGCGGCACGAAAACGGACAAGAAACCAACGCAACGAAAAGGCCCCTCTCGACTCTGCCGCCGAGTCCATCCTCGAGGCACAATCCATTGTATATGGGACCTGATTCCGAAGAAACCAATCCATAACGAGGAAAGGATCTTAATTCAATCTGTCCCGTTCGGACGGTCGTAAGTATTTCTTGGCCGCGCTCCCCGAATAGGGGGAACGGGGCATTACACACATTGATACCCGGTATCATTGGATACGGGATGTGGTTGACAAGAATAAAGTGACGCTTGAGAAGGTTCATACAGATGACTTCGGAGCAGATATGTTCACAAAGGTTCTACCAAGGAGAAAGTTTAAATACTGCAGATGGATCGTCGGGATGATGACCCCCTCCACATAGTTGTGAAGGGAGAGATTTATTGGAGTGGGTGGGGTTTCCAACCTATGTGAAAAATATTTCGTAATAGGATTGAGTGTTTCTACATATAATAGGAATACCTTAATTTATTTGGGTTGGATATTCCTAAATGTAATAAGAATATCTCAATGGGTTTGGATTGGGTATTCCTACATATAATAGGAATATGTCAATAGATTTGGATTTGGATTGGATATTCTTATCTATAATAAGAATGCTAGTTATGGGTTTGAGGCTATATATAGGTGTCTCCTGGCCCTAAAATATCTCTCTCTCTCTCTCTAAAAAAAATTATAGCAACAAGGAGAGAAAAGGAGGCAAGAGTGTCATTGCAACATTGGAGAGAAAAAAGAAGGATTGGAGGCCGTTTCGAAGAAGGAGATCAGTTTCAGGTATTTTTTTGTTGTCTTTCTTCTTCGTGGTTATAATCTATTTTATGTTCCAAAAGAGTTGTGGTGATCCATTTGGATCGGGAAGAAGGTTGTAAGGAGTCGGTGTATTTCTTATTCCATTAGTGGAGGCTTTTTAGGATTGGACTCAGATCGTCCCGTGATTTTTTTTCGCAAGAGTTTTCCACGTCAAAAATCTCTGTGTCTGCGATTTGTGTTTGACGTTTTTGGTTTGTGCATTTTGCTCGGTTCTCTCGCAGTTACTCTCTGGTTTGGAGAACGATTTTCGTACTTTTCGTTCCAACACTCCCTAGTTAATCACTCCCTTTATTTGATCTTTACTTAAGATGAATTAAGAAGCTAAGGTATATATTAAACTATTTATGATCACTTTACTGTAACTTAACCTATAATCTAATAGGTGAGTTTGTCATACTCATCTCAAATCAAATCAAAGAATAAGAATATTATAGAAGAATCATGATATTTTGCCTCATATATATTTTGAGATATACGATTTGTGTTTAGTGTGTATTATTTACTATAATATTGTCCGAAAGGTAATGAATGGACTTCAAAAAATAAAAATTGGTGGTGGAATGAGAATCCAAAAGTTATTTAGAACAAAACATGGATTTTATAAAGATTGGCAAAAATATATAATATTGATAATTGTGACTGATAAATTAACTAACAAAGGAAGCTAAAAAAATAATTAGTGAAGTTAAAGCAAGACCTATCATTATTTGTATAAGCGATTAGATATTATGGACTTAGGATTATATATATATATATATATATATATATATATATTATATATATATATATTAATATATATATATATATATATATATTATATATCTATATATATATATAGTATATATATATATATGTGTGTGTGTGTGTGTGTGTGTGTGTGTGTGTGTGTGTGTGTATTATATATATTATATATATATATATATATATATATATATATTATATATATATATATATATATATTATTATTATTATTATTATTTTTAACCCAAAAGTATATAATAGATATAAAGACAAAGTAGTCAAAATGAAAATACAACTTCACTCAGGAACCCTCCGAAAACCAAAAAACCCGAAGTACTAATCTATTGACAAATCTAACAAAAGAGAGAGAGAGAGAGATCTTCATTCGCCCTCCTAGTAAAACCCACCCCGGGATTTAAGAAGCTGTCTTGTGAGTTCCACTATAATCTGATCCGAGTTGAATCTATACCCTTTATATCTCCATTTGTTCCTATTTTTCCATAGGACCCATGCTATCGCCGTTGCCAAAACACCCTCCGACGTAGCCCTGGCAATCGAGTCCCAGGATGCCCATCTTCTCTTCTGCACTCCTTCTTGTGTTCCCCAAAGAAAACACACAATGTATTTCTCAATAGCACCAAGGACTTTGTTCGAAGGTGAGCAAACCACTAAAAGGTAACCTGGAATGGCGGAAAGAACATGTCTGATGAGAATAACCTTACCTCCCATTGATAAAATTCGGTTGTGCCAGCCACCAATCCTTTCCCTGAATTTTCCTATTAATGGCTCAAACATAGCTGCATTTCGCTTGCCTTGTGTTATCGGGCAGTCCAAGTAACAAAGTGGCGGGTTCTGGACCCAAATCCGGATTAAGTAGCGAGAGACTCCCTCTTATCCTGCTTCATCGTAGGATTCACCACCTCCATGGAACGTTTCCCCACATTAGTCCTCTGACCCAAAGTTTTTTCATACCAATTAAGGATTCTAATCACCTTGGCGACCGAATTTTTGTTACCTAATGATGAGAACACGATGATGTCGTCAGTGTACGCCAGATGAGTAATCAAAGGACATCCACTAGGCTGCGAGAAATGGATGAATTTGCAATCCTGCCCCAGCTTTGCAAGGTTTTCTGCTCAAGCCCTCGGCTGCCAAGATGGACAAACTAGGCGATAGAGGATCGCGCTGCCTAAGCCCGGCCCCTGAAGGATTTGAAGAATCCTGAAACCTCTCTATTAATAACATTCCAGAACTATATATTGGAGATAGCATGTCATACCAGATCTATCCACTTCTCGCTGAATCCGAACTGTCGCAAGGTCCAGATCAAATATCGCCAATCTACTATGTTGTAGGCTTTTTCCATGTCCACCTTGATGATCACATTTCCTTCTCTTCTTTTGGTGTTAATCCCCGATATCAGTTCCTGGGCTAGAATAATGTTATCTGCAGTTTCCCGCCCCTTGACAAAACCCGCTTGTTCCTCTGAAATGAGCTTGGGAAGCAGACTAGAAAGACGCGCCGCCATGATCTTTGATAAAATTTTGTTGGAGAAGTTACATAAACCGATAGGTCTATAATCAACAAAACCAATGGGGTTATCCTTCTTCGGTATCATAATCAGAAGAAAGCTCGTGATGGATCTGGGAAGGGAAACCCCATGAAAGAACAGGGAAACCGCACTATGCACGTCTTCTTTGATAATCTTCCAGCAAGTGATGAAGAAACTACCTGAGAAGCCGTCTGGGCCTGAGTCGCTTTCTTTTTTCAGGCCTAATATAGTGCTATGAACTTCCTCTATGGAGGTGCCTTATAAGAAATGGTTATCTTGTTCTGATATTATCTTTGTTACAAGCCCCGAGAAACTCGTCATCCCGACTCACCTCCTCTTTAGCGAATATAGAACTGAAATGCCTTTCTTCCTCCCTTTGGATCTCAGTTTTAGAGATGAAGCACTCCCCATCTGGCCATAGTAATCGACCGGATTTGCACATTTTTCCTCTTAGCCTTCACACAATTATGGAAGAATTTAGAGTTCTTGTCACCTTCTTCATCCACACTTTTTCCTCGCTTTTTGACGCCAATAGTCCTCCACAATCCTGGTACATTATTTCAAACTTATCCATCGCCAAATTAAGAGTGCACCTACTCTTGTCATTGTTTTCCTTCTTATGCTCAATCTCTGCTACAGTAAAAGCCGCTTCAGCATCCCTAACCTCTTTGAAGATGTCTCCAAAAGCTCTCCTACTATATGCCCCGAGAGCCCTACGCGTCACTTTTAGTTTTAGCCCAGGTTGGTAAGACTATTCTCATGAGAGATGGAAACCCAGGCGGTCTGCACAACCTCGATAAAATCCTGATGCTTCTCCCAGAACTCTAGGTATTTGAACTTAGGATTATATATATATATATATATATATATATATATATATATATATATATATATATATATATATATATATATATAAGCTTGCAAAGAGTAAGAAAATGGGTGAGACACCTAGCAAATATTAAATGTATCAAGAGTGAAGAGTAAAATATTAGTAAAACCTTTAATTAAGGGAAGGGTAGGGGTAGGCATGGGTTCTAATCCAATCTTAGACAATAATTAAATAGGAGTGATCTTGATGCTCGTAGCCCACGACATGCATGATGTAAACTCCCTCGATCAGATTTCAGTAATTTAGGATTTATTTTAGTCAATTAGAATTTCTGTAACTTTTTTAAATTTATTTTGTTTACATATCCTATTGATTGTGCACATATACTTCA